>JAKLNE010000015.1:0-616106 GCA_022814615.1 Waltergamsia citrina | reverse complement strand
CCGGGCCTCCTCATTTGCCGAGGCCGGGGGCGTTTCCGCCCCCTGCTTCACAATATGTCCCACGACGGTTTGTTTTATTTTGGATGCAGGATTTGTTTTTTTTTTTTTTTTTTTTTTTTTTTTCTTCTGTTTTTCGAGGGCAGATGGAGGCTTATGAAACGGCCAGGGGCCTAAGAGCTTGGTCCAAATCAAAGTGCATCATTTCTCCCCTTACATGGCAACGACGAGGCATTCTATTCAGTTAGCCGTTCATCTCTTCCGCCATAAGCTTCTAGCAACCACAGAGTGATGGAGATACCAGGCCATACCTAAGATAGCACAATAGGCGATTTTAGTGACCATTATATACAAAGGTGTGTGTATCAGAGTGTCTATGGTTAAGCACAGCCCTCCCCCTTGCTTCTCATACATTTGAATATTGGTAATATTCTTATAGTTCGGGAGGCAAGTCAAATCAAAAAGGGCTGTTATCTACTTTCGCTCCTGTCTCTCAACCCACGTGTCATCCTGCTGATCAACTTGCTTGACAGCAGCGTCGTCTTTGTTGCCATCGCCAGCGAGCTGCGTAATTGAAGCTCCCAGACCTGTACAGGCGTACGTTTTGAACCCTCTTGTAGGTACCTTGGCTTGAAACATCTCATCAAGCTCTTCCAGCGAGCGATTCTTGGTCTCTGGAATCATAAAGAAGACCCAAATGAGGGCCACAACCGAGAATCCACCATATATGAAAGTCACAGCACCGTCTAGGGCGCTCTGAACGTATGGATTAGCAAAGTTGATGGGTACAGATGTGACGAAGCTACCCATGGACGCTAGGAAGAGTGTGCGCTCGCGAAGTTGTCCCGTTCCCGTTTCGGCGGCAACAACCCAACATCCTGGGCCCCATGTAAATCCGTAGATGGCGTACCACAGAATCAATAGCGAAGCGGCGACATTGGCTACTGTCGAGGTATAATCAGGCGGAGAGCCGAATTGTGTTGCGATGCCTGTTCCTAACATGCACCCCGCCATAAAGACGGCACCCCAGGACAAGTTGGGACGGCGGCCAAGCTTATCGAAGGTTAGGAAAGTCACGATATGCACAGCGAAGCTGACACCAGTGACTATCACATTCGTTCTCAGAGCATCAGGGAAGCCGAGCTGCTGCATGAAGGTGACGATAAAGTTCTGAATGAAAGAAACACCCTGGGCCTGGTTGAGTATTTGTACACTCATGGCGATGATTGTCCTCCTTAGGTTGATTCCCCGGAAACAATCTGCTAACGATGTAGCCTTGTGCAATTCCCTCTGCTCCTCAACCTGGGCACGCAGCAACTCCACTTCCTGCGGGACTCGCTCGGGATGATTCGACAGACGTGTAAGAACAGCCTGGGCTTCGTCAAAGCGGCCTTTGTAGACGAGGTAGCGAGGCGATTCTGGAAGAAACATGTAGAAGCTGATGTAGCCGAAAGGCACGAAAAGCTGACAGAGAATAACAATGAGGTACTGCCATTGATCGCTGCGTTGCCTGGACAGGTAAACAACGATGGAGGCGCAGAAGGTACCAAAAGATGTAAAGAAGGAGTAAAAAGCTAAGAACGCTCCACGAACACGGCCCGGCGCCGTCTCAGAGAGGTACATAGGTACCACGTTAGAGGCCAACCCGATGCCGCTGTACACAATGATGCGGCCCACGACAAGCTGCCAATATGATGTTATGGCACTGGCCTCTAGGATGACGCCAACCGTCATAAGAGCGCTCATCACAAGGAAAGTCTTCTTTCGGCCAAGCTTGCTGGTCACAATGGGAGCGATGATGCAACCTAGGATAATACCAGCTGAGCCCGTGCCCGTACCAACAGACGTCTTGGTTGAAGGTAGGGCGTATTGACCAAGGTCTTCATTCCACTCTCCATATTTCTTTTGGAATTCGGACAGACCAAGAGCACCAGCCCACCAGCCATTGTCGAAGCCAAATCCCATGGCTCCGAGCGATGAGACGATGCCAATGAGGAGCAGGCGCCAGTTAAGGTCCTGGTAGAGAGGGTCATTTTTTATGCGCGCTGCGATGCCCATGATGAAGGTTGTCGGATGGGTTAACAATAGGTGATAAAGACTTCAAAATCCATATTTAAGTCGGATGCAACTCTCCTATTTATCAAACTTCGATAATATGGAGACTCCATTCCCCGTATGGAGTCGTGCAGAGCGCAGTCTGGGGCTGAACTGGGGACCTCTACTGTTTCCCCGGGGATTCTCCAGAGCATCGGATCGATGCCATGTTTTATGAGTGACGGATAAGGCAAGATGAAGCACCGCCGGACTAGTTAGCGACTACTCAAGTGGGGAGTGGTGTCAGGGAAAATGCTAGCGTCTGAGAATTAACTAAGTCCCCTGGCATGGATATGGGAAAGACGAATGTCAGTGCTTCCGATTTCCTAAATGGAACTTTAAACATAAGGAAAACTAATTATTTTCATCTTTAAAATTACCAAGAGGGCTGGAAGCGTTTAGTTTTCAAGAGGTTATAACACTGGGAGGTCTGGAATAGTAGAAACCTTAGTTTGTGGCCCATGTCGTACACCGCAGCTAACATGCCTTCATTCGCCAAAACTATTTTGCAGTCTGCCGTCTTAAAATCAGCAGCCAATCTCACAGCTCAAGTCGCTTCGCAATGGAAATCGGAGACATCAATTACCATTGACTGGCAGCGCGTGGCTGAATTTGCCGTCTTTGGTCTGATACAAGCCCAGCTGAATTGCTGGTGGCAGCTTTTCCTAGAAGACACATTGCCTACAAGAAAAGTCATTTCTGGAAAGAGCAAGGACAACAGGAAAAATGACGGGATCAACTGGCTAAACGTTGTCTGCAAGATTATTCTGGACCAGACGCTGGGGCTTTTCATCATGAACTCGACGTTTTTGGCATGCACGAACGCTGTGCGGCTGCAAAACCCCAAGCTGGTTTTCCAAGTCGTCCGGGAGAACATTTTCAAGGTCATCTTTGCTGCGTGGAAACTGTGGCCTTGGGTTTCGGTAACTAATTTCTTATGGGTTCCTGTTGAGAAGAGAGTTCTGGTGGCGTCGGTGGTTGGTTTTGGATGGAACATCTTCTTGGCTTTCTTCGCTATGAAAAACTAAGGCAACGAGGAATGAAGGATAAGACAACAAAAAGAGAGATTGAAATTTTAATTACAATGCTTAAACGGAGATTTCGTGCGGAAGCTTAGAAGGAAATTGTACTATGGCGTCCAAAATTTGAACCTCCAGTTGTTTTTAGGTGGACTAGTATTATGTCTACAACTCATCATGACCCATGCGCTTCTCAGATTCAGGCCCTAAAATGGTAAAAATGACCCGCCTATATGACACAAGCTCTCCGTCGGAAACCTCGAGAATCAGATGCAAATGCTTATCAGCTTTTGGCTGCGTGTTCCTACCCTCCTGTCTCAACTCATCTAATGAAGGGATTGTCACGGTGACTTTGGCCTCAGCCTCCCCATCCAGCCTCAATTTAGTAACGTCTCTCCACGGGCCGTTGTTATTTGACGATGGCTCGAGATACTGCCACCACTTGTACTGCAAAGTGCCACCATCAGGATCGCAAGAGGAACTTGCATCGAGCACAATCTCCTTTGAGCCCTCGGTGGTGATTTTGATGACATTCCGACTACGATCTCCGTTGATGACGGCGACAGGAGCGTGCTTGCCAGAGGTGAATTTATCCTCGACGCCCCATTTCATTCTGGCAGCAAAATCGTTCTGGAACGCCTCCCTCCACCGCCAGACAGTGACATGCGGACCCATGTAAGTTTTGCCATCGCGGTATAGAGTATCGACACTGTCCGCGAAATGGCCCTCGCCGTACACAACAGGTCCATAACGCCCGCCCCAAGAACCCCATTCAGGGTGCTCGGGGTCAGAGAGCCCGTTGGGGATCAAATACAGTAGAGAAGGAGTATCGCCTTCAGTAGCAAAGTGCGTGCCCGGGTATTTGGCGCCCAGAGGGCCCATGTCCCGAATATTGTCATTAATCCACTCTTCCGAGATGACTCGCTTGTTGGCAAAATTAGGGAAATGGTAGTAATTGTCCCCAGATATACCACCCCAAGCTGCTGCAGCATAGCGGTTAAAGGCGTGAACGCTGGCGATGTAAAACAGGTACGGGAAGTGTCGCCTAATCCAAGGCCCAGCGTTGTCTTGGTCGGAAATGGCGTAGGCTCTGACTCTAGAGACGAACTTTTCAATCTCCTCCGGAGTCCTCGTGGCATTGACTTTCCAGAGAGCCTGCGCAAGCACAGATGCGCCGCCCCAAATGGGCACCCAAAGAGGCTCCTGCGACCGGTCCACAGCAGCAATGAGCATATCGGAGCCCTCGCTGTCTTTGCCGCTGCCTACACCTTCCATGCCATACACAGGCAATCCAGAAGCGATAAGCTTTTTCACTTCCTTGGTCTCCGGCCAGCCCTCAGCATGCTTCTTGAAATTATCCCGAACCTTCCCGTAAGCATCAACGATCTCGTGCATTTGATCTGCACGCGTAGTATCGTTGAGCCAGATACTCGTTGTGGCAATCAAGCCTTCCAGCTGAAACTCATTGGAATACGCCATCAGGCGCACCAGGGATTGGGCGTCATCTGGCTCATTGGCGATATCGCTAAGCAGGAAGAGACGCGGTTTCGGTGTTGTGGGCTTGACCTGACATGAGGAAGCTGTCACAACAGCGAAAGCGGCAAAGGCCGCAGTGAGGTTTTGCAATTTCATGATGCCCGAAATGTCGCCTTGTCCTTGCCATATCCCCTCATCGCAACTTTAGAGGCTAGAGGCTTTTAAGAACTCTTTACTTTAACTTTAAAATAATGGTTAAATTTACCTATTCAGGATCTGTGCTACATGTTATGCTGCTCGACTAAGAAAGGCCGTTTTTAGTGAGCTAAACTCCATTGTTAGCGCCTGTACAGCAGCTTTAGTGTCTTCTTCTTGGCCGTGCTGATTGATGGCGAGGCCTAAGATCGACAGCCCCCCTTTTCCCGCTTCTATAGTACCGCAATGTTACGATTTTCTTAAAAGATATTCAGAGCAAAAACGTTAATATTGTAAAAATTGACGAAACAGGGAATAGCAAACACATACTTTGGACCGCGGATCACTTTCTAGTACTCGATGTCTTGGTCGGGCGCTTCAACTTACCTATTACAGTAAACAGTGCCACCCACAAGGGTCTACGCTTAAAGCGGTAATCCGGTGGAACTGTGTTGAAGCGGCAAGGGTTTATGTACTTATCATTGTAAAGCCGTGGGTTGGTCAGTTGGACGCATGATCGAAATGTTGAAAAGAACATATCCATCGCTCTGCCATTGTGCATATTGCTTTGAATCCAGTCGCCGTTAAAAGTTATCGTTCAGGAACATTGGCCACCATGGCACCCATTGCCTTGACAGAAGATATGAAGCAGTCGCCGATCCAAGTATCGAGCGACGTCAAAAGAATCAATAACGAGGACAAGGAAACCATTGATCTGGTCTTACGCCAATTCCGATGTCTCATTGCCGACCTTTGCCAACAATTCAATGGCGGTCACCCAGGGTACGTCTATGATCCGCCCAGGCAGTGTATTTCTCTGTAGAAACGAATCGGCGATTAACATTGAATTAATTAATAGGAGCGCCATGGGAATGGCGGCTATTGGAATTGCCCTATGGAAATATGTGATGAAATACTCGCCGCGAAATCCCGACTACTTCAATCGCGATCGCTTCGTTCTCTCTAATGGCCATACGTGTCTTTTCCAATACTCCTTCCTACACCTTACCGGCTACAAGAACATGACTTTCGACCAGCTCAAATCATACCACTCCAACCGCTACGATTCCTTTTGCCCCGGCCATCCTGAGATCGAACATGAAGGCATTGAGGTCACTACAGGCCCCCTTGGGCAGGGCATTGCGAATGCGGTGGGCCTAGCTATGGCGACAAAGAACCTTGCAGCGACCTATAACCGAGAAGGCTACGATTTGATAAACAATACAACATGGTGTATGATTGGTGACGCTTGCCTGCAAGAGGGTGTGGCTTTGGAAGCTATCCAGCTCGCAGGGCACTGGAAGCTTAACAATCTTGTGGTTATATACGACAACAACCAGGTTACGTGCGACGGCAGCGTTGATCTCTGCAATACTGAGGATGTCAATGCTAAGATGGTGGCCTGTGGCTGGGAAGTACTAAATGTGGAAGATGGGTGCTACGACGTGGCAGGCTTGGTTAAAGCCTTGTTACAAGCCAAGGCTAGCACCGAAAAGCCGACATTCATCAACGTACGCACAATCATCGGCGTTGGTAGCTCAGCGGCTGGTGATGCCAAAGCCCACGGCGCGGCATTTGGGGTCGACAGCGTTAGAGACATCAAACAGACTTTTGAAATGAACCCAGATGAGCATTTCACTCTGACTGACACAGTATACGGCTTTTTTAGGGAGATGATTCCGCGGGGCCAAAAGTTAGAGGAGGAGTGGAATGAACTGGTCTTGTCATACCAAGAACGTTACCCAGAGTTGCACAAGGAGTTCAAACACAGAGTCCAGGGCGAGTTCCCACAAGACTGGCGGAGCCTCATTCCGGCAAAAGAAGATTTTCCCACGGCAGTCACAGCATCAAGAAAATCTGCGGGGTTGGTCTGCAATCCGCTCGCTGCTCAGCTAAACAATATGATGGTTGGGACAGCCGATCTATCTCCCTCGGTCAATATGATCTGGAAGAACAAGGTGGACTTCCAACATGTGAGTGAATCATTCTGTCCTCTAATACAATGGTCCTCCTGTACTGACTACTTGTAGGCTGATCTTCGTACGACTTGTGGTATCAACGGTGACTACTCTGGTCGATACATTCACTGGGGAATCCGCGAGCATGCCATGGCCGCCGTTTCAAACGGGCTTGCGGCGTTCAGCAAAGGAACAATTCTACCGGTGACCTCAAGTTTCTTTATGTTTTACCTTGTGAGTTTCTTTCTCTAGATCCACTGATTTCTCTGCACCGTAGTTGCAGTAACTGACTACGGCTCCTAGTACGCCGCTCCTGGTGTTCGGATGGGTGCTCTGCAACATCTCCAAGCTATCCACATTGCGACACATGACTCTATTGGTACAGGCGAGGATGGTCCAACTCATCAACCTATCGCCTTGGCTGCACTCTATCGAGCTATGCCGAACGTTCTCTACATACGTCCCTGCGATTCAGAGGAGACTGCAGGTGCCTTTATCGCAGCATTAGAAGCAAGGGACACGCCTTCTATTTTATCACTTTCCCGTCAAGGCCTGGAACAGTACCCTCAGCACTCCGATCGCGAAGGTGTCTCAAGAGGCGCCTACGAGTTCATCGGAGACGATGATGCTGAGGTAACCCTGATTGGCGTTGGCTCAGAGATGGCTTTCGCAGTCAAAGCACGTGAAGCCCTTCTCAAAAATTACAACATCAAGGCACGTGTTGTGTCCTTCCCATGCCAACGTCTCTTTGACGCACAACCTCTCGAGTACAAACGTAAAACGCTGAAATATCGTTCGATGCCTCGTGTGGTGATTGAGGCTTATGCTGTCAATGGCTGGGAGCGATACGCTGATGCTGCGTATTCTATGAAAACCTTTGGGAAGTCACTACCTGGGAAAGATGCTTATGAATACTTTGGGTTCAATGGGGAGAAGATTGCCGAAAAGGTTCAGAGTCTGGTGGAGGAGGTCCGCCAGAATAGAGTCGAGTCTCTGATGGGCGAGTTTAGAGATTTAAATAGTATAAGTCATCAAGACTAAGTCTTAGATTGACTATAGTGCTACTTTTATCATAATCACGAGTTTAATTTGCTTATAGATGAAATATTCCTAGGTAGTCTTGCCCCCAGCCCTTAAATGCTTCAAGGGGTTTGCTTTAACATTCACACGACATACTAGACCAGTCACAACCTTGCTACGTTATTGTTGGGTCATGATTGCTTGGCCTTTCAGGGCTCTAAAGAACTTTCTCTTAGATTTCATGGTCACAGGTGAATTTATCAATCAAGTCAATTGTTAGCAGCAGAGACTGTGGCTACCATGTGTGCAAATGATGTCGACAATGTGTGAGAGGATAGTAAGAATCACTACTAGCACTGTGTGTCTACACCATTTCCTCCCATTTCGCGTCTGCGCTTTCACGATTATAACTCTCCCTACTTCCAAACACTCCCCTATAGATGACGCCAGTCAGCCACCGCGCTGAATTCTCGGCCATCGTCCTAATGGAACATGGATATACTACTCGACGTACAGACAGACAATTCTCCAGCGAGTAGCAAGAGACTCTTTGACGAGATCCTCCAGGAGCCTGGCTACCTTGAGTACCAAGAAGAGCTGCGATGTCTTATCTTCAACACTGCGCAAACTGTCGCGCCATCTCGCGAAGGCTCGCCTGGATTAGTACAAGACCCATTAAATACTGTCACACCGGAACAGCAGCTCGAGGCTGAGGCACAGCTAGAGGCTGCATTATCCACTGGTCGGCGCTTGGAATACTTCAAAAATTGGATCGCCGAGGTCTCGCCATGGCTCGACATGTTTGACAGTAACGGCGTCTTTATGATCCAGGTGCCCAACATGGCCCGTCGCTGTCCAGCCTTGCTATACGCCATGCTGGCCCTATCCGCTCGTCAACTCGAGCGCAAAGAACACACGCGCAACTGCTTTGACAGCCTCGAGTTGTACCAGCAAGCTATTCGACTGCTAGGGCCCTTGCTTCAAGCCAAAGACCTTGCCCTAATCCCTACGTGCGTCATACTTTGTTGCTTAGAGATGATGTCGGCAAGCCCTCGAGATTGGCGCAAACATTTGGAGGGCTGCGCTGCGCTTTTTGATGCATTTGGTGTCAATGGCTTCAGCGGAGGGATATTACAGTCTGTCTTTTGGTGCTATGCTAGGATGGGTAAGATTTCTTATACTTTGGGCCATAGAGACGTGAAGCTAACTCGGCATGTAGATCTCTGCGGCGCTCTCATATCTGACGGAACCCAGAGCACTCTTGTCCCCCTAAGCCAATGGCTCCCCCCGGAAACGGATCCCGACCAGGCTAGTACCGTGTTCAAGGAACATGCATCTCCAGATATGCATGCCAACTATGCTGTATTCCTTTGCTCGAGAGTTTGTGAACTGATTGCCGATCGCACGCAGTTTTCAGAGCTAGGAGAGGCCAATAACTGCGACGATGACACATTCAAACATAGGTGGACTAAGTTGTGGTATCAACTTGAGCAGTGGCTGAATGACCGCCCTGCCGAGTTGCATCCTACCAAAGTCATTTCATCTGAGCCGTTTCCTCAAGTTCTCTTCGCCCACTGGGCGGCGATATCCGCCAACCAGCTCTACCACACGGCATGCATCTTGCTTCTAGAGTCGAAGCCACCAGGCCTCCTCTCTGGCATCGTTGGTCAGGTGGGATCGACGACCTGGCATGCGAAAGCTATATGCGGAATATCACTGACCAATCCGCATCCGGGGTGCCTCAACAATGCCATACAACCCCTTTGGATTGCGGGGAGACTACTCAGCCACGAGTCAGAGCATGTTGTCGTCGCCAGGCTGATTCGCAGTATCGAGTCAATGACGGGTTGGGCTACGACTTGGCGCTTGGCTGATCTCGAAGCGGAATGGGGACATAAAATACCGGCTACTTGAATACCAGTCCTGATTGTCTTGATGATCACACATGGTTCCATGCCTCCCTGAGCTGCGGTGAAAGTGTGCCCAAGTTCCAGCCGGTCATCGCAGCTAACTTTTCAAATCTGCCCAGTATGGCGTTTTGCTGTGGGACGTATGACATGTTCTTTGCCGCGAGGTAGAAGGATGCGACTAACGGGAAGTCCCAGCTGTTCTGATCATCGTTGTTCAAACCAATGCCGCATATCATCTGTGCGTGCCGCAATGGCGACATACCCGTGGAACGCCGGCCCTCTGAGGCGATTGTTCTTGGACGATGCTGCATAAGAAGCAACATGGCAGCATGGTACATTTGATTCGCCATTATGGCAGCCCGATTGGTGAAAAGCAACAGCGGGAAGAGTTGCTGGTTCTGATTCTTCAGCTCCAGAACGGGTTTGAAATCTTGCGGGCGATTTGTGTACCACAAGTTCAAGGAGTTAAAAATGTCCCTCCACACTCCTACTTTAGCTTGAGCACCTAGAATAAGGCTGCCGTCATTGTTCCCGAAGCAATAGTTGAGCGCTCTTGCACAAAGCAACAGAGGTTGCTGATCGTAACTCAACAAATCTCGAGCCCAACCACGACTAGACGGCGAGGTGACGGAGTGAAGCAAAAGCTCTGGGATTGTTATTCCTTGCTCGTGAACGAGCCCCCAACTTAGGTCTAGTCTCCGTTAGCAAAGATTATTTGAATATAGCAAAGCACGGAAGTGTTTTACTTACCGAGTCTCAAGACAAGCCATGAGATGGACAACTCCAGTCTTGTGCTATTTTCAGCAGTTGCCATCAATTCATGCTGCAGATTCAAGACATTGTCTGTTGATTCATGCCAAGAAAATGGATCCATTGACATATAACTGCCAACACGAGCAAGTACAGCCACGATTGCCTTGGTAGGGTGCGCCGATACTTGCTCTTGCTGCACGATCTGACGCCTTCTTACGCGGCCGGTTTCTGGTCTGATTTTGAGCAGTAAACTTGTAGCAGAAAGTCCAAGGATAGCATCTAAAACAGCCGGAGTAGATAGGCTCAACTGGCTGACTTGAATCCTGAAGGTTTGATCAGGGTCGCCTGTGTCCAACTGAGAGCATCACACGTCAGCTTCTCAGAATAGTCATTTGTTCGAAGATGGTGGTGACTCTTTACCCATGGTGCTATGTTGTAGACATAGTGCCGAAGCAGCCTCACGCTTGGATCATGCCAAGCATGGGAACATGTATCGAATGCCTCCGGAAGTGCTTCGATGTCCGAAAGCGCAAGCGGCTCAGTCGTCTCAGGAGGGTTATTGTCTGTTCCATATGCGTCGTATGGAGTTTTGGGTTTGTTTCCGAGTGACAAAAGAACGTCCAGAGCAGTCTCGTAAGCGTTGGTGTTTGGGGACGTCTCATTTAGTCTTGGATCAATGTGTATGAACCTGTGATGGGAACTTTGAGAGGAGATGTCGATTTGATCGGAGGATGGGTGCAAGAACGATGGAGTAGCAGCGTCAACGAAATACTGCTGGGTGCTCGTCTGATGACTTGTATCTCCCACATCTAAGATGTATTCTTGTGCCGTGCTTTGTGACAGTGGAGTTGATATGTCTTCAGTAGCCGTTACAGCTGTAGCGGTATCCCTGGGCTTTGTCACAGTGTTCTCAGGTGACTTTGCCTGGGATTCTGCGTCTGTCTTGGGCTTGGGCCTCGATTCGACAAACTGCTATCTTCAGCGCTGCTGAAGCAAAGGGTAGACGAGGCTAATCCAAGGGTCAGAAACTTACCTGCAATTTCCGGCACGATAAAGTCTTGCTGGGGGTAGAATCCCCGGCTTGGTCTGATGCCGGAAGCGTGAAAGCATTCTTGTCTAGAAATGACAGCCGCGTGCCGTACTGACATTTATGACTACCAAGACGACACCTTCGACATTGTGGTTTTTCTTCGTCGCCTAAGTTACGACTCACCGGTTAGCTACGACTACCAAGAGTCCAGTCGCTGGGTGCAGCCCAGTCTGACCTGACCAGGCTGCCCGAATGGAGTGAGCTTACATTTGCGCCTTCGAACTCGACACGTCAAACACCCTGTTCGCGCTCTCTTACGCGCACTTTTCTCGCTTACAGCGGGCCCCATGCTGGGCACGCAACGTGGACATGGCGCGACAGATCAAGTGGAAGTGAACATGAGGATTGGGGGATTTCCGATCGCCCTTAGAAGGAAATTGTAACCGAAAAGTGCCCCACGTAAATGAACCCTTGACTTGACTCGTGCATAAATCATGAGTAAGGTTACATGGCCAAGAGACTAACATCGAACAGGCAAGTCTAAGCACTGGGCGGGTCAACCATGTCTCAATCGCACTAAACTGCTCTTTGCTTCAGTTAGTGTAAGTTGCCTTGAATGTCGTGCTTAAACGATATATTAAAGCTCTTTTTAAGAATCTGACCTGACAGGGTACTTACTCGTTATATGTTGTCAATATTCATGTGCATTAGTAGCACTCTTCTGTATACATTCTTGGCCTCACCACGAGCTGAAAGCATATAAAGCATTAATAGCGAAAATGCCCAAGTCGACGGTGCAACTCGCATCGGGCCATGCTATGCCACTGGTTGGCTTTGGCCTCTGGAAGGTGCCGGCAGAACAGGCCGCTGACACAGTCTACAATGTGAGTTTGCAAGTTGAATTTTTTAATTTTTTTTTCCCTGAGCGCAAGTACAATAATTGAAAACAATCGCTAATACTTGTTTCTTCTTGCAACAGGCCATCAAGACGGGCTATCGACTGTTCGACGGCGCTTACGATTACCAGAACGAAAAGGAGGCTGGGCAGGGCATTCAGCGAGCTATCAAGGAAGGCCTCGTGAAACGCGAAGACATCTTTGTGACCACCAAGCTCTGGAACAATTACCATAGGAGGGAGCATGCTTTAGAGATGGCTAAAGCGCAGAATGAAGCTTGGGGCTTAGGTTATATTGATCTCTATCTCATCCACTTCCCCGTTGCTCTAAAGTACATCGAGCCCGAGAAGCGCAGATACCCGGTAAGTGCCGTCCCTGAAATCTACAGTAACACCCATGTCTCTGACCAGTCTACAGGCTTGGTGGATGGATGATGAGGGCACTGTCGCACTCGACAAGGTCCCAATCCGCGAGACATGGGAAGCTCTTGAGAGTGTTGTAGACCAAGGCATCGCACGTTCCATCGGTGTTTCAAACTTCCAGTCCCAGTCCCTGATGGATATAGACTCCTATGCTCGCATCCCCATCTCCGCCCTCCAGATCGAGCACCACCCCTACCTCGTCCAGCCGGAGCTCGTTGCTTTTGCCCAGGAGAAGGGTATCGCTGTCACTGCGTACTCTTCCTTTGGACCCCAGAGTTTCGTTGAGCTTAAGGGTGCGTTCGGTTCCAAAGCACACGAGACAGAGCTATTGCTCGAGGCGGCTGTCATCAAGGACATTGCCGAAAAGCACGGCAAGACACCGGCGCAGGTGCTGCTGAGATGGGCTACACAGAGGGGCGTCGCTGTTATCCCCAAGTCAAATAACCAGGGGAGACTGGCGCAGAACCTTGATGTGACTACCTTTGATCTTGACCAGGCCGAGATCGAGAAGATTTCTGGGCTGAATAAGGGCTTGAGGTTCAATGACCCTGGATTTTACTTGACCAACCAGCCTCTACGAATTTTCGCATAGGATAGAAGTCTCATTAAGAGATTCGAAATAAAATGAAATAAAATAAGTCAACAATATTCTTTATTCCTAATTTTGCATATGCTACCATTCAATATCCTCTAACTGTGAACTCACGTCAGCGGAATGTGGAACTGCGTGTATAACTGATATAACATACAGTCTTACGTTTACCAAGACTTCATCCATACCCCGTAATCATACACCTAGAAAGAAAGTGAAATCCATGACTTTTATATTTGCTCAAGTCCTACGATATGCTGGTTGCCGGGTAGCTATCAACGTCAAGGCTGCCAGTGGTGTCGAGTCTAAGTATAGTTTGAGAGATCAAGGCACAATTGTCTTGTGATGAGTAGCCTACATTTGCCCTTACAAGCGCCCTATCTTGAAATTTGAATCTCCCGTCATTTCTGAAAATCGGCCTTATTAAATCCGGATGGCTTCCAAGAAAGAAAGTAGCAATTCAGAGATGCCCGTCGTATGCAGGGACTTTGAGCCGTCAACTCGGTGAGGGCCCCGCATATTGCATTTCGCCTTCGCTTCTGAATCGGGAAAGTTTAAGCACTTCCGTCCGCCTTTGCGGTTGGTTTTCTCCAAAGGTAATACAGGTACAAACAAGTCTTCTGCGCTGAAATCGATTCGGTATTATCTAGCTCCGGCATACCATTTGAAGTAATTCTGTTGTTTATCGCGCTAAGATAGCACCAACTTGGCTCAAGGAAAGGCATTAGTCTTTCCCATCTCTCCCTCTGCGGCGCCATTATCAATCAGCTCCTGTTATCATCGTCTTCGGCGTGATATTGCACTGTTACTCCACCCTCTCTCGGCTTGACTCTGCTGCTACCATCTCCAAATTTCCAGATTCAATCCAAGAATGGGTTCAGCCACGATCCTTGAACAGGTCGTAGGAGACAATATGCCCTCAAAAATCGAGGATCTAAAGGCGTCACTGGAAAATGGCACAGCATTATCATCACAAGTGACGCTCCAAGCGCCCTTGCCCAACCCTTCATTACAAGTTACAGTGGATCATCAGCTTAAAGCTATAGACGCGCCTGTCTTTGCGCCAAAGGCTGGGGAAGTTCTGCTGCACATCAAAGCTACTGGAGTGTGCGGGTGAGTGATTCAATCCTCTGTGACCTTCTTGATATCGAAGGCTGCTACGTGTTTTCCGATAGTCTTGTTGACCGGGTGTGCCACTCAGGTCGGACGTTCATTTCTGGAAGACCGGATGTATAGGATCTTTGGTATTTGAAGGCGACTGTATCATTGGCCATGAGGCAGCTGGTGTAGTTATCCGCTGTGGCAAGGGTGTTACCAATTTGAAGCCAGGTGAGTGTCATCCTAAAATTTGGTGTTACGACGAAACTGACTAATTACATGCTACAGGCGACCGTGTAGCTGTCGAGCCCGGAGTGCCATGCAACGAATGTTTCTTATGTCTGGACGGCAAATATAACTTATGTGAAGACGTTCAGTTTGCGGGAGTGTATCCCTACGCTGGTACGCTTCAGAGGTTCAAAACACATCCTGCAAAGTGGCTGCACAAGTGAGCTCCCGTTCTAGAGCCTCCCCAAATCTTGCTCTCAAGAAAAGTTCGCTGATGTAGGAGTACAAATCAGATTACCCGATAATGTCTCTTTCGCCGAAGGCGCTCTTCTCGAACCCCTTAGCGTTGTCCTCCACGCCATCAGAATGGCTCATATCACCATCGGCACACCAGTTATGATCCTTGGTGCCGGTCCCATCGGTCTCCTTGCATTGTGCGCTGCAAGAGCTTCCGGAGCACACCCCATCACTATCGCCGACCTCGAGCCTGCGAGACTAACCTTCGCTAAGGAACTCGTGCCAGAGTGTACCACGTACCAAGTGAACACAACATTGACGCCGGAGCAGAATGCAGGGCAGATCAGGAAGTTGTTCGGTAGTGAGGAATACGTGCAGCCGCGGTTAGTGCTAGAGTGCACGGGTGTTGAGAGCAGCGTGTGCACTGCGGCTTTTGTAGCCCGAAGGGGCGGCGTCGTGATGGTTGTTGGAGTTGGCAAGTCAGTGATGCATAATTTACCATTCATGCATCTTTCATTAGCAGAAGTGAGTCACAGCCACTCCTGGCATTTCTTGACTTGGGTAGTGTCGGTACTAACAACTCCTTCGTTAGATCGACTTGCGCTTTATAAACCGGTACCGAGACACATGGCCAGCAGGCATAGCCTGTATAGATGGCAAGCTTTTTGATGTCAATAAACTGGTCTCGCACAAGTTCTCCTTAGAACAAGCAAAGGAAGGCTTAACGTTAGCGTCAGATCCCCGAAATGGCTCGATCAAGGTTCAGATCGTTGATGAAACTGAGACTCCGTATTTCTGAATTCCGTTTCTCTATAGCTTTTTAAATATGTTTCAATATATCCTCTTCCTTGGCAAAGTTTGTGAAGATTACTCTACATAAAGCAAGTTATCCATAAGCTAGGCAAATTAATAGCATCAATGCAAGTCTCAGCCAGTCTCGGAGCCTGGCTCGATCAAGCATTGGTGGCCACTTGGAATAATTAGGAAATAAATATCTGGCCTTATTCCTTCATCAGTCATTCCATTAGCAGATGAAACGTGGGCATTCGGGAAACGACGAAAGAACCTAGCTGCTCCATCACGAAGCTCCATATTGGCAAGGTGTTGGCCAAGACAAACTGTGCTTATTAGCTCACGCTATGATTTGAAGGGGCGTAGAGTTCATCATACTTCTCGCAGAACGCCCATATGGCATATAGGCGGCCTTCATCTCTGGAGTCACCTGCGCCCATCCTTTGGGGATAAAGCTTTCAGGATCGTAAAATATCTCGGGTTTACGATGCATAGTGAACGCTTGAGTTGACACGACTGTTCCTCCTGGAACCCAATATCCTCCGAGCTCAGCACCACCTAGGGGCACAACTCGCGGCAGGCCAGAAGGCGCCGCGGAGTACAGCCCCCAGTGTTTCCGAAATAATATAATCACAGTGCTTGAGTTCCCGGAGGTCCGAATCAGTGAAACCTTCTGGAAGCATTTGTAGTTCCTCTACCAGTTCAGCTTCAATCTGCGTCTAAGAATTCTGTGAAATCTCGGTTCTTAGCCCGAACAGCGTTGCGGCGAGCTAGCGGATAAGCCATGTGTCCTTACCTCCCACGCGAGTTTCCGATTCTGCCTCTACGTCAATGAAAGCTGCTTGAAGACCACGGCTGCTAATTTGAATAAATTTATGACGGTTAAAGAGCGGTGGTGTATGGGCTGTTTTAGCTCTGTTGTGATTATCAATTCCTTGCATTAGGACAACGAGCCCAAGGGGCCCAAGGAGCACAAAGAGGATAATGAGGATTAGAGTTATCATGTGTACCCGCCTATAGAGGGCAAAACTACCTAATAAAGACGTTAAATAGGTGTACATTGATATCCTTGGCCACGAAGAGTTATACTTAAAGCTCTTCTCCAGCGGCCCGAACAATGAGATATGATTCGATATTGTGTACCGCGGTCGTCGGCCATACCGGGATCCTAAGCTAAAGTATACCAGTGCTAGCCAGCCTCTGTCCGCTGCTTCACGCGGCACGCTATGTAGAGAATGCCCACAGAAATTAGATAGGAAGCATATCGCTTAGAGAGGAAGAAAAGGTGGTCGGAAAAGTCATTTTACGCATCACCGGTTTCTAGTGCAGCAATTCCTATCCTATTATCCGAGCGAATTGGGTTAGGATATTGTCTAACATATCGTTAGCGTTTAATCAGATCTTAAACTATATCAAAGATTGTATGGAGAGCTAACGGGATATTATGCAAATTCGAAGTTGTGTAAGTAAGAGATACGGCCTATCAAAGGTATAAGTGAGGTGAAGGTGATTCAAGGTGATCAAAGTCTAAGCAAGAGCAACGCTATACAAAATCTTTCACCTCCTACTAACAACCGATTGAGTGTTATATCGATTCTGAAAAAAACCATTTCCTTTTCTTTTTTTCTTGCTCAACTTCATTCCCTCGGTCTACTAAGCAAGACTTTACATATCTACGCACCTTTTAACCCAAGGCAATATAATGGCAGCTAGATACCCATGTGAACACGAAGGGTGCGACAAGGTCTATGCACACGCTGCTTCACTAAGGAAACACATGAAGGAAATTCATGAGGGCGTCACTTACTTATGTGAACACGAAGGGTGCGACAAGATCTTTACAGCCGCTAGTTCACTAAGGAGACACATCAGGAGCATTCATGAGGGCGTTAGATACCCATGTGAATACGAAGGGTGCGACAAAACCTTTAAGGATCCTAGAGGGCGGCGTTATCATATCAGGGCCAGCCATGAGGAGGGCGTAAGATACCCATGTGAATACGAAGGGTGCGATATGACCTTCAAAAGTCGTGAAGGGCGACATTATCATATCGAAGCTAGCCACAAGGAGGGGGCTGTGAGATACCCATGTGAGTACGAAGGGTGCGACAAGACTTATGAATCCAAAAGTGGACTTAGGAATCATATCAAATCTGTTCATGAGGGCGTTAGATACCCATGTGAATACGAAGGGTGCGATAAGACCTTTACAACCATTTCTTACCTACATGAACATACTCGGCTTCACAACCTCCTAGCGTTTCCCTGTCTGCGTCCCTATTGTAAGGACCGCTTTGCGACAGCCCGGGATGCCTGGGATCACACCTGGGGAGAATCACACACGCTTGCAGCGGCCTACATCTGCCCGAAGCATCATACTTGCCCCTCTGGAATTTCTAAGCGCCGATTTGACGAGAAGGGAGCTAGAAATCACTGGCTGTACTCCCATGCGACACTGGACGTTGCTACCCCTGGTGCGGAATGTTTACGCGAGATGATTCCCTCATGTGTACCTCCGTGGGGAGGACCTGGGCGCCACTCTCTATTCTTCCACCTTCTAAGGGAATACGCCGTATCTAAGTATCAACTAGATGCGAACAGTCTCAACATACTTGACAAGCCAAACTTGCCTAACCCAGATGATATCAAGCGCAACCTTAGTGCTTTGCAAAAGTCTATCTACATTGGGAATGTTGGGTTTTGGCGTAAGCACCTAGATTCTAGTCTCGCACCTTAGAGGGTTATCCTTTGCTAACTACTGAATGAAGGCGATAATAAGCATGACCGAGTCTCGTTTTCAAGACTTGGCCTTCATTGCATAGGACCTTGTGCTAGCTCATTCGACGAAGAGCTCTGTGAGACCTGTCCTCTCAATACCGTCATCGACTTCGACACGGCTCGTTTCAATTTACACGACTTAAGAGACGATACACCGTTGAAAAAGAAGACAGTCAAGACCCTTGGACTCTCAAGCCGTTGTGTACACTGTTCGACTCTCTGGGTACTGCGGAGATGTATTAATCCCCGGATGACGCTGGACACCATGTCAGATGACGGAATATGCGATGCTGAGGCTTGCAATAATCGTACGCTCTCTGGTTTGAACAAGTGTCTTGAACACGTCCATCAGATGGCTCTGGACTGGCATACAAATCAGTGGACGGGGAGCCTTCCGGCTCTAGAGGCAGTGATGCAGATTGCCATGAGAAAGCAATGGACCTATCCCCATGACTATCAGGCTATTCGGGATCGTGTTCAGGAGATTCAAGATGGTAAGCGACCGTCATCGGACCTTGTCATACTGGATAACGAGTTCTCGCCCTCCTCCCAGCAGCCTTTTGAGATTGCAATTATTGATCGTGTCTACGGCCGAACATTGATTGACACTTTAGTAAAGCATCCTGAAGGACTCCATCTGGCAAGGGACCCACACAGAGCAGCTTCCAATAACCTCTCAGCCCCTTTTAAGGAGCTTATGAGCCAACGAATTGCAAAGAAATTCAACTCGATGTCTGGTCCGTCAATCCGGCGAATGGACGTGCATGAAGTTGCGTCTGAACTTCAGAAAGTTGGCATCTCAAAGGAATCGGTCTTTCTCGTCTACCATCAATCAAAGATCGATTTATCGATTCTGAGAAACTTCCTCGCAACTGGAGGCTATAGCGATATCCTGCCAAGCAATAACAATTGCATTCCGTTACTCAAACTCTTTCGACACCAGCAACTGCCGGCGCCACCTGGGTTTAGATTTTTCCCACTAAAACTAGAGATTATCTTTCCCCTCTTATACCCTCGTCATGAGCTTTGCGGGCGCAATCATCGTGCGCTTGTTGACTGCCAGCAGACAATGCTAGTGCTTGACAAATTCGATAGCCTATGCAATCCCGTGGAGAGTCGCGGGTCTGAGTGGCAGCCACGAAGAATTACAACCATTTCGCAGAGACAAATCACGGATTTCTTCAACCGGGAAAAAGAAGGTACGTCTGAAAGTCCATATTAGCCTTCATACATTAACCCAGCTGTTGGACTGTAGGCAATGAGAAACATGATAGGACAGATGGTAGAGGCGAATCGGGCGACCTTACGACAGTAACTGAGCACGCTGTTGCTAAGACCGATGACGAAGGGGATGTGCTCATGGTGATTGAGGGTAATAAGGTTGACGACGAGAATTAAGCTATGCGACAGACAGCGACCCCGGAATGGGGTATTGTACAGGAGGCGACTCGGGGGAGCGTGTGAACTGGCGGAGAGCGACTGCGATAGGGGAGCAGTACGGAACACCTTAGTAGGAGAGCGACAAAAAAAGACTGAGTTAGAAAAGCTAGAGAACAGACCTTCGGCGCTGGAGCTTGTCAAGCACTAATGCGCAAAGAATTAAGTTACCCCAAAATGCCGAGGACAGAAGCAAGACGGGCTAGGCAGGCAGGGGAAACCGTTCTATTCAAGGGGTTTATATCAGCGTGCTTCGGTAGGATTCGGGTCAATCAAGCTAGATCCGCGCGAGAGGGTGCAAATTTCCATCAGTGCTTCTGAACGGCCCTGTGGGAGCTTGGAGAAGTTATCAATCATTCGCTAGCTTGATAAAATGCTTAAGCTAAGCGTAGTTATTTGAGTGGAATATTATGCAATTTCTTAACTTCTTATAATTAACCTCGGCGATTTGCCATACAATTGTGGGTAGCATGATGCACTGTCTCGTGGGGTGGGGATGAAAACGGCATGATTTGATAAGTAGTCAAGATAGTCGCCTTCGAGCGAGAATGCCACCTGGATGCTGATCTCTTTGGTTTCAGTGTCCAGGATGCCGAGTCAAGATAGCACGAGTTCACGATCTTAACACTATGTTAGAGATCCGATTTTTGATTCGCGATATTAACGAAAGCAGCTCACGCGTGAATGATTCGAGAAGGAACATCGAGACGCCAATATCTTTACATCCTAACTCTTAGCTGTACGGCAAAAGAGTTTCGGGAGTTGTAGGCACCACGAGGATAGCTCTCAGTATTAGTGGCCCAAAAATGTTATTATTTGGCGAAGATGGATAGGTCTGCTCTGTAAGGTTGGAAGAGGCTGTATTAGAGACCTATAACCGCCATTTCTTCCTCCTTGGCGACTAGTTAGGTACGAATGATGCCCCGCTTGTGAGATCTACCGAGAAGAACCACTTTCTATTCTTTAGAGAAGACGAGCTTGGCACTTACCAAGAGAGGCCTAGAGTTTTCTCAGAAGATAGCGTTTACTGTTCGCTCTAAGAGATCGTCTAACGTACATGAATACTCACAAGCCCAATGCACTATGATTTATAACTCATGGTATCTAACATCTAAGTCCGCAGAGATATTTAGACACGTAGAGTATGAGTGTCATTCTCCAAGATATGCAAGAAATTTGTGGCCAATACGTACTAAGATTCCAAAAGCATCGCAAATCGTCATAATCTCACAGTAATATCCAGAGCCATAGTCAGTGTTCATCGATGACTTCAAATCAGCTAATTCAGCCTCACTTACACCCCTAAAGACAAAAAACTAGATGTGATTGAGCAGGATTACAATTCATGTGTCACATAAGACCCGATAAATCTCTCCGTCCCTCTCAATGCCAACCACCAATCGCCAAGCAGGAATGGCGACTCCTACGCAAGCTTATGCACAGCAAATCAGGGATTTTATGGGGTTAGGATCGGCTCTTGGTGCATTCACTTGCCGAGTTAGTGTCACCAGCGCGAGCTTCCGCCACCGCGCCGCAGACGTAGCTGAACTTCAGCCCTAGAATCCCTCCATCCTATCGTTTCCCCCTCGTGTCCAAGTATTGGCGAAACTCCACCTCATCTTCGCAGAGATCCGTCATTATCTGCCCCAACTAGAATATCATCAGTCTATTAGCACCGCTGCTATCCTAGGTTAAGCCCCAGGGCTGCCGAGCCGTATCCGCCACCTCCCCCCCATTCAAACGAGTCCCCACATCAGCGAAACGCCCGGTCAAGGCTTATGGCTAGGGCGAGTTCAAACTAGCGCCGAATTGTGAAGTCATCGGCCCCCTTGGCCTGCTGGCTATTGCACAGCGGGGGAAATAGCAGGGAGCGACGGGTCTTGTTTGTTTTAAGCTTCTTTAAAACAGCCCTACCTAAAAAGGGGAGGGATGAGCATTGAAGAGCCGGGGTGCGACGCAGAGATGACCCGACTTGACGGGTCATCGCAGAGCTGGCCGAGGACGGTAATGATGGCGGATTATCGGTGACACTGTTCAAAGTCTTATAAGTATGCCGTCGCGAAACCGTCTATTTACTCACATTCACAGGAGTTGTTTGCTCTATCTTGTCCACTAGTCTATCATCTACATTATAATACCTCCATCATGCGCTTCTCAACCCTTATCTTCGCCGTCCCGGCCCTCGCCGCCATCAATGAGCCCTGCTACGGCCCCGACGGCGCCGCAGGCGTCTGTGTCGAAGACGCAGACTGCGAGTCCAACGGTGGCACTGCCATTGACGGCGCCTGTCCTGCCGATCCGGCCGGTGTCCGCTGCTGCACCAAATCCCCCTGCCTCGAGGACGGGTCCACCTCCCAATGCGGCTGGGTCTCGGACTGTGCTGGCACCAGCTCGCCTGGTCTGTGCCCTGGACCGAGCCAGATGCAGTGCTGTGATAGCACGGAGGATGGTTCGGGAGGATATCCGGCGCCGACGATTCCTGAGGTGGGCGCTTGTCAGCAGACGGCTGTGGATGGGGCGAATACGGTGGTGGATCAGTTCCCTGGTGCGGTGAGGGAGATCTTCTGTACTCGGGACTGTGCTTGTCCTGGATCGTCGGAGCACTGCTGCGGTATGGCTATTGACTATATGCTTGGCGACGAGGGTAGTGTAAGTCTCCTCTCTCCTCTTCCCCCCCCATTTTGGCGTCTTTGTGCTGATAGAAGTTTCTGTAGGCCCCCAGCTTGTCCGGTCTCGAGATTGCCGAATGGGTGATGAACCAGGGCTCCTCTATCAACCTCCTGTATGTCATCTGGGGCCAGAAGATCTGGAGCCTTGGTGGCGATGAGGTTGGCCCTTGGTCTGGCTGGCGCACTATGGAGGACCGTGGTGACCCTACCCAGAACCACTGGTATGTTCTGCTGTCTTGCCATATGAGGATCAATGCTAACAAATATCAGGGATCATGTCCACGTCAGCTTCCAGTAAGCAGACGCAGGCTGTTGAAGAATGAGACGGATGTAAGGGTAGATACTGTAGATGAATGAGACGATGTACATGTTGATGATGGTATAATTTCCCGTTCCCCCGTGTTTCGACCCTCGATGATACACCAGTCCGTGAAAGCCAATATGCCCAACGCCAGCCATGCTAAATTTTGCTAAATCACCCTGTCCCTAACACAGATCAAGCCCCAAACGCCTCGCTCACAATCTCGCCTTCATCCGGCGTCACAGCCATCTCCAGTAGCTCATGAGCCATCTCAACAACCTCGCTCTCAATTCCAGCCTCCATGACAAGATCCTCCTCCGCAAATGTCAGCCTACCCAGCGCAATCAAGTACCGCTGGCTCCCACCGTACGACACAGACAGCTTCTGCGCAATATCCGTCACATTAGCCGTGCGTTCGTCCGTCACGAGTGTGTGAATCAGTAGCACACACTGCGCGATGATCCGGCACAGCACAGCCGACGGCGAAGTCGTATCCGGCGGAGCGTCTGGATCCTGGGGAAGAACGTGGGGTGGGATGGGCTGGTCGTAGAGATCGTCGATGGCGGCGCTCAAACAGGTAACGACACGCGGCAGAGCGTTGTCGTGCGAGGCTAGCTGCATAGAGCCGAACTGTTGTCTTGCAAATGCGAGCATGGCCCTCAGGGCAGCCGTGCGTATGCTGCGCTTTTCTTCGGCTGTTGTGGCGGATAGGGGCGATTCAGTGAGCTTGGCCGACACTCGTTCGAGAATGAGACGAGCCACAAACGCTGGCTCCTTGTCCTCTGTGATGGGTCCGATGGAGGTTTCCAGAGACGAAGTGCCAAGCATGTCGAGCATGCCCACAATGTCGTCGGGCTTCTGCTTTGGTGTAAGCAGCAGCAGGACGAAGTCCAGGGACATGAGCCGCCAAAAGTCGACAATCTTCACCTCAGTCCCATTTTCCGTTTCCACAATAGAGGTGACACATGATAAAGCGGAAGCGTGAAGCAGTGACAGGACCTCTGTCGTATCGATATGCTGCTCCAAGAAGCTGTATTCATCGCTCTTCGAGAGATCACCATCGGGTAAACGATGCCTACCTTCTGCCAGCCGCCTAATCGTCGACTGCGTTACGGTACAGAGGTTCATGACTATCAATGGAGCTACATATGTAGTATGAAGCTGTAGCGTAAAGGTGACTAGAGCCGATAAATACTTGATCGGCTCCCACGTCTCTTCATCAAGACACCGCATCCATAGTCGAATAATGTGTTCAGAAAAGTCCACAAGTAGCTGAATCGGTCGCTGAGGATGGCCCATCATTGGCAACGTCTGGAAGATGTGCGTAGCGAGAGACGTCGTTGGATCCGAAGGAAACGTAAATCGGGAGAGAAGCTCAAACGTGGGCGGTTCCTGATGAAAAGCAGCGTGGTCGAGAATAATCTGCAGAAACTCGAAAAGCGGCGCTGGTGCTGTGCTTGCGACGACCGTCTGCGCCTGTGCATGCTGAGCTGTAGGCTTGTCCAACATGACCACATCATCCGTATGCGTCTCCAAGGCCATGACAGGACTATCCACGACCGGGCGCTTCCGCTTGTTCTTGCTCGGCGTCCGCTCTCCAACATTCGAGGCCACAGACCCAGCATTCTTGCTCCGCGTCTGGCCTTTGCTCGGGCTCGCAATCTCCATCTCATCGAAGCCGTCGGCGACACCCCACGTCTTGTTCGACTTCTTCGGCGTTGTCACTGTTGCGCCCTGACCCTTGCCAGCACCGCCAGGCCCGCCGTCCTTCTTCTTAGTTCGGTGGCTCGCCTCACGCATATCCTGCTGCATAAACTGCAGTTCCGTACTCGCCGTCTTCTCCGCCGCCACAGCTGCCTCAACAAGACGCTCTTGCCGAGCCATCTGCTCCGCATTCACCTTCTTCAACCGGTGTACTTCAGCGCTGTGCTCTTGTTCTGCCTTGGTTGTGTTGGCACGAATAATGGAGATTTCGCCGCGTGAAGCGTTGAGCTCAGCCTCGAGGGCCCGCACGCGCTGCTGGAGCGCGGAAACGACATTGTCGGGCTGTTGTTGCTGCTGGGAGTTGGACAGCTGCTGTGACGGGGCGTATCGTGGAGGCGGAATCGGTGGTTTCGCAAACTGGCTTGGCTGGGGTCGGCTGATAGGGCCACTAGCAGCGGGCTGTTGGGACGGGAAGCGCTGGCGTGCAGCTAGAGCAGGATTGGGTCGACTCGCTGGATCAATGGCTGGATTCCATTGCGGGTTCGGGATCGGAGGAGCGGGTCGAGGAGGCGGAGGAGGATGAGACTGTTGAGGACGCTGCTGCTTGGGCAGACTGTTGTCGACTGGTGGTCGGCCGACAGGGGCACCAACAGCTGCCTTGTTGATAACCTCAGAGGTGTCGAGATCTTCATCTTCATCCCAGCCATAGTCCGAAAATTGAGGTTGTTGTTGCTGCCGTTGCTGGGCTTGTTGTGACGGTGCATTTTGCAGATGAGGAGCAGGACGAGCCTGGGTCAAGGAAATGGCATTGTTCTCGAGTTCTTGCAAGGCATTGGCGGGAAGGTCGTCGAGGCCATCATCGGAGAACTCGTCGAGATCCATGGTTTCATGGAGGCCGCGGTGATTTTGGTTTGCCGTCCATCCCGTGCTGCTGGGATTGATGTTGTATTGCGAGGTGGAAGCTGGAAAACTTGAAAGTGGGATATTCTGTTAGAGAGAGACGCGCCTAGATTTACACCAAACGCGATTGGGGTTTGTGGCTGTGGCTGTGCGCCAATCACGGTGGCTGATGCAAAGAGCTACCCTGTTGCCTGGAGGCTTTAAAACTTCGAGGTAATTATATGATGAAGAAAGGTCTAGATGATGATAGTCTTTAGCTGGTAAATGAATGAATGTATGAGAGTTAAAATTGACTTATATAAATATATGTTGCCTTTGTTTTGAAGACAGTGTTGGTCTTTCATGGTTTAAAAAAGACTCAAAACTAGTATAGTCAAAACCACAACCAAAATTTGACGTAAAGGGTTTGGAATATCTTGTTTGCTCAGTGATTTCAGTCTCGTATTCCAGCATATGGCAATATGGTCTCTTCAATGTAAATTCTCAAGCGGCAGAAGTGAGAAGATTCCATCGGATCTCGCTAATCAGCAGGAGAAGATTCCGATTCAGAAACTGACTACTAGCTGTATAACCTCAACCAGAAAGAATAAGGGATGAAGCATGTTACTTGTTGCATGCGAGGAACCATCGACCGGCCCATCCCCAATCAATATAATGCCGGATGAGAATTTGGCCTTGCTTTGACGATTCGGACTTTGTATGCTGGACTCGCACCTTTCGGTCGCATTGCCCGGGTTAGTGCTGAGGGCCTGCAGGGATCTTGACTCCAAGTAAGAACTAAGGAGAGATTCATACGGCATATCAGAGTACTCATATATCGGGCGCGCCGCGACACAACTCCCCATATAGCAACAGGTCGACCTTCACTTGAAGTCTGGCCGTGTCTGCATATTCATAGTTGAAGTCTTTTCAACGCGATCCAAAGGGCGACGCGAAAGATATCACTAAATTCATCACTACCGCCGTCATGTCAGCCACCTTTAGACAACAAGCGAACGTGAAGCAGGTCGGATCCCACACATACACGGCCTCTTCTCATAGGGACTGGACGGTAGGTCCAAGTAAGTGTCTTATGCCAGCGACCAACTGATCCGAGGCCGTCCACTAACTCGACTCCAGCCATTCACGGAGGATGCCTTGCCGGCGTTCTTCACCTCGTAGCCGAAAAACACCTGGCCACGACCCTTCAGAAATATGGCCAGCCTGATGTGCACACTATGCACTTGGAGTACCTCCGGTACAGCATTGCCAAGGACATGGACATTACGGTGACGGACCTCAAATGCGGCGGCACGGCCTGCACCATCCAACTACAGCTCGCTCAAGACGGGCAGACTAAAGTCATTGCGCTCATCGCCTCGACCAACTTTGACAAGTCCCTTGGCCCTAGCTTCGATATTGGATGGTCCTTGAATCCGCCGCCAAAGCCAGCTCCGGACTTTGCCAAAGTAGAGGCTAACCAACCCGATGACAATTGGATTCCCGGCTGTGTCACTGGCGATATCATCCCCATGACAAGCCGCATCACGGCGCTCGATCCACGAGGCGGCTTCACCATCCCGGGTATCATGGATGCATGGAACTCGATGCAAGGAGAGACGATGGATGCGGCAATGGTGGCCATCATGGCTGATATGATCCCGTCCATGTCCGACACGCTTCTACACAACGGAGGCCTGTACGATGCCCATACATCATACGCCAAGATGGAGGCATGGGCAAAGGAGCACCCGGGCGAGACATGTATCATGAGAAACACCCTTGCCGACGCTGCTAAAGCTACTGTTATCAACAACACGCTATCCATGAACATTGAGTTCAAGAAACGACTGCCGGAGAGCGGATTGAAGTGGGAGTTTTCGAGGGTCCAGGCGAAGCGTATGGAGCGCGGGAGACTGGACATTCATGTTACTATATTGGATGAGAAGGAAGATATAGTTTGTCTGTCAAGGCAGGCCATTCTGGTTCTGGATGCGCAGCGGAGGTTCCAGCATAAAGAGAAGCCCAAAGCAAAGTCCAATTTGTAGTAAGAGTATAAATAGATTCATGTTAGTCGAACAATATTTCTCTTTTCGACTTTCCATCATTCCGATCTGTGACAAGATACTCTCGTGCCTTGCCTCTTTACCTTATCCAGAGGCCGCCGTTCTTCACTAAGTACGCCTTGGAGTGACCTCACGAAATCAGTGAGTCTTGCATGGCTACCCGAGACGTGGCACGGCCGAGCATTCCGAAGATATACATGTAGACGGCCATTCATTGAGGGCAACGGAGGATCAAGGATCATCAAGCATGTTGTTCGTGGAGACGGCAGATCAACAATAAGTCAAGGTAGCGGCAGTGCATTTGATCCTTTTTCCTTGTTTGGAATTAGATTCGTATCGATAACCGTAAACGAAATAAAGCCTGATGCTACCTCAATTTTTTGGCCTTATTTAGTACTCTGTATTACAGGGCTCAGATGTAAGAAAGACTGAACGACGTAATGTGGCAGGCAGTGACCGAGGCAGTGCGTCGCCAGTGCATGCCAGCGCATTGCAGGGGCTATCTCCAGCACACGTTAGTGGTCAGCTTCTGGTGAATTAGTGGCTCGCAGCCAGTGAAGAGCCCACTGCATCCACTGCTGAGTCGCCCTGACGTAAGGTCTCAAAGCCACAGCCGCTGCTTCAGCCTTCAGGGCCCAGCTAGATTTGAAATAATGGTGACCCACTCCCTAACAGACTACGCCGCATCTCACTAGTAGATCTGTTAGCGTCGAAGCATGTGCTTAAACCAAGAAAAAAAAAAAAGAAGAGAAAAAAAAACCATCAGCAAAGCAGCTTTAACCTGAATCAAGATCCAAGCTTGACTTGTCTTGTCTCCCCCAGTCGCCAATCCAATCTCCTCCTCCATTGCATCACCAACACCCTCAATCCCGCCGCTCCCCTCTCCTCCAAACCACCACCCCCACGGCCCCCCTCCCTCCTGGTGCCTCTCACTCCTTCATCTGATTTTATTGTGTTTTTCTTTTCCTTAACTTGACTACTCGCTTGCCGCAACCCCACACATCCGAGCACCTGGTTGACGTCGACGCGCGCCGGTTTCTACCCGAGCTACCCGCAGCCTTACGCGACGACATCCCCCCCCAACGCTCAGACGAACCCGAGGGACGGCTACACCACAACTACCTACGGATTGACGCGATTATAGACGTTGCGATGGCTGGCTCCAAAAAGAGGGGAGTCCGCTTCCCCCACCGCAACTCCAACGGACAAGCTGGTTCCGATGGGCGCAGATCGAGCTTTAGCGACGCGAGCGAGGAGGGATCGCCAAACCGTCGTCGCGCCCAGGCCCAGCTGGAACCTGTAGATGAGGTAGGACAAATATATCAACGGCTTGTGAGTTGGCTAACAGACATCAGAAACCCCCGACGAAAGAGCAGAAAGAGGCCGAATATGCCAAGAAAAAGGCCAACTTCTGGACGCGCACATTATGGACCTTCATCATGATCGCGGGTTTCTTCACCGCGCTATTCATGGGCCACATCTACATCCTCATCATTGTCACCGCCATCCAGATCGTCTCCTTCAAGGAGGTCATTGCCATCTCCGCAGTCCCGAGTCGCGCGCGTTCACTACGATCCACCAAAAGCCTCAACTGGTACTGGCTGGCCACGACCATGTACTTCCTCTACGGCGAGACGGTCATCTACTACTTCAAGCATATTGTGCTCGTTGACAAGGTGCTGTTACCGCTGGCCACCCACCATCGCTTCATCAGCTTTATTCTCTACGTCTTTGGTACGTCTCAGAATGACTCTCCTCTCCATGCCGTCGCCATACTTGTGCTAACTGATATATCAGGCTTCGTCTTCTTTGTCGCGTCGCTCAAGGCTGGCCACTACAAGTTCCAGTTTACCAACTTTGCCTGGACGCACATGGCCCTGTACCTCATCGTTTTCCAGGCCCACTTTGTCATGAACAACGTCTTTGAGGGCATGATCTGGTTCTTCCTCCCTGCCGCCCTCGTCATCACCAACGACATCTTTGCCTACATTTGCGGTATCATGTTTGGTCGTACCCAACTCATCAAGCTGTCGCCCAAGAAGACGGTCGAGGGCTTTGTTGGCGCATGGATCATGACCATTCTTTGGGCTATGTTGCTCGTCAACATCATGGGTCGCTCCAAGTACTTCATTTGCCCCGTGAATGTATGTTTGCTGTTCTCCTTAGTAGCCTTATTTCCTTACTGACTTTTTCTAGGACCTCGGCGCCAACATCTTCACCGGCCTCGAATGCGACGTCAACCCCGTTTTCCTGCCGCACACCTACCAGATGCCAGACTTCATGTTCCTCCCCGCCGAAGCCAAGTTCTCCATCACCTTTGCGCCGATTCAACTCCACGCGCTTGTCCTCGCCAGTTTCGCCTCGCTCATCGCGCCCTTTGGCGGCTTCTTCGCCTCCGGTCTCAAGCGTACCTTCAAGATCAAGGATTTTGGCGACTCTATCCCCGGCCATGGCGGCATGACTGACCGCATGGACTGCCAGTTCATCATGGGTTTCTTCGCCTACATGTACTACCACTCCTTCATTGCCACCTACCAGCTCAAGATGGGCACGGTGTTGGAGACAGCCATCAACGGCCTGACGCCAGAGGACCAGTTGGAGCTCGTCAGGGGCATGGGGCGATATCTTGCCAACCAAGGCATCGTGACTGAGGGGGTAGGCAATCTCTGACAAAGACACCTTGAATCCAGCTAACAATATTTTGTTTAGTTCCTCGACTGCGTCGATAAAAGTGTGCTCTCATCATAGACAGCATCCGGTAACGATTCATGACCTTCTTCATGTATCAACTTAAACTTGTGCCCTCCCTCTTCCGGGTACAAGCGGGCATTTTTCAACAATTCTTTATTTCCTTTACTATTCATTTTTTATCCTCTCCTATTCAGGTTAATGCGACAACAATCACCTCACTTCGGCCCCGGAAGAGCCATAAAGGAAGCAATACGCGTCGGGGGCGGGAACCCGGCCATGTGAACGGCCAGCAAAACGAGCAAAAGCGAGCGGCGTGCGAGAGGATGCAGACAGCAAGAAGCATTTAGCATTACGGCATTTAGGTCTATCAGTCACGTTAGGTTGTAATGAAAAAAAGACACTGGCGTCCCCATTCATGTGGCCCGTCTATATCACGAATTTCGAGAAAAAAAAACGCTTGTTGGTATATGTGAAGATGAAAAGTATCTAACAAAAGGGAAAAGTGCGGATCTAACGTTTCTTGTCCTTGGGACAAATTTTGTTTCGTGCTCTCGGTAAACCTCCACGGGTGTGACCTTTCTAACGTATTTGTGGCTGACGGATACTGACCTCTAAATATCTAGTCCAGCTTGCGCGTCCAGCCGCCTTCGGCCTCAAAGACCTTACCCACCTCAGCAGAGACCGTGAGCAGGTGTCTGTCCCGGAAGCGAGGCGCGACTAAGGATACTCCGATGGGCATGCCTGTATCGCCCTGGAAGCCGGGAATGTTGACTACGGGTACGTGTAGGGCCTGTCAGTTCTTGTCAGCGATACCAGCTCTCTCAGATTATACATGTGATTCGATCACAGGAGAAGAAGGGGAGGGGCAGCTTTACCGTCCACATGGCACAGAATATGGCATCGCCTGTGAAGTCTAACCCAACCGGCGCTTCATCCACCACACTCGGCGCCAGCACAGCATCATACCCAGCCGCAATCTCGTCGAACCTCGGCCTCAGTGCCGCGATTCCATCCTGCGCCGCCAACTGCTCTTTCCGAGTAAACTCTGGCATGTCGATGTACACGGCAAGGCTCTCATGGAGCTGCTCCTTGGCGACACGATGCTCCGGGAGGAAATTGGCTAGTCCGTCAGTGTGAAGCAGGACGCGGTGCCATTCAGCAATGGCAGAGAAGGCAGGGGGGAGAACTAGTTCGTCGACAATGGCGCCGTGGGAGCGAAGAAGGTTCGCGGCGTGGTGGAGGGCGGACATTGTGCCGGGGCCGGCGATAGACCATGAAGGGGTGTGGCAGACGGCGAAGTGGGCAGAGCTGACGCTGAAGCCAATACCGCTTATGCCATTCGAGGGAGAAGGCGACGGGATAGAGCTGCCGTTACTTTGGTGGTTGTAGTCATCATCATCATCGCGAACACCAAAGACGTCGGCAAGAAGCTCAAGATCCGCAACACTCCGAGCGTACCAACCAAGTGTATCAAGCAGCAAAGAGTAAACCTTCTGGCCTTCCCTTGAAACAGCACCCCACGTCGGCTTCAAAGCGTAAATCCCATTAAACGAAGCCGGACGAATCGTAGACCCACCAGTCTGGGTAGCAAGCGCCAGCGGGATCTGGGCGTCGCCGACGGAAGCACCGGAGCCGGAGGAGGACCCTCCCGGTGTGCGTTCAATGTCCGGGGAGTGGGGGTTCCGGGTCAACGGACCGATAGTAGTGGCGGCGAACTCGGTAGTGGCCGTCTTGCCGAAGATGAGAGCTCCGGCGTGGCGGAGCAAAGTGACGGAGGCGGCGTCGACGGAGGGGAAGTGGCCCTTGTAGATGGACGAGTTGTGCTGCGTGGGCATGTCTGATTTTCTACATGTATCAGCTCCTCTGATCCAATTGACTCCACAGATATTCAGAAATAAAGAGTTTGGGTATAGTTACCCTTGGTGTAAATCACATCCTTGATGCCAACGGGCAGGCCATGAAGCGGCCCCCTCTGCTCAGCCGGGATCTTATCCAAAGCACGAGCCTGCTGGAGAACAAACTCCTTGTCGAGGTAAGCCCACGCCCGCACAGCCCCGTCGCGTTCGGCAATTCGGGCCAGCAACGCCTGAGCATACGCCTCGACGGTAAGAGTCCCGGCCCTAATACGGGCGAGAGCGGCCGTCGCCGTGAGAAGATAAAGCGGCTCCTGTGTCATTTTGCTCTTTTTTTACAAACCCACTCAATAGAGTAAATCGTATGTTTTCTCAGCTACCCCTCTCCTTCTCAATTTGCAAAAAATCTAAAAGTGAAATTTCACCTTCTTTTCCTACGCCGAGTTCGACTTATTGGAGGGGAGCTTTGGCTGCGGCCGAAACACTCGGATGATACCTCGTTGAAGATATAAACCCGGACCGAGAAAAAGTGGACTTATTGGATGGGTTATTTTACTGTGCGAGACCGAGATCGGATGTTACCCTGTTGAGCAGGTGTTCGGGCGAAACCCCCACGCTCTCTTCTCCGTAAGTAGTATTCTTCGAAAGGTTGATGGTAAGGAAACCTGGGAGTTTCGAAGGATGATGCTACCCTCGGGGGGAGAGGTATAAATGGTACGGAGGATCGGGAATTTGCCGGAAGATGGAGAAACCCCTCAGATAAGAGACGGAACGGCAAGGCAAAGAAGAGAGGGACGTTCAAACTAAGAACGAAAAAGAGGAGTGCTCGTATTAGACTGGGGGAAAGGAAGGGGACCCAACGGGATGGGATGGGATGAGATGGGATGGATGGATGGATGGGATGGTTGCGGCGACCCTGCAGGCTAGTCTGGTCGTGTGAGCTGGACAACGTGGAGTTTAAATACGTACTTTTACGCGCGCCGCCTTTATTTTTTATTGTACGGGATTTTCCTTCCTTTTCAAGGGGGGATCTATATGTCTTTGCCTCCGCACAGATCCCGTCTCACATGAGTCGCGCAAGTCTTAGATGAAAGTGACAAGTGTATTTACATGTCTCTGATCACTGTTACAGAGATATCAAAAAAGTTCTGGAGACTTCGATTCGTAGCTGGAGGAATAATGATTCAACGACTGCTCCGGGAAACTGGGAATTTGACAACTCATGTTGTTGATTCTGTACGGTAGGATTCGGCCATTCCGCAGGGTCGTAGCCGCGGCTCTGGGATGATGAGGTCTTCATCTATCTGCGGACACGGACCGCCCATGAGGTGAGCACGTGCCCAACGGTATGATCCAGATTTCCAGGTATCAGTGACGATAGACGAGACATCGGAAGGCCCCTCCGGACATCCCACAGGGATGGCTGATATCATACCGGACTCATCGGATAACTCTTCCTTGGCACCTCCGCAACGAGGGTTAATGTAGTATACTGCTCTCATCAGTCACAGCCAGTCAAGGCCAGCACGGACAGTATCGACCAGGTGGAGAGCAGCTTACGGCACGGGACGCAGCACGGCAAATCCGAAGGACATTTTTTAATCATTAAGACTAGTACTAACAAGCATTACTAGCATATTGGCAGCATCTCCACTAGACCCAATAGTTGTGTAAGAGGCTTCAGCTCAGCTATAAAGCCCTGGGTCACTCGCTCAAAACAACAGCATCAAGCAATAGCATCAAGACCAATATGGATGCCGTCTCAAAGTCCCGACCAATACCGTCGCTAGGGTCTGTCATACGTGGCGGTGAGAAAGGCGGAGGAGTAAGAGAGGGGGGTCAACTTCAGTCCAGTCCTCGACCTGCAAACAAGCAAAGATGGGACACCGTGGGGGGAGAAAAATCCTTAAACGAATTAGATCAATAAACTTGAGAGAGCCGGTCTGCTGGGATCCTCCGAGTCCAAGGACCAGGCTAGGAGATTTTAGTACATAGGTAATTAGTTAGGCTTATTCCTCTAGCATGGTTGTTGCTTTTTCCGCATGTCGCGGGTAGGAAATAATGGGTGAGCATTGGGCTCTCGTTGGCTAGCACCCTTCCCACTCGGCATTGCCCTTCCTTTTGATGCCATTCCTTGCTCATTACCACGAGTTAGGAAATCACCGGTGTTACTGTCTGTTTCGCCCGTTTTCCCCGCCCCAAGTTCAAGATCGTCAGTGAGACCACCTTAGCCCCCTCAAATCTAAGCTTCGGTTGGACGAGAACGGTAAGGCGGACAATATGACTGATTTGTCACGAGATAGATCATAGCGTCTTCTCGGAAACCTCCCTGATCCTTGCTTACATGGCACGTGAAAACCTGCATATCACCCAGTCGGCACCTAGCTCGGCTTAAGAAGGCTGAAAGGGGATGACATACCTCATTTGCTGCCCTTAGGCCGCAATATCGAATATACTAAACACCTGTGGAGAAGCAATCTAACCTGATACGGGTTGCAAAAGAAAATCATATCACAGAAATGCAGGGTTATATCACCAAGACGTATCGTGCAGTGTTATTGCCTGTCAAAGTAAGGAGGGTTGGACTCGGACCGCTCAGATATCAGAATACGCAATGTGCCGAATCAGATGACAAGATCGCTGATATATGACTGGAGAAGTGTCGTACATGAAACTAACTGACGAGTGTCTCAATGGTCAAAGCAGTGAGGACCTATATCAAAGATGTGTTAATACACCATGGTCAAAGCAATGATCCACGCTCAGACAGTGTTTTCGGGAAGCAGATGCTCCGATACTCGGAGAAGGAAAGACAAGAGCGTTTTTGAACGGATACGGAAATAGCTAATCTCTTGTCCGAGACATGACGATCCGCTCAATCTGACCGATGCTTTCAAGAATATTGATTCCACCTTTTTTTGTTTCAAGGGAAGCAAACGCCGATATACCCGCAACGGGCCGATGGTCTTAGCTAACAGTGATCGATATTGTCTCCGCATTCCAGGTCCCCGGAATCACACATCCACACCGTTGATGAAAGTGAAACAGACTAGCCACGCTTCTGCAAGCCACGCACAAGTTGATGGTGCGGCTGAGTAGTAACCCATGTTCTGAAAGACTTGCCGCGCCACAAGATGCTGCAATCGAATTCAAATCATCAATTGAATTTTCTATAGCCAGTTAAATTGATTGAATGCTTTGTTCATCACGTCTTGTCCAGCTCAGTCTTAAAAAATGGACGACTCCAATGAACCTCCGGCTATGCCTCGTCTAGCTAATGACCCCATATAGCAGCTTTCCTTCAGCCGAGCTATTGGTTCGAGACGACACCAATCTTAAGCCATAATGGAGCTCCAGACACATATCCAAGCTGACGCCGGTCCGATCCTTGCCGGATCTGGCTCAGAAAGTATCTCATTAACATGTCGAAGACCGCGGGACTGTCTTCGTTCAGTGGAGAGATGGTCCTGATGCGACAAAAGTCGTGTCCATTTTCCAGCCAGAATAAAAGACTATGGATGGTCTGCCGGGGACGATGAATAATTCGCGTGACGTCCTCAAAGCGAATTCTTTCCATTGATGTGTTCGGGGTCCATCGGGTTGAGCGATTGGTTGTAAAGTCGTAGAAGCGGCATTGAACGTAGACAGGATCCGCAACGCCAACCTCCAAATCGTCAAAGAGTTGAGCTGGAAGGTTTGGCACTATTGGCGCGGCGACCGCCACGACAGCCGGTACGGCTGGGCCGTCCCTCATTACCATCTCGCGGTTGGTTGGATCGGAGGAAGTCGTTCGTGTGTGTGCCGTCTGAAAATTGTCAGTATCGAGATACTCTTCATTGTAGCCATAGGGATCTTACCGGCTGTGTAGTGGCTTGGACTTCTTCGTGGACTGTGTTAGGAGAACCATGTTCATTTCCTTGTGCTAACCGGCCATTACTTCCATTCGTGGGGCCTTGGTTAAGTGTTATGATAAACTTCAAAATGAGCTTCGATATCCTAGAAACCCGCGTTATTACTACTTTCGTGAGTATAATTGATGTGTTTGGTGAACGTACTCTTCCACATCTTTGGGGAACCACAAAACACCTTTCCCCATCCGTAGACGTCCAGCGCCAAAGTATTGACGCCCAACTCCCGAATAAAGGAAGTCCTCGCAGACATTGATAAGTTTCTCGCGACTTGTGGCGCCTCTTGGGTTGCGGGGAAAATTCCGTACTAAGTTATTAATCTTAGTGATGAAGGAGTCACGAGCTTCGAGGGAGAGAGGGTCGTTGCCGTCGAGACCAAGGTCTCGCAGAATTTTCTCGCGTTGGGCTGTCTTTGCCTCCGTAGCCATGCTTTCAGGTGCCTTGGAAGACCACAGGTATGATGTTGTTGAAAGCTCTTCGGAGGGTAAGCATTGGCATGAGGAAGGGCAGATGTGGGAGAGTGTTGAAAGGGAGAAGAAAGCGCAAGCGAGGAGATTTATATATAGGAGGCTTAGTTGTGCATTTCCCTTGTGTATTGACTCTATTACTGATATTACTCTGTGCAATAGGGGGGAGAGTGATCACTTTGAGAGCACTGTCTAGCATGCAGAGCCTGCCTCTCTAGGATAATGGGCATATGGAGTAATGAGATAGCTCATCTTGGGCACACGATCGCATTTCTGGTGGTGTCTTATTCAAGGTGTCATCCTATTCTTGAAACTCTTCCTGTAGGTAAACCTCTATAGAAGCTAACATAAGGGCTCTCCAGCCAAAGGTGTAAGGCGTATATCATCACTCAGAACTTACTCGTTACTCGCTCAAAGAGCAATGACCTTCCAACAGCTTCAACTTCTAGCCTTAACCCACTCCGGATCAATCTCTAAAAACCTTTGAAACACCCGCTCTAAGACCCCTTCCACATCGAACCCTACGTCTGTTTCGGATTGGGTCTCCTCCCTCTCTGCATTTCCAGGAAGTCTATCATCATCATCAATCTGAATTACTGGAACAGATTGCTCTCCTTGATTCTCCGACACGCTAGTCCTTTCCTTGATCCGGGGTTTCACTTCCATTAGGATAAGCTCTGGGGTTTCTTCTAGTTGCTCTATTGCATCCACCGTATTGACCATGTTGCGATGTTGGACCCGTCTTCTCTCCCTTCTGGATCGACGTGGATTGTCTGAAGAAGCACGCGTAGAGTCCTGTGCTGCGGAATGCGATGAGGCCGGTTGAGACGGCGTAGATTGAGTCTGGACAGACCGTATTGGGATGTCATGCGTTCGGATAGGCTGTGTCGAAGCAAGCGGCAGAAGACCGTCTCGACCGGTCCCGTCACCAGTATCACTCCCAGCATCATCTGAGTCCAGAATCATCTCACTTCCATTACGGGATGGAGCACACCTTTTCGCAGGTATGAGAAGACTAGGAGCCTCGCTGATCTTTACAGGCGACGGAGTGTTGGTAGATAGCCTCAGGTCCGCTCTTGGATCATCCTCGCTGCCGTTGTGCTGGGGGGCGTGGAGAAGCTCGGGATAGTTGTGTTGGAGATGTCGCAAGAGCTCTGATATCTTCTGAGAGATCCTATGTTCAAACACGTACACGATTAGGACATGCAAGGATTTTGGACAAATATTGAAGAACGAAGGATAATTTGAAGGTAATTCAAAGTCAAAGGGGATATTACGAAGGGAAACGGTGAACAAACCATAGTGAATCGCGAGGATACTCCAGCTTCCCAGGTCGCAGAGACCGCCCTTTAGCCCAGTATCTATTCCCTCTCCCCAAAAGCCCCAGGTAATCATACGCCCAACTCAGCGCTTGTGCCCTCGAGATAATGACTTTAGAAGACGATAAGGCTGCACCTGAGTGATACCTGTTTGAAAGGCGGGTTCTCAAGAAATCGACGAGATCGTCGAAGAAAGCCCGGCAGTAGGTATTGCTGGGATTGACGAATTGCAGATCCGTGAGTATCTTCTGCAAGGCTTGGTCTGAAGCTATATCCTTCATGACTGCTCTTGGGAACTTTGTAGTATTTTCTCGTGACAGAATGGGAGGGGAGGGTCTTATTTGTGTAGAAAGCGTTCTGTAAGGAGCTCATATGCTGGTTGGCAAAACGACAAACATTGGTATTGTTAACAACAAGCTTTGGAGAATCGTTTGTGTAATGCTTCGAGAGGGTTTTATCAGGTCGATGAGAGGAAGGGAAGGCCTGCAGATATCGGGTGATGCATGAGCAGTCATATGGAAAGGTGAATCGCGAGCCAATACACGGTGATAGAATGTGAGATTGACTTGATCTTGTCCTTGACCTACGACCAATACAAGACAGCAAGCATTATTAGACAACATGAGGAAGGAAATACAAACACTTCCAATCAGAAACAATAGCATTGCGTCGCTTCGGTCTAGACATGAACATTGTTTGCGCATGGAAATATTAGATGCTTATCCGGATGGTACTTGGATTCTCTACTAGAAATTAAACAGTTACTCGCTCTACCTAACGCTATCCTCATCAACATCGTGTCATCCCATCATAATTATAAAAAGATTAGTTCAATTCTCTAACACCTTTACACCTCGAGGATCTCGGCGGCGCTGAGAATTGCCTTGGCAGCCTTAGACACCCAGTCGACAGCATCGTCGAGACGATCGTACTGCACGCCCTCGGTGATACCAGGGAAAGTGACAGCAGCGTAGCCTAAGGATAATATTAACATTCTGCGTAAGAAGCCTAGGGGTCTGAGCGAGTGACTTACCAGTGTCAAGACCAGGTGCGGTGATAGCGTGCCTGTAAAACTCGCGATCGGGGAGGCCGCCCTGTGAGATAAAGCCACGCTGGAAGTGACTGTACTTGTGGTTCACTACACTAATCAAATCCTTGTCGTCCAGGGTCACAGCTTGCTTTTCCAGCTCCTTAAGTTTGTTGGCGTGTTTGGAGAATTCCTCGATAGCGTCGTTCAGTTCGGACAGGTCGATGTCAGCGCCGTGCTCGTCAATAAAGTCGACAAGGTCGTCGCGGTAAGCGCGCATCTCTACAGCGTAGTTCTTAACGTCAATAGGCAGGACCTCGTCGTCAGCGAGGTGAAGTGCGAGAAGGGAAAGAAACTGGCCCATGGCAGCATGCTGGAGGAAGCCGGGATCGCCAAAATTGGCCATCCAGTTGTACGTGTCGTAGTTGCTGTGGTAGTGCCAGACAGGGTCGCTAGGGCCATTACCGGAGCCAACATCGAGCTATGTCGATAGTCAGTATCCCTCGAGATATATTCAAATTTAAATGTTCACTTACCGAGCTGATACCGTGATGCAGGAAAGCAGTGTAATCACTGCCGCTGCCCAGAACACCAACCTCGCCGCCAGCGTCGCGCTGCCACGATTCATACAAGCTCTCATTGAACTTGCCCCCGTTGGGTGCGATGACCTTTTTAAAGACCTCAGTAGCAATGGTATGCAGTTCAGGAGTCGTCGACAGATCAGCGCGGGGTCCAGACACGGCAACGTCGATGTTTAGGTAGGCAACGGCGGTGTCAGTCAACCAGTCGGCGTGCTCCTCAACCCACTCTGTCGAGCCGATCAAGCCGTACTCCTCAGCGTCCCAAGAGGCCAGGACGCTACTCCAAGTTAGCAATAAGCAACGTCAGAGACATTAGTCCAAGCTTACATATTTCGCTTGGGCTGCCAGCGAGATTCAATCAGTTTATTGAAGGCCTTGGTGAGTTCGACCAGGATGGCGGATCCGGAGTTGGGGTCGCCGTTGCCACCAATCATCCAAGTGTCGCGATGGTTGCCAATCACGATAGTCTCATCTGAATTGGTGCCGTTGAGAAAACCAATGACATTCCAAACCGGAGCGATCTTTTCTTCCATCTGGTTGTCGATGGTAAGCCGGACACCTGGAGCAGGTCCAGTAAAGTACTCGGCATCAAGAGCGCCCGCCCAGATGGTGCGGTTTACCTCATCAGCGGTCACACCGTGGCCGTCGAGAGCCTGCAGCAGAGGCAGAGCGGCAGCATATGAGATAGGAAGAGAAGGGATCTTAGGCGTCACATAGTCGGTCTCAGTACGCGGAGCATCGGGATGGGAAGGATACCCGGGCGTAGTGGGATCACCTGGACGAGTAGAAAGGAACATGCATGAGCCCTTCTGGACAGACTCGGGGTGGCGAGCAGGACCATCTACTTCCGTAAGCTATCTGAATCAAGCGAACAATGCTAGTGAACTTACAAGGATAGGCCTCATAACCGTTGTCAACAGTGTACTCGCCATCATCACCAGGGTCAGTAAAGATGATGGTGCCAATAGCACCAAAGTCTTGAGAGTTCTTGACCTTGAGACCACGGAAGAGACCGCCATAACGGACCAACGCAATCTTGCCCTCCATGTCAACTCCGAGTTCCTGGAGACGCTCAAAGTCCTCGATTGAGCCTTGTCTATGTGCTAGTTAGCCATCAATTATCACTGATACCAACAAAAGCGGCATTTAACATACCCAACGTAGAAGTACTCGGCCTCAACGTGGCCACTAGCAGCATAGCCGTGGAAGGTAGGCTGGTTGTTCTCCCAAGCGGTAACATCGTCGCCCTCAACCGCCTTCTCGACCACATTGACCTCCTCAGTTCGCCCATCAGCATATGTAACCGACATGCTCTGGCTAATGGGGTAGCTGAGGTAGACATGGTACTCGTTCAGATGAGACTCGAAGCCGTGCTCTGTCCACCGGTCGGCTGTCCATTGAGCAGCCTCCTTCCCCAGACCAGCCAGCTTATTTTGGTGGCCATAGTAGTCAGACCAACCGTCTATGGTGACATTATCGAAGGCGTTGACGAGGGTAGTCTCGCGATCGGTCAAGACAGGAGGCCAATTCTCGTTCCGCTTGGTGATGGGCTGGCGGTGAGTATGACGCTTGATAACATTGAACTCACGCGCACAGGCAGACACGCCCGTGGCGAAAGCAAGGGTCTGCAGAAGCATGGCAACGGTGTAAAAAGAGGTGTCTGGCTCCAGCAAATAAGGTTGTTTCGGGTCTCAATTGGGCAGGTGAGGCTATCACGGGCAACTGGTAAATAAGGCCGCAACCAATTCCCAGAGACAATACAGCAATGATCAGGCCAAAAAACGCGGGGGGAAGGGCTCATCTTTGTAAGGCTTCCAAGCAGTGCGAATCACGACATATCCAGGCTCTGATTGCTCAATTGACCCTCCTAAGTCTGAGCTCCAAATAGCCCCGCATAGCGCAAGTCATTACGCAGCGCCAGCCTGGTCCTCACCCAGACCAATCGAGATGTGGAGGAGGGGGGAAGGACAAAGAGTGAGAAAAAGCCATCTTTTCCCCGCTTCGCCGAGCCAATTGGTGCTGGAACTTGTGCATATTAGGCTGCAGAACGATAAGAGTGCTTCGCCTTCGCGCGGGCTGGGCAATGTTAGACCGAGCTTGGGGGCCGTGGGGTAAACGATGGATGCGAGTTGATAGTGGTGGTGATTTGATTTCTCAGCCCAGCTATCGTAGTCTTGCATATACTAGAGGTAAGCTACGTAATACCCCATAGCCGAAGTCAGCAAAACTCGTGGCGGTTGGAGCTTTCCATGTACTTGGCTGTAGGTGTTAGGCCGGAAGAGGAAGCTGTCAAGGAAGCTTCGCTGGTAAAGCAATACAGGCGTGTCAGCATCCCGGCCCAACGTGTACATGGAGGGCAGGGTGGGTAGCGGTAACCCACGATCATTGGAGATGCTTCCAGACGGTTGGGATTCAGAATCTTGGACGCGTGGTAGATGGAAATGAGGAGCACTCGTAGAAAGTCCTAGATGGAAGAACCACGATTGGTTCGTCAAAAGAGTGATTACCTAAAGGATAGAAGCCTGAGGCGTTGATCTAGAGCGTTGCTTGCCAACCTCAGGCCACTTTCAGCGGTGAATGAGGTAATCCGTGTTATCGATAGGGTGGTCAGAGGAAAAAGCCAAGAACCCCAGAATTCATCCAGCAACCCCCCCAGCCAGTGGGCTCGAGTCAGCCACATGTTCGGGACAAAAGTGCTTCCCCGGATGAGTCAACAATTCCCGGTGAGTCCGAAGAATCTCACGTTCTTTACAGCAATGGGAAGCCCATGGGTACGAGACCTCGTTCAACTCTCCACCACTACGAGTATTAGCCCCCAATTGCTAAATCGAAGCTACCCCGCTAGTAGTCGGTTCTGGATAAGAGTGCTTCAAGACGTCTACCTAGTGCTCAAGATCTCCCAAACTGACAACGGCGAGCATACCTACCGTCATGGATCTCAAACCGTCCTTGACCATGGCACCACATGGCAAAGCTCCAGAACTGGACCGTGGGCCTGGCCCTGCTCCCCGGATCCTTGCCCCGGTCGGATTCGGGATCGGCTCCAGGGTAGCTCGATCTCGGGGCGCCCCGGCCAATCCCGGCATTTGAGGTACGTACCTTTGGAGATGAAGATCCTCCATCTCATCTTAGCTAGCACCCTAAAGAAAATTCTCAACTTCACTTCGCTGGGCAACAATATCCTCACGAGCAATCGTCTTTAGAACACCTGGAAGCAAACACTGTCCCGAATCACCTGGTTACTCAACTCCGACTTTTATGCGATATTGCTCCGCGCGTCACCGAGTCACACCTCGTCCTCCCATCCCGTCTTACCCATCGTCACCCAGAGGATAAAAACCGCCAATCATTAGGGCGCATCTAATCGATACGACCCCGCTCCTCCGCGCCCCTCCCTGCAGCTCTCTGCTCTCGGTTGTCGTGGATTACGACGTTAACCTCGCAAATGCTGTCTCTCCGCGGATTATCGTCACCTATAATACGCTCTGCTGCTCGACAGCCGACTCTCAAACCGTCTTTTGTTCCCCGACAACCTGTATCATTCCGCACTGTTTGCTCCTGTCCTAGACCGCAACCCGAAGCTCCCTCTAAAACTACTTCCGCTCGATTTGCAAGCTCCGACAGCGGAAAGCTCTGGCCCAACATGTCTTCTCGCGATGTCAAGAAATATCTCCAGCAGACGCACGACCGTCTCTTCGAAAACAACCGCAAATGGGCGGAGCAGAAGCAGACCAATGACCCGAGTTACTTTACTCGTCTTTCCGAGGGTCAGACTCCAGAGTACCTCTGGATCGGATGCAGTGACTCCCGCATCCCTGCCGAGCAAATTACCGGCTTGGAACCTGGCGAGGCGTTTATTCACCGTAACATTGCCAACCTTGTCGTTAACACGGATCTCAATGTCATGAGTGTCATCAATTACGCTGTCCGTCACCTTGGAGTCAAGCACATTATTGTGTGCGGGCACTACGGTTGCGGAGGTGTCAAGGCTGCCATGACGCCAAAGGACCTGGGTCTTCTGAACCCCTGGCTGCGTAACATCCGTGATGTGTATCGCCTTCACGAGGATGAGCTCGACGCCATTGAGGGTGAAGACAAGCGATACAACAGGCTTGTCGAGCTCAATGTTGTTGAGCAGTGCCGCAATATTATCAAGACGGCCGCTGTGCAGCAGTCGTTTGCCAAGAACGACTTCCCCATTGTTCACGGGTGGGTGTTTGACTTCCACGACGGTCTGCTCAAGGATCTTGAGATCAACTTCGAGGAGATGCTGGGTAAGATCCAGAAGATTTACAACTTGGCGGACTAGATAGGGAGAGGGAAAAGTGCTTTGTTGGCGTTGAAGAGGGGGAGACTAGGGAGTCTCGGAAAGGCGGAAGCGTGCATTAGATATTATTGACCTGATCGCGGGTGGAAAGGTTCAGCAGTACTCTAAGTAGTTGGTAATACCTTTGATCCTACGTACGCGTCCCATTCAGAGCCTGAGTAAGTGATGATTGAAGAGTAAAGCGGATACCCTACTCTCCTTGTTCGGGTAGCATCCGGATGGGAGATAATAACGGCGACGCTAGCACACGAATAATCTACAGGCTGCCTTCTTGCGTGGTACTGTCTATTCGGCCAGGGCTAGCATCCTGTCCTTTGTTGCGAATAGGAGCGTATGTCGAAGGGGAAAGCTGCCGGGGATGAGTTACGATTCGTATGAGACTTACTTCAAGGTTCCCAGACTTGACACCCATTGACAAGATTTGAAAAACTTATCAATCCTCGCCAAAGCTTCGGCCACCCATCTACTACCAATTGTAGTCAATTGACGGAACAGTGACCAGGGTCGTCAAATAACGACCACCGACGAGCTGCGCCCCATCCGATCCCCTCCAACTGATTTCGTTTCTTCTTTTTTTTTTCTCCTGCAGTTTTGTTGAGTCCACGGCCTTACCGACTCTAGTTCGGTGTTGTTGGAACGAGATAAGATGGCTTGGCGTCCTATAGATGTGCAAAGCACGTCACAATGCCAAGACCCATGATTCGTTCCTAGTTCCATCCCTGAATGTGCCCGCCTCACCGTCATCAGCCCCTTCGTCCGCGTAGATCTCGGAGATGTTCTGGACCGCGGTCTCCGTCCGAGAGCAGATGGCGGACTCCACCCGGTCGCCCCCTACACCGCGCGCCAAGAACCGGCGTTGTGGGCCACGGAGGGAAGAGGCGGTGCACGTGACTCATACAAACGCGGTGGTGGGCGATGCTATGCTATGCGACGGGTATTATGAGCTGGGGTTGCGGTATAGTTTCGGGATCCGAGACGGCTTTATCGGGGTCGGCGAGAAGTGGAAAATACTTTCAGCCCGGACCAATCACAGTTGGCGGTTACTTACCTTGGTTGGGATGAAATCTGTCGGCGCAACCGTGGCTGCCAAGCCTATCAATCGTATTCGCAGAACTATAGAGCCTTGAACATAAGCCAGAAGGCAGCAAAAGGAATTTAAGAACTACGAGTCATGTCCCCTAATCAGAAGAAAGGCTTGGCGGCAGCGAGTGGCTATCTCAACAGGAAAGTTTGATCCCGTGACCGCTTTGAATTTGCAAACGCGTGCTACTTCTGATCGTGGCGTGCAGACCGATGCTTGGTCCGTGTGTCTGTTCCGGACACGCGATTGGCTTGCGAAAATTAAGCTTAGACAATTGATAAAAACCTTAATCTTTCACAGTGCATGAATTTTGAGCTTCCAGAAGATGGAGAGAAGCCCTTGAATTGAACGAGTCAAAAATTCGGTGCCTGGTCAGCGCGTGCCGTCGATCCGGGGAATGGGCTTGGAATTCGTCTAGAAGCAGTAACAGTTCGGCCTGGCCAAGACAATTGCTGCGCTAAAAGACGGGGTCTTTGCATGCGGACCCAACTAGAGCCTCATGGCTAATAGAGGGTCAATCAGTTCATGTAGAAGATAAGAAAATTGCCGGCTGGGAGTCGGTTCAACCGACGACACCAAAATGTTTCCGATTGACGGGAAAGACTCGGCTGGAGGACACACTGTGACACTGCGCGCTTGCATATCCCGGTCCAATGGAGTCTAATGGTGGCATGGATATTGGCCGCGGAGGCATCTTGCAGGTCGTGGCACCCTAAGAGCCTGGCTGCAATGTTGCGCTGTGAGACATTGAGACACGACTAGATACTATGGAGAGTGATCCTGGTTGCGGCAAAGCGGAGCAGCATGCAAGAGGGAGCGACGGCGTTTACAAGGTGCAGTTAAGTTCTTAAGCGCGATGATGCCCGGAGATGGTCACTGGCCAGTCGGCAGCCGATAATAAGTCGGAGTCGCAGTCGCATTGTTGCTGGTCCCCCATCTGTCATCTGCCGACATGGGCTCATGCCAAGCAACAAGCAGGGCCGTCAGGCCACTTCAATGGTCGACTGTCTGCAAGCTGCAGATGCTGCCCACTGTGGCAATCTGGATGTTCCTTCAGTCCCTCTTTTGATGCTTCTCGTGATGCCAGGACGACCGCATACTGCATGAAGGCAGAGAGGGGGTTTGGATGATCGCTCGTAACGTCAAGTCGATCTATAACACTCTGGCATTATGCGGAGGAGCAGGAGGAGAAGGAGGAGAACCTGGTGCTGATCCCGTATTGCATGCTCCCCCTCAGAAGTAAGACTTCAGATTGAAGTTGAACTTTGCACTAGACATGCCTTAGGAAACGCTTCCGTACAGTGCAAAATAAAATAACGTGCTTGATCACGCCAGAATGCGAAGCCGAAGCCGTAGTCGGCGCCGCGCGCCCATCGTCCCTTCCTTAAAATTTTAAGTTGTCACCCCATAATGCGTTCTTGGGTGGGGCAGTGGGGATGGTGGCAGGTGTGGATCTCTGTATCCAATGAGAAGCGGAATTGAGCCCACAGATTGGCTTGGCACATCATCACCCCGTGCGAATTCCCTACCAAGGTTACGCTAGGCTGTCCGTGCTTGTGATAACACGGCGACATGGCGATAATTCGAGATACCAGTCATGGTGGCTTAGATGGGTGCCTTTCATTCGTACCCGCAATCAATAGGAATCGATTATGTATCGAAACGCGGTTCAGCGGAGCTTGCAAGATGCGCGGTCGCTCTTGCCGGTGTTTGTTCTTGCCGATAGCGGGAGATTTGCACCTTCCTCAAGTACATATAAGCTTCCGTTTCCGCAACCATGATGTTTTCTTCATCACTGTTGGCTCTTGCCTCAACTTTACATTCCACACGAAAAAACAGCACTCCACTTGGGATCTTTTATCAAAACATCCCTGGGCTTTTTTCCTTTACTTTCTTCTAATTATCACCATCAACGCAGATCAAGACACTCGTTTGAAACTCAGCACTCTGCGTGAATCTCATCAACGACCAGCCTCACTTATACCCACGTTACCCTGAGAAAGGGAATCCCTCGTCTATGAAGCTCGCTCACGACCTAGTCGCTGCCCAGTTTCCCCTATCTGAGAAGCGCATCGTCGACAACAGCTCCATCTGCGACAATGGCTGAATATTCTAAGCACCCCTTTCTCTTGACCGTCGAGGAGACGGCCCAGGCTTTGGGCACCGATGTCGATAAGGGCTTGACCAGTGCTCAGGTCACTGACCTGCAGACCAAATACCCTCCCAATGAACTCGATGTCGGCGGTGCCATTCCCTGGTACAAGATTTTTGCAAAGCAATTGTTCAATGCTATGATTCTGGTAAGTGGAATATCGTTGATTGCGATAGGTTGGAGGAAGTCGCCAATCTGGCAGCTCGGCCTCGCCGAAGCAAAACTTCGACCAAACTAGCGCAGATCTTTTGAAGTAATACCAATGCTGACTATAATTAGGTCCTTGTCTTTGCCATGGGTCTTAGCTTTGGTATTGAAGACTACATCGAGGGCGGTGTCCTCGTTTTTGTCATCGTTCTCAACGTCACCATTGGTTTTTGGCAGGAGTACAGCGCTGAAAAACGAATGGACGCTCTCCGAGCTCTATCGTCGCCGAGCGCTATGGTACTTCGCGATGGCAAGACTCAAGTTATTCCCAAGTAAGTGAAACCTCATCGGTTTTGTACGCCGTCATCTAACAGTGCCGCAGCCCGGAAGTTGTGCCCGGCGATATCATTCTGCTGAAGATGGGAGACACCGTCCCAGCAGATATGCGCATTTTTGAAGCCATGAACCTCGCCTGCGAAGAGGGTCAACTCACTGGCGAGTCCATCCCCGTTGAGAAAAACATCGAAAACAACATCTTCGTTCCTGGATCTGAGAAGCCAGCCACTTCGGAAGAGGAGGTTGGCATCGGTGATCGGATCAACATGACATATGCTACCACTGTCGTCCGAAAGGGCCGCGGCCGTGGTATTGTCACTGCTACCGGCATGCAGACAGAAGTCGGTAAGATTGCTGCCTCAACTTCCAAGAAGAAGCGCAAGGCTGGCCGCTCCATGAACTACAAGAAATATGGCAAGCGTCAGCCCTTCATTGGCGCCTCGAAGCGTATTTATGATGCTATCGGCAAGTTCCTCGGTCTGACGGAGGGTACACCACTTCAGAGGAAGCTGGCGGCCCTCGCCTACATTCTGTTTGGCTGCGCCATCCTTCTTGCCATGGTGGTCTTTGGCGTCAACAAATTCGACCTCTCCAACCAGGTTATCATCTATGCCACCTCTCTCGGTATTGCTATCATTCCCGAATCTCTGGTCGCCGTTTTGACTATTACCATGGTCGTCGCTGTAACGGTTATGCGTAAAGCCAACGTTGTTGTTCGCGACCTTTCGGCTTTGGAGGCTCTAGGTGGCGTGACCAATATTTGCTCCGACAAGACTGGAACGTTGACGGAGGGTGCAATGATTGTTCGTCAGACTTGGATCCCAGGAAATCACCTCTACACGGTGCACGACTCACAAAAGCCCAATGACCCGACCAAGGGCCGAGTGACTTATTCCCAGCCGAAGGATGAGCCCGAGCCTGTAAAGGAAGAACCCCGTGATTACGATCGCGAGCGAAGTGCTGCTGTGCTTAAGTTCGATGTTCCTGACGAGAAGCTCCACAACCGAAAGGAAGAAAAGGAGCCCGAACCGGAGCAGGCAGTCGAGATGACCGATTCTCTTCGCGCATTTCTTCTTTCCACCGCTTTGTGCAATTTGGCCACTGTTCGATACGATACCGAAGAAGAGAAATGGCAGACTACTGGTGAACCTACTGAGATTGCTCTGCAAGTTTTCACCCATCGCTTCAAGGCAGGCAAGAAGACGCTGGAGTCTCAGGGATGGCGCCAACTGGCCGAGTTCCCCTTTGATAGCGGCATCAAGCGCATGTCCGTCATCTACAACGCTCCACCAAGCGAGAATGGCTCCATCGTTGAACCACATAACAGTCTTGTGTTCACAAAGGGCGCTGTTGAGCGTATCCTCGACTTGTGCGACTATATGGGTACTGGCGACGAAAAGACACCCATGACCGAAGATCTCAAGGAGTCAGTCATGAGGCAGATGAATACCCTTGCCTCTCAAGGTCAGCGAGTTCTCGCCATTGCTTACAGACCTTGGGATGGTCGTTACTCGGCACCTACTACTCACACCGCGGAAGAAGATGATAAGATTCGCGCCGGAGTAGAGAAGGGGTTGACCCTTCTTGGTCTTGCTGGTATTTACGACCCTCCCAGGCGCGAGACGAAGCCGTCCATTGGCGAGTGTTCCAACGCCGGTATCAAGGTCCATATGCTTACAGGTGACCACCCGGAGACGGCCAAGGCTATCGCCAAGGAGGTCGGCATCATTCCCAAGAACCTTGGTATCTTGCCCGAGCATGTCGCCCAGTCCATTGTTCAAAAGGCCACCGAGTTTGACAAGATGTCTGATTCAGAGATAGATGCTCTGGAGGAGCTACCGCTTGTCATTGCCCGTTGCGCGCCCGACACCAAAACCCGTATGATTGAGGCCCTTCGGCGCCGCGGTGCCTTTATGGCCATGACTGGTGATGGAGTCAACGATGCCCCCTCGCTTTCACGCGCCGATGTTGGTATTGCTATGGGCTCTGGGTCGGATGTAGCTAAGTCCGCCGCCAAGATTGTCCTGACAGATGACAAGTTCAACTCTATTGTCGCAGCCATTCGTGAAGGTCGTCGCATGTTTGACAACATTCAGAAGTTTGTACTCCACCTTTTGACATCCAACGTTGGTGAGGTGATTCTTCTGATTGCCGGTCTTGGATTTGTTGACAGGACTGGCGTTTCTGTCTTTCCCATTTCGCCCTTGCAAGTCATCTGGATCAACATGGCCACTTCCTCGTTCCCAGCCTTCGGACTGGGCCGTGAGCAAGCTGCCCAAGATGTCATGCGCAAACCACCGCAGGACAAGAAGCGCGGTGTCTTTACCAACCAAATCATTGTGGACATGATTATCTACGGTATCATTATGGGTGCTTGCACCATGATCACCTTTTGCATCATCGTCTACGGCGCGTACGGAGGCAACTTGGGAGAAAAGTGTAACGAAGGGTACAATGAGTCCTGTAATGCAGTCTTCAAAGCCCGCGCTGCCACGTTTGCGGAGCTGACTTGGATGATTCTCATCTCTGCCTGGGAGTTCAAGAGCCTGCGTCGCTCCATGTTCCGCCTGAACCCCGACGATGACAGCAAGTTTCCCGTTTTCAAGGATGTCTACGCCAACCGTTTCCTGTTCTGGTCCGTCATTATTGGCGGCTTGTCCGTGTTCCCCGTGGTGTACATTCCGTACCTCAATACAAAGTTCTTCAAGCACAAGGGAATTACTTGGGAGTGGGCCGTGGCTGTGGGCTTCCTATTTGTCTTTGTCGCTGGAATCGAGGCGTGGAAGTTTATCAAGCGACAATTCCATCTGCTCGAGGATCTGCCCGTCAAACGCGGTACGTGGGGACAAGGAGGCTCGGACGAGGATGCCGGCCACAGATTCCGCAAGACCATGTCCATGTCCAGCTTCAAGACGTGGGCATCATTCTCTCGCAAAGACACCGGCGAGTCAATTGGCCGATCAAGCACCAAGGTTCCCAACGGCAACGGAAATGGGAACGGTGCTCATGGTGCTATGCAAGGAGCGCAGGGAGTTGCGCAAAAGGAAGAGGTTTAATTGCCAACTGCGACGAACAAATGTAGATGCATATGGCTGGTCAAAGAATGAGAATTTTGAAGATACCCAGGCGATATGAAGCATATCTGCTAAATAGGACGGATAAATGCAGACTAGTTAGATCTTGGTGGATATTCATCGAGTGATAATAGCGGAGAAAATCCTACAAAGAATTCTACGTCGACTTTTTTGGCTTCTTGAAGAGAATCGTGAATCAATTAATGCTTACTCTGAGCAACAGAACCATCCCTACTTTAGAAGAAAGCCTGCATTAGATTATCCGTTTAACCCAAATAGACTCGGGCAATGACTGGTCTAGCCCCCATTGAACTAGAGCTCGCTGATCATCATTTCCCTCCGAGGCAATCCGTGATTCTTTGCTTCTCTGTTTCTTCCAGGCAACCCCTGCTATTTTGCCCACGAAGTAGCATGCAGGGTCCAGCAAAACACCGCGTGGCTAACCCAGTTGAGAGAGCACCGAGCAAAACGGACGCAATCCACCTATCGAATCTCTTTTGAAGTTTCATCTAAGCTTAGCTGCATGGCGAGCCAAGACACAGGCTATGGGAAAGGGTAGCTTAAGAACGTAGCTTAAGTAGGTAGAACTCCCGAATTTTTTCATTTTGCCACTGAGCGGCATTGTCATCTTGCCTTCTCTGAGCGAAGTGTATCGTGATGATTGTCAAGTCGCCAGTTGCCGTGCTCGCGGCGGCGACGTGCCTCCTCGTCGGCCTGTCTCAAGCGCAGACCATTGTCGTAGATGGCAAGACAGTTGGTAAGTTGCAGCCTCGTCTCGTCGAAGAATATATCGATGCTGACCGTAAGACAGTCGCCAACAGTTCCAATGTCGCCCCCGCAGGTTCTGTGCCCGCTAATCAACCTCCCACCTACGACGCTGTAACGCTGACAGACGATGTGATTGCCAACCTCACCAAACTTCAATTGAGTGACATTGAGCTTTTCAGCTTCGAGAACAGCTCCATCCCCGAGCCGCAGTGCAAGACGGCGCCTGGCGACAACCTCTATCCTGACGCTTCGACTTGGAATGTCTTGGATCTTCTTACGGGAGGCGCTTTGATTAAGACTGTGCCGTATGGGAGTGCATGCTATGAGGGTGACCATTATGACGCGGAGCTATGCCAGTTTCTCCTGGATAACTGGAACCAGTCGACCACCCAGTATGTCCTGTCTATTTCTAACGTTTCCCTTTATCTCCTGACTTTGGCAACAGCGTCACGGATCCGACTTCGGTCATGTCGCCGCTCTTCCAAGGTGCAACCTGCGAACCTAGCAACGCTGCCCTCGGTAAAGACTGCACCCTCGGAGGCTTCCCAACATACTCGGTCAACGTTACCAACGTCTCCCAAATCCAGCTAGCTATCAACTTTGCCCGGGCTCTTCATCTCCGTCTTGTCATTCACAACACAGGCCATGACTTTTTAGGCAAGAGTACTGGTCAGGGAGCGCTATCCATCTGGACTCATAACATGCGGGATATTGAGGTGCTTGAGGACTATGAGGCTGCTGGTGGGCGGTATAGGGGTCCGGCTTTTAAGATGGGCGCTGGGGTGATGGTTAGTGAGGCTTATGATGTTGCTGAGCGGGAGGGTTATACTGTTGTTGCTGGTGAATGTCGCGTAAGTTCTCGAGATCGATTTCAATGAGGTGATGGTTTAAGCTAACGTGTGCGTAGACGGTTGGCGTTACTGGTGGCTATATTGGCGGCGGCGGTCACTCCCCCGTAACCAGTGTCTTCGGTCTCGGTTCCGACCAGGTTCTCAGCGTTGACATTGTTACCCCCGACGGTCGCTTCATCACCGCCGACGAGACACAGCACACCGATCTGTTCTGGGCTATCCGCGGCGGTGGTCCTGCTACATGGGGCGTTGTCGTCTCCATGACTGTCAAGGTCCACCAAAAGATGGTCTTCTCCGGAATGGAGTGGGACACTACAACCGCCGCTATGAATATCTCCGACGATACTTTCTGGAAAGCCATCGAAGCCTATTGGACACGTTATCCGACGTACTCCGACGCCAAAGCCTACGGGTACTGCAGGATGTCTCAACTTCCCCAGGGTGGATATGCTTGGAGGGCTAAGCCGTTCATGGTGCCTGGTATGAAGTTGGACGAATTCAAGGAGCTTGTTCAACCTCTTCTCGATGATTGGAATGCCATCGGTGCTCGTCCTAATATCAAGTTCTTTGAGCATGAGAGTCTTTACGGCGCTTGGAAAGAGCACTTCCCGCCCGAGCGTGTGGGTAGCCCATTCGCCCGTACGGCGTCTCGTTTGCTTCCTCGCAAGAACTGGGAGGATGAGAAAACTATGAAAGAAACAATTGAGACTATCCGTGGTATTGTCGAAGAGGGAGCGTTCTTGGTGCACTATAATATTAACGCCGATGAGCTTGAGAACACAGCTCCCAGCGCAGCTAACCCTGCCTGGCGCGACGTCATGATGTTCAATATCATTGGTCTCGTCTGGGACGCTGATACATCGGAGGAGGAAGTTGCTGGTCTTCATCATAAACTTACCTATGATCTTGCGCAGCGTCTCAAGGATATTAGCCCTGGTGCTGGTGGGTATGGCAATGAGGGTGATTTGATGGACCCTGAGTTTCAGGAGTCTTTCTTTGGATCTCACTATGATCGTCTTTTAAAGATTAAGAAGGAGGTTGATCCTAGTGATGTGTTCTGGGCACCGACGGCGGTGGGTAGTGAGGATTGGTATGTTACGGGTCAGGAGGATTATGTTACTACGCAGAATGGGCGTCTGTGCCGCCGTTCTTAAGTGGATAAATACCTTACTTTCTCACTCCTTGGTTAATTAATTAAAGATAATAACTTGTCTATTGTTTCATCGCTAAGTCTATTTATACCTTACAAGATTATACACCGCTGCGCCCTTTGTTAAATCTTTGCCTTTGGACTCGGCTTTACTAGCTGTCCGCTCTGAGGTGCAATCCACCGTATGTATCGCCGCCCTTCCTCACCCGGTAGAGGCTGCTCCCACAGATCCTTTAACATGCCTGTTAATGACTCATACGCCCGATGACATCCATGCACGATTCCCTCTGTTGAATCTTCAGGAAATACAAGGGGTTGACCCAGAGGCGCTAGAAGTTCCCCGTTCCGATTAAATAGCTGCTTTGCATAGATTTTCCATTTATCATCCGGGGACATAAGCAGCGGCCTGGCACTTCCGTCGTCCCCGCGGAGCACCTCCATAGCCCGCTGTCGGACGAGACGTATCATGATTCCCGCGTGCCAGGGTGCTTTATCAGAGTCAACAATCATGCCCTTCATACCTGTGGGCTCCGGTAGTTGCCTATCTCGGCGCAGGTCGTGGCTTAGTGCCACGGTAAAGCGGTCCAGAGACCTAGGAGTAAGCTGAAGACATTGACTAAGTGTACCGAGGCCGCAAGTTGCAAGTGCCGAGTCAAGCTCTTCCCCGTGGCGCGTTGCCTTGAGCTCGGCACGGATATTATACACCTCGAAATGTCGATAGTTATCATCCTCTTGTGATAGTAGGAACGGAACCCCTTGCTGATTCCCCTGTGCTATCAAAGGCCGGGAGAGACGCCCTGTAGTTAAACGGGCAAATGTGCACACTATGTACTCGCGCACAGAAGTAAGCATATGAAGCTCTTCTATCGTTGCAGTCCGGCCCTGATAAATATGAAGTAGATCCCACCTCCAGCGCCGGAAAGGTCCGAGTTGCGGAGCCTTCCATGCCTTAGGAGGACGGCGGCATCCGCAGGTGCTGAATTCGCGAATGTATTTTGAACCAGCGATAGGACGGAAGACTTTACACAGGAGTTCGTACTGGATGAAAGCCTGGAGGAGACGACTTCGCTGTCGGGGAGTGAGTTGGGACAGCGGGGAGGGTGTGTAAGTGCTAGCCAGAGAGGTTGACTGTTCCCCCTGGCTGGTGTTGTAGACTGCCCATGATGGGAGTTGGTCGTAGGCAGTGGGTAGGTGTTCCTGTGTCGCTTTCGAAAGGTAGTCACTGGCGAAGAGCCAGATGTGACGACACAGTCTGTCCAAATTGGCAATTGTCTCTGAATCCCGGGCAAGGAAGGGGTCTGAGAACCCTCCGGCGGCCCAGGTCTTTAGGTGGACATCCGTCGCAGCAGTACGACCATTCGCCGGAACGCCTATAGGCAGGGGAAGCTGAAGATCTTGTTCAAGATCAGAAGGTTCATGCTCTGTGTGAGCATGAATATCATCCACAGTGAATGTAGGAAAGGTAAGGAGGGCCATAGCGTCTTGGAGGATATTACTACCTCCGAAGAGATCACGGAGGGTGTGACGCCGGGAGATAGAATTGCGGCAGGAGTATTCTGCCTCGGAGAGTGCAGAGGAGGCCTTTATAGCTTGGGGGATGTCCTCGCGTTCAACGTGGGTGAGAATCTCGAAGAGAAGCTCGAGAGGTAGTTTGCTAAAAGGATCCATTATAATGAAGGGGAGTAGGATAATAAAAGAAGTAGGTAGTGTAAGTGAAGATAGTCTACGTGTATGACTAGAAGCTGTTTAGTATAGTGTTATAACAGAGCAGAATGTATCGAGTTAGAAGTAAAGAAGAAGGAAGAGTTATAAAGTTAGAACTTCTCTGAAAGAAGGATAGGGAAGGAAGATAGCTTTGTTACTATTAAGAACGAGAATCTATAATCTACACACACTAAGATTATCCTTTTGACGAGCAGATGTATGCTTGTTGAAATCTTATTCTGCTAAGATTTATCGCCCTGCTGCATGTTTTCTTCTGTTCAGCTACCTTGGGTCTAAATTACTGTTACAGGCCACAGGGGACATGCAGGTAGAAAGTCAGTTTGAAGACTTTTGATACTTTCCAGACATTGTAAACTATAGAGAGATAAAGTGAGAAATGCATTTTTATAGGGTGTGCACATTCAAGGCTCGCGTATACTGGACTATTATGATAAACGCAAGCTCTTCCGCTTCTTTACACTTACTTAGGTCTGCCTCTGCTCATCCGGAGGCACCTGATCCCAATAGATTTTATCCACAATCAACAGTTAGGCAGTCCTGTCAGTGCTAAGATCTCGCGTATAAAGTGTTTGAGTGTCCCATAGTTTATACGTGGAACACTGCTGCCTTCTATTTTATGCGTTTAGAAACATATATCTAGTATTTACGCTACATTGTTGTCCGTCTTTGAGACTCGAGAAGATACGTTAGGCTTTTACAATGCATAGAATTTATCACAGCCCCTGTTTACTCTCCCTATTTAGGCTCGTTTCCGAGATACCTGTTAACGACAATATTGACTCTTTCGCGGATGCTATGTACATAAACGTTAAACCTTATGCTAGATCTAAACTGGCTTTGCCTTTGCATGATAAGTATGCGTTACTCTCTGCTAGTGCGAGGGATTATGATTCCGTGGCTTACTACCACAGCAAGCACTATTGAGCTACAATGTCTATCTTTCAATTCTTTCACTCTCTGCATTAGGTTTCATTCCCTCTATACTTCTTCTATGTGCGCTCTCTGAGCTCCATTTTCCCTATTCCTAGTGTAGGCTCCAGGTAGAATAGTGTAAAGGATCTCTGAGCCAGAATCTACATTCACAACTAGTCGTTGGTGTCTGCAAGCCATGCTTATAGAAACGACAAAATGCTAAACCCCACACAGGTGCTTGTAATAGGTGCATGTTTATGTACTCATTCTGCACCACTGCGACGAGTCAACGAAGGATGGGCCGGGTCCTCAGTCAGCGTTGTGCGATGGATGACCTTAGAGCATGCCTTACTTCTTTCTATTACCCTGCTTGAGTCAGCTCTATGACAATGATTTCTACAACTATGATGTATGCTAAAGAGACGAGTTGAAAGAAAACAAAGCCTCTACAACCCACTACATGTAGAATACTCACTATTATCAATGGACATTACACGGGATTGGTGGCATCTGGCTCCGGAGTCGGTATAGGGTTAGGGTTATACTGTGGATTTCTACTGGTTCACGATGCCGTGTTAGCGGCCGAGGTCCCGTTGCCGGTGCTTAGTCAGTTGTCTCTACCTCGGCTCAGCCCCGCGGAAACACCGTCAGTTGCCGTCTTTAGCTGCCGCTTGCTGGAAGACAAAACCCCGAGCTTCGTCCACCATCTCCATCCCCTTCCCCATCCCATTGTCCCATCGTCTTGTCCTTCGTGTTCATATCTTGTGGCCAGCTGTTGTAATCTAGTTTCTGTTCCAATCATCATTATCAATATCGTCAACCTTGACAATGGCTGCTGAACGCATCGGCTCCATCATCCGACACCTGTCGCCGGGATCGTCGCTGAATTCCATGTAAGCACTATGACGGGATCCCTGGACGACTTGTACGTATACTAACGAACGATGTCATAGCCAGTCCAAGAATCCCGATGATATTGTCATTACGCTCGCGGTCCGCACGCCGCTGACCAAGGCCAAGAAGGGCGGCTTCAAGGACACTTCGCTGGAGTACATGGTGTATGCTCTGCTGGACCAAGTCCGCCAGCGCAGCGGTCTTGACCCTGCGCTTGTAGAGGACATTTGCATGGGAAATGTACGCATTGTTCTTTTCTCCATTACTGTTTTCCCATTAACTGACAGGTTCGCTACAGGTCTCCGATGGCAAAGCAGCCTACAAGCTCCGAGCCGCCGCCCTCGCCGCTGGCTTCCCCAACACCGCCGGCGCCAGCTCCGTCAACCGCTTCTGCTCCTCCGGCCTCAAAGCCACTGCCGATATCGCCCACGCCATCTCCGAAGGCTCGATTGAGGTAGGAATTGCCTGCGGCGCCGAGTCCATGTCCATCGGCGGTGACGCCCTCGAGAAGCCCTTCGACGAGAGGGTGCTGAACAAGAGCCAAGAGGCGGCCGACTGCATGATGCCCATGGGCTGGACGAGTGAGAATGTGAGCAAGGACTTTGATGTTACGAGGGAGAGCATGGACAAGTATGCTGCGGAGAGCTTCCAGCGCGCTGAGAAGGCGCAGAAGGCTGGGTGGTTTGATGATGAGATTGTGCCTATCACTACGAAGGTGCAGGACAAGGATGGCAATTGGACTGAGGTTACGGTGACCAAGGACGATGGAATTCGCCCGGGAACCACCGCTGAAGGTCTGGGCAAGATTCGGGCGGCCTTCCCTCAATGGGGCAACTCTACTACTGGCGGTAATGCTAGTCAGGTCACTGATGGAGGTATGTTTGATCACTTTCAACGCTTTGAGCTCTTCAAACTAACACAATCATAGCCGCCGCTGTCATTCTGATGAAGCGCTCAACGGCCATCAAGCTCGGCCAACCCATCGTAGCCAAGTACGTCGGCTCAACAGTGGCCGGCCTGGCCCCCCGCATCATGGGCATTGGCCCCAGCGTGGCGATCCCCAAGCTGCTGTCCCAACGCGGAGTCACCCTCGAGGACATGGACGTGGTGGAGCTGAACGAGGCGTTTGCCTCGATGGCGGTCTACTGCCGCGATAAGCTGGGGCTGGATTGGGCCAAGATGAACCCTCGCGGCGGAGCTATTGCTCTGGGCCACCCGCTGGGAACGACGGGAGCGAGGCAAATTGTGACGGGATTGAGCGAGTTGAGGCGGCAGAAGAAGAAGATGCTGCTGACGAGCATGTGTATTGGAACGGGTCAGGGTATGGCGGGTATTTTTGTGAACGAGCAGGTCTAAAAAAAAAGCCAGAAAGACCCTGCGAATTTACTACCTATCTATCTATCTATCTAGTTAGTGTCTGTATTATGATTTATGAAGGCAAAAAAATGTATTACTGTTTTACTCGTACTTGTGCCTATCACGTAAATCTTGACTGCTTTTACGTACGAATCCTACCTGCTGTGGATACCATTACCAACGGTATGACCGTGAGGAGTAGTGATTTTATCGTGATTTTATTCTGCATGACCTGGTTGGATTGCATTCAGGGATCGGCTGTAAACTAGTAAATCATATTTTCTTGCTTTGTATCCAATTCGAATCATACCGAGGCTTGGATCTATCCGAAGCTAAGCTTTCTTCTGTGCCTGAACTTGGCAGTCAGCGGGCTACCTAGGTAAGCTCTACTATTAACACTGAGGGCCCAAATTAGTTAGTGCTATTAGTGGTAAGAGTTGGAAAAATCCAGCGCTTCTGATGTCATGTCATGCGCCTGTGACCGACTGCTAGGTCTCCACTCTTTAGTGCCACCTCCGCCCGAGTCTTGGGCCGTCAGCCAATAAAGAAAGCCCTGCTGACCTTTTCACCCCGCAGGTAACGTGGGGAGCCACTGGAACTGCAGTGAGCTTGAAGCCCTGGAAGACCCTCCGCTTACTGTAATTCAGTGGCCATTTACTTACTCGCAGTGCTCGTGCAAGAGGGTACCTGATGCAATCGTACAATGTATCTTTCCCGCGTGTATTGGCGGAAAAGGTACTTCACCTTACTCATGCAAGTGCAACTTCAGTGCCTTAGTGGAAGCAAACCCTCCACTCTCTCTCTCTGTCAAAACTCCTAAGCTCGGAGTTGCCATTGACTTTTTCTTCCCCATCATCGGCCTCGCTTCCTTACTCTTCTTCCCCTCCCCTCTGGCAAGCTGACCAGATCTCTCGTTTCTGTCGGCAAAGAGCCAATTTGTCCTTCGCCCAGCACACTCTCGTATCACGCCCCTCGTCTCAGCCTCATCTTTCTCGTTACAGCCTATGCTACCCGAACAGCTGCGCCTCCCTTCCAACAACCCGGCGACGTCCTACCTTGCTCCCTCGTCAATGCGTTGAAGACCCTCTCGAGGCATTTACGACATATATATTTCCCCCTTCAGTATAGCCCTCTCGAGCTCCCCAAGGCACATGTAGACCATGTCCGACCGTCCTTCGCCCAATCGCACGGGCTCTTACTCTGCCGACTATCGGCCTACCCAACCTAGCGCCCTACGACAAAGTCACCGACCGAGCAGCGTCAGTTTGAGTAACGACAGCGATATGGCTTCCTCCGATCGACCAACGACACCTCCAAACCTTCAGGGCCCCGGCAGCTCTTCCTCTAGAAGTCCCCGCGCCGTTCAATTCTCCGAATCCACGCCAATTATGAGCTCCAACACCGAAGGGCGATCTAGTAGTTCCACGGCACACGCAGGTGTATGTACACATGGGACCTTCAGCCCGAGGCCGGAGAGCCCGACGGAGCCTCTCATGCGGCGGGCGGGGTCTGACTCGGATGGTTCGTCTACGCCAGGGTCTGGGACTAGGATTCCCGCTCTGGACAATGCCATCTCGCATATTGTGGGACATGATGACTGGAAGAGGTGGTTGAAGACGCGGATGCGGACTAAGAAGATGGGCCAGAGCAGTGAGCTGGCGGAACAGGCGGGAATCCCACATACAGTGTTCATGTTAGTGCCCTTCAAATCGACCTTGCCCGCTAGAGGGTATTAAGATGCGATAAGATGGAAGTTGACTGACCGTGCTACAGGTACATGTCCTACTACATCCCGTGCTTGACGTGGTTGCGCCAGTACAAACTGTCCTATATCAAAGGCGACTTGATATCCGCCCTCACCATGTCCTCCTTCTACCTGCCGATGGCCCTGTCATACGCCTCCAACCTCGCCCACGTCCCGCCGATACACGGTCTCTACGCGTTCGTCTTCAACCCCTTCATGTACGCCGTCTTTGGATCTTGTCCGCAGCTGGTGGTAGGACCTGAAGCGGCCGGATCACTACTTGTTGGAACAGCTGTGAAAGGCAGCGTCGACTCCGGGAACAGTAAGGAGGATAACGACCTCTTACACGCTCGGATATGCGGCGTCGTTACGGGTATGGCTGGTGGCATGGTACTTATCGCTGGTTTGCTTAGACTGGGCTTCTTGGACAGCGTGCTGAGTCGACCGTTCCTGCGCGGCTTCATCAGCGCTATTGGCTTCGTGATTGCGGTGGACCAGCTTATCCCCGAGTTAGGACTGGCGGATATGGCGGATGACCTTGGTGTGAGCCACGGGAGCAGCGTGGATAAGATCATTTTCATGGTCAACAATATTCACCAGACGCATGGGCCAACATTCATCGTTGCCGGCGTCAGTTTTGTCATCATCATGGTTGCAAGGTAAGTTCTTCCACCAGCCGAAATCTCTCTTCACACCTCCCAACTGACCATGAGTAGGGAGCTCAAAAAGCATCTCCAGCCACGGTACCCTGGAATCGTTTTCGTACCGGACCGATTCCTTGTCGTTGTCATCTCGGTGATTCTAAGCTGGAAGTTCGACTGGGATCACCTTGGCGTCGAAATTTTGGGTGAAGTCAAGGCAGCCACGGGTAATCTCTTCGCCTTCCGCTGGCCACTTCAACCATCGCAAATGTCTCACATTCGTGACGGCATGTCTACCTCGTTCCTCATTGCGCTGCTCGGCTTCTTTGAGTCATCTGTGGCGGCAAAGAGTTTAGGTGGTCCGAAAACCATTCAGGGGATCCAGCTCAGCGCCAATCGTGAGCTCATTGCGCTTGGGGTGGCCAACTTTATTGGTGGCAGTTTTATGAGTCTGCCTGCCTTTGGTGGCTATGGACGAAGCAAGGTGAACCAGCAGACGGGTGGTAAAAGCCCGATGAGTTCAGTGTTTTTGAGTGTCATTGCTCTGCTGTGTGTGCTGTTCTTGCTGCCTTACTTTTACTATCTACCGGTATGTGTCTTTTATTCTCTTGGAAGGTAGAGAAATGTTGCTAACGTGCTATAGAAACCCGTTCTATCGGCCATGATTTCTGTAGTCGCCTACTCCTTGATGGAAGAAGCACCTCATGATATTGCCTTCTTCTGGAGAATTCGTGGTTGGAAGGAGTTGGGCTTGATGGCCCTCATCTTCCTGGCGACCATTTTCTACTCACTGACGCTTGGGATGGCCCTCGGCGTTGGTGTCTCATTGCTGCTCGTGATTTTTCACAGCACCCGGCCTCGCATCCAGATTCTGGGGCGCATCCCCGGCACGAACCGATTCGAAAACGCCGAGGCGGATGAAGCACGTCTGGAATTTATCGAGGGTTGCTTGATCGTCAAGATCCCCGAGCCGCTCACATTCGCCAATACAGGCGAATTAAAGTCGAGATTACGACGATTGGAAATGTACGGTACTTCGGCTGCGCACCCTGCACTACCTCGCATCCGCCACAACGACGCGAATCGAAACATCATCTTTGACGTTCACGGCGTTACGTCTATCGATGGATCCGGAGCGCAAGTGCTCAGGGAGATTGTACATGATTACAGAGAACGCAACGTGAGAGTCTTCTTCTCGAGAGGACCGCAGCCTGGAAGTAACAGCCCTATCTGGCGTCTCATGAAGAATAGCGGCATAGTAGAACTGTGTGGCGGCGATGGTCACTTTGTCAATGATGTAGACTCAGCATTGCGGTTGACTGAGTTCGAGGAGAGTGTGGATAACTGGAGGTGATTCAAAGCATTGTTACGGGCGATTAGATCTGAAGTCATACATCTTACGAAGGACATTGGGTTTCGTTTTTGGCATGGACAGTACAGTCCACGGGGCATTTTTACAGCGAGTCAATTGACTAAAGTGGTTGCCTGCTCAGTTCTCCTCCTGAGGTAACCCTTGATTTCATCCCAAGATCACTACTCGTCTTCTCCCACATGCTAAACTACAAGGGTGTGAAGACCCTCTCGCCCCCAGATATTTATTCCCATCCGTTTCCCCGAATGCAAACATCCCTAAGATATTACTGGCTATGCCAACTTAATCCTAACATGCACCCCTTAACACCTTCGGTAGTAATAGGCCGAGAATGTGGATCGCGATGGTCTTCCCCGCAAGTTGGAAGTGTTGATCGTATCCCTTCTGGAAAGGCACCCCTGCTGGCAACGCCCTCTCATCAGGAATGAACAAGCTATCTAGACTGAGGGGACTTAAAGACGGCATTGCAGTTAAGTAGCTGTACTAGTAGACATCCACGCTACTGAAGCAGTCATTACAAGTTTCGGCATCGATTGCAACGATGCTTATAAACCATGAGTCTCTATCACCAAAAGACAGCCATCATCCCCAGATCCACCTCCTCCCCGAAGGAGGCGCTGATCATGGCAATCCCAGACTCGGGGCATCATCAAGGCGAGAAACGCTGACAATGTGCATCTCCTTCCTTGCTAACCATCGCTCGCTCTTCTTTGAACCGGCCAATATGCCCTATTCCCAAGGCGGCATGTGTGTACCATGCCGTTATTAGCATGTAAGATGTAACCTCGGTGGACGAGTCGCTTCTTCTCGCGTATACCCTGACGGACATAAATCTATTCACTCATCCCCTTTTTCTTCTTGTTCTCGATTTGTAGCTTGTTCAAGTCTGATATAGACGATAAGAATCAAGACTGATCGTCAGAACAAGGGCAGCCATGTCGGTCTCCATCAGCCAGGTCTCCTTCGAGCACCACCGCGCAGCGCTAGGTATCGCCGAGACCAAGCCGCGCGTATCATGGCGCTTCGCCGGTGACGCAGAGAACTGGGAACAGTCCTCATACGAGATTGAGATTCAGCAAGGTGGAAAGACAGAGTCATACCAAGATGAAACTTCTGACTCCATGCTCGTGTCGTGGCCCGGCAATGAGCTTGGATCTGCGGAGAAGGCTTCTGTGAGAGTCAAGGCTAATGGCGATAGCGTGTCGACGGAGTGGTCGGACTGGGTGAGTGTTGAGACGGGGTTGTTGAAGGAGGAGGATTGGAAGGGTGCGGAGGTGATTGCTGCGGATAGGGAGACGGAGACGGGAGAAGCGAAGAGACCGATTTACTTCCGGAAGGAATTCTCTGTGGATGGGGAGGTTGATTCTGCGAGGCTGTACATCACAGCTTTGGGGATCTACGAGGCGGAGATCAATGCGAAGAGGGTTGGTGATCACGTACTCGCGCCTGGGTGGCAGTCGTACAATTTCCGCCATGTTTACGATGCTTACGACATTACGGACATGCTAGAGGAAGGGGATAATGCGATCGGTGTAGCTGTAGGAGAAGGTTGGTTTTCTGGCAGAATGGGGTTCGATGCCCAGAGAGAGACGTACGGCGATACCATCGGTGCCTTGGCTCTGATCAAGGTGACGCTCAAGGATGGGACTGTAGTAGATGTCCCTACTGATACGACATGGGCTGCCAGTACAGGACCGGTGGTAGACTCGCAGATTTACGACGGCGAGATCTACGACTCTAGAATCGAAAAGGATATCGAGGGCTGGTCGTCTTCTGGCTTTGACCAGAGTGAGTGGCTAGACACCAAGAAGCTTCCTGCTCTCGAGGGCAAGCTCTCCTCGCCTGATGGCCCTCCTGTGCGCAAGCTTAAGGAGCTCGAGCCTGTCGAAATCTTCACGTCACCTTCGGGTAAACAGCTCATCGACTTTGGACAGAACTTGGTGGGCTGGTTGAAGATCACCGTCGAGGGTCAAGCCGGCTCCAACATCACCTTACACCATGCTGAAGTTCTCGAAGACGGCGAGCTTGCTACGCGACCCCTTCGTGAGGCTAAGGCGCGCGATATCATAACGCTTCACGGTGACGGGCCGCAGACTTGGGAGGCTCACTTTACCTTTCATGGTTTCCGATATGCGCAAGTTGATGGGTGGCCGGAAGATACGCCGCTTGACAAGGATTCAGTTACAGCGCAAGCGATCTGGACAGATATGGAGCAGACAGGCAGCTTCAAGTGCTCGCATGACCTACTAAACAAGTTCCACGACAATGTCATCTGGTCTATGCGTGGCAACTTCGTCTCCATCCCTACAGACTGCCCACAGCGCGACGAGCGATTGGGCTGGACGGGGGACGCGCACGCTTTTGGCCCGACGAGTAACTTCCTCTACAACACGGCTGGGTTCTGGCGGTCATGGCATAAAGATGTATGGTCGGAAATGGCTCGTGGCGAGCGTATGATTCCACCGCACTTTGTACCTACCCTGCCGGCCAACTCGACGGATACGCCTGCTGCGTTCTGGGGTGATGTCGTTGTAGCGAATCCGTGGAATCTTTACCGCGCGTTTGGCGATACGGCCATGCTGAAGGAGCAGTTTGATCAGGCTAGGGCGTGGATTGATGAGGGTATTCCGAGGAATGAGGCGAATCTGTGGGATCGTTCGGGACCTCAGTTCGGTGACTGGTTGGATCCGGAGTCGCCGCCGGAGGATGCTGGGAATGCTACGACGCATAAGTACCTTGTTGCCGACGCGTACCTGATTGAGATGACCAGAGTGCTAGCCAATATTTCGGCGGTACTGGGAGAAGACGACCTGGCGGAGCAATATCGTTCGGATCACGAGTCGCTGGTTAGCGAGTTCCAGAAGGCGTGGATGTCAGAAGACGGCAAGCTCGCGAACCAGACACAAACGGCGCATGCATTGGCGCTCGAGTTTGGGCTGTTTACTGACGCGGAGGAGCGATCGGCCGCAGCGGAGAACCTGCAAGCTATCATCCAGGAGAACGATTACCTTGTGGGGACCGGATTCGCGGGCACGCCGGCGTTGGGTCCGGCGCTGGAGAGGATCGACGCGGTGGAGGACATGTACGCGATGTTGCTGCAGACCAAGGTTCCGTCGTGGCTGTACCAGGTTGTGCAGAACGCGACGACGACGTGGGAGCGATGGGATTCCTTGCTCGAGGACGGCAGTGTGAATCCGGGAGAGATGACTAGTTTCAACCATTATGCCTTCGGCGCGGTAGCCGATTGGATCCACGGTGTTGTCGGGGGACTACGGCCCAAGTCCGGAACGGGGGAAGCTGGATGGAAAGTCGTAGAGGTGAAGCCGGTACCTGGAGGAGGACTGACGAGCGCCGAGACGGAGTTTGTGAGCGGGTATGGAGAGGTGAGGGTTGCGTGGGAGGTGGATGAGGTGGAGAAGAGGTTTACGATGGAGGTGGCGGTTCCGCCGAATGCAAAGGCGGAGGTTACGCTGCCGGAGGGACAGGGTGGGAATAGTACGAAGAGGGCTGAGATGGTTGAGGTGGGATCGGGAGTGCATCGATTTGAGGTGGAAGGGTATAAGATGCCGGAGGCGAGATCATAGTGTACTTCTGCTTGGTGTCTGTAATAGTGAAGAGTTGTGAACGACTTGGTTTCTTAATAATGAATGTGAGAGCTTCATTGTTTCTCGTTGACGAGTTGTCAATACTTGTTTTTATTAATTATGAACGCGACAGCGTCGACTCTTCTTGTCAGAAAGGTACAAGTTGCCAGAGTTGAGAGATCATAGCACTTCCGTTCAAGTGTATTAAGGCTGTATGTGTGAATAAGGCCGTGACGAGTTGTGTTAATTATGAACACGAGTGAAAATCGATGGTGACTACGATCCGGAGACGCTGGAAATCAAGAACCGATCGAGATTGAGCCGTGTGTTGATATCAGAGCATTAAAGCGTCCCGCTCGATGGTAAAGTCGTACCACGGTCATCCCAAGACATGACGTAAATCCCAGCTAGCTATCTCGATCGAAAAGTCCACAGAATTGTGATGCCAGGCGCACAGTTTCGCAGGGCCGGTAAAAAGTGTTCATGGTTGGTTGTCATGGATGCGTGGAGACTACCAAAAGCTGGCGCTCGGCATCATGGAGCGCGGTTTCGTCATCTCGCATAGAACACATGGATGGGGAGGGGATTGTGATGGAGGGAGGGGATGGAGCGGAGCGGAAGAGTGAAAGGAAAGGTAAATGGGCAATCCCCGAATTTCGATGAGCGATGGAGGGGGAAAACGGGCATGGTGCATGGATTATCCCATGCGAGGATTTCCGCATCATCGTCATGCCCACAGGTTAGGGTTGGAATGACACCCTCACCAGGGTTAGTATGTCTGTCCTTAGGGTTGTCCTCGGCCCCACGTTAGGGTTTCGAGTCAGGGTCCAGTCCCATTTCCGCTCCACACACTTTCAACGGCGCTTCGCTCAAGTTTTCATCTGATGGTTGGACTTCTGACGTAAACTTGACGATTCTCCAGGGGTCTTTTTCATCTTTAGTGCTACGCTATTACTGTAGGCAAGGGGGACTCGATGACTTCTTTCTTTCTTCCCAGTCGTGCTGGTGTTTCTAGAAGCGTCGGTTTCTTTCAAGGTCAGACCCTATGAGTGACGGGTACTACAGAAGTAAACAGTAACTGTAAACTGGCATCCTGTTGCTTATGTGTTGCTAGGTTTCAGCCAATTAATACCGCGCTTGGTGAATCCGCCGTAGACATACACACGTACATACATTCATACACGTTGTCATACTATACCGGCTGCTCCTAATAGGTTGTCGCGGATTTCTTTGCCTGTCATCCAGATCACTGAAGCTACTACTACTGCTACTGCTACTAGTATTAATCCATACAGTACCTGATCATCCTCCAAGTGGCTCTCATCTCCAGTTTAACCACGTCAACTACTTCCAAGCCAGGAACCATTTCAGCACTCTTCGCCACCTGATCCCCTCACTCTAACGCATCTTATCTTCACGCCGGGACCTCCCCCATGACAGTTGATCCTTGACAACCATGGACTCCCTGCCCTGCGGCGTGGTGCAGGGCATTTGCGACGCCCTCGCCGCCCACCACGCCGCCGATTCGTACTCGTCCGAGGCGCTGGCGCCTTACGCCACCATCTCCCGCCGCTGGCAACGAGCTATCGAGAAGCACACTTTCCGCACACTGTACCTCTCCTCGGAGCGCCTGGAGGACCTGGCCAGTATCGTAGGAGCTCATCCGGATCGCCAGTCTCATGTGCGCGTGATTACGCTGCATGTCGCGCTTGCCTCGTATGATCGTCGTCAGGGGAAGGATAAGGAGTCGGCGGAGGATGGGAGTCGCGCTACTCGGGTCTTTACCAGCACGATCCAGGAGTTCTTCCAGATTCTGACGCCATGGAATGATGGCGGGGAGCAGGATGATGCTACGAGGGGTATCCACGGCATCCATCTCGAGTTACTGGTCGAATCGCCAAGTGATGAGTCTAGGGGCTCTCGCTCAAGGAGGAGTCGCAGTCCGTCTACGACGAGGCGCGCGAGGGCTTCTGTCGCTCGTCTAGAAGTTCCGCGGAGGGATGTACCTCGGGTATCAATGGTCACAGCGTTAACGTGCTCGGGGCGACATATCGAGACATCGTCAGTGATACTCCTCATTTCTAAGCTGCCAAACCTACAAGTCCTCGACGCGGAGATTGAGCACGATACGCAAGGGGAGCGAGATGTCGAGCAGCGCAAGGGTGCGTTCCCTATATTTCCCCTTTTTTTTGCTCTCTTCATTTTCTATAAGCGAGGATATCCAGTACACTGACTCACCCTCAGAATTCGTCATGGGCCTCGAGCACTACGCCGCTCACCTCACCGAACTCCGTCTCCGTCGCCCCATGAACCTTTACGAATCCCCCAAAGCGCGCTCCAAGGAAGCACGCTCCCTCTTCTACTCCATCCTCCTCCGGTACTCCCAGCGCTGCGCGTCTCTCACTTTTGACGACTGCATCGACGCTCGAGAATTCCTAGGGCCTTTCCGAGGAAACGATCCGGAGCATCACAGTCACTGGTGGCCGCATCTACGGCGCTTGCATCTCCGCAACTCGTACATGATGCGCAGGCCGTATATGCGTGTCGGACACCGGTCTGTAGCGCTGAGGCATGTCCATGAGACGCTGTTTTTAGTTGGACGGGCGATTCGTTACATGCCTTGTATGGAAAATATGCGTTTGCGGCAGTATATCCTTACTGGTGGTTCGTTGGAGCAGTTCGTCGTGCAGTACGAAGTGACGGAGAAGAGTGACGGTAGCGGTAGGGCGGCTCGGATTGATGTGCACGGGTTGGAGCCGCTACAGTCAACCATGGAAATATGGAAGCAAAACGTACAAGAAACAAGAGGCGTGGAGCTTGATATTCGCGTTCATTTGGATACGAGCCATGACGTGGAGAGGTCAGCGCCTTGAGAAGAGGAACGTGCCCGCTTCGATTATGGAAGATGGACGTGGATGTCACCATGAAAACAAAACAAAGCAAAGCAACATTCGAGGGTACAGGAACTCGAAATTATACTAATATAGGAGAAGGATAAAGAGAAAAAGTATTGCCTGGTGGGCAATGGTGGGCAAGGCCACGAGGATGGAAAGTACACTAACGACGGCTTAAGATGCACGAAATCATGAAGAGCGAAAATCAGTTTCTGTGGATTACTGTTACAATAAAGATCGTATACATAGAGAAATTAAAGGCAATATTTCGATACGCATAAGTACATTGGGCGGTGACTACAGATCCTCCCCAAGGGAACCTCGGTGAAAGTGACAAAGTGGCAACGCAGAGGATTGAATTCCACACGTTACACCTTGACAATCGATCTTTGACATGTATTCTCTATCTTCAAGGGTTATCATCATCTTTACATCGAGAATATGGCAAAACAAACACGAGTAGTAGCTCAGCTGTGTTGATGCCGCGAGGGTGCCACAACTGATACCGTTGAGTTCAGATGTCTCTCTCTGCAAGCGCTTAGAGAGGTAATTGAACCTACAATCAACTGGTATCAAAGTATCTACCCAATCCTCCATCTCACTAAGAGCTGTAGTGCGCACCACGTGGGCGTGAAATCTTCTGGTTCCTGCCGGGACCTGCATCTTTAAGGGAAGCGGCAGTCCAACCCCGTACTGGACTCACGCCCTCCCATACCAAAAAGGGTTGAGATGCAGAGCTATGTGGTCGCGCCAATCCAGCGGAAATAGACGAGCGTACAGCTCCCGCGACCTGCATGGTGTGACGCGAGTGACGATCATGGGAGAACAGAGCCAGGGTCTGTCGGATCTGACACCTCCCATGGATTTGTCTGAGATCTGGGCTCTTCCCAGCTTGTCAGACTGAACATGAGGGAGTGATCCAATGAAAAAAGATGTCGAGAATCCTAGGATCTTTAGAGGCTATTGCACGCAATACTTGACTCCCCATGTCCAATGACCAGTGGTCCGATATGCTGGGTCCTAGGACCGGTGTTAGAGGACTGCTGAAAACATCATCCTCGGGATAGTACGTACTCTTATTGCATCAGCATTTTTCGATAGCCCCCAAACGAAAATATGATATTTTTCGGTTCCGTACGAGTCGCAAGTAGTACCAAGCGTACGGGACTAGGGCCGGCTGATAATGTAAGGACCCTAGGTCGCGCCATGGCTTTGTCGCTGCTCATGCCTCTTCAAGCGCACATCGTCGCACAACAGCTTACCGTCCGGCAAGCTCGCCTAGAGCGACATATCAGAGGATCAATGGGCTTGTTGGGACGTGGATGACCCTGTTCCCCGCGATGTCGTCCAACGATCCAGCGCCAGGAGAGTGCGGCACGGTAAAGTTGGGGTTGATTGATCCCGGGTTCGGTGTGATTTGCGGACTCTTGCCGTCGGCTGTGTTCTTAAGGTAGGATGAATAGTACTTGGTGGTTGTAGGTAATCAATCTGTCGTTATGCTCTAAGACCAGTGGCATGCGGTTCTCGGATTGAGAAGGCTTCATGTTGTGTTTGCGTCGGCGGTTGCTCAGCCATCGTCGCAGATGTTTCCGTCTAAAGGTTTAGGAAATGAGAAAGAGGTGCATCGTTCTTGGCTCACTCCTTGAAGGTCTTTGGTCTGGTCGACGCAATTTGACAGGAAGAGCCGTTCGATGGTGCATTATGTTCTTGCTTGTAAGCATACAAGGCAATGGCTAGAAGTTAATGTAAATCTTGTGTTGAACATGGATGCCTGTGTTTTCTGATGGAAGGTCTTTGAGGGGGATTAAACACATGCAACAACGATTCTAAAAACTAGACAAGCCTTGAACTCTCAGACTCGGGATTATTATAATCAATTCTAGCAGTGTTTTTTTTTTTTTCCCCCATTCCCAGATATTATTTTCGATCTTGGAATTTTTAATTCATCTCTTCCGATGAAAAGCATCTGCTGTACAGGGTAGAGTACTTATCGTTACCCAAAACCGCGACTCTGAGGATTGACAGGCATCGAATGTGCCTGCCAATAGTAACTGCTCCAGCTGCTCCAGCACTGCTCCAGTGCTAACAAGGTGCTAACATGGTGCTAATGTTGTGCCAAGGAAGGGGCAGTTGCGGCCAGTGGCAAGCACAGCGGAGGGTACCTGCCTTAGCGATAGCCGAGACTGCCCCGTCATTGCCAACTTTAGCGGGAGATCCTTCCGTGTCATTGCAACATCAGGGAAGGTGCCTGCCTAGGTACCTGATGCTACCCGTCCAAACAAAGCAAAAGCAAAGCAAATGCGAGCTGTGCCTTCTCAATGAGCGACGATCTTGCTAATGCAAAGAGCAAAGACAGGCACGACTTTCCTTGTTCCTTCCTTTTCTTTGTTCTCTTTTCTCCTCCTCATCTTGTTTCCTCACCGTTGGTTCCCCCGTGGGCTGCATGTCTAAGGCATCAAGAATTGACAGGTACTTCTGCAAGAAGCATCATCATCATCATCATCATCATCATCATCATCATTATTCACATCAGATTCTCTTATCCCTGTCAATCGGGAAATATGTCACATCAAGATCTCCACGCCTACTCGTACGATGTCTCTCTCGAGAGCCTGGAGCCTGGAACCCGGAGCCTGGAGCTTGCAGCAGCCTCTACGGAGTATTCTCAACATCCAATCCCCATCATCGAATTTCGAGACCGCGGCCCGATTCCCTCTGTCTCTATGCAGGGCGCCCTCTAGACGTTTCTACGCGTCTTCGTACTCGTGCCGCACCTGCATAGAGGTTCCAGGCAGGCTTACTATCTAGACAAGCACGCCTCTGGAAAATGACAGCTCAGACAGCGCGACTGCGACATCTCCAGCTTCTAGTATATGTGCGACTCGGCCTGCATGATCTGAGAACCGGGACGACTCGCCCGTGTTTCCCTAGACGCCGTCATCCTTGGTGGCGTTATTGGAGAGGCCGCAGCTTAGCAAAACAAATGCGCCTTCAGCCTGACGGAACCAAAGGCAGCCCAGCTAAAACCATTTCCGTTGACTTCGAGTTATGTATGTGATTCTCGGTTTGCGGCTATTCAACGCGAATCGAGTCAGCGCCCAAACTACAGCAACGTAAAGCAGGCTGCGTTTCATGCCCTGCGGAAATGCATTTCCAGCTCACCTCACCTGCCCAATGCAGGCACCTAGGTACCTTGGCCATAACCTCGCCTCACCTCGCCTCACCTCACCTCGCCTCGCAGCAAGCTGTTGGCGCTCCGCGGCTCCCCTTGCTTATTAGTCTAGGCTACGCGCGCGCAGTACACGATGAGGAGCAATCGTCAGACCATCAAACGTTGTGTCACGAGGTTTAAGCATCATGATTGGAACAGGCTCGCTTCGAAGCTCGCGCGTCTAAATGGTTCAATGCCTTCCCTCCCCGGCTCTTTGTGCGAATGCCTGTCATACTCACTGCCCGCTGGTACAAATGTAACCGAAGGATAAATCAGCCACTGTCTGGTCGACTTCACGACCAGAGTCATCGGGATCCTGCATCATCTGAGAGGACCCAACAGCATGGTCATACTGCTCTCCCCTGCAGCCTTCTTGCACCTTGCCGCCATAAGCCCGAATCTCAAGGGCCTAGATTGACCATACAACCACGTCGTTACGTGCCGAGAGCCCAAAAAAAGAAGTAGGCCAAATGCTCTCACGGATGGATTTTTCCATATCCCGCTTGAGCAGCAACTTGCGGGCAAACGCTAGTGGTTCTGCGAATTTCTAGACCAGGGAACCCCAACAGCCTCGCGGGAGCGGCGATACGGGCTGATTGGGTGTTATTATGCTGCCTATTGAGCTGAGGCCATGCATTGGGCATCCCTCAATGATGATGAATTCTTGCAGAAAGTCAATTCCGTGTCAATGGGAGCCTGGCCAATGGACAAGTAGATCCAGCTTCGGGGAAACCTATGCTGATCAGCCACCCGAGGACGGCTTGGATCTACCAATGGCAAGAGGAAAGAAAAAGCAGCTCTGTGCATTCACTACACCCACTAATACTACAACACTTACCACATTCGTCCCTCTCGGCTTGTTGGGCCAATGCCTGAAATCCCATCGCAGGCTGCAAACATGAAGATCTGGAAGCGCGGCCCAAACTTCGACTAACTAGTTGTACGGCACCCCCCTTTGGCTGGCAATATCGCTATCCAGACATCGCACGAAAAGTGGCATCGGCTCGGCCCCTAGATTAAAGTCCAAGGTCGGCGCACACTCACAAGCAAGACTTGCCGTAAGAGTCGGCGCCGTAACACAACTGTGACCATGTTCGTCCTATTAGGGCATCGTGACCTCCGGCTCTCAGCAGATGCCCATCTTTTGTTACCTTCCGTCACTCCCGTACCTTTTACCTCTCCCCGCGCCACCAACTGTATGGCTAGGTACCGGAGTGTACGAGGAAGGCTTGTTGTTGCCCATGGTCTTCCTCCCTCGACCATAGATGTCGACGAACCAGATGTACCAGTAAAGGCATGCAGAGTCACTCTGCTTTTGGGGGGTCTACTCAAACTGCAATGATTGCGAAGAACTCTGTATAAAGTCTTGTCTACCCCCTATATTGGGAGCCTTCTCTGCTACGTTCTGGCCATCTAGCAACCCGACCTGTTAACGCCGTTCAGAAAACAAGGTTTTTCTACGTATTGGGTTCTGCATATCTTCGGCCAGCCTTACACGAGCATACCATCGTAGTTACTCCAGGCACCTACGATACTTTCTCAACCTCAAGCCGGCCTCTTTGTCAAGCGTGTATTATTTGGCTGCTCTAGCGGCACTGACGACGTCTCTCGGGAGTCTAAGGCAAAGAAGGGTGAGACAGGAGCGATGACATGCTTAAGCTAGTTGGGACTGACAGCTGCTATCAGAGACAACTGGAAGGCAGCAGCCGATATCATCGGAAAAGATCCGGTTTGGCTAGCAGTCAAAACTCTGCGCCGCACAAATCCGATTTCGTATCGCCCTGTCTGTCGATTCGGTCAGCACGGTAAGCACATCACATTTTCTTGCTTCTTCCAAATGTCCTTTTGGTAGTGGACCACCCTTGGTCATTGGCGTTTAAGTCGAGATCTTCTGCAATGCACTGCTGGCGATATGACTTTTGGGCATGGTCGACGCGGTAATTGCTTTTCAGCTCAAGCCCCCTGCTAGCCCGCATCCTATTTCAGCTAGCATGACGCTCGAGATTTGAGGTTCTAGGGCGAATCAGCGACGGTCGCGCTACCATCCTAGATTCTCCCTTGTCAACCACCCGATGCGCATCTTGGCGCCGCCCCAAGGTACAAGTACAACGGGCTAGATGGTTGATGACATCTGGGCTGGGTATGGCCGGTGAAGCCTGAGCGAGGCTCGCTTGGGCACGACTTGCACATCGCTGGTATTCTAAGAGTTTAGTTATTTGTTCTATTCTTCAAAGATTTTCGACGAGCATACCTGGGATATGGGAGCCCACTCGTTTAAGAACCAGGGATGGAAACAATAATTCCACAGTGAAAGCGCGAACGCATCACACCATTAATTTGTGGATGTGAGGGAGGGAAGTTGAGGCCTTATGGGCCGGCAAAAGAAAAAGAAAAGTCGAGCTAACGCCAAACCAGTCGAGGGCGTGTTTACCAAGCACAGCTAGGCAAGCCTACCGGCATCGCCTACACCCGAAGTTAGTCGTCATCAACGTGCGCTACGAGTCTTTCCCAACGTCGACGCGGGCAGCTTGATCGTCGCAAAGCACCGATCCTGGTGTTCACCTAGGGTCGGCGATTGGAGGTTAGTGACGGGTGTGCAGAGCCCATGCCCGATCGTTCAGCAGTTACGGGGATCGTACTGCGATCAACTGACAGGCCAGGCCCACCCTTACCCAACCTGCAGCAGGGCAGCGTAACGTACCGTACGAGTATAGCCTGAGGCGTTGATCGACGACTCTGCATAGCGTTGCTGCCGCTAAGACAGGGACCTCACCACCACCACCAGAGCCACCACAATCACCAGACTACTAGACGAGAAGTGGTGTTGTGGGTTGTGGGTTGTGGGTTGTGGATTTGAGCCTGCTCTTAGACACCATTAGACACACCGAGCCGACGCAAATTGACCTTCACAGAGTCAATCATTTGAAAGTTAGTACAAAAGATTCCCACAAATGGTTGCGGTCCGGCGCAGCTTCAGTCCCTCGATCAATTCCTCCCATCTATCTCCCTTGCAGCAATGGTAGCGGCCCAGAGAGACTTGATGTTCTTGGTAGCGGGCAAGCGAATTACATATTTACGAGAATGGCCTGGTGCAGCATTTTAGGCGGATGTCATGGCGTCTAGGCGCGTGTTAGAGCAAATCAACTCTTGTGTGTGGAAATAGCGCCTGGCAGATCGTTTGGCAGGGCCCATAACGTGTCATGTGGGAACGCGAGCAAAGGTCCTAGGACTGGCGCCGGCGCGGCTTGCGCACTCTACTGCACCTTTGGAATGCTTTCCTGCAGACGCGGCCGGAACGCTGGCCTATTGTACTCGTCCTCCAACCTCGAGCACCACCTTTCATCCGCCGTCCACATCGCCGACTGGTACCGACGAGATGGCTTCCTTGGGCCGTCCCCTAATAAACCTGTCGCGCGGTCTGCACCTTGCCTGCGCTAGGACGCTGCCCTTGAGGCTTGGCCTTGACCTTGGCCATCCTCATCCCTACCCTCGCAGACCCCTGCCCAAAATCACCCCACCACTTTCTGTCAGCCGTCCTGCAGGTGGCCAATCATTTGCTGATCAGATATAGACACTCCCGAACGGGGGCGTATTTTGAGCCAAACTTGATCTGGCGACCAAGCCAGATTTGATAGTCAACGTTTGCCAAACGCCAGAGCGCCAGTGGGCACACGGTCAGAGACCAGTAACGCTCCGCCCCGTCCCGTATCAGGCTTTGTTCTGTTCTTTTTTGGCTTTCAACCTTTTTGGTAGTCGTGAGAATAGGACAAAGTGAAATTTTGCGCGGCTAGAACGAATTTATTTCTTTTTTTGGGGGGTCTTTCCCTGATTATCCCTGGAGGAGGAGCTGCAGTATACGGTGAGTAACCGGTTATTGTTGCATGAGTTCGTTTTGTGTTTCTTCGACTTTTGGCCCTCTATTTTGCTAGTTACATTTGATCTTAGCGGGTCTGGTGGCACTCCCTCGTGTTTTAATTCTCTGAACCATTGAGTATCACTTCGCTCCTTGCCTTTCACGCACGCCTAATGCAGGACCAGTGTTTCTTACAGTCATTCTGTACCTTGCTTAGCCGCCTTTCTCTATTTTTTTTTTTTTTCCCTTGCAAGGCATAGCACTGGTCAAGCAAGTAACGAGATTGACTTCCACGTCTCATTGAAACCCCGGTAACTGGAAGAGAATATTGGACTTAATCTCACCACTCTTTCAGCTTGACCCGAGTCGGCAGGCATACGGCGTCATACATTTGGTCCCCGAAAAGTGTCGCTGTGGCCGTTTCCCAGCACTTCTGATATGTACATTGTTTTGTACACCCTCTGCTCGCCTGGGCACCCCTCGCTTCCACCCCCTCTGTTCAAGTGGAAATCGTACTGTCACTCAACCCATCCTTGCATCCACTCACTACATGCCCCGCTGCTCCCGGTCTCTTACCGGCTTAGACAAGGACTCTAGTTTCTTGAGCCCTCTCGATCATATCCCTGCTCTCCCCGGACGCTCATCGTCCCGTCGCCACTTGCCTAGATTCTATCGCGGGACGGCGAAAGGGTTAGATTTCGCCGCTTGTTAAATGGACCTCATTGTGTGGGGGCGTATGGCACTCGACTGTCAAGCGGCAGCGCCATCGTAACTTCTTGGTTGTAGTTGACTACTAGACCTCAGCCATGTCCCGTCAAGATCGACCAACCCAGCCCAGCCTTATCGGTCATACATGAGGGTAGAAACACCCTTCTGCCCCCCTCCTCTTTTCTCTCAGATCTATATACTCTCGCTCCGAAACCCCACATTTCTAGAAGTACGAACTACTGTTCTGCTTCGTCTACTGTTTCCTCGCCTGCTTCCCACGTAACCTAGATTACACAGCAGGGCAAGCCATCTTGCATACAGCACCAAGCCTCCAAAAAGCAATGCACTCTCATGTCTCTGCTCTCGTTTCCCCGCTATCAGCATTGCTGAGTATCATCAAAACTATTGATACTCCCGCTGTTCCCCTGTCTTGGGCTACCGTCCTCCCTTCGTTTTGACTCAGGCACCATCTTGGAAGTCCTCGTGTACGAGCTCCATGTCATTTAACTGTTGCCGCTATTGCGACTAACTATTTCCCCTGCGTGCAACAGACCCGTTGCCTGTCAAGTTGGAAACCCATTGCTTCTCCACAGGAAAGACGCAAGGACGAAGCTTTTGATCAGAGTTTGCGGCTCGAAGTTACGTTCCTCGTATCAAAATAATTAGTCCCGACAGGTACGTTGGCTTACTGAGTCTGGTCACCACAAATGAGCTTTTGCTGGCTCCGAATTGAACAACCCCCTTTCTTGAACGGCGTGACATTAAAAGCGGCAGATGCAACTGTTCTGACGACATCCAGGAAAGTCTCATTGCCTCGCATAGGTCTGGAGCCATTTTGAGACCTATAGAGAGCCTAGCATCGAACGCCTCAGACAACTCAGCCTCTGTGTTTGGCAGTTATTACGAACCGGCTGTCTCTAGTTTGACATAACGATCGTCTCATTGTGGAATGCCACTGTCTTGACCGTGGATTGAGGGTCCTATACATTGCTCCAAGGTCCACTAGTAGGAACAACCCTTCGGTTGTGTATTTGTCTCAGTCGAGCTATATTCTGACGAACCATCTTGGTCATCCAGCGAAGGCTGATAACTCCCCACGCGGCTTCCTAATTTCCCATAACACAAACACGACGACTGGAATTCTCCCTTGACGGGTGATCTCACGCGACTGGAACTCCGCACGACTTGGTTTTAACGACAAGAGTGACCACTTCTCTGTCCCAGACAGTGGTTGGCATTCTTTACCTTTCTCCTTTTTTAGCAGACGAGACCTCGACGGCGACAAGAAACCCCTTAGGTCAGCTTGAATGTCTGCCATTAAGTTCCAGTCTCCGTCTTACAAGCTATTCGAAGTGAGTCGACCTCAGACCCTGTTCCAACTTTCTCCTTCATTTTTGACTCCATCTTCCTCCACATTACCAACTATCGTGAATCCTTAGAAGGGGCAGCTGTTGGACTTAGTGTGTGTGTGTTTCGGGACCACGTTCAAAGACTGACCGGAGAATACAGCCTGATTTCCATCCCCAGAAGCCAATAATTGTTGGCCTGGACGATAGGCTCGAGTCGCCAGAGACTACTACTCTGCGTTACGAAGAGGCTATACAAGCTGCAAACGGGGGAGACCCACGGGGGGACTCCCCTTCACGCTTCGACATGGCAGCCTACAGCAAAGCAGCGCCGCTGCCATCAATGAATGGTAAGTTGACGAACTGGGGAGGCCAGGATATGTGGAAAAGTGGTTAAGCTGATGGCGCCCGTACGTAGGCTATGACTCAAGATACTCGCACCCAGCATACGATCAGTATCAATCACAGCCTTTTCCTCCTCAGCAACAGACAGAGAAGTTTGCGCAGCTGAACCAGCAGGCTTTTGCGTCCAATAATGCGGTCAGCAACTCCATGGGGACCTATATGGCCCCGCCTGCTGCTCCTACAGGGCTTGCCGTTCTGTCATGTCATCCTCCAACTGGCGTGTTTGGAACCAAGGTGTTCCTTAAAATCTCTTCGCCGTATGACATTGTTGGTGTTACTGCGCCCATCTACTCATATGTGCAATTTGGGTCCCAGAGATGCCTTGTTCAGGACATGACCCGAGATAGTCAGGATGGCGGAGGTTTTAGCTACTCGTGCAGTGCAGATGCCCCGGAGGCGGCAGTCACGGGCTGCGACAGTAGCAGCGTGCCTCTGTCACTTGTTGTTGAAGGCCCGTCTGGCGAAGAGATCTCGAGAACGAATGCAGGGTCTTTTCAATATCTTGAAGCGGCTGAGGATGACATCACGCGGACAGGGCGGACATCCAAGCATGACACTACGGCACCTGGCCACCAAATTGATCATGAGGGAGTCTCCCCCAAAACGGAAGAGCCTCCTATGCCGGCTGATGCAGGTACAAATACATATGAGGACCCTTCGCAACAGGGACATTATGGAAATGGCCCATTTGCACCAAACACCAACGACATGATCAGCACGTACAGGAGTTCGAGCTTTACGGAGCCTCCTTACCACCGGCGCTCGGCGCACGGCTGGACTGGTTTCCCCGGAACTCTGGGGAGCACCGGTCGAAGCCCGGGCCTTGAGCACCCAGTAATGGGAGGGAGGTCTAGTTTGACGCCACTTCCGATGCCCTCTTCCAACGCCAATGGAACGCCGCAACTTGTCCGCACAAGCACCATCACCAGTGGAGGTGGAGCCACGCCCTACAGTCAAGTTTCCTTGTACTCGCATAAAGCCATTTTGAACATCAATGGCAAATTAGAGTCCATGGGCGAGAACTGGACGCAGGAGGAGTGGAGCAATCGCCGCCGCATTGTAATGTTCCGACGATCGCAGACCGGATCTACGCTTAACGCCAACTTTCGCCCCGTCCCGGTCAACGAACGCCCACCCAACAGCATTTGCATTTCTTGCATTTGGTGGGCTGAGAAGGGCGAATGCTTCGTCACTTCCGTCGACACCATCTATCTGTTGGAGCAGCTCGTCATGGGCCCTACCAGATTCAGCGTTGAGGAGAAGAACCGCATCAGACGCAATCTAGAAGGGTTTCATCCTTTGACTGTGTCCAAGGGCAAGGCGGACAGCGAAGAGTTCTTCAAACTCATCATGTCTTTCCCCAACCCGAAGCCACGCAACATTGAGAAGGATGTCAAGGTCTTCCCATGGAAGATTCTCGAGTCAGCTCTCAAGAAGATCATTGGCAAGTACAGCGCCAATCCCAGCAACGGCCCTCCGCCTACCATGATAGCTCCTCCGCCATACGCAACCCTTCCAACGCCTCCTGGGCAAGGCATGTCGTCACATCCAAGTGACCACCACAGCCAGTACTCGGTGCCATCTAACCACCACGACGCCATTCCTTCTCCAAGGTCTCTATCGGGATCAGGGCCAACATGGGCTCCCTATACCACGGCGCCGGCTTACCCGCCGGCTCCGACACGAGCGTTGAGCCCCCATATGCGGCATCCTAGCCCGCAGCATCCGCCATCAATACGCATCAACACCAACCCACTCCCAGCTGTGACCTCTTACGACACCAGGACAGTATCCACGGGCTATGGTGCGACTGGACTGCACACCCCTATCAGCCACCACCCATCCGCGGCGACGCCTCCAAGGTGGGATCCTACGCCCGCAAGTTATGCGGACGCTTATCCAAGTTTAAGCTCTCACCACCACCCGCATGCTCCGCAGTCCGTGTACAGCACGGCAGCCGCGTATGCAGATGGCGTTCCTAGGGCCTAGACGATCACGGGGTGGCGAGCCGAGCGGAAGATAGCCTTGAACTCGAGGGGGGAATCTGGCTATATCCCACGCAACGCGACGCAATCGCGGGGCTTGGCTCCTCGTGTTCGCCGGACCAGAACGTGCTCCGGGGCACCAGGAGACGTTTGCAGGTGCTTTGCATGGAGTACATTGGATAGCCTCGTGAACAAAGGGTGAGGAGGGTCGCGCGGGCAGGTCAGGTGGTGTGGCGCACGCCAATCAGCTCCACCTCCAATACACCCTCACTCTCTCCCACCTTCGGATGACTGCAAGGCATGAGATCTTGAAAGGCATAGCTCAGGAATGTTATTGGATGGTTTCTGCATCTGCCGCTGCGGCCATGGCAGGCGGTGGGTTGGGGGAGTCGATGTCGCGATGCTGCCTTGATACTCGACCACCAGCATCAGCATCAGCATCAGTATCAGCGTCGATATTCGTGCCGCGCCTCCCTCCCTCCCTCCCTCCCTTCCACCTTCTTCCGTCATGCCGGGTTATTCTTAGCCTGTGGCCCATTTTTCCTTTACTGAGTACTATGTGCATTACGACTGCAGGTATGCATATTTGTATGCACGCACCCGTGGTGTGTACTTTGACACCGTCGTCTTCTGCCAAGGGGTTGTCATGGGATTGTTTGTTACATCCTGGTGATCTTCACCGGTAGTACCATGCCCCTCCTGCTCATGCTCCTTTCACTCTCATGCCGCAGTCAGATTTCATATGGTCCTCTCTACCAGTCGGGTGTTCTCCGATTCAGGCTGCTCACTGGTCATGGGATCTCGGTAGTTGACCGCAAGATGCACGCTTCCGACCCCTCGCCTGGTCGTCCGTCGCGTCGCGTGTCGCGGTAAATGACCAGTGCGAAGGTGACCTCCTCTGGAGGCTTAATCTATCAAGTTGTTCAGTGGTTGGTGCGCTTATCATTTTTTGATATGTTGGCGACATTGATTTCCTTGGTTCTCTCTTACTGTCACTCGATTTATGGCTCCACAGACGGAGCTTTGGGGGCATCGCTCGCTGACACTCACCCCTAACCCGGTTTCCTCAATGTGAGAATAGCTCTTAGACATGGGACGGTTATACAATATAGATATGGCGGCTTTCGGGATAGATTTGGTTCGGAGATATTATGGATTTTTTCATTATGACCAGCTGTCACTGGACGTGCTGACCTTGGGTATGGTTTATGGTTATGTTTTATGGGATTGGGACTTTTGAGATTTTGTCATTTTCTTTATCAGTATGCATATACCCTTTATTAGCAACTACTTCCTTTCCTTGATAATCGGTCGTTTGCATAGATGCCTCTGGACGGATAGTGGTTGGGTTACTGAGCGACTTATTAGCCGCTCCTAGTATTGATACAGGCGGTAATTATAATCGATGCTGTATTGACTATCAAATTTGAATTTTCTCTTCACATGTTTCCTCTTGTACTTGTGACGACTTGACAGAATGTGTGCGTTTTTTGACTTGTATTAAAATTCCTGTATGTTCTGTAGGTTGACTGCCGGATTGATACCGGTTCCAGTTTGAAACAAAATATTTCAGTCACGACATAAACTTGACTACTCGCGGAATACGCAGATGTTTGAACAATTAATCATTAAAGTTGGAATATATACACCAGAAACTTCCGTAACATCACATGTATTCCATCATATTCAGATTAAGTCTTCGTACAATCCACCGCTGATTTAAGCAGCAGGGGGGCCAGCGAGGCCACCGACAAGAGCCACAATAGGGGTCAGGAGAGGAGCCAGAAGCCCGTTACCCAGACCAGCCAGCAGAGGGCTCAGACTAGCGACAAGACCAGGCAACAAACCAGCCAGAAGGCCGATGAGCAGAGTGATGATGTTGGCGAGCAGAGTGAAGACGGACTTCAGGAGGGAGGTGAGCTGGGGACGGAGACCCAAGATGGTGACGAGGGACTTAACAGTGGCGAGGACCTCGGCGAGGAGGGTGTTGAGGAGGTCCACGACGCGGTCGACGTCGCGCTCCTGGACGGGGATGCCGGCGGCAGTGGTGAGGGAGTTGACGATCTTGGAGAGGTCGAGCTGGAGACCTTGAATTTGGTCGAGGAGTTGCTCGTCGGCTTGGTCCTTGGTCATCTTGCCGGAGTCGACCTTGGCAACGGTGGCGTTCATGGCACCGGTGTGCTCCTTGACGCCCTTGAGGGTGCCTTCGAGGAGAGTGACAATGTCACCGCTGCCACCGACGATGCCGACCTTCTCAACGACATCCTCGACGACGGTGGAAACACCGCCGGGCAGGGCAGGGAGGTTGTTGAGGATAGGGCTGGCAAAAGCCGAGACGGCCAGGGTGGCGACGGAGAGGATGGAAGAGGCCTTCATTGTGGTGATGTTTGTATTGAGAGGAAGGGTTTTTGTTTAGGTGTTAAAGGAGTGTATAAAGTTTGGTAAATGAGTGTGAGTGATGAGTAGAAAAAAGAAACGAGAAGATGAGTTGGATAGATATCAGCTATAAATACATGAGAATTTGCTCCTTCGAGTACGTTCAACTACGATTGATCATGATCTTCAAGTCAGGAAAATCATGGGCTATGACGATTAGCTTCAGTAAACAATAGATTGGATCTCCATAACTTCTTCACGCCGTCAGTAGACTTGAAGAGACGAGATAACTTAGCTTCGCGTTAGCCTTATGACCGGGACGGCGTCGTGCTGGCAAGGGCAGTCCGCCGCGGCAGTTGTTCCGAGTTACGGATCGTCGGTATATAGCTTAGTCTAAGTGTATAAGGGGAGCTGAACTTTGTCTAGTACCACTTAGATGGGAAAGGAGGATTACGAATGGAGTAGAGATGCTTGTTGATCTTCCGGTGAGCCTAGTCTTCTACAGTATCTTGGGTTCCACGTGGGATCGAAAGCAGCAAGTTGGCATTGGTACAGGGGAAATTCATAGTTCTGTGCTGTCCTTGCGTTGATCCCAAGGTTTGTTTACCCGATCCGCAAGGATATATCGTGATATGTAATCCCACGACTTGTCAACCCTGCTAGGAGTGACCTTTAAAGTGGTGCATCATCGTGGGGTGCAAATGTTCGGTAATAAGGCTTTCGCGCATCGGTAAATGAGCACATCCACAATATCGGGTCGTGCCAATCTCCCAGATAATCTTCCACTGTCCAATGGGCTGGAGCCGGCGACGATTTATCTGTGGGAGTGGAATTGTGTTAGTGCTGTCGATCTTTGATCTAAGGCGGGTTAGGGGGCGGGTACCTGATTTGGGAATTGAGAGATGACGGAAGTATCGGCAGAAAGGACGAGAGGAAGACCAATGGAGTGTAAAGGTGAACGGCCTATCGACGTTATTGTTGACTTTTCTTGGAAGTGAAGTTGGCACATGTCGTCGGTCTGTCGGGAATAAATGCGGACAGCCGAACATCATCGCGATAGACCTCTATCAGATCCCTGGATGCCGAGCAGAGGAAAAACCAAAAGGTGCTTCATCATTATATTCATACCATCAGTAATTACTTGCTATCATAGCTTTTCCCTAGTTCAGTCCGCTCTGCAGTCCTTGGATAACCACCCTGGCGCCCCAAGCACCCGGATCAGGGGGCAACTCGCCGCTGCTTGCTCCAGCACCCACATAAGTAGCCCGTCCCAACCTCGGTGTCATAGTCTTAGTATCCTCAGCACCCTTCACCGCCGCCGCAACACCTTCGTTGAAATCAGCCTTAGCGGTCATGGCCTCAGCGAAGGGAATCAAGGTGTCCATGACGGTGCGGTCGCCGACCTTGGCTGGTGTGTACCTCCGGAGGTTGGCGAGCGCTGTGGAGAGGGCTTGACCCCAGAGGGCTACGGGTCCCTTGGATGAAGCGAGTTCGATGTTGCTCTCGACGGCGGCGCGTAGTGATACGAAGAAGATGCCGAGGATGCCGCCGAGGGTACCGCCCATCTTGCTCTCGACAATGTCTTCGAGCTCGTGTAGCACCTTGACTACGGATCCGGACTTGGCCAGACCGCCGTCAAGAGCTGACAGCAACGACGTAGCTCCTGTCTTGAGTGTCTCTCCGCAGTCTCCATCACCCATGACGGTATCCCACTTGGTAAGATCCGGCTCAGCTGTAATCAGATCCTCACACGCCTTTCGCAGCATCTTCTCCAGTACACCACCATCGACCTTCAGATCCCGCTTCTCATCAACCACCTTGGCCTCCTCCTTAGGCGCCTGCACTAGCTGGTCTTTACGGTTACGGCGCGTAGATTGCGATCCAGCAACAGACTCCCAGGCGGTGCTGGTGCGGGCGTCGAAGAAGCCGTGGATCTGTTCGACCGAGTAGTTGCAGTTCTTGGCTGCGGCTGTGACGTTGATGACGGATACGCTGAAGGCTGGTGCGTTGAGCGATGTCTCGAGGAAGCCTGCGCAGACGCGCGACGGTGTCATCTTCCAATCTTTCTCTAGCTGCTCGAGTAGCTCGTCCACCAGAGCACCCATTTCGAGATGCGACATGCCGCCAAAGTTGCTGACTAGCAGGATCGTCTCATCGCCAGGAGCAAAGTTGACGTAGCCGCGCTCGGGGTCCTTCTCGTCCAAGCAGTGCGTTAGGATCTGGCCGACGAGACCGGCTGGCGACGGAGGTGGTGAGATCTTCTTGTATCCGGGCTCATTATGGGGACCTGTTCCTAGTTCAACCTCGTCTGGGTTGAGCATGCCGTGTTCCGTGCGACCGGGGACGTGGCAGTGGTCGAGCGTGGCGGCGATGGAAACGATTTGCTGGGAGAAAGCGACGCCTAGATTGTAGACGTCGTCGAGGGAGCCACCGGCCGAGGAGGCACCGCCCATGACTTTCAAGACGCCGATTTGACCTGCGAGACCACGGCGACCGACGAGGCTACCTTTCCGACCGACAGAGACATCGTCGCCACAGATGATAGTACGGCAGTTATGCCCAGCCGCGTTGGCCTTTTCATTCGCCAGACCGAAATGCAGACAATCACCAGTATAATTGGTGATGACAAGAATAGTACCGGCATCACTAGGAACAGACTCAATACCCGCGAGGATCTGCTTCGTACTAGGACTGGCAAAGATGTCGCCTTGGACAGCGGCGGCGAGCATCTTGTCGCCGACGTAGCCAGCCCAGGCGGGCTCATGGCCGGAGCCGCCGCCGCTGATGAGGGCGACTTTGGAGCGGTCGTAGGCGGTGTCGTAGACGACGCGGTTGGCTTCGTCGAGGCGGAGGTTGGTGTTGTAGGTGATGAGGCCGCGGAGGCATTTGTTGACGAGCCCGTCGGGCGAGTCGAAGAGGTGACGCTTCGACATGATTGTGAGGTGTGATGGCAATGGACTACGAGTATGTATTACTTCAATAAATGAATGGAGAGATGTAGGGAATGAGGAAGATGGGAGAGAGGAGTAGTAGCAGAGTAGCTGGCAGCTGTAAGACGCGCGAGGAGTAGTTGACAGGGTCAAATAATCCCCAACCTTGTCAATCAATGAACTGTACAGTCCCGGGGTCTCGGGATTCCCATCAGAGACAGCAACGCACCAAGACGGTCTGTGAAGAACTTCCGGGGGGGTTGATTTTACAGTGCACAACGCAGTGTCCTTTGCGGACGCTCGGCGGATTAGCCGAAGCTTCGTACGAAAGACCTTTACGACGCTATGATCACGGCGGAAGCTCCCAATCCTGACCGGCGTTCAGGCCGGGGCCCAGACTTTTTTCGACCCCTACGCAGAAAGCTTGCCCCATTGCCCCTCACTTTGCTTGCCCCTCCATCTTTCTATTACCGTTGATCTCTCGTCTCGAAACATGACATCAACCGGGTTTGGCGCCGTGGGTCAAGTCGGTCGGGGGAAATGGTTCGGATTGCCTGATTGGGGAAACCCGGGGTTTTGTTTTCTCTGCTCTCCGCGTGTGTTTAAGGGACTAGAATGGAGCAGTTTTAAGCGCAGGTGAGAAAGACGAGGGGCAGAGAGAGGGGAGCGGCCCCGGCTAAGTTCAATAAGGCTTGTTGTTGGTGCTGTTTGTGAGTGGAGGGGAGAATGTGACGCGGGACCAGGCGGAGGGGCGGGAGGGCTTTCGTTTGTGCTGTACATGTCGGATTGCTGTTTGAGTTGCCGGTCGGAGGATGTGGCGAGTTCGGAGTTGTCGATTAGAGTAGCGTAGCGTTGCGTTGTGGTTGTTGGTGTCTTTTCTTCCGCTGAGCTGTTTTTGTACAATCTTGTCTCGAATTTAACAACTTCTTTTTTATTCCTCATCACACATTCTGTAACTTTGTTTTCGCATCAACTTATAGCGTTTCATATTCACAATGGCTCCCACATGGAAGATTGCTATGGCCTGCGATGTAAGTGCTCCAAGTATCTTAATAACATTACACGACTAAGACATCTACAGGAGGCAGGCGTCAACTACAAGAACAAGATCAAGGCCGACTTCGAAGCCGATCCCCGCGTCAGCCAAGTCATCGACGTAGGCTCCCACGCCGCCGACGACAAAACCCCCTACCCTTCACGCTCTGCCGAAGCCGCCCGCCTGGTCGCCGAGGGCAAAGCCGACCGCGCCCTGATGATCTGCGGAACAGGTCTGGGTGTCGCCATCGCCGCCAACAAGATCAAGGGCATCCGCGCGGTCACTGCCCACGACCCTTTCAGCGTGGAGCGCAGTGTGAAGAGCAACAACGCTCAGGTGCTTTGTATGGGTGAGCGTGTTGTGGGGGTTGAGCTGGCGAGGAAGTTGGCGAGTGATTGGCTTAGCTACGAGTTTGATCCTCAGAGCGCGAGCGCGAAGAAGGTTGAGGAGATTAATCAGCTAGAGGCATAAGTTTATTAAAAAAAAAGTTGGAGGGTTTGAAGTTGCGCTGGGATTACCGAATGCGGTAATACAAGATAGATGTTTGGTGTTCTGTAGCACAACAGCAAAAAAATAATAGACAAACTTTACGACATGCAAGATGCTGTAATTCTTCCATGGTATGCATGTACGACTTGAGCTAACGCTTCCATTTACTGTTTCCCATGTAACACGATCACGCTCATCGTGGTGTTGTCGACCATCGGCATTCCTGAACGGGAATGGGCCTCAAGACCGGCGACTCGGAGAAGCGGGCGAGAGTGGAGAAGACACAAGCTCAACTGAATCCAAAGACTGTTTGTTTGTTTGTAACCTCCATCATTTCCCTTTCTATACTACTGCTACAGTAAACTTGACTTGAAGTTTTGTACAGACTTGTTTCATCCAGCATGGCTTCTCCTCCACAGCGCAGGCTCATCGGCCTGTCGTCCAAAATGTACTTCTCCCTCCAGCGCACCAACGACTATACTGCCGACCTCCTCGCTGTTCTACAAACCATCCCCACCGAGCAACTCTCCCAAGTCGATGTCTTTTTAATTCCGGACTTTATTACGGTTGTTCCGACCGGGCAGCAGATCCGCGCCGCCAACTCTTCCCTCTGGCTCGGCGCCCAAGACACGCACTGGGAGGACGGCGGCGCTTACACGGGCGAAGTCAGCCCTGCCGTCTTGCGCGAAGCCGGCGTCAAGATTGTTGAGGTCGGGCATGCGGAGCGTAGACGGATCTTTGGCGAGGACGATGCTATCACAGCGAAGAAGGCAGCAGCGGTGGCGCGCAATGGCATGGTCCCGCTCGTATGCATCGGAGAGAAGACAAAAGGCGACATTAGTGTCGCTGTGAACGAGTGTCAAGTTCAGATTGACGCTGTCATGGCAGCCGTTCCGGATGATGCTGAGGTCGTGTTGGCGTATGAGCCGGTGTGGGCGATTGGGGCGAGTAAACCCGCGGGCGAGAAGCACATTTTGGACGTTGTTGCGGGATTACGGTCGCTGAAGTCGGTGCAAGAGAGGAAAGGCGGGACGAGGGTCGTTTATGGAGGGAGCGCTGGGCCGGGGTTGTTTGCGAGGTTGAGCTCGGGTGTCGATGGGCTGTTTCTGGGACGGTTTGGACACGATGTGGCTCAGTTTGTACGGACGGTCAAAGAAGTCATTGAGGCATAGCTGGGAGCGACGGTCGGAGCAAAAACAAGAGAGGCGTTACCATAGACTTGCGCAATCCAGGTCTCTGCGGTCTACGGGGGCTACATCGCCTACGGGGTTGAGGGCGGAACGGAAAGAGAAGGCATCACCACATATGAGTTATCCTCAAAACTCTGCCTCTCACGACTTCACAAACAAACAGCGCATAGGTGAAGTTGCCTGAGATAAAGTCAGCGAGCAAGGGTCATTACTTAAATCTGATGTAAGGCCTGCAAGAGATGAGCCCAGCAAACCAGCTACTATCAGCCTATCCTTGTCTAGCTCAAACTCGACAGCGTCGTTGCTTCCAGTAATTGTTTCAAACAAATTCCATCGCGTAAACATATGACACTGATGCCTCGCGTCTACACGGTTGCCAACCGTCATCGGAGCGGGCAGCGGCGGCTACATCCGGGAACCTGTCAAAGGCGGAGACAAATCCCCGGCCTCCGGAGGTGTGTGGTCCGAGTTACGCCGGTTTACCCAGTTATCCATCCTATTAGCCAATGTAGATGATGATCTGGGCTTGTCTGGCCTATCACGGTGTTGATGATTTGTTAGAGTTGTCTTAGTGTCTGACGAGCGAGTGAAATCACGCATACGAATTACCCCTCATCTTCTAACAATCTTTCATGTGTCCAAGTATTCCCTACTTACATATATAACAATTGTCCAACTACTGCTTCGGATAAATCCCGCTGTCTTATTCACCATCAACGCAATATCTTTGCTACTAGAAAATCATCAAACATCAAACCAACTACACTTATCAAACACATACAGTTTGTCTTAGCCCCTTCGCTTGATGGAACAGCACTAACGCGATGATGGACGCAGTCCAATCGGTACATCATGTCCCGTTCGGAGCAGCCGCCATCATGGCGCCTTTCAATGAGATATTATCCATAAAATAATCCGTCCTTAGGAGGTAAAGTTCGTTGCATGAGCCGGTGCCCGCTCTTCTTTCTCGTCACCCTCAGGCCATCTCTTTCATTGGAGCGGCTTAGCGTGACGGGGATGGGGAGCGTGGCTGAGATTATACGGCCTCAACTTGATCTGGATAATACCAGCGAAAGGATCATGCTCTACCCCTTATACTTCGTAGGCAAGGTTCTAACCATCTAGGACAGATCCAAAATGGCTCCTCCCGCTGCTATCTCGCCCACTTTTGAAGCCGCCGTCCCGGCTACCACCAAGCTCGCCACCACCAACAAGGCAAACGGCAGCAACCATGCCGTTCAGAAGCCGACTGCTACCATTGCCGACATGGAAGGCAAGTGGGAAGAGTTTGGTTTCGCTCACATCCGCGAGAGCCAGGTCTCTCGCGCCATGACTCGTCGCTACTTCAAAGACCTCGACGAGCACGCCGAGTCTGACATTGTCATTGTCGGCGCTGGTTCTTGCGGTCTCAGCACTGCCTATGTCATCGGCACGCAGCGCCCGGACCTCCGCATCACCATCATCGAGGCCGGTGTGGCTCCTGGTGGTGGCGCATGGCTCGGTGGCCAGCTTTTCTCGGCTATGGTTATGCGTAAGCCTGCCGATGCTTTCCTCCGCGAGATTGGCGTCCCGTATGAAGACGATGGCAACTTTGTCGTTGTCAAGCACGCGGCCCTCTTCACCTCGACGCTTCTGTCCAAGGTTCTGGCCATGCCCAACGTGAAGCTCTTCAACGCCACCTGTGTTGAGGACCTCATCACCCGCCCTGCTGGCGAAGATGAGACTGATGCTGGTGTCCGCATCGCTGGTGTCGTGACCAACTGGACGCTTGTCTCTATGCACCACGACGACCAGTCGTGTATGGACCCCAACACCATCAACGCCCCCGTCATCATCTCGACGACCGGCCACGATGGACCGATGGGTGCCTTCTCGGTCAAGCGTCTCGTCAGCATGCAGCGCATCGAGAAGCTGGGCGGCATGCGCGGTCTCGACATGAACACGGCCGAAGACGCTATTGTCAAGAATACTCGTGAGATTGTGCCCGGACTTATCGTCGGCGGCATGGAACTGTCCGAGGTCGACGGTGCCAACCGCATGGGTAAGTTCTCATCATTGCTAGTTTTACCAATAGCCGTCGTTTGCTGACGAATGTTTTGCAGGTCCTACTTTTGGTGCCATGGCTCTTAGCGGTGTCAAGGCTGCGGAGGAAGCTCTCAAGGTCTTTGACGCTCGCAAGCAGCAGAACGCTCTCTGAATGTACACATTGAAGAGTGTGTCGTGGTGCTGAGTATACGGTATGGTAAATTTGGAATCAGTCACTCATTCGAAATGGTCATTCGTTTCCGGGGGATGGCAGGTTTAAGCACAGATTGAATACATAAACTGCGTCTCCAATTCCGCTCCACCATGGTCCGAACCCCGAACCACTCGCAGTACACGTAGCGTCATTTGTGCATGTCGGTCTTCCGCGGAAGCTTTAGTCGTATTTCTCATGCCTTTGTCATACTCTCCTGCATAAATTGGCAAGGTCTTCGGTCAAACCCCGAAAATAACAGGCCGATCGTACTAGTATGCGGAAGTTGCACGGACCAGGGTTCAATACTCTACACTCGAATGCGACACACAAAGACTGGATGGTTAACAGAGTTCGGGAACCCGCCATTACTAGTGCCGTTAACACCGTTAAGCGCTGACGTTGATCAGCCTATGGCTGAGATAAAATAAATTATCTGCTGAGAAAGCCAAATAGCAGATCGTAGACGTGTGAAGTAGCCTTCGCCGCAAGTCAGAGCCCAGATGCTTGTTGCGGCAGTCTCCTGATTGAGCAACGCCGGACACTTGTCTCCATTTTTCGTATATTGTACGAGTAAACTGCCAATGCCATCTCGTGGATACTATGGGCAGAAAATTAATGTCAAAACACTTAATAATGAACAGGCTTCGCAGCAACAAGGCAGCAGAGCTCCAAGGTATGTCAGTCTGACAAGGTCTATCTTCGCCTCAACTCCTAGCGAGATATTTGACGGGCACCTTGCAGTATTTAGTAGCATGTGGCATTGGGCCTCAGGGTGGGACGATGACTGGGGAAGTTAAAGTACAGGGATGGTAGTAGCTCCGGAAGCCCCGGAATCAGCCATACAGCCCTATAAGCAATATCTTCTAGAAGACCCTTTGAATAACATTCAGGGGTTGGTTCCGATTGCTTCGGTAAGCCACGGGTCATATGCAAACAAGCTCCAACTCAGCCATACCCCAGGGCTGACGTGAGAGCAACGCAACATAGGGCAGACAACTACACAAAGAGTTTACGGGATCTGGTTACTAGCATTTCACTACTTGATGCACCCGTTTGCCGGGAGTAATAAACCCGGGGCTAAAGGCCGAACTAACGCGAAACGAGCACTGCCGGGATCTGGGAGCCGCCACCAACCACTATCTAGTCTTTTCCGCAATGCAAAGGCGGAGCTCCGGTGGGGACCGAGGCACAGTCAGGGGGTTTTCGTTTCTTTTCTCGCCCCGTAGGACTGTTTGTGGTGTTTGATTCCCATTGACTCTCGGGCACGGGTACGAGGGTTTGTCCCCTGAATGCTACGCCGCTGAGCTACTGTTATCAATCAAGATGACCCATCATCTTTACCCGCTTGCCTGATTTCGCTAGTACTTAGGCAAGGACAGACCGGAATTCGGCAATAACAGACCTTTTAGTCCGGTCTTGATAGTTTGATTCCTCGAGAACAGCGCAAAATTGACCGTGTAAACTCCGCTAGAGATTATACGCTATATCCGCAAGTGCCTACGTCAGCGCTGGTAGAAGTGTAATGCTGAACAGGAGTAGGAAAAGTTGGATGATGCATTGGCGCATAACATCGTTGTAGCGGCCGCCAGGGATGGAGAATATAAAAGCTGAGAACCGTCAATCTGCTGTCTTTTTGCTTTACTAGATAATACAATCCGATCAGTTGACTGTTCCTCTAGTCCTCTACACTTACCTTGAGTTCCACTACGAAGACTTCTCATCATGGCCGCCGCTAACGGAACCGCCAGCAATCAGGGCATGCTAGCCTACGCTGCCCCATCTCTCTTCCAGCCTCACCACGCTCGTCAAGCAATTCGCGATGCTCACGCGAAGAAGATCCCCCCTCTGCTGGGCTACTACGCCGGTCTGAGCTCTGTGCCCATCACCCGCTTGATTGCGCCCATGGGCTTCGACACCGTCTGGATCGACTGGGAACACAGCTCTTGCAATGTCGAGACTATGACAAATATGGTCCATGAGGCTATCTTCATGAGCGGTGGCAGGACTATCCCGTTTGTGCGCGTGCCGGGTCATGATCATGCTGCTATTGGGTATGCGCTTGATGCTGGTGCTAGCATCGTGTGCCCTCAGGTAAGCATCGTATTCCTTGAATAGTTGATTAATTGAGGAATTGTAGCATTGACAATGGCCTTAGGTCGACACTGTCGAGCAAGCTAAACATTGCCTGTCTGCTGCCAAGTTCGGCGTCAAGAACGGTGGCTCTCGCTCTGCGCCGCCCTTCCGACTCCTTCCTGGTGTTACAGACCAGTCCGCCGACCCGACCAAGGATGTCTTTGCAGCTGTTAACGACCAAGCAGCTGTCATGATTCAGATAGAGTCCATGGAAGGTAAGAAAGGGGAAGACGTGCTCAGGAGCGATCAATGAACAAGCAACTAATTGATTCGCATCAACAGGAATTAACAACCTCGACGATATCCTCACACAATGCCCAGACATCGACATTGTATGGCTCGGTGCCCTCGACGCCCGTATCAGCATGGGCTTCCCCGGTCAATTCGGCCAAGGCGAGGAGCCCGAGTGGCTCGCCGCTAAGGAGAAGTTCTTCTCCATCCTCGACAAGCACGACAAGCCTTACGCTGGGTTTGCGATCAACACGCCGCCGTTTGGCAACCTGGAGACGATCCGCAAGGCCTCGGAGCGCATGTCGTTCATGTCAATCACGGCCGATGTTCTGCACTTGAGCCACCTGATGAAGGACCTGCAAGATGCTCGGGGAGTGAGCGGTGATTATGTCAAGAAGACGGAGCAGAATAGTGCAGGGGAGACCAAAAATTAGGAAGATATGAAATGACTGAGACGATGCACATGATTGGTTGGGGCTGGTAAATCTTGAATGGTGATTAGCTTTCTAGATAGATCAAGAATGTACGGAGTACATGTAATCATGGATTGAAGTTGGCCCGTCTATTGCTGGTCATGTTTCAAGGGAACGTGTCCTCCCCGGAGCCATGAAGGCTAGTTAGCTCGCCAGGGGGGTATTCAGCCTTGAAACATTCTAACTGTGTGTCTTGAAAGCCCGCGAAAGGGAACAAAGCCTCCCATTGGAGTCCCATGGAAACGGCAGCGACTGCAAGGAATGATTTAGAAACATGGCACTCCTGCCCTTCTCGTTGAGAGATCGACAGTTTTCCACGCGGTCCCTTTCTAGTCTGTCGTGACTAGCCCAAATCGATCCCCTTTGCCCATGTCGATCCTGCTGACCACGAATTATTCCCAGGGGTCATAATGAGAACCCGTATCTCTGGTTCACGGCGGCTGGACCGCCGGCCCTTGAGATAAATTAGAGTTATCTAATAAGCTGATGATTAATTCTCACTGACAACAGAAAATGCAACGCAGACAAGGTCAGCAGGCGGCTTGTGTGATCCTAGCTCGAGAAAAAGGCGCAAAAAACAGCTGGTGATTGGCGTTCATTCGACGCGGTGCCACGTCGAAGTATGCACAATCAAGCCGCCAGCCCAATGGAACGAACAGGATCGCGTGAAACACGACACGATCCGGTATAGGACTCGCATGAAACGCCCACGGCACCCAATCACTGCACAACACCGAACGAACTGTTTTGGTCACTTTACGAATCTCCTGAGTTGATGGTTATCGGAGGGTTGATATCCGGAGGTTTGATGGCCTAATCTGGTAATCGCGGACTCCGCCACCCCGGGGCGTGCCATTGTGCCGCCGAGTCCCCCGGATAGCCGTAAGACAAATAGAGGAGCTCCTTAATTGTAATTCTAGGTATGAATCCTCATGCGAGGCTATCGTAGGGAAGGGGTTGGTATCGTCACTATAAAGAGAACGGCCGGATCCCGTTCAATCGTGCTTGTCGTTCTCTTCAGCTGTATTCGCTTCAACCACCTCGACCATCTTTGACTTACACACAGCGCCGGCCGTCCGTCTTGAATCTGTGTCCCTGAAATCCCCCCTCTCTTTCACCATGCAGTACACTGTTCTCTCTCTGGGCCTGGCTGCTCTGGCCCATGGTCACTCCATCATGCAGGTAAGTGATTACAAGACTACAAAAGACGAGCATGGCTAACTAGAGCAGACCATATCCGTTGACGGCCAAGACATGGGCAAGTTGACTGGTCTCCGTGCCCCCACCACCAATTTCCCCGTCCAAGACGTCAACTCCCCCAACCTAGCTTGTGGTCAGCCCGGCACCACCGACTCAAACGTCCTGAGCATCCCGGCCGGTGCCGAAGTCGGAGGCTTCTGGTGGACCGATACCAACGGCGGCGCCCACCCCGACAACCCGATCGCCGCTTCCCACAAGGGCCCCGTCACCTACTGGCTCGCCGCCGTTGACGACGCCGCATCTGCGCCAAGCGATGGTCTCGACTGGTTCAAGATCTCTGAGGACAACCTTGACACCTCTTCTGGTACCTGGGGTGTCGACAACCTCATCAGCAACAACGGCTGGCACTACTTCACCATGCCCTCGTGCATTGCTGATGGCCAGTATCTCCTCCGTGTTGAGCTTCTTGCTCTTCACAGCGCCGGCAACCCAGGTGAGGCTCAGTTCTACGGCAGCTGTGCCCAGATTGAGATTACTGGCGGTGGCGACTTCACCCCCAGCGAGACGCAGCAGATTCCTGGGGCCTACTCCGCCAATGACCCGTCTATTGTGATTAGCATCTACGATACCAATGGCCAGCCCAACAACAACAACCAGCCCTACGAGGCACCTGGCATGCGTCCCATCACCTGTTAAGCGATATTGGCGCGTGACCGAAGGTTGGATGTAGAAGAATTAGGATGAACTGAATCTTATGAAGTACATAATAAAAGACGTAAATAAACCAATTGCTTGGACTGGTCGACCTTTACTATGGATTCATTGTGAATGCCATCATAGTCATCATGGTTTAAGAGTGGTGTTGCTAAATCCAGTCCCCATTTCCCCTCATTCGGAAACCGAGAGTAACCCGTCGATTTCCACAAGAGATAAGAAAATAATAGACGGGCGATTGGTTCGGCGGTTCGGTATAAGTTGACGCTTATGACGATGATCCACAGGTGTCGGCTATCGATCCGTGAGTCTTACCCCAGCTTCGGATAGCAGCCGAAGATCCTGTGTCGCAGACATAAATACGCACGATGGGAAGATCACGTTCAAACATACCTAATTCAAACAATTGGATTGCATTGATCTAGGAGATTTTTTTCAGAAGTTAGCAGGAAGCATTTGTCTTTGTCAATTCACAATGGCTCGCTCCGAGAAGATCTCCGTGCTCGGCGAAGTCGACGACTCGGCCCGCAAGATCCTCACCCCCGAAGCCCTCCAATTCCTCGTTGTCCTACACCGTTCATTCGAGTCAACGCGTCGAGAGTTGCTCTTCAAGCGTCAGATCCGACAGAAGCGATGGGACGCTGGCGAGAAGCCCGATTTCCTGCCAGAGACCAAGATTGTCCGTGATGACCCACATTGGCGTGGTGCCCAGCCGGCGCCGGGCTTGGTAGACCGGAGGGTCGAGATTACAGGACCTCCGGACCGGAAGATGGTTGTGAATGCACTCAACTCGGATGTGCGCTGCTACATGGCTGATTTCGAAGGTACGCCTTAGAAAGTCCCATCAATGTGACCACAGTGACATTCTGACAATCGTTTTCCAGATTCCTCTACACCGACATGGAGCAACGTGATCAACGGCCAGATCAACCTCTACGATGCTATAAGGAACCAGGTAGACTTCAAAGTCGGGAAGAAAGAGTACAAGCTCCGCACAGACCAGGAGCTCCCCACCTTGATCTGCCGGACACGCGGTTGGCACCTCATGGAGGGGCATTTCCTCGTTGATGGACAGCCTATGTCTGGTGCTCTGTTCGACTTTGGCCTGTACTTCTTCCACAATGCTAAGGAGCTTATCAAGCGCGGGAAGGGCCCGTACTTCTACCTTCCAAAGATGGAGTCTCACCTTGAGGCTAGGCTCTGGAATGATGTGTTCAACATTGCCCAGGACTATGTTGGTATTCCCCGGGGCACCATTCGCGGTACGGTCCTGATTGAGACCATCACCGCGGTGTTTGAGATGGACGAGGTTAGTAACTTCTTCGGATGGAAGGGTACTCCAAATTTTCGTTCATAAGACTAATACTTGTGGAAACTACAGATCATCTACGAACTCAGAGACCACATCGGCGGTCTGAACTGCGGTCGCTGGGATTACATTTTTACCTACGTTAAAATCTTCCGCAACCGCCCCGACATGATTCTCCCTGACCGAGCCGACGTAACAATGACTGTCCCCTTCATGGAAGCCTACGTCAAGCTTCTCATTAGCACATGCCATCGCCGTGGTGTCCACGCCATGGGTGGCATGGCCGCTCTCATCCCCATCAAGAACGACAAGGAGGCCAATGATAAGGCTATGGGCAATGTCCGGTCTGATAAGCTCCGTGAGGTCCTCGCCGGCCATGATGGAACTTGGGTGGCACATCCTGCTCTGGCTTCCATTGCATTGGAGATTTTCAACGAGCACATGCCTATGGCTAACCAAATTCACCGCCGGACAAATGAGTACCAGAAGATCACGAGGGACGATCTTCTGAGCCCCGATGTTCCAGGTAAAATCACAGAGGCGGGTGTTGAGAAGAACGTCAACATTAGTCTAGTATACTCGGAAGCTTGGCTGCGCGGTATTGGCTGCAGTCCCATTAACTTCCTAATGGTAAGTCGACTGCAGATTGAGAAGGTATTGAATCAAGTACGAGAAACTAACATCTTGCCTACAGGAGGACGCTGCTACCGCTGAGGTGTCACGAAGCCAACTTTGGCAATGGGTCCGCCATGGTGTCAGCACCGTTGAGGGTGTCCCTGTGACTAAGGAATACGTGCTTCAGTTGCTAGATAAACAAACCAAGGAGTTGGCCGCCAAGTCTCCATCAGACAACAAGTTCGCGCGGGCAGCCGACTATCTAAGCAAACAGATTGTGGGCGAGGACTACACCAACTTCCTTACAGAGTAAGTGCTTTCCTCTACATGACAGGCCAATTTTAGCTAACTCAGAAATTAGGCTCTTCTACGAAGATGTGACAACGAAGAAGTCTCAGAAGTCTAGTAGCAGACTATGAGTCAATTCTGGAATGAGGAAGAGAAGTGTTACTGTATGGAAAGTGGATTGGAGCGTTAGGCGCATCAGCCTAGTTTGAGCTGTAACATAGCTATCTGACTATCATATATCAATATCGATTTGCTTTGACCAAAAAGGGCCAAATCGTGGTATCTAAATGCTCCCCTACTTGCTACTGTTAGGCACATCTTGCAACCTGGTCAGAATCTCGAGGGTGAAACGTTGTCTTGCCGGCATCAACTACAACGACTGCACCAGCGCTTCTGTGAGTTTACCCCTGATGTACCAGCGTTGAATATTTACTAACGAATGAAAATGATGTGTATGTCATCGCACATGGCTTACTCCGTTCGTCGCACTAACAGTGTATACCAAGGTCGTGATATTGAGAGGTGCTGGTGGCAGCCTCCGGATGAGCCTGGCTCTCGCTACCCGGTTGCAATAAGTGCGGTGATAACTGCGGAAAGATACGAATACCGTTAGAGACGTAGGATTCTCTAGTTTTACATTTTTATTGTCATATGGTGCACAGAATAGAATCGGCCAACAATCAATTCATATCTTACTACCCACTGAGCTTCCTGGTATCATCGATCTAACAATCACTGTTTCGTATCACGCTGTGTTAACAATACGAATCCGGCATTGATAACCCACGGCTCAGCATGATCTGGTTCCCTTTTCTTTCCACGCTCTCGCATTCGAGACTCCTCAATATAATGGCCTGCAAAGTACAGAAAACAAGCCTCGAAGTGCATCCAAAGCATCGGGCTCATAGATTAGTGAGTTTTGTCGAGAGTGCTAGACGAAAAGAAATTGTTATATTCATATACCTCACTTTCGAGCCGTCAGCCAATCATAGCTCGCTTAACTCAGTTGGTTAGAGTGCTGTACTAATATTCCGTCAATGAATGTGTAGTAATGCAGATGTCATAGGTTCGATCCCTATAGTGAGCATATTTTTTTTATTTTTTTTTTTTTTGGCCCCCCTTACGCAGACCCTGACGGCCCCCGCCTAATCCTCTTCTCCCGGCCGTATGCCAAACATTTGATCCGCCGTATAATTACAACATCTATTCCGTGATGATGAAGTCCAGGCTTGGTGCCAGAGGCGTACGTAAAGTCAAAACGGGATGCAGAACCTGCAAGTACGCAAACCTATTGAAGGGACTTTAAACATCGCACTGACTCAACTCAAGAGTGAGGCACAAGAAATGTGACGAGAGCAGACCAGCCTGCCGCCAGTGTACTGACACGGGACGCTTATGCGACTACATCTCGCTTCCGGTGGTTCGAACAAGGGAAAGGATCCCTCTGCCCTCAAGGCCGACAAATTTGGTTGATGGAAACATCATTGGCAACCCAGCGCTGACGCTTCAACCGCATCCAAGCCTTCTCGGATCCCATATGAGATCCATGTCGGCGGAATCGACATGTCTCTTCCAATTCTTCAACGTGATATGTGCGCCTGAGATCGCTCTGTATCTCAACTCCCCTCCCTGGCAAAGGTTCATACTCGAAGTGGCCAACGCGGAGCCCTTTGCTTTTCATGCTGCCCTTGCGATAAGCTCCTTAACTCGGATACACCATGACCCAATGTATAGATGGATGTTTGGACGCCCGAAGGCCTGGGATTTTAGCATGTCGCAATACATTCTGGCGACTCAGCGGCTGAATTCCCGCCTCGGGAGCACTATGGAGAGCGCGGAGCTCGCCATTTTGGGGAGCTTACTGTTCATGAATATTGAATTTTTACTTGGAGAGGATACCAGAGACCCAAAGTTTAGACCTCTTGCTCTCATGTCTGCTCATCTGGATGGTGCCCATGCGGTGTTGAGGGGTCTCACTCAACAAACGAGTCGAGTAGCATCTCGACTCAAGCTTCAGGATATCGAACAGGCTCTCGATGAAGCGCAAGGCCAAATTCAGCTCTTCTCCAATCGTTAACTTACTAACGTTAAGAAAACAACATTTCTTCATGAAAAGTGTCCTGAACTAGATAATCGCGGAGCAAGTCAATAAATAGATATATCCTAACCTGTGAATATACGGAAATTCACAAATGTATACTAGGGCGCAGTATTCCAAGAACTACAACGACATAAGTTATGGGATTAATCACTCTGGCCAACAGTCAGCTATACCTAGCTCAGATACTTTCTCGTTGGTCCACCCTTCCCAAACATGGTCCGCAGATCTTTGACAATAGCATCCGGCCTCTCCCAGGCGGCGAAATGCCCGCCCTTTTCATACTCAGCCTCATACACAATCGGCCCCATTGTGTGGTTCCATAGCTTGGGCAAAAGAATCAAGTCGTTTGAGAATCTCGAAATCCCAAGCGGTACATCGATCCACTTCGCAGACGCCTCAAATGCCGACTTTCCATCTTCACGATTCTCCATCGCGTAATATACACTGGCGCATGCCTCTGGCCCTGCGGTCGAAAAGTAATAGATGCTCACCCAAGTGATGATCTCCTCGTCAGTCCATGAATAGCCATCGCTCCACGCACGCATTTTCTCGTACTGCCAAGCGAGAAGGGCGACAGGGCTGTCGCGCAGGGCGAATCCGATGGTCAAAGGTCGACTGGAAAGTTGCTTGTAGTAGCCGGAACCCTCGCCGGAGAATACACTGGTACTGGCAAGACCCTGTTGCTCTTCGGCTGTCAATGGAGTGGATTGCAACTTGCTATAGAGCTCTGGATGAGTCTCGGGCTGAGGCTGACTTGGCGCTGGTGTGTTGGTGTGATAGCTGAGAAGGGATGTTGATCCATATCTCATTGCAATGAAGCGGGAGACAAGGCCGCCTACATCGCCAGCTTCAATGACTGTGATGTGTGGGTCAGAGGACTGAAAGCATATGATTCGCACAATTTCTTACCATATTTCTCGTAACCAAGAACTTGCATGAGATTGTGATAGGCTTCGGCGTGTTGCTCGAAATGGAAGCCTCTCTTTACAAAATGATAAGGAATGGTTCGTCACTGGCACAGGATCTTACTTACAGGGCTAGCAGATGAAAATCCAAAGTCTATCAAGCTTGGCGCAACAACGTGGAAAGAGACACCATCCTCGCCATTGTCTTTGACCAAATCATCTATCATTTTGGTCACCTCGAGGAAGCTCCCTGGCCAGCCGTGAAGAAACAGGAGAGGAACAGCATCTGAGCGACTACTTCTTTTATGGATGCAGTGGACATCGAATACGCCGAACCTCTCGACTTCAACCTGAACAATGAAATGGGGAAGCTCGTTCAGACGAGCCTCGACATCTCGCCAGTTGTAGTCTTCCAACCAGAAGCGAGTAAGACGCTGGATCTCGTTCACAGGTGGGCCTCTAGACCATGAGGCGTCATTATCGTTGGGAAAATCGGCGAGGGTGAGTTTTTGCCGGAGTCGTTCGAGCTTGTCATGGGAAACAGAGATTTGAAAAGACTTGATTAAAGACATGTTGTAAATTATAAGCTCGTTACCAATCCAATTTTTACTACTTAACACGAGGCAATTTGAACGAAGACAAGGGCAACACAAGAATTACAGAGATATTTATAATGGAATTCAAGATATCTCCCATTCATGCGCCTACAGGACCCGACCAATGACAATATCAAAGATGCTGAAGTTATCGTGTGATGTATTGTTGATAGACGGCAGCCACTCAACGAGCAGAGAATACGCTGACTTTGGGCACACTGACCCATGGAATACTGTACATGGTTACGAAAGAGGCTAGCCCGTTTCAATTTACGCTGGGACCAATCAATGATGACGGTGCTAGCGATCCTACTGCGTCCGCACGCTGCACTTTGCGATGTATTGCTTTCTTGGCGGTAATTGTAGTGCTGATTTTTGCTTCTTCGTGGTAACATTCATCGTTAGATTCCCACGCCTCCCAATCGGCATCCACTGCGCATCTACAAGCTGCTTCCAAACGCAGATACCTCTCCCACCCGGCTTGCAAGTCCTTCGTCGGGTTTGGGCATCGGAGCGAGTGAATGTTCAAGACCGGTCACTGTCTTAATCTTAGGATTTATAAATACCTTCTCTTTTGCTACAAAGTGCAGACTTTTAGCTAAGTTAATGGAAAAAGGTCAAAACTAACAGCAAATCATAAGCTGGGTACTGAGTGCTGTGTTGTAGAGTGGTGTTGTTATTCAGTACAAGCTTTAATATTATACGTTTGGGGACCTTCTACTCTCAGTCATTTCACGCCCTTCGTCATCTATAACGTTTCCCTCCTCGCGGGTCGCGAGTAGCGGGCTGCCACGCTCCACATCAAACCCCGTACCGGAACTCTCGGAATTTGCGCTGATAGTAATACGTTGCCAGAGCACCTGTGGCCGTCAAGCCTAAAGCAATAGGAGACCTGCCTTGTGTCTTGACAAGCCGGTGCGCCCCGGCTCCTAATAAGGTAACGCTGCTGCCGAGGGCAAGCTCCGCGCCGTTGTCCTTGTTGTTCTTGAGAAGGTAGCCTGCCTCCGAGTCAGCGTCAATCAGAGACAATCCAGATCGGGGTACGCCATGTCACTGACCTGCGAAAGCAAAGGAAGCGCCGAGTCCCAAGCCGGCGATCAGCGACGGCTTCGAACGCGTCTTTGCATACCCGAATGAACCCCCTGCGGCCACTAAAAATGGATGAGCGCACTTTCGAACTCGGGATGAGTACTATTGTCCGGGGATACACCTACACAGGCCTGCCAACGTGAATGCCGGGTGCTCAGCCATTGTTTTGGATTGCCGGTTGCAATTTTGTAAAAGGTTGCTAAATTGTTGCTCTGGAAAGGTTGCCTTACCTCCTCGAAACGCGGTCCAGCGTCATGTGCAGTGGATAAATAAGCGCGAAACGCTTAAAAATCGGGGCCAAGTACGGAGCTTGCTAATTATCCAAAGTTTTGTCCAAGAACCCCAGTAAGTAAGGGGCTATAAATAAAGTAAACTAAAGTAGATTAAAGAATAGACTAATAGAAATTAATAAGTATATTCTTTTCAATATTCTTATTCATTTTGATATTTACTATTTCTGTTTACTGCCTCGTCCAGCCCGCCGCTCGTCATGGATTCATTCGATCTAGCCATTCACACCCCAGCCAACCTGGCAAGAGAAGCGCGCGCTGCTCTTCTTAGTCTAAGAAACACTCCGGCCATAGTATGCCACCTAATCGGCACCTTGCCACCCTTGGGCAGGGTAGCTCAAACACCATCCTCACCACTCCGCGCCTCATCAAGAACCGCAGCCACGGAAGGCGTTCCGCCGGCCAGCTCAACATCCATTCCCGAGACAAACCCAGCCGAGACGCACAAGCCCACTTCAATCGCCGAGGCAGCGAATCGCATTATGCGTGGACACGTCGAATCGTCTAACGCTAAGCTCCGAGTGTTTCTCGCCTTTTATGAAGTATTTGATTCGACCACCTAACAGTTTACTGCTGAAGCGGATATCGAAGTAGCCTAGCAAACTCTCGTGACTTTCTGGGCTTTTGGAGCCGGTCTCTGTCGACCACTAGCTCTGTACAAAAGCAGGCCTGCAGCAGCGTTGTAACGGGCAGCGCCCCTTTATCCATCCAGCCAAATCAACATAAACAACAGCTATGCCCGCGCCGCCAGGGACAACCAGCCCCTAATACGGCCCCACCACCGGCCACACCCTAGCCTCCGGAGGACCGACCTCCGGGTTTTCATCCGCCTCCACCCCAACGCACCCGCCAGACAACACATCGGTTACGCGATTCGCACATATGTCGCCACTAAAGCAGGCGTCCAGCTGCACCAGATCCCGCAAGTCTCTAGCGTTGACACTGGATGGGCCATTCGAGCGTCCGACTTGGAAACTCGCGACCTACCAGTGCAACAAAAGGCAGACTGTGCGGACGACCTTGGTGCGACCGCAGTTGAGATCCGAGAGCAATGGTATGCCTACATAGTAGAAGGCTGCCCGCGCAGGCTGTCCGATATCCTAGGAAATGGGATCGAATTCAACTCAGCCATCAAGGACGAGATTATCTGCCAAACAGGCCTTACTCCGGTAGACGTCCGTTCCACCAAGAACGAGATAATTGAGCAGCTTACGAAGAAGCTTCTTGTAACTTTCAAGAAGCCTTATCTACAAAAGATGGGCTTTGTTCGGCACTAGTCGACCAGCGAGATTCATCCCGACTAACAAGCCCCCACACCAGTGCGATATCTGTTGGAACTATCACAAGAGGCGTGACTGCGGTCGTCAAGCCTGATGCAAACTTTGCGGGAGGCCTGACCACAAGCTAAATGTCTGCGTCACACATGAGGAGTGCATGAATTGCCGAGGCCCACACGCGGCAGACTTTTCAAGATGCCCAGCTCGACCAAAGCGTGTGCCCTACCCGCACTGCAGAAATAATAGAAGCGCCTTGTATCCTTCTGTCCTTGAGCACCAACGATCCCGAAACGGCTGTCTCAGCTGTGGCCCGTGAAGCCTGCTCACGACGTAATCCTACCATGAGATGCTTCCTGCTCGTGGCAATGCCGCTCCCGGATCCGGTCCAGTCTAATACCACGGACAAGCCTTGATTGATTCTTTCTTGGCCTCACACACGCGAAAGCGTGCAGGACGTACAATAGACTCCAATAGTCGCGTGGTATATCCATTTTATTGTACGTTTTGTAAACTGTTTAGTTTAGTTTAACTCCTACTTGGTTGTAGCCGCTATTTAACCATAGCTATGTTTAGTAACACTTATCTATACCTAAGGCTTAGTTACTTATAAACATAGTAATAGCCTTATTCTATTAGAACTATAGAGCTTCTGAATTATTATTAGTGTTTATAGAGGCTAATTTTACACTTAGGAGTATTATAATAAGATATTACTATTATTAGCTATACTAAGTGGTTAAGAACTTATAATTACCTATACTACTTCCTACCTACCTCAAATAAAAACACTACTTTATCCCTATTCTTTAAGCTTTTAATAATTAGATATATCTGCCTATAGCGTGGGAAGAGGTGGAAGTTAGATTAAAGGGATTACTTGCCCCTAGACCGAACAGGAGCAAGAGTAGACCGGAGGGTTAGCTTCCTCAATTTAATGAGAGGGGCATTTTACGCACAAGGTGGCGGCCGTCTCTGCCTCTTGTTCCTTTACGGAGTATTCGGTAATGATAATATAATTACTCTAACGTAGGTTTGTGACAAGCAGATTAATGGGTAACAATAACAGCTTAGGTGTGGGGTGGAGACTGTCGGATTGCCCTGCTTGGCTGGGATGTGATAGGTCTTGGCCCTGCGGACTTCGTCATCTATCCCAGGTCAGTTACTCCTGGCGTCTGAGTCAGGCTGAATGCGTGAAAGGAGTTCATTACGTCTGGAGGATTAACATCATGGGACCAAGTTTCATTAAACCTGCGTGCTGTTCCACGTTGTGATACACATTCTTCTTGCGCTGCCTTGTTGATCTCCCCTTGCTCAATCCTGCGACAGTCCTGCTTAGGAGGGATGAACGTTGCTAACAAAATTATCAGTTTGACTAAGAGAATAACCGCTACTCCCCGCAAATAGCTTCTGGGCTAATAGGGTCCGACACTCCCCGACCAACAGGAGGTCGACAAACGTAGATAATCTCTAATTCAGCCCCGCATCTTGGGTAGGGGTTTAAACTTAAAATATGACTTGTTCGTCAACGGAAATAGCAGTCTGAGCTTTCCAATTTGAGTACTCTTCAAAGGAAGTGTCAGCTAGATGTAGTTGTATCTAATATGTGTGATTAACCCGCCACTGCTTTAGGCTGCAAAGCTTGTGAAACTGCAACCCTCTTATGTCTTTAACAGTCAGTATATTTTCGACTAGTCAAACTGTGCAGGGCTACTGATCAAGTTACTTATACGAGACAGCGTTTCCTGACAGCGCGGTGAAGAGTCTGCAAATAAGTTCTTCTTCTGTACATCCGTGGCCGTGTAACTTCATGCTGCGCCGCCGCACGTTACTAGCACTTAATGCTGTCGATGGGTCACTTTAAAACCTGCCAATCTCTTGTTGCGGCGCAGTCTCAGAAGGAATCACGGCCCTGGAATCTTGACCTGAAGTGACTCCTAAGGCATAAACCCACCCTTGACGCCGCCAGAGTAGTCGTTCAGGAAGGCTACGGCAAGATCATAGCTGCAGACCAACATAAAGTGAATCCTAGCAGCGCTTGTCTAACAACTAAGTATAAATAGGCCAACCCCGATTCTTGCCTTCATCATACTTCTTAACTCTTCAAGCTTTCATCCTCCTTATTTAGAACAATCGTTTCTTCTACTATATTTCATCTTCACGGGCAAACAACAAACATGAAACTCTCCATTGCCGCCGTCATGATGGCTATGAGCCTTACAAGTGCCCTTCCAGGTCAGGCGGAGAATATTTTCCAGCGTCGTGACACCTGCAAGCCTGTGGGTGGAGACTGGGGATGCCACCGCGACCGCTGTTGGAGAAAGTGCGGAACCGAAGGCTCTGACCAGTGGTGCTACAACGCAAAAAACGGAGGAGCTGGCGCCTATGTTTGGTGCACGAGCGGTGACCAATGCGAACCAGAGTTCCTGGAGGATACCCATGGCAAAATGGGTTGTGCTATTGGCAACTGTAACGAATGCGGTTGCTCGTGCTCTTAGATGGAGTCTACAGTGCACACATGGTTCTATACCGGATCGGAGAGGGGTAGGAGAATATGTGGGATTCTTGAGATATTGTAAGGTGGTTTTGTAGTTCTAAAAATACTAAGAATTGAAAAACTTAAGTATTTCTTCTAATTACCTAAACGAAGACACAACCCAACTACGGCGCTTGGTTGTTATTTTTATCGTCTATTATTAGGCGTTCTAACTTGATTTAGAATTGATCAACAAAGCCTGTTCCTAGGGGCCAGCAGCGACGAACACTTAGGCCGTAGAAGGTAACGCAAGAGTTGGCTAGTCCCATTTGCGTTCTAAGATTTGTCCTCCAAAAAGTTCAAGAAACATTGGGGGTTAACTACCTGCTCTAGGAAAAATAATCTCACATTGGCTTGTGTAGGTGCTACGTATTTTTTTGCGGGTGTATTTAAGTTACTATTAAAAGCCTAGTTACTGAACACTCTCAATTGTTCCTCGTTAGTGACTGCTGTTGAGGATTGTCATACCAGTGGATGCAGTCATAGCAGGCAACGGAAAAAGCCCAGCTTCCGCCATCTTGGAAAGGGGCGATGGCAGGCGTTTACAACTCGCTAGCATTCGGATCTAATATGCCGATATTCCCCGGTTATTTGGGGCAACGCGTGCATTTTTGACATTGTTGCCTTTATTCTCCGATAATCTTCTTTGAAAGCTCCAGAATATCTGGCGTCTGATGATGACCTAGCTTTGACGTCAATTGTTCCGCCTTTAGTAAGAGCCACTGTCGTTTCCTCAACTATCAATAATTTACAGGCACTTGTTAGATTCATTACGATTCTTTATCCTTAAAAGATACAAAGTTATTTTAATTTATCTTTATTATGGGTTACATTGTACAGAAGACAGGCTTGTGAGATATCCGATACTGACAACAATAGGTTAGCATTTATAAAGACATTTCTAGATCTTGATATCACAACATACAATTATGACAATATATTCTATTATGATTCAAGCTACCGACCTCGCACAAGGTAAATTATAAGCCTGAGACTACAATAAATATAATATACAATAAAAATAGGAGCTGGGGTCATATAACTCTCGTTTTTCATATTAGGGGGGCTTTTTGTTTACTACTAGAGAACTAGTCTCGCGAACTAGTCTCGCGTCGTTCAACTCTGTTCTCAACTGAGATAATAGATCTTAATAAATTTCAATATGAGTAACGACTCCATAATCAGAACTATCAGTGTCGTCCTTTAAGAAATAAGCTCCTTTCTTCGTGTCGTCAATAACATATTCGAAGCGGCCCTCGTTGTTCCCGGCAGCCACACCTCCATAGGCATCAATTTCAATATCGTCCATTTTCCCCTTATCAGCGAAACACCTAATATATCTGCCTTCACCGTAAAACCTTAGGTATTTCCCTGTGATGATAGTGTCGCTAGCACAAGAAGCGGCGTCGACCTCCTTGATAGCTAATGCCTCCTGCAGAAACAAGGCAGCTGCCATGAGGATTTACTTTGCTTGAACCATTGTAGCAATATTGAGATCAAAGAAACAGTGTGTATTTCGAAATAGTGGATGGTAGAAGACACGATAATGTATCCCAATGTTTCTCAAAGTGAATTAAAAAGTAAAAAGTCAAAGAAACGATTAGAAGCCTCTAGACAGGCTCAACGTGCCATTATATACTTGATCGTATTAGTGAACTCCGAGTGGCAAGTAGCTTAACTTATGTCCCAGCCTCAAAGACTGGCAAGAGACTAAAGCTCACTGATACTTAGTTAGCGGGGTTTATCTCTTCCTTCTCGCGCAACCGTGCAAGGATGCTAATGGTGGCTGCGGCGCAGTTATAGAATCCTGCATTTACTTTTGCCCTATTATAATGTTGATGCGGTTTCCCTCAACACCCATGGGTCGAGTTTACTAGCGCCGCAGACGGATCAACGTCGCGGTCAGGGTGAAACGGAATTGATTTCAAGAGATAAAACTAACAAAAAAGATTTAAGAGCACCTAGAAACCATGATGAATTGAATAAAATGATAATTAAAAACTAAGTCCAGGGCTGAATAATGTGTGTAAGTAATGATGTATAATAGCGTGAGTCCACGGACAAAACAAGAGTTAAATTGTATGTAGATGTTCAGAGCTCACAGCTAACTTAGTGTTGCTGTTGCCTTACGTATACTTTGCTACCATAGATAAAAATATTAATAAAGATTCAAAAAGTCTGAATCCTCCCCCTTCAAAGTCTTGTTTCGTAGATCCTTTGGGTACGTGCAACCCCAGCTGGGCCGGGGTTATCGATTAGATCTGGCAGGAAATGGGTTAAGATCGCCCTTCCCGCTTCCAACACAAGCGCAGGGGCCTTGAAGGATCAGAATCGCGCATATATTACCGACGTTCCCCGATAAACTGGGCTAGTGAAGTTTAGTTCATCTTGCGGTGGTGAACATAATTCGGCTTTTTATAATTCAATCAGAAGTAAGGTTAGAGAACGAAACAGAGTGGAGCTCTCCTTCTCTTGAGGTAAAATTCTTTAAGTTTGACGTACCTTAAGAGGAGATCAACCGTCTCAAGCGTAAGCTACAAGATACTCGTCTTCCAGGGCGAGAAATCGTTCCAGGAGCGGGGCAAGCCTAGGTAAGTTTGTTTCTGCTCTAATGATGCTTCTTAAACTAACTGGCAGGGTAGATCCATCTTATCAATCGGCTACGGGTCTTTTTGAAGAATACCGAGACAGTTTCTCGTGGCAGAAAGCACAAGATACTATCAATAAGTTTTCGCAATATTTCAACATTGAAGGTCAGGACATCCACTTTGTCCACGCACCCGCCGCACTGCCTAAGAGCGCTATCCCTAGTTTACTAGTTCACGGCTAGCCTGGATCTTTCTACGAGTTCAACCATGTTTGGGGTCCTTTATTTCACCCCGAGGATCCCTCTCATCCAGCTTTCAATGCTGTGTCTCCGAATATGGCAGGATAACTATTGGTCTTTGTGCCCTTTGCGTCGAGGATGGACCATGCAATATATTGCGCGTATATTTAACGTACTCACGAAGCGTCTCGGCTATAGCGAGTGGATAGTCCAATGTGGTGACCGGGCACACGGGGTTGGCCGCGAGCTTGGATCCAAGTATACTAAATCTTTAAGATTGTACATTTCAATTTCGCACCTAACATCGTACCTGTAGAAGCTGGGAAGATCGATCGTGAACAATTCTTAGCCACCCGGGTCACGGATGACACCTGGGCTCTGTGGAAATCGCCCCAAAAAGATACAGCAAAACTGCATCAGCTAGCCAAGGCTAGCTCTCGCGTTGACTATTTTTAGCTTTCGTCACTGATATAGTCATAATGGTAATACCTATTCCACTGGTAAGATGTCCTGGCTACCACGAGATAGGTATCGTGAACAGGAGTGTAGATCTAGCATTTGAACCTAAGGTATTCAAAGAAGATGGCTATCACCGCTGTATTCCTATTGCCGGAATGTCAGTCTTGCTCTGTGGTATTCAATGGTAAGTCACTGGAATCCCCCAGCATGGTTGCGGTTTTCTTGTTTCGCTTGATCATGACCGAAAAATCTCTTCGTTTTGCTTTCGTACCGAGTACTAACGCCGCCTGTAAGTTGATTTGGATACAGAAACGTCTCAATCGCTTCCTATTGATCTTTGATAATATCGACGACAATCAATCATGGCCATTCAATACTGAGAACTGGAAGAGAGTAGCGTACTAGCATTCGAGGCCCGCCGACCGACTCTGTGGATCTTGATTGAGGGTTGGTCGTGGCAGCATATTACCAGGCTTGCGAGGTGTACTGCAACACTTGACATCTCAAACCTCCGGCGCTATAAACGGAGATCAAGTAAACAGAGAGAATTCATACCACCGTTCCTGCAGACTTGGAACTATATAAAGCTCGCAGTGCAACAGCCTGTCAGAGCATTCGAGAGGCAAGCTAACGATGGTGATGAAAAAGCCAGAAATACTGTGCTTCAACTGATATATAAGTAAGACCTCACTCTATAGTCACTGAAAATTGACGTAGAACAACTCATCTGAGTAAAGACATTAAAAACAGGGCTTTAACTATATAACTATTATCAGATTACCCTCTTATAAATTTAGAATCTTTACCCTAACCTTACTCTTACACCCCAGCTTACCCCTCTACTACTACACTTATTATTTTCTTTTCTCTCTTTGAATTGTTCGCATTTACAATTAGAGAACCCTTGTTTCATCAGCTATAGCCCTGAAATATTCTAATCAAAACCCTATCTTGATGGATATGGGCCGCCTTGCTGTTTTCTCTTATATCCCCGATGATAGGTAAGGTCTTATCTAAATCTTCTATAGGTAAATTAAATCTATTATTATATAGTGTCTTATAAGACTAAATTTATTAAAAAACCTTATATAAAAAAAATTTAAAGATATAAAATACTTTAAAATTAAGCTTTTATTATATACAAAAGCTTATATATAAGAATTTATTTTATAAAAGTTATTATATAATTTTAATATAATAATTTTTTAAAATTTTATAATAATAATATTTTAAAAAATACTTAAAGAACTTAAAATACAAATTAAATAATAAATTAATTTTCTAATTATAATTAAATTCTTTTAATTACTTATACGCTGTATAATTTAAATATTCTATGTAGTTATTTAAAGTAATTTTCTATCGTGATTCAAGCCTTTAAGGTAAAAGAAAAGAAGGGGACACTAAAAAAAAGGGACTACTATCAATCAATCATTATTCCAAAGACATTACTTGGCGCTGAGCGCTTTCTATATCAAAGAAGAGAAGCTTAGGTTGGCGATACTAAGGCGAAAGCTTGTTAGTAAACATCCTCTCATGCGCCAGTCCGAGAGTCCGAGATCATACTTTGTGCCTTCCCACTCAATTGTACAATCTAAAATCTCACTCCTCCAACATCATTCTCCTACGTTCTCTAAGTAAACACCCTCAAAATGGCTTCTAATCCTGTCATTGTCGTTATCCCAGGCGGTTTTTGTTCTGTACGCGCCTACGAGAACCTCGCATTGACTCTCCAGAGAGCCGATTACGAGACCCATGTCATCCCTCTCAGTACATGCACCAACAATCCAGGCGCAAGCTCAACCTCCCAAGATGAGAAACCTTTAGCTGAGCTCACCCCATTCGACGACGCAAAGCGCGTCCATGAAACAATCAGCCCCTTACTCGACCAAGGTCGCGAAGTTGTACTCGTAGGCCATAGCTATGGCAGTCTACCCATGCTAGCCAGCTGCCAAGGCTGGACAGCACCCGATAGGAAAGACAAGGGTCTACAAGGCGGCATCAAAGGAATTGTGTACATTGCGGGATTCACTCATTCACAGAGAGGAAAGGGTATCATGGGTAACACTGATTACCTTCCTATCATGCCGTACCATAAACTTCAGGTGCGATACTTTTGATCTGAAAATAGAAGGGAAAGATCGCTGACAAAAATCACAGGATGGGATTTTAGAACTTCAAGATGATGCCATACCCCTGTTCTTTAGCGACATCCCGGAGGAGAACCGGTCCAAAGCGGCAGAAGTGAATACGTTGAAACACATGACACGCAGCGCTTTCGCTTTCTACCCAGAATATATTGATGCTGATGTCCCAGTCCCGAAAACCTGGATCTTACCCGAAGAAGACAAGGTCGTCGCACCAGAGTACCAAGAAATGTTCATCCAAGGCGGACAAGTTCAACATGTTACAAGGATCAAAGGAGGTCACTTTGCCTTCCTCAGCGACCCGACGGAAACAGCGGAGGCAATTGAACAAGCGGCTAAAAGACAAGCTTGAAATGGAACAATCAATGTACATTACCACTGGTACTATAACTCATTAAGTGAAAACATCTTGCCCGCTTCCGCCCAATCAACCTCATCAATACCCGTCAATGGCAACGTCGGGTCGTTATAGCATGAATAGATATCGCCCATCTCCATATTCAAATCCATCTGGAACTTTTCAAAATCCACAAAATCCGCATTATTCGCATCCCAATTCCCCCATACCGGAATGCCAGAGACATCTCCCGCTGTGCTCGGTGTCCGTGCATCGCTACCCGTGCTGAAATCAGTCAACCCAGGCTCAGAGGGTAGGGAAAGCCCTGGATCAATGGCCATCTGCGAGGCGGCGGCATCTTCCCGGAGCCAGCCCCATTCTTGTGACATTCTATCAGGAGACCAGATATTGTAGCAAAATTGCTTCAGTTCTTCAAGCCTCCTCTGGGCAATCTTGTTCCCGGCCTTCGATAGTTGACCGAGAACATCGGCAGCTTCTCGAAGACCTACAGGAGGTTTTTGGAGATTATCGCTTTCGAGGAAGCCCTTCATAACGAGAACAAAGGCAGCAGAGAAAGTTGCGTCGAGATCAAACGTTCCAAATAAAGCTACTTAGGTCAGCGCAAGGTCATATTGAAAAAGGGCTTTGCTTTGGGACGATACTTACTCTTCTCCTCTTCCTGAAGCGCTGTAAGGATTCGGATTGTTTTACGCGCAGCATCGCGACATGAGTGGCATAATCGGGCCATTGCCGTTGATCTTGAAGGTGGCGCCATATTGGCTTTGAGAGATTTAATCTTGTCTTTGACGCGTTGGAGGAGCATCGGCCTAATCAAGAGGAAGATGGCTTGGAACAGCGCCAAGTAGATAGACGCACTCGTCCTCGTCAATGTTAGACGAGGCTTGTCGAAGTCGATAGAGAGTTGGCTTGGGATTGATTTTTGCGTCTCGTAGAGCTTTTGCAGCGTGGACTGGATGCTTTTAACTAGCTTCCCCTGGGAGACAGTCGTACTCGCATAAATTGCTAAGACTGTTAGTTGTGATCAGCTCGAAAATGGGGTTTCAACTAACTGCTCATTATGTCTCCGGTGGATCTTGCGATCTCAACGTTCATAATCATTGGAGCCGGGTCTGCGAATCCAGGGGCGGCTTCGGGCAGGTCAGCTCGAATCTGACGCTCCTCTGCCCCCGGTGGCAAGCCAAGAGCGGCTGATAGACGGCTACAAAATTGTTAGATCATACATCAGACATCTCTCATATGGAAGAGGTTCATACCGGTCTTGTGTATATGATGACCAAAAGACACGCGTGCGATGTCGCTTCTCGGACGACAGTCCTTGCTGCTCGCTGATAGGCAAGGCACAACCTAAAGCAAAGGCCAGTCGAATAGCAGATCCAGTCTTTTCAGGTTAGCGGAGAACATATACCAGAGATGAAAGTCTTACGTAGAGATAGGCATCATGCTTGCGGTCGTTCCACTGCAGGTAGATACTCGCTAGACACATGATCTCGACAGAAACAACGCCGTATGAGCCAAGCTCATCCATTGGTGGAAGTCGCCTCCTTGCTTCCAAAAAGTACATCTCAGTGGTTGGATCAGTAGGACTACCGCTAGAGTATCCTATAAGTTTTCCTATAGCCATCACGAGGAGGAACTGGCTAAACCAAAGTGTTTGCATTTGGGCTGCTCGACCCGCTTCGTTTTGATAGAGCATATCCATAGAGTCGACGAAACTTCGTGAATCGAGGTAATGCTGATTTGTACCCATCCACGAGGTAAAAGTGTCGAATAACCTGAAAGCTTCCTCCTTAGGCGGAAGGTCTAGTGTTGAGGTAGATGTTATTAGCGCACTTCGAGGGCTTGTCCATTGATTATCAAGAACAGGCTTGGGTGACTCGAATCCGAAGAGGCTCTTCGGCGACGTTCCAGGAGATCTCGTACCCGCGTGCTCGCGCATAATGGATCTCACTCGAGTTTCGAAAGCAGGACCAGTAGTTAATTCCGTCACTTCTAGAGTTAACAAAATGATCTCAGATACAGGCAAATTCTGAGCATACCTGGACTAGGGCAGTCTTGTGCTTCTGGAGGATCGGGGGCGTCCGGGATCTCCGTATCTGGAGGAGTCGGCCTGTGTGCTGGCGAGCTCCCAGACTGAGACGATTTATCGCCTGTCATCGGTTAGACAAATCACTCGAACCGGAACTCGTCAAGTAAACATGCCTTCTGGAGTGTGTTTCAGCTGTTCATCTTGAGTTTTGATGGTTTCCATCAATTTTTGTACATAGCTGGATATGGTCAATTGCTGAGGACAATTTCTTCACTAACGAAGATAAACTTACGCCTCAGAGTAGCCTCGACGGCCAACAAAGCCAAATTCACAGTCAATTCCCCGGCGCACGCACGCAGTGCATGGCCGAGTTCCTGAGCATTTCACCTTCCGCTGGCGGCACGCATCACATCTACGATCAGTGTCAGCGAGTTGTCTGCTTTTGTTTGACTATGCTCTTTCATGTGAAACATACGCGTTAGCAGACCGGGTAAAATGCGTAGCCGGTGCAGCAGGCATGGCGTTTAACCGTTGTGGACCGGTTGCCAGTTGTTAAGTGTCGGATGAAGCCGCAGACGTCTCGGGGCGCAGCAGCAGTATCGTCTTAAAAGCCAGGCGGCGGGCTTTCTTTTTCCTCTTCTCTCTTTATGTTGGAGAGAGATAAGGACAAAGTCCGCCAATTGCAATTGAAGATGGAGATGGAATTACCCCAGAAATTGATTCTACCCCAGAATGGCTTGCGAGGAGTAAAGTTTACAAAAGAAGGTTTGACAAGCTGGTGGCATCTGCTCGAATAGAGAGCGGTTCTTAGGGCTCGTGAGGCGCCGGGGTTTGTCTAGATGCGGTCTTTTGGGCCTTCTCCGCGGTCAAATGCCTGTCGTCGTGACCTCGGCTAGCTTCCGCCGCCACTGGGGTCGGTCTCGGATACTATCCGGGCGTCTTGAGTCAGACCATTTTGTACCCCTCAGGCATCGCTTTTCTGCTCCTATTAACTCACGCCAATGACTTTTGGTGATGATCATGGTCCGTCTGCCGTAGCCCAGATCATCATAGAGATTGCCTTCATCAAGTTATTTCACCGGAGCCCCCATGGCCAAAGTGTTCAATCATCGGCCTATTGAACTCCATGCTCGGGGCTAGACTCAATTGATCCCCGACTACTAGTCTCAGCGCCGGCAACATGTCGTTCTCGTGTGCCTTGCCCCATCATGCCATTGACAGCTACAGGCCAAGGTCAAAAGTTGCTAAGCAGCATGCGAATAACCAATACTTAAGACCAAAGGAATCCCATGAAAAAGGCTACCACAGAATGGCAATGAGAAGCAACAACCGACGCCCAATTAGGCAACGTCCAGTTGCCTCCGTGTAACTGTGGGGGACCATTGCGATTCATGCTTAATCCACAAACCCCCAGTCTCCCCGCCCTCACGCAATGTAACTACAACACTGAGCCCATGTCTGCCGTGTCGAATCAGGTCAGCGGCCGATTTCAAGGCTGGTAAATGGCCTGCCGGCCCGATTCATGCAGGCACCGGCCTTGAGCTCACCCAATGCCAGATGCGGAGCTATGCAATATATTGTGTCAGTGAGCTCATCTTCCGTGGTATGGAAACGGCGTGCAGATCGGCACAGATTGTTGCATCGCCATGCCCATCTGAGCAGGCCTTCTCTCGGGGGGAGATGCACCGTTGGAATATGCTTGGCACATTGAACGGTGGTTAAAAGGCCGCGTGGTTCTTGTTCGCCGACCAAAGTGGCTCTACGCCTGTGATACTCGCTTTTGCCATCGTGAAAGCTGTGCCTCCCTCGCTGATAACGTTGAGAAGATGCGTCACGGAATCGCTGCCTTCGCCTTTGCGGTGCTGCCGCTCGTCAATGGTCCGTCCCCTACTCAGCTTGGCAAATGCCCGGACTAACTGTGATAGCCCAATTGAGCTGGGATGAAGCTCACAGCAAGGCTGAAGCTGCGCTCAGTGGACTCTCCCTCTCTGAAAAGGTCTCGATCGTAACAGGGATAGGATGGAACGCTGGCGGTGCTTGTGTAGGTAATACCGCGGCGGTTTCGTCCATTGGTTACCCAGCCCTCTGCCTCCAGGATGGCCCTCTCGGTGTCCGATTTGCTACTTCAGCGACTGCCTTTACACCCTCTATCCAAGCGGCAGCAACTTGGGATTTAGACCTAATCCGAGAGCGCGGCCGTTTACACGCCACCGAAGCGAAAGCCCTTGGTGTCCACGTTCTTCTGGGCCCCGTGGCTGGCGCGCTGGGGAAAATTGCAGAGGGTGGTCGCAACTGGGAGGGTTGGAGCCCCGATCCGTATCTTACGGGTATCGCCGCAGGAGCTACCATCGAAGAGATGCAGGCTGCTGGTGTCCAAGCGACCATCAAGCACTACATTGCCAACGAGCAAGAGCTGAACCGCGAGACCATGTCCAGCAACGTCGACGGAAAGACCATGCATGAAGCCTACCTCTGGCCTTACTACGATGCCGTTCACGCTGGAGTTGCGGCTACCATGTGTAGTTACAACCAGCTCGACGGAACATGGGCCTGTGAGAACGATGAGGTCTTGAATGTTTTCCTCAAAGAGGAGATGGGCTACCGCGGCTATGTCATGACCGATTGGGGCGCTCAGCACTCGACGGTAGAAGCAGCTCTTGCGGGCCTCGACATGTCCATGCCGGGAAGCAACTATGACGGTGGCGATGTGTACTGGGGGCCTCAGCTTGAGCAGGCCGTCAACAGCGGAGATGTTCCAGAAGCACGTGTCGACGACATGGCGACCCGCATCTTGGCAGCATGGTACAAGATGGAACAAGACGGCGAGTATCCCTCTGTCGACCTCGACCGTAACGTCCAAGGTGATCACGCCGCAAATGTGCTCGCAACCGCCCGAGACGGTATCGTGCTCCTCAAAAACGAAGGTGGCATTTTGCCTCTCGCTAACCCGGAGTCGATCGCGGTTGTCGGCTCCGCTGCTGTTGCTGGCGATCATGCCAACAACGCTTGTGCGGACAAAGGCTGCAACAGTGGTGCGATTGGTATGGGCTGGGGATCCGGATCTGTCGAATACCCTTACTTTTCCGCCCCGTACGATGCCATCAGCGAGCGCGCCAGTGGCCAGGTGGAGCTGAGTGACAGCGATGACCCGAGCGAGGGTGGTTCTGTGGCCAGCGGCAAGTCGGTAGCCATTGTCTTCATCTCAGCCAACTCGGGCGAAGGTTATATCGAGGTCGACGGCAACGCGGGTGACCGCAAGAACCTCGACCCGTGGAACAATGGCAACGATCTGGTACGCGCTGTTGCCGAGGCTAACGAGAATGTGATTGTAGTCGTCCAGAGCGTTGGCGCCATTATTCTGTCCGAGATCCTGGAGCTCCCGTCTGTCAAGGGCGTGGTCTGGGCCGGTCTTGGATCTCAAGAGACCGGAAATGCTCTCGTTGAGATCCTCTGGGGTGATGTCAGCCCTAGCGGCAAACTCGTCTACACCATCGCAAAGAGCGCCAGTGACTACAACGCTCAAGTTGTATCTGGCGACGACAACTACCCCGAAGGCGTGCTGATTGACTACCGCCACTTTGACAGCGCCGGCATCGAGCCTGAGTTTGAATTCGGCTTCGGGTTGTGTAAGTAGAATTTTCTGAGACTTGTGTAATTTCAAAACTGACGAGTACCCAAACAGCGTACACGAGTTTCACCTACGGCGATCTCTCGGTCGACTCCTCCGCTTCGTCCGGCCCCATTACCGGTCCTATCGTCTCTGGTGGCCCTGAGGACTTCTACGACGAAGTTGCCACCATTACAGCCTCTATCACCAACAGCGGCAACGTGACTGGCGCCGAGGTCGCCCAGCTGTACCTTTCGTATCCCGAGTCGGCCGCCGATCAACCACCTCAAGTGCTCCGCGGATTCGCCAAGCTGCCGCTGGGACCTGGTGAGTCGAACGCCGCCACGTTCAGCATCCGCAAGCGAGATTTGGCTGTCTGGAATGCCGGTGAGCAGCAGTGGACTATTCCCAGTGGTAGCTTTGGGGTGGGTGTTGGCGCGAGTAGCCGCGATATTCGTCTGGAAGGCGCCATCGAGGTTTCGTAGACGCATAAGGCTGGCCTCGAGATAGGATCCTAGAGTAGAGAGACTAGTACCTTATCATGCAGTGAAATAAATCGAAGCCATCGACTATCAAATTTCCTTTGCCTACCTTAACCCTCATCCGAACAGATTGAATCATGTGACTAAACCTTCCTAGCTTGTAAATGGAAATTGTCAAATGAAGGAAGGAACAAACCATCGCGTGAAGACGGGCAGGTGCGTTCGTGATACCTAAGTACCTACCCTACACGTGGATACATTGAGATTTTATTTTGAAAGTCGCGGCACATTCGACGACAATAAATGCCAAAATTGGTCGTATATGAGTTAACATGAAATTATCGTAGTGGCCTTCGTAAAATTCGTTGCGTGTTGCTTCGCGTGATACCCGTGCTATGGTCACCATTGTTCCACATGCATATTGCACCTAAAACGTGAATTCCTACCACACAAAATTCGCACGCTCCATCAACACAAACAATGCCATCACAGCCATCACCTCAAATAATCCAGAAGCGTTGATTTCATCATCATTCACCCGCATCATCATTTAGAGTATTACGCACATGTTAACGTTGCTCGCCGACGGCCCGCTCTGCCACTGGCAGCATGGCGAAATCTACCGTTTGCATAAGACGCGAGACCGACCTCGGTGAAGCTTATCGGAAGCAATTCAACGACATCATAAGGGCGGCGCTTCCCTTCCTCGATGACAACGGACGCATAACTTTCAGCCTTCTTAGAGATGTGAGCAACGATGATGCCAGTCCTCTCTTTGAAATAGCAATCTGAGACTCAACATTCTAGATCCTGTGGAAGCACGTCTTCCACCCCCGGCCAGACAGCGAATGGAACACACAAATGCCTGCTCAACGCCCTGCATCATCTGAGCATCCCTCGCCCAGAGAGCTTCGCGTCACAGTTGGTCACTTCAGCCAAACGCTACCGCCCTCCAAATGTGCACTTCGCCGCGCCAAAGGCAACAACGGCCACCTCCCTCCTCCAATCTCAGCTCGCCGTGCGGGGGCATCAGCCTGCCTTCAAGCCCGAAAATCCAGGCAAAGGCACGATATTGAATGGTTCTGGTGCGACAGTATGGGTAAAGGAGCAGATTCCAAATACATCGAATGTGACGACGGAGTACCTGCTCAGTACTCGGTGTTTGCGAAGATCAGAGCGATACTCCGCGCCGATTTCATGAATGAGGAGTACAATAGAATCTGGAATATGGACTATGCGGCATACTTGATGCGTCTCAGGTTGGTAAGGATTTTGCAGAATCCTAAATTCGGCAGCGATATTGCGCACGGTCCCAGGCCTGTATATGCGGCGGATGCTGATTTTTCTGGGTTCCGAAAACTGTCACGGCCCTTGACAGAGGTCATTCGGCTGACTCCATCGACGGGGGCAGAGAGCTTACTTTTTCACGAAGGTTTAGCTGCGTATGCGCAAGCTTCTGGAGGTCTCGAGAACTGGAAAGAGAGTGACGGCATGCAAGAGGAAGGGAGAAAAGAATGAAAACGTCCAGCCAGGCTAGGCTTCTACAATCTTGCCTGTCTGTGGCACATGCGTCTTATGATCATCTACTTGCGAAATTCCCCCTTGGCTACCCTCTGGCTCAGTTCCTTTAATACCCGCGCCGCAAACTCATAGTCCTTCATATCTAGATACACCTGCGCACTAATCCTCACCCAGAACCGATCCCAGCGGATCCAGAGAGCCATGTGCGTTTTGTACTCCTCAAACATGGTCTTTTGCATCCAATTGAACGCTACAGGAGCATCCTCAGGTGACAGCACCGTGTCGCCTTCATTAGCTTTCTCTTTTCCTTTGTCTCCAACCCAGATTGGCAGCGCCACGTTGCCCATGGCGCAGTTGGTCAGTGTATTTTGCTTGTTGTCGAGGTATTTGGTTCCCAGATCAGACGCCACGTACTTGATGCCTTTCTTGTTCAAGTCCCAAAGGTACGAGAGGATGCGATCTTCCCCACCGAGGACGTCTCGCCGCCAGGCGATGGTGTCTTTGACGCACAGCAGCGCTGAATCGTCACGCGTGCCATACCATTCAAAGTTGCGCACAAAGTGATTCTTGCCTTCGCCAGCTGGCAAAGGCTGTGTGCGGCCAGCTCGATTTGTCTTCTGGGGCAGGTAGCCTCGCGACGTAGCCAGCGATGTAGGGAGAAGGTGCTGGTTTCGCACGGGAACATGGAAGACAGCACAGCCACGGGGCACGTGCATCCATTTATGACAGTTGGAGACGAGGAAGTCTGGCCCCGCGTCAGATACATTGATGGGAACCATGCCAATGCCTTGCGCGCCATCAATGAGACTCAAGACACCCAGCTCACGACATGTCTTTGACATGGTCACCCAAGGGAACAAGACTCCCGGATTGGAGGAGACAATGTCAAAGACACACAGACGCGCACGCTTGCCTCCAGCTTCAATCTTCTTGACCTCATCACGGAACATTGTAATGATCTCGTCGTCTTCGAGAGGGTATTCGAGATCAATATCTCGAGTCGACACCTTTCCATCAAAGTAATCTACAAGAAAGTCCTCTGCTCGAGCCGTGGCATCGTAGATGGTGCTGAAGCTGATGATAACGTCTTTTCCATCTGGATTCCAGACCATATTTCGAAGGACGGTATTGACGGCCTCGGTAGCGTTATTCACAAAGACGACGGACTCGACGGGCGCATTGATAATCTTGGCCACGGCCGCGCGGGATTCATCCAGGTACTTGAAGAGGGTCTCCTTGATGAAGGGATCTGGCCGCCATTCGCATTCATCTTGGTACTCGCGTCGCTTGGCTAAGATGACCTTAGGCGAGGTTCCATAGGATCCTTTGCTTTTTTAGTCGAGAAATACTTCGCTAACTTATTTGTGGTACTTACCATGGTTGAGGTTGGTCCATTCTGGGTCCATGGGGAAATCGGCTTTGAGGGCGCCACCCAGAGGTTTGATTTCGCTCGCCATTGTAGAGGGTTTCTGCTTCTGTGTTTTTCAGTCTACAGTTTGTTGATGCTATATGTATATGAACTAGGAGTCAGCGAGCGCCACGTGAGTCAGACAAGATTGATTGAAGCAATTACAAAACCTCAATTTCGGAGTCCCCTCAGCCCCGCCCCGAACCCCGCGACGGGGACTCGCCTTGATCGCCGAAGACTATGACTCTAATCACCTGCCGTAATCGGATGAAATGTAGCTTTCACCAGGAATCAAGACACATTGGTCATGTCACATACCGCACCTTAAAACATTCGATTCACTCATCTGAGGATTCTGATCAATTGCAGCCCTGATGTGCTCACCACGTTTCGTTATCATTTGAACTTTTTCGAGGAGTGAAGATCGAATTTACATATGCATTGTCTCAACAGCGATACTCAAGGTTCGACACGTTTGATTGATTGACATAGCCTTCATTGCAATATTGCCACTGGAGGCTGATTTGCCCCATTTCTATCAGCTGTTGTGATTGACCTTCTTCTGGGGATGGCTGGGGATTGCGCGCGCACTGCTCCCAAAGGCTCGTCCAAGGTGTAGTTGTCATAAGACAGTGAGTTGCTATCCATGAAATCTCTGATCCGCTTTCTCATAATTAGATGTTTGTTTTTGTGCTTGGCTTTGAACTTGACTAGTCCAAAGTGATTTATCTCGATGGGCTTCGAGTTCTCATTCGATATGCTAGTAAGACTGGTGTTCCTGGCCGACTTCATCGTTACTATAAGCATTGGAGGCTAGTCATGCCGAATCCACTATTTTATTAGTAAAACACAACCTTTAGCATATGGCTGTTCATAGATCAAATAAAGGAACCTTTGCATCCCGGGGAGGTATGTATAGATCTCTACTTACCTCGACCGATGCGCTTCGATATCTTTCATGGAAGGATATAATCTTTTACAAAGCCTTTAGAGAGTCAAGTGTTTGGTCTGTAAGTCGCTGTGAAAGTGAGAGGCCTCGATCTTCTCATCAAACATACATACATCAATCAGCGTCTATTTAGGCTTCTCGTAGACAATGGGACTGAGCATGGTATTGAGCAATCCTATATGAGGGACGCCAAAGGAAAGAACTCGAAGTGTTTCACTGGAACCGAGGTATAGAGCACTTTTCCCGTTGCGGTTTCTCTTGGGGTAATCAACTCCTTGATCCAGGAGCTTTCTAACAGCCTGTAAGTAATTTCTTTCTGAGGCGAAGTGTAAAGCAGTGGAGTAGCACTAGAACTCAAAACTTTATCAATAAAAATGAAGCAAACCAAGAAAAGAAATGTTCCTTCTAGTACTTAATTGTAGAACATCTTTTACCTTCTATATTTTATTCACCCTTGTATACTCTTCATAGCTGGTCTCCATCCCAACTATGCGCCTAGCGATGAAAGATAAAGAGGTCATAACAACAAAGGAGAAGGCGTCAGAGATTTTCCTCTCCAAACTCGGCACCCACCTCGGAGGACCGTCCCAAAATTTCCACCAAAACAACCATCCTATCTTCGGCGTCCAATAAATAGTCCAAAAGTCATGAGCATGAAAGATAGCGACCAACTGCAACCCAAGGAGAGCAGCCTCTAGCCCACGTTGAAGAAACGGTAGGGGGCCGAGCGCTTTCCAAAGCCATCGAAGTAGAATAGGTGTAGTGGCGAGCTGCGGGTACTTCGAAGCGTCCACTGTTACTCCGGCTACATTGCGATATAAGTCTTGAGCTATCTGATCATCTAGAGTCCGGAGAATGATCTCAGTTGAATGGCCCTGATTGCCGTGCTTTTTCTCAGAGTATGGTCTCCAGGTAACACGCTCCAAAGGACGCATCACCTGCTCTATCGGCGGGTACCTAGCATCGTAGCGCCCTAGATAACGGGCATCAACGACCTGAGGTATCAAGCTCCGCTTGAAAAGAACCCTAGGGCCGAGGTGATCAGAGCGCGAAGGTACTGTGATCCCTTCACAAGCGCCCTGGGACTTGTGCCAGTGGGGAGGCGACTCCCAAGAACTGCCAGGAGGGACGATGAAGACGACTGCTGGAGAGTGCGACTGGAAATCGTACGTGACACACTCAGGTCCTTGAATTGTCACAGGTTTGCTGCCATCGAGAACAGTTCGTTCGGGAGAATCCATCTGTTCTGTAGGGGTTATGATTGCCTTAAAAATCAAAGGTGCCGACTGGTAAATGGGCTTCGGACTGTGCTTTTGGAGCTTCGCATGCAAGTTGTTTGAAGGATACGATCTGAAATAGTAACGCAGCAATGGCCGTAGATGGGTTGTGAACTTACAAGTAATTGGGCCCAAGGATTAGCGTGCATACTTAAAATTCGTAGAAGGCAATTAATAACACACGCTAAACACCTTGTCGAAGGAAGGTGGAGAGTGAACCTTGAGTAACCTAGACATGAATTAATCTAAGACTTTTCAGCGGGGTCTAGGATCGGACTGCTCGGACTTTTCTCACGTCAGCATAGGGAGCATAGCCCTATGGGTTGAGGCTTGTCGTGCATGCGAAACGTAAGGCTTAGCGCAGGATTCCATGTATCTTCACGAATGGTAGGGCTGGTATCTGAAACCCCGGACATTCATTAATTAATAGCTGACAGGAGAACTACATGTAGATTGGTCTATCAAACCACCGCGACAACTGAGGAGGCTTCTTTGCACACTACTATATCTAGTTTAGTGTCCATAGTAAATTGCAAGAGTCCGAGCTAGTAAGATTATGTGACAATCCTTAAGCGGCGCCCTGCGTCTGCCGAAGCCACTACATGTACTCGGGGCCTCGGGCGCGCCTCACCACAGATACACACACAGCTAATATAGCAGTCGGTCTTCGCAGCTGCTCCTTCCTCGGCAGTCCCATTTCTTGTATCCATTTACAGTCTAGGCTCTCAGAACGAAATGACCAAGACCATGGCAAGAAATACTAGTATTAATGCTGCATATTGGTCAGCCCCGTTAGATTAGTTGTATTCAGAGGTAGGCTTGATCACCCGAGTCACGGAGGCCACTGCTGCATCCTTATGAAAGTACTGTTTTACTCTTGATGCATATCTGGGATCACGGACCATAATTTGCATGTCGTTATTGTCTGGAGAAGGGTTTTCCTGTATGATCCATGTCAATCCCTTAATCTATTCCGGAATAGGGCTGAGCGAAATGATTAGTCTGGTCAAGTTGCTGCATGTAGGGTCATAGCTTAGCATCCTAATCTAGAGAAATGAACCCTATAAGTTCTCGTATCTTAAAATGGAGCTATACATAGGATCATCATGCTTGCAGCCCATTCATTACAATCAGACGGAAGTGTTACTTGGCAGGATGTCGGTCGGGTTTCAACAGCTCGGACTCGGTAAGCAAATTCCCAAACTAGATTTAGAACTGTAACTGATGGACTCTCATGCCAAGAAAGACTTCTGTAAGTCTGCGGCGTGCGAGGTGCTATAGTCCGAGAATCTTCTATGAAGGGTTTGTATAGAAACGATTTCTCGCTATAAGACGGAAGCTGAAACCTCGATTATTCGGCTCAACACAGTGGCCTTGGTCAATTTCTATTCATTCTTTTGCAAAGTAGCTTGGCATATACCCTCTTTTATTGCCACTGCTAAACTAGCCAACTATCTTCCTCTTCTTGGGGTCGAGCCTTCGTTTTTGTATTCAGCTATAATGAAGGAGTCAACGCTCCTTCTCGCAGCCCTTGCGGCATCATCGTGTAAGTAGATAACCCTGGATCATTCTTTGATATTGCTTTTTTTTTATTTTCGAGTTGATTCTCTGAATGTTTGCAACCCAAGAAACTTGCTAACCCTAGTAAGATGCCGCACCATCACCTAGCATACCCAACGCCTTATCGAAAAGGCTGGATGTGAAGAGTTTCGCTCTTCCGGAGGAATGCTATTTCGACGGTGAACAACCATCGGAGGCTGCGGTTACGCCCATTCCTAAGCTTTCCTTCAAGGCCACGGCTAGCGGCAGTGGTGGTGACAGCCCTCGCTGGGAGTACGCGCCCCCTTACCGGGGAGGCCAGATCCCTATATTAGCCAAGTGGTCGCATTTCCATGCTCTGGGCGACTCATTCTCAGCAGGCCCCGGCGCAGGAGAATACTACGGCGAGGATGGCGGCCAATTTGGAGATGATTGGTGCTACCGGACCAAGGGCTCTTACGCTGTGCAGCTCATCACCAACAACGAGCATCGGGACTTCTTTGATCTCGGCCCAGAAGAAGAGTTCCAGTTTTTATCTTGTACAGGCCACATTACTCAGAACGTTGTCGACTATCAGGTTCCCCAACTTAGCTTTGGCGCGGCAGATACGCATATGACTGTCTCGCTATCAATTGGCGGTAACGACCTTGGGTTCGCTCACGTCCTCAAACAGTGTCTGCTGAATCGTGCCGACCTACTTGGGTTTTCCTGCAACAGCGCAAAGAATACCGCCAGGAACTTGATTACCAACAAGGACGGGAAGAACACCTTCAGAGATAACCTATACAAGGTTTGGAATAATCTCAAGGACCCTAAAACTGGCCAGTTCCCAATTGTCGCGCATACTCTCTACCCAACCTTCTTCAATGCTGAGTTCGCAAACTGCAATGACGTACGGATCTTGAAATTTGGCAACAAGCTGAGCATGAAAATCCGGCAGGAGTTCAACGAGTTGGTGAAGATGGCTAATGAGGTGATCATCAAGCACTTGCTTGAATTCCAGCGAGTCAATCCCTTTGCGCAGGGACGTTTCTTCCCAATCGAGGTTGATGAAATGTATGATGGTCATCGCCTGTGTGAGCCGTTCGTGGAAGACCTTCCGGGCTTCTCCAACGACGATGTCTGGTTCTTTGGTGTCGCTAGTTCCGACTCTGATGGCGATGAAGATGACGCTGCTTTGGTGTCTCGCGGGCTTGCGGCGAGGTCTAATGCGCCGCTGCTCGACGAGATCGACCCCGAAACATGCGACCCATACCATAAAGACATGGGCCACGCATGGGGTTGTATGATGGTCCAACAGAACCAGACCTCCGAGGAAGATACACTGGTGCACCTGGACAAGCGTCTCCCCCAGTTCATCACTAAGTCTTTTCATCCGAAGACGGCCGGCTTCACTGCTACAGTTGAGGCGATCAAGCTGCAGCTTCCACGAGATGCCGGCAGAACTGGAGGGCGCAAGCGCAGCATTTCAGGCACACCAGCAAGTCCTTCGGTGAAGCGTCAGGACAACCCCGAGGGGTGGGACGAGACCTTTAACGGCGAGCTTTCGGATGACGTCTTCATCCCCGAAGTCTCCTATCCTATCAATGTGGCGGTGTCCGGTATGGTCCCCTGCACCAACCAGTTAGAGACAATCATGGGGACACTAGGGGAGGCTCACTTTGTCGATATTGATGAAGCTAACGTCGTGCTGATGTATGATGGCGTGGCTGAAATTCTCGAAGCCTCCGACGATGAAGGTGCGTTCGATGCCTGGAAAGCGCTTTACGATGACCTTGCAGAGAAGGTCGGCGACAACACTGTAATCCTAGCCTCGAGCGTACTCCCACCCCCCGGACTCGATGATGGTCTCAAGCAGCGCTTCGCCGAGGTGAATGACCGCATCATCGAGCATCTCCAGAGTGTATCTATGGACCAGCGCACTATCGCTGTCGACCTGTCTCAATTCGTGGCCGGACCTGACAAGTCAGATGCAGATGTGTCGGTGGAAGGTCTTAAAGACGAGACTTACGTCGCCATGCTGCACGCTTGGTTGAATGGTGTCTCGCACGCGGCCATCAACCTTGACTGGATCGACAAATATACCACAGCGGACCCCAACCCAGAGCCAGAGCCAGCGCCTCCTACACCCTCCCCACCCACTGAAGATCCCGACAAGAAGGAATGTGAGGCCAATCAAGTCTTTGGGGACTGTGAGGAAGCTAAGCTAGAGGATACCGAGTTTGGTCCACGAGCACCTGTCTGCCGCAAAGCCATCGGGGATAATCCAACTTCCAAGCTCATCAGCGAGGAAAAGGCTCGGGAATCCGCCTCAATTTACTGCAAGAATCTGGTGGACGACAAAGTCGTTCTCACCAAGGATGATACCACCGTCTCGCCTGGCTCGTCAGATGGTGCGATAGACGGCGGCAAAATCAATTTGACTGTCTTGTTCGATTCCAAGAGCTGTGCGGAGGGGGCCGAGCAAAAGGTCGATTTTGGTGAAATGGGTCTTGATAAGTGCTTTGAGAATCTGTACACTACTCTGCAATTTTCGTGCGGCATGGATCCTGCCTTTGGAGATTACAACGAGGACTATCCCATGCTTGGCGGCACATGGGGCAGCGACTGTGCCCTCTGGGATATTACTGGCAGTTAAGCTTTAGGCGTTAGCTTAGTCAAGATGTTCAACAAAGATTTTCAAAGGATAAAATGTTTTAGGTGTGACGGTTGTGTTCTAACTGCAGGACAGGTAAATACGATCAGTTTATAATCTATACAGATCAGGTACGTAGTGGAATAATATTAACAAGCAATTAACTGGTCATGAGTATAGTATAAGATCTAGGAACTTGAACAGGAAAAGCGATAACTTTTGTGTTGATTGATAGCTTAAGAGCTAAGGTTAGTCCTTACTAAAGGCATCCTAGTGATACATATACAAGCCTCAGGGATCACAATTGCTAGCGGACGACTTATACAAGAGTTGGGACAATTATTAATTGAATAGATTATAGTAGAGATACATAATTATACATAGTTAAATAAGAATAAAATAAGTATCTGTTATTATTGAGTACTTGATTAAGCATGTTACTTTATGAATATAATGTCATAATTTGTTTATTGTTGTTAAGCCTTCTTTAATAGTTCTTCTGAACTAGGGTTATTTTAGCTCATGAGAGGTATTTATAAGCTTTGATAAGTTAATAATCTTAGGATGCTAGTTTGAAAGAATTTTACTTTAAAATGATAAGTTAAATATTCTTAATGAAATTTAAATTGTATGTTTTCCGATACTTATAGTAGAAAGTTATTTCCTACAAACGATAGTACTCAGTGCAGTACTGCGCAATCCTATGAGGGACGCCCAAAGCAGCCTGACACAGTATCAATGCATAGGAGGTATGTTCACAGACAGGCGGCAGCTCTCGTGAGAAGAAAGCAACCCGTAGTGAGCAATCTTTTATCGACTTTTCCACCTTCAATGAACCGGAATCAACGCACTTCTTTCACTAACAATTAACTGAGAGTATAGCCTATCAACACAATCCGCCGTTGATTAGCCTAGGCGATTAGACCCCTTCGGGCCAGGAGAACGGCAACTCTTACAATTTTAGTGATCTTGTGAGATGTTTCCAGGCCGTCCAAGAAGACCCGACATAAGTCTTCCATATTAGGAATCGACTAGTTAATTGAAAGGTCAGTGTCTTAAACGTATCAAAGGACTCAAAGAACTCATATGATAGCTAGTCTCGTAACCAGAGGGTCCTGTCTTAGAGTCTACCAAGAACCGGCAGCATCACTCGCCGATCATGTAACAGCGACGACGCTACGAAGATGAATTCAGAGTTCGGGAAAGTGAACAAACATGTAGCTATCAAGGGTTATGAAGACTAATTCGCAGGCCATATCGCAAGTTTCTAAGCCCGACAATGGCGTGATGCCATAGAAGTTGCAATCACACTGCAATGGGGTTGTCTCTGGGGAAAGTAATATCAAGCATTGTGATCAAGGCTTGCCAAGGAATACTTGTCTATACTACAACGAAGCTCCCCGCTGCATCTTGCTGCGGGACGAATATCGAGGTCATCTAAAGCGTCTCCGTTACTCCTAGATTTCTTCCGCTGCTGCCATGATCATGAAGAGGCGAAGAGTCCTCGTAAATTCAATAATTAACGTCTGGACCTAATACTTCTAAGAAAGAAAAGAATCTGTCATAAAAGCCAAGCGTACGAGTGCAGCTAGGAGAATTGAGTACACTATTTGAACAATTTTTCAACACGGTTACTAGAGCTTTTATATTTGGGTCTTGGGTCAATGATCAGTCCTATTGTGATAAAATTCAACTTGACGGTAATGCGCCTGACAGCGAATTGCTAAGCTTATCTAATAGTACAGAAACTTAGTCGCGCAGCTCCAGGCATCAATTCATAAGATAGTTTGAGGTTCATGCCATGATGAAATGTATAGCTCACAGGGTACGCTAACAAGATTCTACAGCACTGGAAAATTGGTTTCGTGGCTTTGAAACAGAGCGAACACCTTCTGTATAGTATTTTGTAAGCGAGGACGGAAACTTGATCGACCCCGATCGCCACTGGGATCTGGAAACACCGGCGCCTGGCAGCATGACAGTATTTTTGAAGCATAAAGTAGGATCATAAATTAAATGACGAATGATAATCAGCAAGTAAGCTTATAATGACTATGCTAGGAGGTAGATGTAGGCTACTCCCCTCATAGCGCTGCGCTACATGTAGTAATCGAAGTAGTCTTACACACTAAATAGTGGAGTATTCCCAGTATTTAGTGCACGGATTCAGGGGTCCCGGCTCTTGATGAGTGCCGTGATTTTGTACGAGACTAGTCAAGATGACTAGAGGCGCTTTGTTTTTTTCTTTTTTTCTTCTCTTCCATGATCTTCATCGACTTTTCGGGAGAGCGATTGCTGCAAAAATGCCATGCCTCGCGACGACAGCGCTTCAAAGTTAAGGCCGCTGCGCAGTAAAAGGGCGACGAACCCAGCAGCGCAATGGATTGCGACGTTGGTCACGATTGAACCTCCACCCGTCTATCCCCGGGGCTGCTCGGGTCTAACAGAGACAAGGGGGAAGGATTCTGCGTCGCAGGACTCTCCGCAATGGGCGAAACACAGAGCTATCATCAAGAAGCTGTACATTGATGAGAACAAGACGCTTGGAGATGTCATGGAGATTATGAGGACGAAGTATGGCTTTGACGCGTCGTAAGTTCATCTGACACCTTAGAGTGATGACATATCGAAAAGGCTGATGCGTAATCAAGTCCTTCAATGTACAAGGCTCGCTTGGTTCGGTGGGGGTTATTCAAGAATACCCGGAAGGTCAACCGGAAGATTGTCTCGCGAACAAGACAAGGAGAGGCGGTCTTTGTCGACGGGAAAGCTCGTACTCTTATACAGGCGCCTAAACATTGGATGCCGTCGCCGTCGACATCGCCTCTTGCGATGCAGATGCAAATGCCTGATGAATTCAAAGTACCAGGTCATATTTTCTCGTGCATCAGCACCTTCATGTGGGGTTGCTATGATAAAGGAATATGGACAACCGGGGAGCTGGCGAGCGCCGCTTTCTATCAGTATGCCTATCATCAGCCCTCGGCTGAGCTGCTCAACTCTGTTGAGTCGCTCCGAGGTCTCCTCCAGGCACGGGAGTATCAACGGGCGGGCCCGTTAATGCGGCTGACGGCCGTACAAGTGGAAACCATCTTGCGCAGCCAACCTGTCGACCTGCTGAGCTGCCTCCTGGAGATCAAACTCCAGCTACAATCGACGGCTCCTGAGCTGGTGGCATCGCTGATGCGATACTGCGCAGACATATCCAAACAACAATTCCCATCCCCGGAGCATCCTGTTCATCGTCTCACATCGCAATTAGCCACATTTGGTACCACTGAGATTGCGGAGGAGGCATACGCGGTTCAGTTAAAGGTCTGGCAGGAGATCAGAGACCACGGATTCCGAAGAACCGGCGACAGCGTGGCAGTAGGTGCCGTGTGGATAATAGGTTTAGCACTAGCGGCCGGCTTCCAAGACATGCCATCCCATCTGATACCCCAGCTAGATGACTTGATGCTGATGATGTCGATGGCCATGGAAGGCTCACAATGGTGCGCAGAGCTGCTTCAGTCTCTCGCAGAAAGCGGCAGTATACAACTTTTCACGCGCGATTCGAGTGGAAAGGTCTTGGAAGTATCGATGCAGTTACCCGGCAAGCCGACCAAGGTGATCGGCACTCAGCCTTTTGCCCGCTACAAGCTTGCTAATCTGAATGCTAAGTGCCAACACTTTGCGGGGGAGAAGAGATCTCGGCGTGACGCTGCAGAAGCACGATGGTTGCTCGGAACAGAAATGGGATCATTCTTCCTGAGGATGGCCGATGCTATTGAAGGATGGCTAGAGAAGGTTCAGGAGCATGACAGATCGGCTGCAGTAGCGCTGTATCGTAAACAGTTCATGGCTGCTGGATCGGTCGAAGTTGTCGAGGAGCTTGAGGTTTGATGTATAACGCAAATATGATAGGGATACGCCTTTGTCTAGACTATAAGCTTTATTTAGATAATTGTGAATATTTTATCTTGAATATAAATGACTTAATAGGGAAAATGAAGTAAGCAGTAAGTGATAGTAAATAATTATATTAGATTATTAGGACTATCAACTAGAAGGTCCTTTAGGTTGAACCGCTCGCCCCCTTAGAACACTACTTTTTCTTCTAATACAGACTGTAAATCCGAGGAAGGGCATGAGGATGTTGTAAGGCTTCTACTTACAACACAAGGTGTCGACGCCTATTCGACTGATCGAAAGGGTGAAACACCACTTTCGTATGCAGGGAAAAGGAGACAAGGACCTATTGAGAAACTCTTATCCGCATAATTAAGAGCTAGCTAATAACATTCACGTTTATTTCTCTTACCCTAATATTTAAAGAAAATTAGGCAACTGATTATCATAATATCAATATGATTAAACTTGATTACATCTAAAGTATAAGCTGAGAACGGCTTAGTATTCCGAACCTTGAAAGGATCCGGATAGCGTCAGAGTAGCTAGCCCACTGGATAGTTAATATCTAGTAACAGAGGTTCTATTCTTTTCTGCCAGGTTTAAAGTCCGTAAATGCTGCATTTAATTCAGGAAATTTATAATTCACAACTTACAAGTCCTTACTATTTATATATAATTAGATGTATATCTCATTATATAATTTTTCTTAGAGGTATGAACTACGTATCATTTTAAGAACCTTTTAGTCTGAAGGCTCTAACTAAACTAACTTTTCTACACATATAGCATCGCACAATGTTTTTTCTTTTCTTAAAAAAAAGAAAAAAGAAAAAAAAAAGGATATACAACAGCGGGTATTCGCTAGTCGTCACCGACCTAACTACTAATCCACCCCTCAGTGTCTTGACGCAAGGAGAGCAGACGGGATCCTGTATTCTCCACTGGGTATGGTCGTATGTACAAGAAACAGACTGTATTCTTCTTATATTCGCTCTCTTGCTATATAGACAAGCTAGTTACCAAGAATGCCATGTGGTAACCACATCAATCTCATCGAGAAAGGCTATTTTATATCCCTGAGATTAGCTTATATCAAAACACGGCATAATCGTACATATCCTAGCCAAATCACCTTAGTAGTTGGGGAATTAAATTCATCCAGGATGATATCGTTGTTTATCCGTTTTAGAGCACTCTGGAGCATGTACATAGTTCCCCAACACCCCCGAAGTACTGCACTGCTACGAAAGCCGGAATGATGGATTGATACGTCTTCAGTCTTCGCTGTAATCAATGTACGAGGCTTTCTATAAACATTAACCTCCTGGCTCAAAAAGTGGTACTTCTAGGCGTCACATTTGTTCACACTCGACTTAAGGACCTTAATGGTTGGCAATTTACCGAACAGGTGTGAAGTATAAATGCAGCGGTGAAAACGCATTATTTGGCTCATCTAGCTACAACTGAAAACTAGGATTACAAATTCATATTCATACCTGATATAAAGGAATGACTGTAAGCTGATAACTTAGTTAATTGATGAAAAACCAACTACTAGTTAGACGCTAAGCCACGTACTAATATCCTTGTGTACATGTAAGGTGCCTGATAATTACTAGGTATTAACTAACCTACAGGTAACAGTACTAAATAAGCATTGCTGGCGCTTCCCGACAGGTTAGCCTAGATCAACACATGAACCCCCGAAACAGCTCGAAATGTTAGGTTGTGGCGAAAGACCCAAACAAAGTGCAACGGTGGCCCAATTGCCTTCTTGTGATTTGTATACCTGAATATAGGAAGGCTTGTTTTCTTGTTTCATCCCACTGTGACATCACAGTGGCGCGAAGGAACATATTCGAGAAGGATTCTCTAGTAGATACTTACCGCACCCCGGTCAGTACGCATTAAACTCATTTCCCGCATTGACGTCGCCGACTCTATGTGTCACTAGAGTGAAATGTCCCGGCTAAAAAGGGAAAGCATCCATGAAGCAGACGGGAAGACTATAAAGAACATGAATTCTTGGCTTATTGATGCGATCACCTGCTAGCACCCTAAGTGCGCGCGAAATCCTCTTTTTCCTGGGTGAGAATCTTTTCTTCCCCTGGGGGATATCCTTCACAGGCTGAGAACGCCAGTGTCTGGCTATCTTGTACTTTGTTTCACGTCCGAGTCGAAATTATTGCTTGTACTGCAAAGCTATGCGTCAAAATCGCTAGCATTGAATGTGTTTCCAAGGCTTCGATAGGAGATCCGTGAGCATGAGAAACGTCGATGCACTCTAGCATTTATCTCGAAGCTATCTGCAGGGAAGAGTATGAGCCAATTTTATTCTCCATATTTCGATTGCTCGGATCGTTACTCTTTTTCACTACTAGTAATATGAAGCATATGCAAAATTTGTTCAGAAATCTGCCTATACTACTAGCACTGCTGGGGAACCCCTGCTATTACTATGTCGATCCTTCACCAAAACGCGTTTTATTCAACGAGGGCCATCCTAGAACACTGTTTCGTATGGTTTTAATCCTCATCCTTTACATGTGTAGCAATCCTTATTTACAGGAATGCAGGGCAGTGCTATTGCCGACATTCATCGAGTCGTCGCTGATGAAAGGCCTATATAAAGTGCTAGGACTTCCGATAGTCCGCTTTAAGTTATTCCCTTCATCAACAGACATTTCGATTCTTCTTATACACTATTTTTGCAATCGAATTACCATCTACAATGTACTCTCTCAAGACTGTTACCCTCGCCGTCCTCAGCTTCAGCGCCTTGGCCGTGGCCCACCCTTCTGAGAAGCGCCATGAGGGAGACTTTTGCGACCGACTGGATGCCTGCTACCCTGGCTACTACTGCCGCAACAGCATGTGCATGCCCGAGGAGAAGAAGGCGAAGCGACAAGATTGCGGCCAGACCTCAGATTGCCCTATTGGGGAACTGTGTGCTGACGACGGTACCTGCGTTTCTGCCGATGGACCCTATGAATGTGAAGATGGCAGTGACTGCGCCAATGGTTACGAGTGTCGCTCATGGACATGCTCGCCTATTGAGGAGAAGGTGAAGCGACAAGATTGTGGCCAGACCTCAGATTGCCCTATTGGGGAACTGTGTGCTGACGACGGTACCTGCGTTTCTGCCGATGGACCCTATGAGTGTGAAGATGGCAGTGACTGTGCCAATGGCTACGAGTGTCGCTCATGGACATGCTCGCCCATTGAGGAATAGGCGAATCACTAGCATTGCAAGGGCAGATAGGAGGGGAAGAATAACAACGGCTGCTCTCAAGTAAACAGCAGGCTTGTCTCGCTCAGAGCTAGTTGTGGAAATATCCTGATGTAAAAATTAGAGCAATGTTGTACATTCATGCATCTTTAAAATGAAATAAATGTGCCAGAAGTCTGTCAAGGATGTTGTGATATGGGTAATCTTTTAGAAATGATATCAGAGGATTCAGATTAGCCCACAATGAATGTATTATGGAATAGGGGCGTATCTTCTGTGTAAGATGCGGTAGACATAGAAATATGGACCACCGAGGCTGTCCCCACAGCGCTCAACAGCGTAGATTAAATTAGGGTTCAAGATTTATTTTGGTAGTTCTCTCTCATGTATTCCGTTCCAGGAGACAGCTAGTTGGGAAGGGCAAAGAATACATAGAATGTGTATCAGAATACTCAAAGGGGCGGTAAGTAAGCATATGTCCAACAGCTAGTCAAGAAAAAGCAAAATAATGAAAGAGCCTTTGGGTATGCATTTGAACGAGATTGGGATCCAGTTGGGTTCTGAGAATCGGTAAGACCATCAAACCCCACCTACTGAGAGTGACTCGCCAAATCTAAGATATTACCAGCACATTACATGATTAAGCATGAGTTATTAGGTCAATCTTAAGACTGAATGTCATGTAACGTGCTACGCGATTTGTAGAAGAAGTGGTGCCCCCATGTCTCTCGATTGCGAGCGGAGAACTAGGCAATTAGTAGAATGATTCAGTATCAGAGGCCAAAAAAACTTGGTTCACTCGACTCTACCTATTCTTCACCGGCCTGTTATTTTGTGCCAGCTTCTGCACATAGTTGACCGCTTGTTGAATCTGATCTGCCAGGACCGAAACAAGCTATTTCACTGAAATCTGCGAATGCGTGGGTGCTATCAGTAGTGATTACCCTAGTATTTCGTTATTTATACATGACTTTGTGATAAAGCATATGGAAATTTCTTACACACAGTTTGTAAAATGAACTTCACTACATAGATAAGCATATAAGTTATAAGTAGCCTGTAATAATAAGTTAACCTTGTAAGTGAGCGTGAGCTTGACAGCTAGATCACTAGTAAGCTGCAGCGCAGATTATTGTGGGAGTACTGACTAGACAAAGGTTGTGGAGAACTTGCTTTGTCATAAATAAGCTGCATAAAGGACCGTAAGACTTTGTAGATTTCTTAGGGCAAACATCGAGTAAGCCCTCAACTAACAGGGGCCTCGGAAAAGGACGAGCTGTCCTTCCGCCCAGCCTTTGTCTAGTACGTTGCGGTACTGTACAAAATTTCGGGAGAAAAAGGCCTAATAAGCCGCTTAAATCTATGCCTCTAATACGTACGTGCGTAAGTTCTTACATCGCCTTATAGATGCTGCTAAACAGCTGTATTGGGGCTATGCTGGTAGGATCCACGATGTACCACCACGGTCTTAGCCCTGTGTTTAAATCTTACTAAGCTAGAAGCAACCTATATCATAAAGGCGAGAGGTATCGAAGCTTGTCAAACTATTAAATACTCCGGAGATAAATTCCCAAGAAGAGAGCAAAAGCTATAGAAAAGGTGTGCCTTTTCGATCCGGTTATCACAGCTTTAACCCTCAATCAACCATCCACTATCTCTATTATAAACTATCATCCTTACATTATAACGTGATGACTCCTGCCACGAAGGACGACCCTACGATACTAGATCAGACATTCGAATTTTGTACTACCACGCACAGCTACTCCATCAAGTGGACCTCATTAGGAGACCCAAAGACGCCGCCACTGGTCTTCATCCACGGTACGCCATGGTCATCTCGAGTATGGGTGCGACTTGCTATTGCGCTGTCTGAGCAATTCCATGTCTACCTCTTTGATAATCCTGGCTTTGGGGAATCACCAGTGGAGAAAGAGCTTCCTGGAGCCGAGTATGGCTCTGACAACATCACAAAGTGGGATAGTGATCTAGCACGCCAAACCGAGGCTTTTGCAGCACTGTTCAAGTCGTGGGAAATAGATTTTGGGGGCCAGAAAGCTCATATTATAGCCCACGACATAGGCGCTCTGCAGAGCCTAAGGGCCCACATCCTACACGGATGCCAGTATGCGAGTCTATTGCTGTTTGACGCTGTGGCCCTTGGCCCGTTGCGTAATCCGCTGTTCGAATTAATTTCGGAGAACCCTGAGAAGTTCATACGGAAGAAGGATGCATCTTTCGACCCCCTTGTAGAGAGCTATATTAGACAAGCTGTGTATCATCTCCTCGATGAGGACGAGATGGACGAGCTCAAAAGTCCTTGGTTGAAGGAGGGAGGAAAAGAGGGCTTCATACGACAGATGTGTCAGGCGGCCTATAGGAGCACCAAGGCAATAGAAGAGCGGTATCCAGAGGTGGGGCAAAATATGCCCGTAAAAGTCATTTGGGGGAGAATGGATGACTGGGTGCCGTGCGACAGAGCGTGGAAACTAAAGAAGGCGCTGGGGGCGGAGGAGATTGTGATCATTGAGGAAGCTGGCCATCTAATTATGTACGATCAGCCAGCACAGGTTGAGACCGAGATTGTGCGATGGTTAGCTGCAGTTGCCCTCCAGCAGGAATCATGAATAGCAATAAGTATTACTTAAGCTTTAAGCATCATATGTTCTATCAGAAGGTACACACATTCGAACAGTGACGCTGATGAGATACTCAGAGGTCTGGTGAGAAACATATCGGAAGCTCTTGGCTTAGGTCCACGTTACAATGAAGTTATGAAACCCCTAAAAAAGAAAGAGTTGGATGTGGTACATCAGGGTACCAAAGGCCGCTATCTTGGGAGCAAGTTGAAGTTCCCTGTTCTCCTTCAGTCTCAAGCATTGAGGGTATAGAGAGACACAAGCTTGGCGGCCTAGGTTTTCGTGTTAGTCCAGATCAGATCGCTTTGTTAAAGCTGGGCTCTAGGATAGGGCCATATAAAGCGGTTGAATTAACTTACACCAAAGCCACCCTTTAAAAGACATGATTGAATTCACGGATTCAATAGAGGATACGATCCTCCTTTAAGGTATAGCATAATGGTCCCCAGCCCAATCAGATATCGTGCTGGCACCAGGAATACTGAAGAGCCCTCGCACGCCTTGCTGGTCTTGAGCAAGAAAAAAGCCATGTATTTGAAGCAGATTATATTCTTGTAGAAGACGCTTCTCATTCTCCAAGTGCCTATATCCAGGCGAGAACGACTTGGAGACTTTGTCGATAACCCTTACGCCAGAAATATAGCGTCTTCCGAATAGATCAATCACAGAGACAGAGATAGCTCTTGATCCGGGGCCAAGATCCAGTTTCCGCCTGTGGAGAACTCTGCACCCCGTGAACAAAGGCTTTTCTGGGGGTTTCAGAGCTCGACTAGAAGTTATCCAATTTCGATCGTCTGATGGAGCATGCGGTTCGAAGAGAGACTGGGTAGGGTCCTCGACGCGCGAGCTGGAGGTTTCAGGCGGAAGTCGAACTACATGTAGCGCTTAATAACCGCTGAAGCCAGGAAGATCCAAACCAGACTCCAACCTTAACTCAGACGGCCTCAGAGTAGGGCGAATTTTGCCAAGGCGGGAGAATTATAGCACATGCTAGGGATATGCCTAGCATAAAAGTGCTTTTAATAACCCTAACCCTAACCATAAGGCTATGTCTTTACACTGTGATACAACGCATATGCTAAGTCTAATATACTCCGTACATTAGTACTCACCGGTGAGTCACCGCCTTTGGTGTTTTCGCCCCACTCTGAGGCCGTCTGAATTGAGGTTGGAGTCTAGATTTACTTGCACCCCCATCATCTAACATAACCTCAACATTGAGCCACTGCCTGCATAAAGTCACTTGATGTTTTCGTCTACGTTTCTTGAAATTTAAAAGCCTCTCTATCCTGACGCAGAGACTCCCGCCTATCATGACAAGCCAACTTCCTGATCAGCAAGACCCAACTGGCACTGTAAGCAAGCAAAGGGGGCGGCACAGCTCCATGACCACATAATCCTTTGAAGTTTTTGGACTGCAGCTAATGTATCAGTACATGGAGTTCAGTGTTATTAGCTGGCTTATAGAGAACTGCCTCGATGCTGGGCAACCAGAGGGGGAGACAGCTTGCGTTTGGAACACAATTCTTACAAGTTTCTTCAAGGTTGAAGATGGTTATTCGACAAGCCCAGCGATGCTCTCAGGGAGCGATGGGGATGATCTCTTCATGACCTATCTGGTTTTTGACGCCATACATAAAGAAAAGAAATTCCTGATGCTTGAGTGCATAGTTCCCGGCCTGGAATCACAGACAATTATTGTTACTGAAGGGTTGAGCCAGCTTGACAGTTACCTTAAATCCGACAACGGAACCCACCCTCAGTTTGGAGCTATTGCAATTGGAAGGACTGTTCGGTTCTACGAGCTTCAAAAGAGCCAAATGGTAGCTTTAAATGATGATACAGAAGGGTATCATATAGGTCGTCAGTGTCAGGACATAACATCGATGCTACGGTACATTCGGAATGATCATCTTCATGAATAGATTACGGGACATAATTACACAGAGATACTGTGAAAAAAGACCTTATTAAATGGGGGTTAGGGAGGTTTGTTTACTAAGAAGTCTTCTTAAAATCAGCCTTTGAAATCATGCTTATTAGTGAACTTCTAATTTAAATATCATTAAGTACAAGATATGTAATAATGATTATTTTCATCATGGACACTTAGATCTAAGCCTGTCAGTCTGTTGTAAGCTGTTACTTAAAAGGATCTAATAACCAGGCGTATACCCGCCACTGAAGCATTGAATGAGGAAGTACGATCATAGGCACAGACTAAAGAGTTTATTGGAGAAGCTCACACACTGCAAACAAGCATTAATAAAAACAATGAAGGATAAAGTGGAAGTATGACGTCGATGACTTGGACAAAGAAGCGATGGAAAAGAGGCTACTGACGCTTAGTTAGGGCTAGAAAGAGATAGCCATGCTACATGCATTTACCTTTCTTGCCTCTATTCTTAATACTATATGAATCCACATAATTCAACTATAGCAGGTCAAAGAGAGCATCATACTTGATAGAACGAGGTGACACAAAGCGTTGTTAGAATATGATAATCCCAAGGCATAAGTCGAAGTTATCGCTTTCACGTAGCGTTATAACGTGAACAGTTCATAGCCGCCGAGTCTATCGATTTTGCCGAAGAACTCGAGGCCTGTGGTATAGTGTTGCGTTTAGGCTAGTCCAGGGAATTCAGCTCACGCGCATGCAGAGATGGGGATAAGTGAGACAGAAGGGCATATCGAGCCTAGTGATGGGATATACAACTATGAGTGGTCATCTCACGAAAAGTCTCATCATAGCATACCAATAATTGGAGAGATTGTTTGAACTATAATCAAAACATATAACCTTGCCTTTGAGCAATCTTAATCGTACGATCCCTTTGGCTTAACTTCCGCGATTGCGGCCACACTGCTAGGACAGACTAGCCATGGAAAGCTATACCTTTGAGATATGTTCTTAACTATTAATTCTATTTTATTTACTACTCAGTATTCTTACTTCTTCAAGCTTAACATACATGATCTTGGAGATTTCTTGCTCTTATCGGCTTTGGTGTCTTAGCAACAGCTGTTGTTCACGAGAAACGCTAACAATCATGCAAAAGCCGAAACACACTGCGGCGGTGAGGAAGGACGTCGGGCTTGTGTTAGCGGTGAATGCATTCTCCCCAGATGAGAACGACCTAGTTATCTCCCTTTTTTTATGGAGTACGGAGATATAAAGCATGTGGAGAAGGAACTTACCACGAGTTAGGGAATGGATTGTTGATCTTTTTTACCTATGGCACGACTACAGGCAGAAGTACACAAACTAAGGCAGTATAATCCCTACCAGCTGTAATAATATGACGTGTTGCGTGATCTTCATCCTAGGATACTTAGACGATCCCACGGTTTGTAGCACATTAGCGCTCACAAGGCTTACGAGTGTACGTTAATTCCGGCAATACTTAGTACCGGATTTCCGCCCCGGTTGACTACCTATATAGAAGCATTGCTCTGGTACGTTTTGAATATTCTAATCAGATATTTCTGTTAGTAAAATCCTCTTCTCATAATCTTCATCAAAATGTACGCTCTCAAAGTTTTCTCTCTCGTTCTTATGGGCTTCAGTGCCTTGGCAACAGCCCAAGAAGTGGGCCAGCCTTGCGAGGGTGATGTCGACTGCGCTCCGGAAGAATGGTACTGTGATTCTAAGGGCACGTGCCAGCCGACGGGTTAAATGCTTGATTGCCTAGCTGTGGACAGCCTGTCCTATTTCAAATTAGTGTAAGTAATAAGAATTGCACCAACAGAATATCCAAACTGACGGCTCAGTGCCTACATTTAAGCAGGGTATAGTACCTGTACTAGCGAGTAAAGAGCAGGCCTACACTCGGAAGAAATGTCATATTAGGGATTTTCTATAGATCAGGCAAAACCCTAACCCTCAATCAAAAACATTTCCCATGCTGAGAATGGGTCAAACGAGTTCTTTCCTGCATGTCTGTGTGCGTGTTTATGAATAATCGTAACTAACAGAATATGTCTTTGCAAGTTAACTGCGCATTTGAATAATGGTGAATTATGCAACAGTACTATTAGTTAGGGCGACACTTGAACAAAGCCTGAAGCGACTAGACTAAACGTGTATTTAAGAGCCATAAGAACCTAATATATATACAAGTTTTAAGTGTCTTCTATCAGGCTCAAGCAGCTATACGCAATGACCATCCGGCTTGCATTCGTTCCCGTTGACCCAATGTAAACTCCTCCTTACACGAATCATCGCTCAAATCCATATGGTTATGAATAGGATCCAACCCTTCCAAACCCGGACACGAGTCACGACCAACGGGGCAACCTTCAGTATACGTTTCTTGCGTAGGCGTGTCATCAACACTATCACCAGGCTCTGAACAACCCTCCCCCATGAATGTATGATACAAGTTCAGCCAATGCCCCACCTCATGAACACCAACCATTCCCATACTATGATTCTCCCAGCTACCTCCAGGAACAGATGAAGAACGAACAACACAGCCATCAATCATAATCATAGGTGGTGACATATTGCTCCCAGGCAGAGTGCAGAAACCGCCCGAGTCAGGACCAGTCGTGGGCGTGAACCACATATTAAGTGTATCGTAGCCCCCCTGGCGAGTAGAGGCTTTGATGGAGCTCCATTGGCTGACATCACCGTCGTTGTTCGCCCATTCTTCGTTATCGTGGTACGTTGTTTCTTCGAGAGTGAAGGTGAAACCGTGGGTTTGGAACTGCTCGCTCAATACTTCTAATTGCGTTTGAAGTGCGTCTTCCTAAACATTTCAATCACCGTTAGCTGCATGTACTTTTTCAGATTGCATTGTCGGAGTTGCCGGCTGAAACGTACGCTGATATAGCCGCCCTCGTCGGTCTCATCGGCATGAACAACGTGGAAATACGTCTTCACACTGACAGTCTCGTTGACTGCGGAGAAAGCCTTACTTCCACCAGAAAAACGACGGAATTCCTCCATAAGCGCCCGGTCATTCTCAATGTCTTGTTTAGTCGGATTCGGAGTTCCACATCCCACCGACGCAGATACTACGGCCGCCAGACCAGCAGCGTAACAAAATTGGGTAAACATGGCAGCAAAAAATGATGACAATGAAAGTACAGCAGCTGAACTTTCGGAAGAAAAGAAAACTTCAATCTAGCGAGTGAGCTGCTTTTTGTACTGAAGTTGAACTTCTACAAGGAGCGAACGTAACCTGTCAGCTTCTCATTCGGACATCTTGGCAACATGGTAACCTTCCCAAACCGGCATCTAATTAAATGCGACTTTAACGGTAGTTTCGGCGGTTTCGGCTCGTCGTAAGCGCTAACTGTTTTGAAATAGACCATAAGAGTAAAATTTCTCTCCAAATAATAAGACAGCAGATGCACTTTCACTTGGTACCAACTCAATGGGGCTATCGTGAGATGCTATGTCCTCAACAATGCCTTACTTCTATAACCAGATATCCCTTTGGGTACGGACATCGTCTCTTAAGCTTATACAAAAAAGATCTTCTGCCCCTGAAAATGACAATGTTAAGCAACATGCTTTTTGCTAACCAGAACTCACCCGAAACCTCACTCACATAAATTAGCCTATGCTGGCACAGTTGGTTGAGAGCTCGAGGGCTGCAGAAGCCACAGCGCATGGACTTGCGGCGGCACAGTACTTGATTTAGTAGCGGCGATAAGCAAAAATTGATTCACACAAGAATGGAATGCATTCTAGAATGACAGAGGGTCGGGGTATGGGGTAATGTGCCCTTGCAGATTGTACAAGTAGAAGAAACGTTGCTGTCCGCCAAGTTGAATCTCACTCGATTGCCAATATTTACCGCCGCCTCCCAAGACCATATGCGCGCATTCACTTGTCACGAAGATTGAATGCACTGCAGTAGGCATATGTAATGTGTCATGATTCTCATTAAACGCTAACATGCTATGGTCCATCGGGCCAGTGTATTTAATCATCAAAGACAAAGCAACAAACCGGCCGACGCAGAGAAACCCCTAACTCATCCGCGCCTCATTTGGCGTAATCCGCTGGCATCTTCATCTCTGCCATGACCAGAGCTACATCCCTTTCATTAGCGGAATAGCGAGGTGTCAGCTGTTGCTCGTGCTGCCGCTGTGGTTGCTGTTGCTGCTGGTGTTGCAATAGATGGGAGTTGTACTGGACAGATGGCAGACGCGAGGTAATCCCAGTCCATGTGTACCAGAGGTGTGCCGCCGTACGCTTGCCTTCTTCAACGGCGCTCTTGATTCCATTCGGAATGAAACTCCTCGCAGATCCCGTCGGCGGTCCCAGCGGAGGGCTTGTAGGCTCCATAGGTTTTGGTCGGAGGTCCAACTGTGGAGGAGTCGGGGGTTGCGTGTTGGTAATGGGCGCTAACGTAACGTGGATTTCGTCCACCTGCGCACTCGCCTGCGGAGTAGAATATCGATTCGACTTGCTGACTTTGCTACCCGGCAGAGGCACCTCTTCTCCGTCAATCTTCTTACGTTTGCGGATACGAGGATGATCCTTGACCGAGTTGAGGATGGAGCTAAGAGACCCCCGAAGGTCCTTTGGCGGGGATGGCAGCTGTTGCGTAGGCTGGTCCGAGGGAGCTGGAGGCTGGGGCTCCGAGGGCTTCTTGGCCCGCCCATGATCTGGGTTGAGTGTAGAAGGCTGCTGCTTTTTGGGTCGCTCCAAAGCCCCGGGTGCAGACTTGCGCTTCCGCGTCGTTCTCGCCTTGGCCTTTTGAACTAAACTTGGCTTCTCCGTTAAGGTGACGGTGCTGTCCACAACAGGGGCAGCCTTGTTGTCCTCCGCTTCGACTTCGACCTTTGTCTCGACAGTGATGGCTTCCTCGACGCTCAAAAGAGACTCAGCAGAAGCTTTAGGCGCAATTACCTTTGTACGTTTGTCTTCCACCGCTGGCTCTGTAGCTGGGTGTGATGCCCTCCATTCCAGTGACGGGGTTCCCGTAATTCGGTATAGCTCATCCCTGATCTTCAGAGTCCAGTACGCACCAGTTGCGTTCGTGTTACGCAAAGCCACTGGGTTCGCCGGCGGTGGTCGCTCTTTCTTCTCCTTCACCTTTTCTTCATCTGTTTTCTTTCTCTTGGGCGGTGGAGGGTCTTCCCATAGCTTCGGGACTCGATTCTGTAAGTCGGACACCCAGGCATCGCAATCCCACTGCACCCAGTAGTCAATGATGTCGCCCCACGAGCTTTCCGGCGGCTTCGTAAAGTTGACGAAGACGACCTTGCCTCCTCGATTATGAATAGCCTTGGCAAACTCCCTCACGAGAACCTTCAGACCGTGGACCCTGAGACTCGTTCCGAGAATCAAGAGCAGATCTGGGCAAAGCGATAGATCGTGCGTTACAATGGGACTGATCAGATGGGCATTGGGATGCTCTTCACCATACAGCACAATGTCTGGTCGCAACTTGCCCACACCCAAAGCTCGCTTACCTCGCTCCTGTCTTGCTTCGGTAGCACCGATACAATGAGGGCACTCCGGTTGTTGTCCCGACATGGTAGCACATTCTAGGTTGTCATTCCAAGACGACATGCGACCGCACAGGAAACATCTCAGGCTCTCTAATGACCCGTGGAGGAAAACGCATTCCACGCCCGAAGATCGAGAAGGCTGAAGTTTTGGAGGTTTTACAGCCTTGGCAGAGACGCCTTCATCTTCAGTAGCAGGTGTGCTCGTTCCTTCAAGCTGTGATGACATTTGGCTGGTATCGAAATCTTGTGATGTGTCGGGATCCTGGTTTGCCTCTTCCACCATCTTGTTCAATTGGCTTGTATTGGCCGTTGATCGTCGCGAAAACCGGCCTCGACTGCCAGGGCCATCTTGAAGTGATGTAGATAATCCGACCTTCTCCTCTATTCGATCAATGTTTTGCGTATAACACCTCACCAGTTTGCCTCGATTGCGAAGATGGCTAATAAAGTGGTGGGAGCTTGTGGGTTCGCAGTCTCGGATTTTTTGCCGTAATGAAGTCGCGAAGGTGTAGAAAACCGAGGTTCTCAACGGGTCAGCCCAGATGGACGCGTCGAATAGGTCCTTGCCCTTCATATTTGGCAAGCTGTTTCGACCACCTAGAGACGTCTGCGAAGAAATGGGATTGGAGTTAAAAGAGTCGTCCAGGTCAGAGTGGGATGTACTGCTTCGTCGACTCGGGCTCGCTTCTGAACTCCTGTCGAAGGGGTCAAATAGGTTTGGCGGGGGCGAGGAAAGCGGCGAAGAGCTGTGAACGGTCACGTCCAGCATGTGGTTGTGGGCGCGTCGGAATACTGAAGGCGGCTCAATATCTGCTGGTGGTGACGAGAGCGGGGATGTCGCCAGCAACGAGGTTTCCACGCTTCGCAATGGTTTGGGTGTACACACGATCGTATCACCCAGTGGCGGTAATGAATCCGCATCGTCGGACTTCTGAGGCGCGCTCTGCGGTGGCAGAACGGTTATGGAATCCGCATCGAGATTGATCTCGTCGCCAGTATCTGTGGAGCTGGGCATAACCTCGATAGTGCTCTCGCGTGATATCCGCCGCCTCTTAGGACACCGGCTTTCCTCGCTTTCATCCATATCACTATCGTTCGGCGTTGACGTTGACGTTGATGTTGTCGACCCTTCTTGCTTGGGTTGACGCGTTGCGTTATCGAATTGGGCTTGAATCAGAGAATACAGGCCATTCTCGGAACGGAAATCCTATCCTGATATTAGCATACGACGCGCTTCATGAGCTGGCGAGCTTCCGTACTGGTATTCCCGAATTAGTGCTGATCCCAGCACCTGTGACCACCACGACCTTGCGTGCCTTGAAGAGCGAGTTGGCGACATCTTGGAGGTGCTCGTCGGCGCCCGGTTCAACCTGGATCGTGGGCATCGCGGCGGCAGTAGCTCAAGACGCGTCTCGAGGGAGAACCCGAATCTCAATTGCCGACCGCAAGAGAGAAGCTAATACCACAGGAGTATCTAGCTTGCTTCTAACATGAATAACAAAACACAAGTTGACTCGAAAACGTCCACCTCATGGTGTTGGCATCAGGTTGTTAGAATGCTTCGGTAGCGGTGGTAGAAGGTGATCGGTCTAAGTACGCGGGTTGGCTTAAAGAGATATGCAGCGGGGAACAAGGCGCCAATCGAGTGATCGAGTCGATGTAGAATTACTACGTTGTTGAGAGTCGGTAGGAGGCGAAGAGTAAGTCGAATGTGTTGAGGGGAGCATGAAGTGAAGTTGTGAAGTTGAGGTAACAATGCAAGGAACTGATCGTGTTAGTAACTTGGTTGGCTTAAGGTAAGCTTCTCTTGTGTGACGCGCTGTTGCCGCTTCTGTTATGGTTCGCGCCTTCCGCAGCCACATGCAGTTTAGGTAGGTACTGCACTGCACTGCACCTTCCTCAAATCCTTAGCGGGTCCAGGTGGGGTTAGCGTCTTTCTGGGGTTCATTATCGGCTGCTTTAGGCTATTGATAACGCTAAATCTACTGAAGCTTATCTTCCAAGTTGAAGTTGCCATCTTCATTATTACTACATGCGCGCTATTCGAGGAATGATGATACAGGTATACATAACACTTCATCTATTACTACTAATATTACTACTACTAGTATTGTCGCCCTTGTCATGAGTTCAGACCTTGTTAGGTTCTTCTTGCGCAACCACCTCTAGCTCCTGATCCTCGCCCAGCTTCTTCTTGGCAATATCACCCTGCAAGTCAATCTTCGTAGAACGGAACTTGCGAGCCGAGATTTGATTGTCAAACAACCAGTCCAACTCCTCAAGCGAGCGCCCGGCGCAGTCCGGCACGCAGAAGAAGGCGAATACCAGGGAAACGACAGCAATAGATCCGAAAATGAAGCCAACCCTAGAACCGAGCGCGGCATAAGGCGGGTCGAGGAGGTACGGCATCGAGGTAGCTACTGCGCATTGCGTCGCAATATTGAGTACACTGGCGGTTCGGTAAGTCATGTCTCGAGCCAAGGTGCTGGGCACCTCGGCAGACAAAGTGTGGGAGGTTGGGGCCCAGCCAAATGAGTATCCAAAGCTGAAGATGACCATGGTGGCGATGATGCCCGACTTGATTCCATATGTTGGATCTGATACTGTGCCGAGGCCACCCATAGTCATGAGAGCAAGAACCTGAATAACAGCGCCGAAATGAATCATGAATCTATGGACAAAAGAAAAACAAAATTAGCTTGTCAGTTCTTTGAATCCTGGAGAGATTGAGCTAAAAGAGAAGAAAAGTTAACAAACGTACCTGCGTCCAAGTCGATCGGTAAGAGTCATGGAGAGCAGCGCAGTGCAGACATTGACAGCCGCAATAGTAACCGTGATAGTAAATGGATTGACAGTACCCAACTTCTTCACAAACAAGGCTCCATAAAGCGCAGTGAACAGCTGACCAGTAGCTTGCAGGAAGAAGTTGACACCAATGACAATGTAAGTACGTCGGAAGTTGGTGCCCCTCCAGATATCCATGAAACTGCCCTGGTTGGCTTGGTTGCGGAAGCTTTCAATAATCATGGAGAACTCGGCTTCCACTTCGACATCGGTGAACTTTCCCTTGCGCAGTTTACGGAGAACCTTCATTGCTTCTTCTGGGCGGTCCTTTAAGAGGAGCCATCGTGGAGACTTTAGGTCATTGGTTAGCACGACACGAGACATCCCGATGAGGGAGCGAAACTCCTACCTCAGGGATAAACCAGATCAAGCAGGCAACAATCGTTGGCACAAAGTAGAAAAGACCAAGGGGGATCTTCCACTGGAGATTGCCCGAAAGGGAGCTGGTTCCACGAGCGATCAGGTTAACGCAAAGGCCACCAAACTGAAGTTTTGATGTGTTAGTATGGCAAGAATACCGTTTTACTTTTATTCTTCGAAATAGATTGTAGCGAACGTACCATCAGACTAATCTGGTAGGTGCCAACAATAAAACCGCGAGCTTTAGGGGGCGTGATCTCGGACTGATAGATGGGCACTACAGCAAGCTCCATGCCAATATAAATATCTGTTCCACCCCTCTATATTAGCATGCTCACTTCTAGTGCCGACGAGAGGAGAGTCTAACAGTTCAGAATGCGAGCAGCAAGGATTTGTTCCTTAGTTGTCGAGGTGATGACAATAGTCGCGCAGACGATGGCCCAGATGCTCATGGTGAACATGCACATACGGCGGCCCCAGCGCTTGCTAACATAGCTGCCTACGAGGACACCTGCCTCACAGAAATTAAGTTAGAAAAATCATATATAGCTTTCAATGACCACTATCCAGGAGAAAACGTACCGACAGCCTGACCAGCGTAGTTGATTCCGTTAAACATAGAGAGCCACCTGCCTGGGAGGTACCACTCCTTCTCCTTCGGATCCCATTCGCCGAATTGTTTAGCGAACGAGTCCATGGCCTGTGTGGCGGCGAATCCTTGCTGGTCGAAACCGAAGTTGAACTGGGAGAAAGTGATAAGGAGGATGGCGAGCGTAAGTCGCGTGTTGAATGTCTCGCGAAGAGCGAGATGCTTCGGAATAAACCCCATGACGGGTTAAGGTGAGCTTGACGGACGGGGAACCCTGTTCAGACAAGAGAAAATAGGGACTAGATCGCCCAATAAAGCTCCGATAAAGAGGCACTTCTTATCATAAGGAGAAGAATTTTGATAGTTTCAAGAAAGCTTAGGGTTTGCCGGGGAACCTCCTGTACTTTCTGTGTCCGTTGAGTTCGAGCAGTATGCCAGCAGATAGATCTAGCACTGGAACCAACAGTCTTATAACCCCATCATTTCCACCACGTGCACACTCCGCAAATTTCCTGCTTCCCCAGAGGCAGGGATGGGGTTTGTGGGGAGAAATTGGAAGCAACTCCAATCAAAGATGATTCTAGAGAAGATTCATTCAATAAACTTGCCATAGTAATGATCAGGTACAGTTCCAGGAGGCCAATTTGTGGGGAACAGCTGCAAGGTTTCCGGATGTCGTGTCGGGTTGTCAATTGGGATTTGACAAAACATTGGGAATTGTCGACATTTAACAGCTGATGTTGGCCTGCGCGGGATCCGATGAGCCCCGGATGTCGCCCGAGCCACCGGCGTAAGAACGCCGGCGTCGGCCTAGCTCGAGAGCAGCTTGCCACTTTTACTAGCATGAATCAGAGCACCACACGAATTAATGGCTCACAGGGAACATAGGAAGACTAGAACGGACGGATACAGATTCACACACTATTGAAGGCCAAATTTATTAAGCACAATTGTGTGCAACCCGTACAAGAAGATACTAAGGCTCAGTCAAGGGCTGAGCGACACTAAGCTAGCTATTCTTGCCTTGCAGATAGCGGAGACGAGCGGTAGAAGACAATCAAAGCTTTCAAGACACTTTTGCGAAAAACGGTGCGCACTTTGTTAAAGAATGGTATTTCAACTGAAGATCTTGAGATCTTGTCGTTGCTCTGGGTCTATAACCTCATTATGCACTACATACGGCATGCCTAGGATGGCATGGTTCATCCCCAATTTCTTCCATAAGGTCCTCCAGCTGCTTCGTTAAATGCTTAACTGCATCTAAATATTCGGGCTGTGCGTAGCAATTAAAGAGCTCTAATGGATCCTTCTCACAATCAAAGAGCTCCCACTCCCTATCCTGTCCGCCCTCCCGCGTACCAGGAAGTTTAAAACCTTCGTTATACCAATAGATCAGCTTATATCTCTGGTCACGTATGCCATAGTGGGCGTACGCCTCGTGAATCGTATCACGGTGCATCCAGTACCTATGGTAAGCTAATTGCTTCCAATCTTGAGGTGTCTTGCCCTGAAGCAAAGGCCGGAATGACCGTCCCTGCATATAAGAAGGGACTTTTAGACTAGCCTGGTCTAACCAGGTAGCAGCAAAATCAACATTAGAGATAATGTCATTACACACTGTCCCTGGCTTGATCTCTTGCGGATGGCGAATAAAGAAGGGCATCTGGAATGATTCCTCGTAAATAAACCGCTTGTCGAACCAACCGTGATCACCTAGAAAGAAGCCCTGATCAGAAGTATATATCACGATCGTATTTTCTGTCAGACTATTGTCATCCAAGTAGTCAAGAAGACGCCCGACATTATCATCGATAGACTGAATCGTACGAAGATACCTCTTCATGTAGCGCTGGTATTTCCAGTGACGCAGCTCGTCTTGCGTCTTGAAGGTGAAGTTCTCTCCCGTCTGTTTGTCGATGAGTCGCAAGTTGCTCACGTCCTCCGGTAATGGAACCTTGCGAATCTTGACACCTTTGGAGTGAGGCTCGCCGACAAGCTGACGTCCACCTTCAGGTTGAGCGAGGCCTAGATCGAAATAGTCGAGGTCTGTGGCAACCTTGATTTTAGCCACAGCGGCCGCCTTAGCCCGGTTCTTATAATCATCGTCAAAAGTCTCGGGGACAGTCACATCTTCCTGATACAAGTGGCGGTGCTTGGGGTCACATTCCCACTTTCGATGAGGGGCTTTGTGATGGCACATGACAAAGAACGGTTTGTCTTTTGGACGCTCATCGAGGAACTTGATTGTCTTATCCGTGATGATATCGGTTACGTATCCCTCCTCCTGGACGTTGTCGCCCATCTCAATGAATTCTGGGTCAAAGTAGTCTCCTTGCCCAGGCAGAACAGACCAGTAATCAAAACCAGTGGGCTCATGAGCAACTCCTTCGCCGAGATGCCATTTACCAATCATAGCCGTAGAGTATTGGCCATGACTTCGTAGCTGCTTTGCCACATTTCCGATGGTTTTGTTGATCTTACTATCAAGCGTGTACACACCATTGATGTGGTTATGCGTACCCGTGAGGATGGTAGCCCGCGAAGGGGTACAGATTGAATTGGTAACGTAGCAATGGTTGAACCTCATGCCTTCATGGGCAATTCGATCGAGGTTTGGCGTATGATTGATGTTGGCGCCGTAGCATCCGATGGCTTTGGACGCATGGTCATCTGCCATGATGAAAAGAATATTGGGGCGTTGTGCGGCCATCTTGGCTGTATGCATTCACTGCTCTCAGACGCTCACGCCAAATGCTAAATGATGGTCTTCTTCTTGTAAAACTCATCCAGGTCAGCTTGTTTATATTAAGCATCCTGAGAAGATGTCCCTGGCATGAACAGGCAAGGCTTCTACCATCGGTAAATGGGGAGCGCGAGATCCGGTCGGCCACCGGCCCCGCTCTAACTTCACAATACTGAACAATGGTCCCTAAGGGTCTGATTTAACGATGAGGAAAACTGTATCCTAGTAAAGCTACTTGGTCTAGAACTTTTCCATCTCCAATAATTGTAATCCTAAGGAGATAAATGCAGATTCGTATGAAGCTATTCCGTATGCTAAAAGTTGCCCTGGTGAGTCTCTAGCAAAGCGCACGAGGGGTTGAATTGAAAGTTGGCTAAGTCTATGCTTGTTTCCATTGAACTTTACTAAAATAACTGTCCTCATCCCATCTTCGTAGCGTTCTCGTTCTTTGCCTTCGGCTTTGCTGGTTTCCAATGCACCTTACCAGAATTACTTGGCTGTCTTACATCAAAATCAAATCGATCCGGAAGCTTCAGTCCCAGGTCTTGATATCGCTGACTCGAAATCACGCTCACACCATCGCGGAAGAGCCAGGCATCGTCCGTCAGATATTGCCACGCCTCCACGCTCGCTCGCATCTCCTTTAGTAACTGCTCATACTCAGGTTTTGCCGCAAGGTTATTGACCTCTTCTGGGTCTGTTTCTAAATCAAACAGCTCCTCGGGTCCGCGATGAACGTAGCTGGCTAGCCTTCGGCGTCCGATCATAACTTCCGGTGTGTCGGACTCGTTATCTTGTAATGGGCGGCTGTTGCGCAGACCTTCCCAGCTCATGCTTCCATAAAGATCGGTTCCAAAAGCAAATGGAAGCTGCCAGGCAATGTTCCGGTGGTACTTGTGGCGAGGCGTTCGCATAAAACGAGTCGGCCAGTAATTTTGAACTTCATGGAATGTATGAGATCCGTATACGCACTGCTGCCACTGATCCTCGGGGAGCATTTGACCTTCCCGTATTATTCTCAAGAAGGGCCTCCCGAGCCGTTTCGGGGACTTCATATTGCTGCAGACTGGTGGGAAATTGTTATCGGAGAGGCCAGTCCACTCAATGCAGGTTGGCAGTATATCGAGAAAGGAGACCATATTAGGGTTGACCACACCCTTTTGGGTCATGCCGGGAGCCCGAACAATCAGTGGTAGACGTATTCCCGCATCATATAGGGTTGTCTTAGAGTTTACAAACGGTGCACCGTTATCACTCATGAAGATTACCAAAGTGTTTTGGCTCAAACCTCGAGCTTCGAGCTCTTTCAAGATTAGTCCCACGCCATGATCCGTCCGGCTGATTGCCTTGTAGTACTCAACAAGCTCCGTCCGCAACTCCGGCACGTCGCTGAGGAACTCTGGAATTTCAACTTCTTCGGGCCTATAGTCTGGAACAGGAATACCTAGAACATCTTCTTCGTCGTTGCCGAACCCTCCTCTTGTCGCATCTCGGTGGGGATCTCTAAAGCCAACAGTGAGATGGAACGGCCGGCCAGTTTCCGTTGCTTTGTCAAAGAAGCGTCCAGCTTCTGCGGCATTCGCAGCTACATTGCGACTCTCTCCAGGCGAGTACCACTCCCAAGGGTATACCGAGCGCGGTCCAACATGAACTTTAGAAATAATTCCAGTCTGGTACCCTAGGGCGTTGAAGATGTAAGGCGCTGTTTGGATGTGGTCATGCGTCTGAAAGTGATTCCAGCCGTGATTTAAACCATACTGTCCATTCTCGTGTGTGTGCAATCCAGTGTAGATGGTCGATCGACTACCACTGCAGGAGGCTGTGCTGGCAAAGGCGTTGGTGAAACGAGTGCCCTCCACTGCTAGCTTGTCGATATAAGGCGTCTCAACAGCACCAACACCGTAGCAACCAAGCATAAGACCTAAGTCATCAGCGATAATCTGGACGACATTTTTCGAGTCGTCTAAAGGAGCTGCAGAGCCCATGGCGGCTATTTTGTTGGATAGGTGATGTTATGATAAAGCCGACTTTGGAACACTTGGAGACGCCAAGAAGAAACAAATGCTAGCTATAAGGGAATAACCAGAACCTATCATGCAGAACATCAAAATATCAGAGGACACTTCTAAAAGGTGAAAATAAAGGCTATGCGTGCGCAATATCGACAAAACACAGTTTCCGTCCTATGACCGGAGGCTTGCGTGAATGCAACTAAGAACGCGACTTCCGGGCACGAGATCCGGCATCGGACATAAGCGAGCGCAATGTACCGGGGGCGATTCCTCTCACAAAGTAAAGCACCGGCTAATCGTCCGTACTCATTCTGGTTTATCAAACCATTCTAACTACATCTCGCAGGGCCATGCCGTCTCCGCAGGCTCCGACAACCAAATTGCCATCTTGCAGAGAATGCAGGGCACGAAAAGTCCGATGTGACCGGGTACCCGATCGCTGCGGACCCTGCACACGATTCGCCCTGAGCTGCTCGTATGCCACTTCCGACCAACGCGAGAGCCGACAGGAGGCCCGGCCTTCGGGCGATGCGTCCGCCGGTCAAGTCGGCTCGACTTCTTTGACGGAATCGGGATTTGCAAGGAGACGGATCCGACGCGCATGCAAGTCTTGTAGGGCTCTCAAAGTGAAATGCTCTGGGGATGTTCCGTGCACGAGGTGCCGGTCTCACCATCATTCCTGCACTTACACCTACCAGCGCCAGCATCAAACCCTGGACCAGAAGGACAACCCCGGGTGTATCAACGCTGACTCTGCGACGGTGCCGGCGTCTCGGTCGTCAGAACTAGCCGCACGGCAAGAGACTGAGCCCACAACCGTGGAGACACCTGCTAGTCGGATCTCAGCAACGACAGCCACTCGAGAGGAAACCTCGGCGGCAAGAGGAAGGCTGACCGAAGATAGGATTCGGGCCCTAAAAGACATAGAAACGTATTTTGAAGATGCGAGCCGCGGCCCTGCTTGCGTACAGTTTCTCCATCGCCCATCTGTCCTTGCAGACTTGAGTCAAGACCGCTTAGATCCCACTCTGGCGGCCACACTCTGCGCGCTGGGGCGTCTCAGTACCAGCGAGGAGGCAGGATGTCGTGACGGAGCGGCGATTAGAGATGACCTTGGCGCTACTGATGCTCGAGAATGGATGCTGGAAGCACAACGCCTTGTCTTTGGTTGGGCCGGCACCACGGCCATCACCCAGCTCCAGACGCTCATCCTTATTGTCCAGTATCACACTGGTAGAGGGGCCATCATGGACGCATGGAATCTGATATCTGTGGGGGCTAGACTTGCCTTCACTCTCCGCCTGAACTACGAGCTTCCTGGAAGAGACCACGACCCTGTCGTGCAAGAAACGCGACGCCGCATGATGTGGTCCATCTGGTTAATTGACCGACTCTTTGCGGGTGGCATCGAAGATTTGATAGTCTGTCCAACAGAACGGATTCATATCCGTCTCCCATGCGATGATTATACTTTCCAGAGGGGGGTTACGTCTCGTGCTGGGTTTCTAATGGAGTCAACCATACAGACAGAGACTTCAGGACTTGACTCTCTCGGTTATTATCTACGGCTGAATGAATGCCGCCATAAAATCTTACGGTACTGCCTCCGTTCTCCCGTATCCTTGACCCGTAAACTTCCAATAATGTTAACTCTGGGAGCAGATATACCAAGCGAGTCATCCGAGAGGGCTCTTCTCCTACAGTTACCTGTGCCGAACTCGACGCTTTACAGTATGAATTAACCTCCCTTGAGCGTAACCTGCCCGAAGACCTACGTCTAAGCCCCGAACGTCTACGTCTCAAAGCACATTCCCATGATGCCGGAGGATACGTGGCCCTGCACATGCTTTGGAACCAATGCCATTGTGATCTATACCGTTTCATGGTCCCCGGAATGCGCGAGACGGTGAGTAGCAATGTCTACAAATTCACGCCTACAGACTTTGCCCTTCATTGCCAAACAGCTTGCCTCCATGCCGCTGTCAGAGCTGCCGATCTGTTGGCAGACTTATATCGCCTGGGTTTCCGCAAGGCACGAAACATTCCAAACCTCATCGTTGGCGTATACCAGATCGCACAGATTTTCTATCATCTGCGACACTTGCTACAGCCTAACGCAGACAGTTGCCGTAGTATAGAAGATCTTCAGACTACGCTTCGAGAGGCACATTGCATGATACCTATCCTTCAGCCGAAATGTCGGCTCGAGTCAAAGCCTGCTGAGCTTCTTGCGGAGACTGATCTCTTGATACAAGGAATGAGCAGAGGGGTAGAATTTCCGAAGGATGTGGACTCTACTTGTGTCCCAATACCTCGCCAGCACACGGGCTCCACTAACAAGAGCACAAAGATGTGGTCAGAAAATGCTCAGCATCTGTCCTCCAGGGGATCATTGCTAGACGACCTGGCAATCCAGACAAGTTCAGCGAACGAAGGAACAGGAGGCCGTGATATGGCATTGTCAAGCGACCGCGATCGAGACTCTGCTGCTCAGCCAGCTTGTGCCCGTGAGAATGCAGAGAGAGCTGAACAAGATCTGCCTCATCTACAGCCAGAAGCTGGTAACACGTCTTCGGAACTGTTAGGCAACGGTTCCGCCGAAGCATGGCAGTCAACGCAGCGCTTTCCACATAACATGGAACCCGTTGAGATGACAATTCCATGGGATCCTTTTGACATGCAGATTAATGATTATAATATCGCTGGGCTTGAAACAATGCTATTACTATGATAATTTTAAGCTAGATAATGCATATATTTCCCCCTTTCCTTTGAGGTCTGGAACAGCATCATTGGAACGGTCCGCAAGCGATGAGCCCCTTTAACAACACCACCGCATCATGATATCAGGTGAACCTTGACACGCTATCGACGATTTGTTAATCTACATAGGTATCTTCCTATGGTAACTCAACCAAAGCCTCAAGAAACCTCTTAAAGTCTTGAGGGACCCCCAATCCTGTGATGGCATCCCATCCTTCTTTAGCAGGCCATCCGCCTGAGCCTCCATCATCTTCAAAGTTACATGAAAAGCTCGTCCCTTCAGTGACATCCAACATCGTGCTCTTGACCTTCTCGCTGTATAACCTCTGATTCAACCACCCAAGAACTGGCTTACCAGCCTTGACCCTGGCGTCATTCACGAGCGCAATCATGGCAGCCAGCAGCGGCGTACTGGCGCTGGTGCCGTCCACCTTACTTCTCTGAAAAGCTACAATGGTGAGAAAGGCCTCTCCCACTACTGAAATATCAGGAATGGCGCGCATACTGGCATTGTACTTGCCATCCATCCGGCCATCGATTGCCGTAACATACGCTTCGACTTCGGAGTCTTGCCATGCCTCTCTTGCAAAGTACTGCGAGAACCCACCGCCGCTAAAGTCCGAGCCACGCGGCGGATCATCATCGTTCGCCACGCTACCGACCGCAGTAATCCATGGGCAAGTGGCAGGAAAGACAGCCATGGTGATAGGATCCCCATCGTGTGTTTGGCAGGATTCGTTGCCTTTACGGCTCCCCGCAGCGCCGCCATCTCCTGAGCCCACAAGGACTGTCATACCCCTCGCTGCGAGCAGACCGAACAAAGCACAGACACGCTCGGCGTAAGGCCGCGGTACGGACAGCTCATTGTCTGCGTAAGAAAAGGAGAGCACATGCGGAATTTCATCGTCAGGCTTGGCCAGGAGGTACTCAAGAAATTCGAGGTATGGTTCGTTGTCGACAGTCTTTTCCTGAAGCTGCTTCCCCTGGTTGTCAAGCTTGACTCCTCGCCCACCTGTCGAGTAGTACACAACATCCGAAGGAAATCCCAATGCCATAGCATATTGAATGTCGAGAGCCGCCTCAGAACCTGCTTCAGCCGGGTTCTGCGAATTCTCGCCACCATTTACTGCCTCCACGGTGAAATTGTAACCCGTGGCGGCGATATTCTCCGATGTCCGGTTCAAGAATATCTCCAAGTCATCGTAATTAGCAAACTGCTCTAGAAATCCCGCGATACCCAAGCGAATCGTAGAATTTGCTGTGGGATCAATCGCCGGAATGTTATAAAGTTGTCGGATGCACTCGAGGTCAGTCGTCTCTGCGCAAGGGGCATCCCGCCGCGTGATCCTGTGCTGCTTATGCTTCGAAGGTTGTGGGAGGTTTGGCTTTGGTGTCATAAAGCTGGCTATTGGGTGAATGAAAGTGATCGTGTCACTGAGACTATCCGGTACAGAGTACTCTCGTGTGCGAAGAACGGGGTCATGATCCTCGAATTCATAGAGCTGCATCTTCATGTCTAGCAAGGGTTCTGCCTTCCCAACGGTGGTATGAACATGGATCCAGTCATCCTTTTGCACTGAATCTGGAATTCCGTAGCGTACAAGCCAGTCTTGCACAGCTTCCACATCTTCTTGGATCGGTGTGCGCATATGCTGAGCTTCTGCATGCGATATGTGCTTGCCCATAGGGTCAGTCACCTTAGATCGAAGCTCATTCAACTTTGGGCCTTTAAGAGCAATAGACATTTGGATAGGCTCTCCCAGATCAACATGCCGATCGACCAGCTTCCATCCATCGGGAATGTTGGTATTTTGCTCTAGTAGGAAGCCATGTACCTGCGCGCTAAGTGCGCACACGGCAATAGCCCCCAAATTTTGCAGCAGAATCATGACAGTGTCTGTCTGCTTGTATATTGGAGAAGAATATCAACTTACAATGAACCATCGGTGACGGCAATTCTTTTTAATGCTGCCTCCCTTCACACATTTGTGGAACTTTCTTTGCAGGGACGCGACATGACGTCGATTTGAGACAGAAGGGCACGACATCCGAACCTTATTGCTTACTAGGAGATGGGTACTAACTTAAAAACGCAAAGAAGATGCTAAAAGTATCAGGGGCAAATGCAGACGAGGAGTTCCTCACTAAAAAAGGGGGGGAAGGGGCAGAATCTCGACTGATTAATCTGAGCTATCTAACGTTCGCGTCCAGATCTAGATAGTGAGCTTTACAATACTCATTTCTTCGGGCTTTAATTCTCACGGTTTCATTTTAAGTACATACTGCTTTTCCCGGGACGATGCCGTAGGCCTGACATTGTCGGACGTAGATGCAATTTATCTCGCAACCCCCGCAAGGCTATCAGGATGTGCATAGGATTTCCTTCTTATGACTTGAGCTACAATACTTATACTAGGACAAGTCTCTTATTGAGATGCACTCGTAGGTGCGACCTACCTCGAATGTGTACTCCTACATCCATATCGCAGATTGTTCTTCACGCATTAAAGTACCAAGACTTCCAAGCCGAGCTGAAAGCTCGACGCAGCCAATTGGTTGACTCGGGTTTCACAACATAAGGCAATGCCTTGCTGGGCAGTGATGAACAACTTCCCCTCTTCTGCACGATAGATCCCTTCGCCTTTTTTTTTCAACTGGTATCCCATCTACCATCCGAAAGGACATAAGTCACACTTGGTTCTCAAGATACATTTATCCAAAAGCAGCTATCGTCATCATGTCTGGCTTTGAAGCCCTCGGCCTAGCGTGTAACATCTTCCAGACAATTTCTTTCGCGCGTGAAACAATCACGGTCTGTCGAGATATATATAATGGGCAGAAAACGCCCGACGAATACCTATACGATAACGCAAAGGGAATGCAAAGGGCGGCCGATGCCATTAAGTCTCAAATTGGAACAACCAGCAAGCCGGTCAAAACCACTAAGCATCGACGTCAAACAACTGGCGAGGCGGCTGAGAAGGAGATGGTTTCTATTGCTGAAAAATGCGCAGAGACTGCAGACAAACTTGATAAGATGGTGGAAGACCTAGTAGCTGTCCCACAGGGTGATGTTCGTGCAGCAGTTACAGTTCGTTTCAAATCCCTCCGGCGGAAATCTAAAATCCAAAGCCTCGATCAAGCCTTGCAGAGGTACACTGATACCATGCAGATCCTGCTCACAACGCGTCTTTGGTGAGCCTTACTATCAGGTCTTCGTGAAGTCTTCTACTAACCACGAAATACAGTGATAAAGCTACGGCCAATACCTTAGCAACCGAGGAAGGCTTCCAAAAATTAGATCGACAACTTCAAATATTTATACTCCAGATCGCGGCCGGCAATACGAAGATTGAAGATCTTCTGAAGGACGAAGGGGTAACAACTCGAAGTCACATAACCGCGCAAACGGAGAGAGTCGAAACATCCATGAAACAAAATATTCATAACGAGAGGAAGGATTACGAAACAACAAGAGAGTTGAGAAGGCAACACGAACGCCTACTAAGTAGTCTCAAATTCCCGGAGATGAATAAACGGCGAAACGATATCATGGAACCCGAGGATGCGATTTTCGAACGAATTTTTCGGTCTTACGAAGAGATAGCGGGCGGACTGTCTAACAATGATGAAGACGAGTCTAGCACAAAAGATATTGATGCAGTTTGGAAAAGTTTTGTTGACTGGTTACGATCGGACAAAACCCCCCTCTTCTGGATCCAAGGAAAGCCAGGCTCAGGTAAAAGTACACTCATCAAATACATCATCGCCAACAAAGCAACACAGGGGCTACTAGATGAATGGAAGCCCAATTCAAGAATAGTGTCTCATTACTTTGTTACCATTGGGTCACCACTACAACGCAACCTTAAGGGGCTATACTGTTCCTTAATATTTCAGCTTCTGCAGGACAAGACGTTTGATGAGAGCGAACCAATTGTCCAACAGTTGAAAGTCTATTTACCTGCATCTATGACTAAAGACTATGTCGCAGATTGGTCATTTCCAGAACTCAAGAAGCTGCTCAAGTATATATTAGAGTTCCAAAGGACCAATGAGCCACTGTGCTTCTTTATCGATGGTCTGGATGAGTACAAAGACGAAGATGGACAAGGTGGACAAATTGGGCTTCTGAACCAACTCCAAGCACTAGTTGGGCCTAATAGGAAGTTGTGCATTGCAAGCAGGCCAGAGCCCCTTTTATGGCGTCGCTTGCACCAGGAAAGCAATCTGAAGCTCCATGATCTGACCTGGCCGGATATGGAGACATACACGCGGAATCAACTCCTTTCTCTCCAGTATGCCCACACGATAGCAAGAAACACTATTGATGAGATAACTAGCGCTCTTTTAACTAAAGCTGAAGGCGTCTTCCTATGGATTCACCTCTCCCTAGAAAGCCTAAAGAGTGGATTTCTCCTGCCAGACACCGTGGAAGAATTATTTACGCGAATCGAAGAGCTCCCACCAAAGCTCGAAAAGCTCTATGAGGATATGTGGAAGAGAATGAATCAAGACACGTCTATATATAGAGAATCGGCAGCAAAATATCTCCGCTTGGTAATAATTGCTATTCAACACTTCCCGGAAGGTCGCTCCGTCTGGATGTATTTTTGTGATCCTAATTCGCAAGATATACCTACCTCAAAGGAGAAGGAAGTCCACAAAATTCCCGAAATTTCCCTTTTCGAACTCGCCTGCGCTACGAAAGAGGAGAACGAAAGCCATTTCATCAATATGCGCCACACAACAGTCCCGAAGAATATTAAGTCTCTTGAAGAAACATGCGAAGCTGAGATCCGTAAGCGATGCGCAGGTCTTCTCGAGATCATACCTAGCCAGAAAATCCCCTTTAATTTCCCCTTCAGTCCAGTCACCTTCATTCATCGCACCGCATATGACTTCTTGACAAACGAACCGGCCGGCAAAGCTATTTTGGATCATGATACGACCCCCCTTGACGAGATGCGCTGCTCTCTTTCAAAAGCTTCAATCTGCCTATTTCAAATGCTTTACTATCACCATCAATTCAGAACACATTTGGCAGACGCTTTAGAAGTTACTCGATTCCTGACGTCGGATCAACATGCAGAATCCTCACGACAGATCTCACAACGTTTACCTCTTCTTCAGTGTTTGTACCAGCAAGATGGACCATTTTGGGATGAATCATCATGTCCCTTTTTAAGTCGTGTTGGTTTGTTCCCTTTGTTCGATGCATATTCTTTGGAGGAGCTGAAAAACACAGAACGTGGCGAGGCTGATACCATCTTACGGCATCTGCTTGTATGGGAGCCTTATGAGTCTTATCACGAGATATCTTACCCGTCAGTGCAAGTGGTACAAAGTTTACTGTCACAAGGGGCGACTCCGCTTGCTAGAAACTTACAAACGTTCATCTACAAGATCCGCCAATACCCCCCCGAAGAGGACGACTATTTCCCGAAGATTATCATAGCATTATTACAAGCATCCCCTGCTATCACCAATCATCTATTTACTATAAAGTTTACTGTCCAGATATGTTCATTGCACACGCGTGTGCATCTTTTTCTCGACAGTAGCATCATATTTTTGTTAGCACTTAGCCTGGAGAATAATTACCATTTGCCGCATCATGCGCAAATGGTAACGGAGCTTCACGACTTATCAGCGCAGTTGACATTGTGCCACCAACCTCGCCTCCACACAGTCATCTTAGAAGATCACATAAAAAGCCTTAGACAATTTCAAATTCTCAATCAACGGCCGCTGAAACCTATAATTGACAGTTTTCTAAGTACTCTGTCTAAAGAGCATCAGTGGCAGCGTTATCTAGAGGGGTTCGAGGAGAGAGACACGGGGTTGGAAGAGATACTCCACTACGGCGATCCAGCAGTCGTTCGAGAGTCCCTGAGAGACTCGGAACCCGACTTCAAGTACATATAAATTTAATTGTTTCATGATGCTGAAAGCACAGGTGAACTGTTAGCCTATAAGTCAATATAGGTGATCAAGTTTCTCGGATATTTGTAGCATATCAGACCGACGTGGGATGGACGATGACACCCCAGAATTGAGAACAGATGAGCCTTAAGGTAGATAGATTGGAGTTAATCCTGTCAAGAGTTCCCCCGCCCTCCCGTTGGATTTCAGAGAAGGCATCAAAATGGGTCGAATTGAAACTCTTGATTTAGTTATATACAGTGTCCAGCATATCTAAATATACCCACACATCACCACCCATACCGACAGACATCCGTCAGTAACTCCAATACGCCGCCTATACAGAAAACACAAGTCCCGTCATAAAAAAATCAATCAATCGGCCAAGTAAAAGCCACGCGTAAAAATCACAAAATCTCCGTGAGCAACAGTCGTACAAGTAAGAATAAGCGAATGATGCTCAATGCAAGTCGTCCAAAGTCATTAAAGTAGTGGAACAGGATCCCCTCAAGAATAGAATCTGCTGTAGAATGGAAACTCCAAAAATACTGCTGGGTGAGTTATCGATATAAAACCATGTGCAGAATGACTACACAGGGACCGTGTCGAAACATTGGTATAAAGGTTCGAGCATGTAATAGGGTATCATTGCAGCGTGCAAATGCGCAACCTTTAAGCAATCGAAAAATAGCAAGGTAAGTCGGGAAATCAAGGCACAAGGTATGTCTACGCTCGAATAGCCCCGGCAACACCATTCCGTCGCGGCGGCAAGGGAATATCCTCCTCGTCTGAACTGTTACCATCGCCAGCTCGGTCCAGCATGCTATCAATATCCTTATCCGTGATAGGCTTCCGGTCTTTGACATGGCTAATGCCCAACGCACTTGGCAAAGACAGCGCACTCCGCGCATGGGTCCCTGCATCTGTCCGGCGTCGTGGCATGCCTCTCGTGGCCCCACTGGACATTTGCTGGGGCGAGTCAAGATCCATGGGTGAGTTTGGAGGATGTGCTCCCGGTGACATTTCATAACCCGCTCTCTTACCCTCTCCAGCAGGCCGCTGGTTTGGGAGAGCTTTTCGAGAACCGCTCGGCAGTGGCTGCCGACCTGCGGTACGGGGTGTTGGCTGAGAAGTAGGTCCATTAGGCCCTGGTGATCCTGTTGGCGAAAAGGCATGCTTCATATTGGCCGAGTTATTTGGACTGCTCATGAACAGAAGCGATTCGATAGCGTCCTGTTCTCTGACCTCCCGGACATTCTGATGTGGTGAGTATAGCGAATCGGCCCCAGCTGCTGGCTTGGCTTGTGATGTATTTAAAATAGGCGGATACCCAGGCGTCCGCGGGGACGCCGTCTGTGAATGTGAAAGCAAGGTTGGCGTATATGGGGGATTTGAGTTCCGGCGTGGATGTGTGCTTGGAGCCCCAACTGAGACAGCGGGCCGGATCGGGGCAGGAGGAGCGAGAGTTGGTCGGTTGTTCAGATTAGGGGGTGACTTGGAGTTCCGTCGCTGCGTTGGCGGGTCATTCGCGAAGTGGACTTGAGGCATTGTGCGCATTTGCGGGCTGATCGAGGAGCCATTACGACGATGAGCTGTGGATGTGCTTGACGTCGGAGAAACGGCCTGGGAAGCGAGAGATTCGACCTCGTCGAGAGAATGAGCCTGCCACCCATTGTTGACTTTTACCATGGCGTAAGAGAGACGCGTCCTTAGTTCTGAAGAGAGCTGTGTGCTGTTAGTGGAATGCCTATCTTGACTGAAAGGTCATCTTACGTCGCCGATTGTGCTCGTAGTTGATGCCATGCTGATGGCGCTGGTGTTTCTTGAGTGGCCTTTGACAGGACTCTTGACCACGCCGTCGGCCATTCGTTTCCTAGTTAGACCGTATTCGTCGCCATCGGTATCCATGCGATCTTGTGCCGCCGCAAGAGCCGAAAGTCTCAGCAACTGACTGTCCTGGGTAGGATCAGTAGAAGGCGGGACAGTCGCGTCTTCACTGGCTGTTGGTGTAAAGACCTGATCCGAGGCGGTCGTCGCGTTGGAAGCCTGAGAGCCCTCGGCCGAGCGAGGATCGCTCTGAGAGAAACGATCGTCCACCGACATCAATTGACTCTGACTGTTTTGCTGTTGCTGCTGCTGAAAGTGGCTCTTGTCGTGGTGATCGACCGGGGCACGCGATTCGGTCGCGAGGGGCGGGACGGCGGAGCCCCCACCGAGGACGGTTGAGGATGTCTCAGGACGGCGATGATCTGGCTGTGTGGACATTTGCGATACGGAGAGACCCCGAGGACTAGTTGGCGCGACCGCGACGAGGCGGTCGTGAGCCGTGGAGGTCATGGAGCGGTTTGTTGCCTTGGTCGGTGGGAGGCAATCCACCCCTGCCTGTGTTTGGGGGTGGGTGGGAAACAGAGGCAATTGCGTGGAAAATAAACCGGCGCAGGCCGCGTAGTCGTCGAGCGTAGCAGGATAAGCGAATAAAGGACAAAAAGCCAGCAGCCAATCTTGGAGCAACCCAGCGATAATACTACTATACGAGCGATGAGGTGAGGATGGGGGGGTCCTTTTCCTTGGTGTTGTTGCCGGAGAGAATGTACAGAAGTTGAAAGTATAGACTCCGCTGCGGTTGCCTTCAAGTTTGGCGGCGGGTGACTCTCTCTTGCTCCTTGCGGTTTACGCGGTCAGGCGCGACGCATGCGGGAGGTGCCACCCGCCCACATTCACATCCACACCTTCCCTTGTAGAGCCCGCTGTCATGGCTAGGCAAGAACCACCGACAATTTTTCTCATCAAGGTAGCCAGCCGTTCTTTCCTTCGTTGATTGTTTTAGACTATTACTACTTTATTCAGACAATAGGGTCACCCCCACAATGTGAAACATTCAATCGTAACCCTTATATGTGGTTGCCAGAGTATCAGATCTTCTTCTTTTAAGATTCGATTCCTTCGATTTTTGTGTCGCATCGCAACTAAACTCTGGCGTGCCCAGACCGCGACGCCCGCCATGTGACCCCAGCGACGGTAGAGCCATTACAGACTCGGATCGCACTACGACTAACTCGAGTCGTAACAACGAACAAAAAAAACACAGTTGGAGCCCAGCCACGCCACAAGCCTTCGGGTATCCACGTCGGAAGAATTTATTCGGTGGAAACCGCGCAAGCGCAGACGTAAAAAAAACTTATTCCTACCCCGGGCGCGATTCATACATCCTAGCAATAGCGCGAATAATCAAAGGCTAATACTCCATCCAGGCCAAGTAAGAAAGACAACGAATTCATCCACGACATTCAACTAAAGAATTCTGTGCCATCGTGCATTGGCGTGGGCAGAATGACGTCTTGTCCGACTTGCACACTGCATATTGCATGAAGAAAAGCCGCTCGTAGGATCAGCAGAATAAGCCATCCTGCCTTAGTCAGGCGGCAATCCAGCCCGCAGTGGTGCAATGTCACCAAAAGTGCAAAAGGTTATCAATCGCGGCGTGGGCCAGTCTCGTTTTAGATCCAGCGCTGCAGAACATTTGGTCCACCAACCATGACACGAAGTCACGTGGCGACCCGACACGCCAAACTCACAGGTACGAATACGAATATCACTGTCTCAGGACTACTACCTAAATCTTGGCTCGCTGGCTCGACTTGATGTATTACCTTCAAAACCTGGTAATTGATTCATTGAACTTGATAAAAGAGCTCAATCTAGTAACTAGAGTTTGATTCTCTAATTCGTCATAATCATTATTTCATAGATCTATCCACAGTCAGGCTCATCCCTATTCCCATCTCCGTACCCATACGCCCCGCCGTCTAATATCACACCTTCATTATCGTCCAAATCGTCTTGCACTCTTCGCCAGCCTGTCTTCTGCTTTCGCCCCTCGACCTCTGCCCCTTTCCCTTTAGCATCGAACACGGGCCTTATCATAGATCCCAGGAGCGGGTTGCCGCTGAAGGCTCCTCCTCCGCGTGCCTTGTTGCCACTGGACTCTACCAGCACTCCCCCATCTTCTTGAGCATCCTCGGCATCGCCAGCGTCATCCTCATCTTCTTCAGGAGTCGCTGGGCGCTGCATGGACGCCATTTTTCGTACAACTTTACCCCCGACAAGGTCTATACTGAGAACTTGCTGCCGCTTCTCATACTCTGGTCTGGCATTCCACTCCATCTCTCGCATCAACTTTTGCTGTCGTTTCAGCTCGCGCGCCCTTTCCTCGGGACTGGCCCACATGCTCCCCCCGCCGCTCACATCAAAGTCAGAAACCTCATCGTGAACAGTCGTCCTCTTGGCATTCTGTGCCTGGAATCCCAGCAGCTTATCTCTGTGCTCCCTTGCTTTGGCAGCAGCGTCAGAAAGAGTAGGGTCGTCGTTCTCACGAGGTTTGGTGAAGGGTGCAGGTGTTCGGGAGACGTCAGCTCGTCGATTTGCTTTTGCGTCAGCGGCCATCTTCTCCTTTCCTCGTTCCTCTCTTAATTCCTTCATCATAGCTTGTACTTCTGATGAGCTCAAGAGAGGTGTTCCGCAGAATGTGCATGGCCCGAGACCTTCTTTCATGCAGATCACCTTGCCACAAGATAAACAGTTAGGTGCTGCGCCTTGTAACGGATGTCTCGTTGCCACACAATTACACTTTCTGGAGGCGGCATTGTCAAGCGTAGGGTTCGTAGTAATTTCGAGAGCGCGAATGGCCGAGTCCAGATCTGAGAGCACCGAAGACTTCCCTGCCATAGGCGTCCCACCAGATATAGAAATCTTGGTAGTATTATTGCTGGAGCCGGAGGGTTTCGGCGTAGAGCTCCGAGACCCTGGCGTAGACTTGGATTTGGACTTTGAGGGGCCGTCCGAGATCAGATATCCCGCCGACGGGCGTTCCTTGGGCGCGGGCTTGGGGGTACTGGAGCGAGAGGCATGACTGCTAGTCGGTGCGCTCGAGCGCTGGTGCTGTGGAATATAATCTAAGTCGTTGTCCCTCTTGTTGTATGCGGCTCCAGAAGGGGCGGCATAGCTATCGACTTGTCTGGCTTGTGGTGTGCCCAAAGGTGCTTTCTTCTTCTTTGGTCCGCGTTTTGACTTGGGGACTCCGTCGGGAGGTCCTGAGCTGGGAGCTGGTGCTGGTTCGGCCGCGGAAGAACAGCTCGGTTGGGCGCTTTGATCTTTCCGGCGAGAATTAAAAGAGGAGATGAAGGTAACGGCTTCGGGCGAGTCGCCTAGTAGGTTACTGAAATGGGCGGCGGCGTCGGTCTTGGAGAGAGTTGCGCCGTAGTCGAGGACCTGCTGAAGCTCGTCTTCGGGTAGCGGTAGCAGCTGGGAGAGCTGTGCGAGAGACATGTCGACAGCTCTTCATCGGATCATGAAGAGAAGGTAGACAAGTTTCCAAGTCTTAATTGTTAGAAGTCGACAGTAATGATTCATCCAGCTTTATTTAGTACCGAGTAGCAGCATTTCTACGTGGGGTCCTCCCCCACTAAAGCACCTTCTCCAGCTCCCATTTCTACTTGTAACTGAGCTACCCTGCATATTGGCCTGACTCCTCGCCGGCGACCTGAAAGCCCGGCACTTCCGTCATTCTCGCTCATCGTGAGCAATCAGAAAAATTGTAGTGAGGATGCCTTATAGAAGACTGGGTATGAACAACTTCAGAGAATATTATTCCCAAGTGTACAGCAGTGCGGAGTATTATATTATAATCTCTCGTGCTAATCGCTCCATTGTCATTTTTCTTGAGTTGCGTCTTTGAATCCTCCGAGGGTAATTCCAACCCTCCCACATATAGTAGCAATATATCAGATGAAACAAGAGAACGAGCAATAATCTCACTCGAGAGCATGATTTTTCTAGAAACCAATCAATTCCTCTTCCCTTCCATCATAATGGAAAGACCCTCCTTTCATTTATCAAATCTTCCCCATGGCCGAGGACGGACAGCTAAAAGCCGCCATTTATCCGAGAAGCCGAGCTAGTGCCGTTTCGTCCTTCCATTGACCAGTCAGCTCCAGCCAGCTCCAAGCCAGCTTAACTTGAGTTGTCCTCCCAACCCAGAAACTCGGATCATCCTCGCATCCATTTTTTTTTCCCCTTCTGCCCAAAGTTCTCCCCGGGAAAACCACGCAGCAAATCCATCCATCCATCCAGATCTCCATTCCCACCCCAATTCTCTCACTACATATTTTCTCCCATTCACACCACTAAGATACCCAGATACCCCCCTCCTTTATCTCCTCTCCCATACACATCAACTACTACCTTCAAGATGATGCTCGCTTCCAAGATTCAGCGCCGGGCTTTCTCTGCCACGGCTCGCGACGTAAGTTACCTCTGTCACCCATCCCTGGATTAGACGCATTACTCTCGGGGGATACTCTGCGCGATGGGAATGTGAGGCTGACAACAACATGTAGCTTTCCAAGGTCGCCGTTCTCGGTGCCGCCGGTGGCATTGGCCAGCCTCTCTCCCTCCTGATGAAGCTGAACCCCCGTGTCACTGACCTCGCCCTCTACGATATCCGCGGCGGACCTGGTAAGCTCACCATCCCATCCTCCCTCTCTCTTTCGCTCAGCAGAACCTTCCAACTAACTCTCCTCCAGGCGTCGCCGCCGACCTCTCCCACATCAACACAAAGTCCAAAGTCACCGGCTACGACCCTACCCCCACCGGCCTCTCAGCCGCCGTCAAGGGCTCCGAGGTCGTCATCATCCCCGCCGGCGTCCCCCGCAAGCCCGGCATGACCCGCGACGACCTTTTCAACACCAACGCCTCCATCGTCCGCGACCTCGCCAAGGCCGTCGCCGAGTCCGCCCCCGAAGCTAAGGTCCTCATCATCTCTAACCCCGTCAACTCCACCGTCCCCATCTGCGCCGAGGTCTTCAAGGCTAGGGGTGTCTACAACCCCAAGACCCTGTTTGGTGTGACTACGCTCGATGTTGTCCGTGCTAGCCGCTTCGTTTCCGAGCTCAAGGGTACCGACCCCAAGGATGAGAACATTACTGTTGTTGGCGGTCACTCTGGTGTTACCATTGTGCCTCTCTTCAGCCAGAGCAACCACCCCGACCTGACCTCCAACGCCGAGCTCGTCAAGCGTGTCCAGTTCGGTGGTGACGAGGTCGTCCAGGCCAAGGACGGCGCTGGTTCCGCCACCCTCTCCATGGCCATGGCCGGTGCCCGCATGGCCGAGTCCGTCCTCCGCGCCACCCAGGGCGAGAAGGGCATCGTCGAGCCCGCTTTCGTCGACTCCCCTCTCTACAAGGACCAGGGCATCGACTTCTTCAGCTCCAAGGTCGAGCTCGGCCCTGAGGGTGTTGCCAAGATCCACTCTATCGGCAAGGTCGACGCCAACGAGGAGAAGCTCGTTGAGGCTTGCTTGACTGACCTCAAGAAGAACATTCAGAAGGGTGTTTCTTTCGTTTCCGAGAACCCCGGCAACTAAATTTGCCAATTACTGGGAGGGCCGGTGTAGCCTGAACAACAAAATCGTGCTTTAAATGGGCACTTGCAGAGAAGTGCTCTTCTGTAAAGGGTTCAGTAATAGCAGCAGTGCTTGATTCTTTGAGCGAGGATGAGGGGGGCTGGACTTGGAAAAGGTCTCCTAATTACCATAGACGTAATCGGGTCTCTGTATCATAGTTAAGAAATGAAGTATTTCAGCAATGCCTGTGTTTCTTCCACCAATAACAGCGACGTATTTCAACGATTGATTGTGATTACCATTCTATTGATGTATTAACACTATTTTTGAGTCTATATGCTCATCTCCAACACAGTCAAACGCCCTAAAATAATGGACGGAATGGGCCTCTTCATCTAGATCGTCTTCAGTTCTTTCGTCTATCAACCTTATAAGACCATGCATATTCCTTTCTTTCTTTCTTCCTCTTCCAAACTGTACAAGTCTCTTTCTCTCATTAGACTTCTTTTAGTTTTGCTGCCGACCAGCTCTCCAGTTCTCAATCTGCTGACGGCGCTCTTGAACCTTGCGCTCAAACTCCGCCACCTTCTCCGCCTCCTTCCTCTCCTCCTCCTTAGCCTTCTCTGCCGCAACGATAGCTTTGCGCTCAGCCTCACGCTCCAGCTGCTCCGGCCTCCGCTCCGCAATATCACGCGGGCGGAAGTCAGAAAATCCCCATTTCAGACCACGCTCGATGACATAGCAGAGGCCAAAGTCGAGGACCATGGAGGCGGTCATCTTCATCTTGAACTCCTCGGTGAAGGGCACGAGTTTCATGCTTTCGTTGATCTCGGGGATGATTTCGAGGGCGCAGACAAAGGCGAGACCGGAGACACCGAGGATGCCGTAGTACATGCCCTTGTTTTCGGAGAGGGACTCGCGGAAGGGGCGACCTTGGTAGTTGATGGCAAAGGTGGAGATTTGCTGGATGAGCTGGAGGAGGTAGATGGCAGAGTTGAGAAGCGAAGGAGCGAATTCGGCCTCAAGGTCAACATCCTCACCGGAGCGGCTATAAATATTGGTCAGTAAAGATTGGTTGGATGGGAAAGAGAATAGACTTACGGCTCGATCTTCTCGCAGAGGCGAGCAATGTAGATGAGGGTAACAATGTGGATAGCGAATTGACCAAGGATGGAGCCAATAATGTAGACGTTAAAAATGTTGGGCTGCGGGCGCTCCTTGCTGAGACCCTCGACGACGCGAGCACGAGAAATGCTCAGGAAACAGACTGACATGAGCATACCGCTGATGGTGTACTGCGTGTCGCCAAACTTGATACCCTCGAGATAGAGAACAGACAGAGAGTAAGCACTGATGAGACAGTTGAGTGCGAGAATCTTGTACATCTGGATGGTAGCGACGAGTGTGCAGCGGCCCTGGCGGATAATATTGGGAATGGCAATGACGTTGCGCAGCTTAGACGTGAAAGGAGCAGCCACAGAGGCGTCACCAAGCTTCAGAGTAGGAGGCTCATCGTCACCGAGCTCGCCCTCCATCATTTGGGAAGTAAGTTTGTCGGCGAAACCAGCAGCCTTCTGAGCAGCGTCCTTCTGGCGGTTATTGCGGCCATCGTTGATGAGGTTCTGGGCGGCGGGCGAGGTAATGGTCTCCTGAGGGTGGCCAAGTGACTTGACGTATTCCTCAACTGGCATGTTCTTCTTCTTGGCCTCACGCTCAACAGCTTGCTGGTACTTGGGGTTGGTGGGACCAGGCGGGTAGAGGTGCGCAATCATGACGGGAACAGGAGGAGCAGGCTGGTTGAAACGCTTCATCATGTCGACCTGCTTTTGGTACATGTCCTTCATCTTGGTGTTGCGAGAGTGTTCGGCGATGCGGGTAAGGTCTTCCTGGGTGCCGTTGAGCAGGGCAACACCGATATGGGCTTGCTTCAGCGCACCAACATCGTTGGTACCGTCACCAGCCATGAGAGTGTAGTATCCCATGTCCTTAAGGCCAAGCAGGATTTCCTCCTTCTGCTTGGGGGAGACACGGGCATAGACCCAGGTGTAGCGCAGCAGATCCTGCCAGCCGACCTGGTCCTTAAACTTGGCCAAGGCGTATCCAGTAACACAGATGTCCTTGCCCTCAAGAATCTTGGGGTCGATGGCTTTGGTGGGATCGACAGGAATAACAATCTTATCATCAACGCTCTTCCAGACGAGCTTCTCGCCACCCTTGTCGTCTTCAGGGGCGTCTAGGATGAGAGCATCACGGTCGACAATCTCGACTTCGCGGGCCACATGGACAGCAGTGAGAGGGTTATCACCAGTAATCATGACGACGCGGTGGCTGCTCTCGTTGAGCATCTGGACGGCTACCTTGGCATCATCCTTAAGAGGGCAGTGCAGAACGAGGAAACCGGCAAAGGTGAGCTCGGACTCGACCTTCTCGCGCTTGAGATCATTGATCTTGGCGGCGCCAAGCTCGGAATCCTGGGTGAGCTGCTTGTAGGCGAGAGCGAGAACACGAGAACCCTTGCGCGTGAAGTACTTGTACGTTTCCTCGTAGTCAGCAGGGACATCGACAAGCATCTTCTGGATAGTCTCAGGCGCACCCTTGACACCGGCGAATGTACCCTTGATCTTCTGGCCAGTCTTGCTATCGGTACCGTGAACCATGGCGACGGAGCTCTGGCGCTTGAGGGCCGAGGAGAATTGGAAGCGACGCTTGATTTGTACGTTCCCGTGCAGACGCCCAGCGCTGTTAGTGCTGAACAAAGAATCATTCTTTCCGAGGGTCCAACCGAGAGAGCCAAGGGTAGCCTTTTCCATGGGGTCTCCGACAATGTCGCCTTCGTCGAGCTTCACAAGAGCGTGTGCAGTAGCCAAAACCAGCTGAGTCTCCATGTGGGAGGTCTTGACGGGCATCATGTCTGAGTGTGCGCCATCAGACTCCTTCTTGTCTTGCATCTCGGCATGGGCCAGTCCAAGGCCAGCAATACCCTCCACGACAAGGTCTTCGCCGGTCAGAGTACCAGTCTTGTCGAAACAGGCAACATCAATGCGACCTGCGAAGGGGATGCGGAAGGGCTCAGTACAGAAGATAGCGAGCTTGGCCAAGGCTGCCAAGCTAGTGTTGACAGCCAAACTCAACTCCATGGGGAGCTCAGGGGGGACAACACTGGTGACAATCAAGATACAGTCGAGCAGAAGCTTGGAGCGCTTGCGGTCCTTGCGCACACCCTCGTCCCACACGTACCACGAAGCGGCGATGGCGAAGATCAGGAGGAACAGAATGAAGAACAGCGCCTCCTTGTCACCGGCACCAACACGCTCGGTGGAGTAGATCATGGTACGGACGAGGCTGCCCTGAGAAGTTTCGAAACCAGTCTTGTTGACGATGGCCATGGCACCGTTGTCGGGAGGCGGAGGGACACCAGAGGCCAGCTTGGGCTTCTCCTGATCGGCCGAACCGTGGGTGATTTGGAGAACCTTGGTACCACCCCAGAGGAAAGCATTCTTGTCCAAACCATCGGGATCAAGCGGGGCATCAGCGGGGCGGAGCTGGACAGAGTCTTTGAGAAGCGGCGTGCTCTCTCCAGAAAGCATGGCCTCGTTCACGATGGCGGTTCCCTCTACGAGAAGCATGTCACATGCCACACCGCTATCCTCCTTGGTACGTCCGACGGAGACGAGGTCACCGGGCAAAAGCTTGTCACTCTGAATCTCAGTCCACTTGCCAAGGCGGAAGACCCAGATATCATAGGGCTTGATGCTCATCCCTCGGAACTCGTTCAGTGTGCGCTGACGCTGCCAGACGACAGTGCTCTCAAACATGACAAGCATGAAAAGGGTAAACAGCGAGTAGTACCAGTATTCATCGAGCAACCAAAGTCCTACACAGAAGATCTGGAACACGAAGAAAGGAGCGACAGCGTGCTCCTTGAAGAGCTCCGTGAACGTGGGGACCGGGATATCGAAGGTATTGACGCCATAGTGCTGCTCGATCCGGGAGACTTCGGCTTGCTTTTCAATGCCGCGGGAGGCTTGGAAATGTCCGATCGTGGGCTTCGGGTTGGCATCAATATCGTACTGGAGAGTCTCAAACGACTTTCTCTCGGGGTTGTAGAGGAATCGGCGCTTCTGGAAGAGGAACGAGAGATTGGTCTTGCCACCGGCCTTGTCGCGGACCAGCTTGCAAATCTCGCCTGCTCCGGCGTTGGCGATGGGGAGGACCTTGATCAGCTGAGCGTCGTCAACGTTGCTAGCCTTGGTGGCCTTGAAACGAGCCGCCAGGTTCACACTCCAGTGTGTGCTAAGCCAGAAGAGTGACTGAACGGTGATGATGGCGGCGCACCACACAAACGTCCACTCCTCACCGTTGATGTATTTTTCGTAGAGCTCCTCAGACATGTAAAATCGCAAAAAGACGGGCCAGATGAAGGCAAACGGCCAGACATAGGCGTGAAGATAGCGCGGCAGCGAGCGCAGCAGCTCGGCCTCGGTGATCTGCGCATTGTCGACGAGTGGCGGCGGCGCCATCGTTGCTGAGTTGGCAGAGCTATCTATTTTCTGTCATACACCGAAAAGTCTGTAGTCCAATACAATCAAAGGGAGGGAAGTAAGGAAGAAAAAATTGTCGATGCACCGGCGATGCTCGGTTGAGACGGCGCCAGGGTGATCGTGAGAGCTTGGATGGGGCAATCTGTTCTGTACAGATCGCACTTAGTCGAATTACTTTTCGCGAGAAATCCACGCGATTCCAGGAGGTTGTGGCGCACGGGAATGTGGCGCAAGTATGACATGTGTGGCGGTGCTGTCAGTCCAGCCCTGAGACATTCTTTCTTCCCCACACTTTCCTCATCAAGCATTCCGCGTCCTCAAATCTTAGGAGTTACATTTTGGGCTTTGCCTATATATGTTATGTTTGTCGAAATTAAATTACTGACAGTGGTCTCTGACTTTGGTCAACTTCCTTCTTGGAGTATTTTAGTTCTGGGATTGATGGGGTATCTCAAACCCAGCCTTAATTGTCGGATTCTAAACATTCTGACACCCTGACCTTGGCAGGATTCCTTATCATTGAATGCTTCTCTATTTTACTCGGAACGTGTAAGGAGTCACCTACGCGGCTGCTTTTATCTGTACGCGGGACGAAAAGACTTGTGAAAATTTGAGATAGCAAGCGACATCAGGATACTTGGTCATGATTGTCCTTTACTTCGGCTCGGTCTCTAGCTCATGATCGTATCTAGTGTAGCATCTCGTTGTGATCTAACCCAAGCTAAAACATCTAACACCATTTGCGACTGATACGATGAGCGTTCTCAGGAGAAACTCTTGTTGTCGCTTACAATTTCCTGCGCTTGGGTGATGTTGGTTCCGTTTGTGAAACTCTCGTTCAGCCGAAGTTGGACTCGGCACTTCCGCCGCGATACCAAGGCTCACGTCGTATCGCATGATAATGCTACCTCGGCACATTGCTGAGGCTCTTTGAGACATGCTCTACAGGTAGCTGCCCCCGACATTTCATGCTGATCTCCTGCACCCTACAGTATGAACAGAGAAGAAAATGGGCGGATGCTCTGCTGATCTCACAGCCTCTCAACAGCCGGTTAGTCCTCGCCTGGAACGAAATGGCCGGACGGGACGATGGGCCGCCGGACTCGAGAATGCCGGGGGCTGCTGACGACAATTTCAAGCCCATTCAAGATGCCAAATGCATAAGCGACTTCGTGGCTAGATGAATGTCATTCTCGCCTCTTAGCGAAGCAGAAAGTTATGGCTTTTACGTATACATCGAAGAGCTTCCTGGTCTAGTATAGTGTGCGATAGTTAGGTCTGAGACCGAGCTCTCCCCGCGCTTCTTCTCCAATTCTCCAAAATAGCCTGAGCCAGCGTCCGGTAGTGCACTGCATTAGCGCAAGGAGGCGCCTTCAAGGTGGGATTGTGGGGGAGACACAGGAGGTTCTTAGCATCGTCTGACTGTGTAAATATTGAATTATTAACAAAACGAGGAATGGGAGACCGTATGTTAACGGCTTAAGCGAGCATGCAATCATGGGACTGTGCGTGGTCTGCCCTTGAACATGGTCAGACTTTTCGTGCATGGGTAAGCTCAATCTATTTGTCGCAGTCTAGATGAAGTAATAACTTGGCATAATCTTAATATCAGCAAGCATTATCACTTTTACAACAGCTTCTAGTGAGGGTTTGTTTAGAAAAGTCTCGATGAGGGGTTCTCGGATGTGATTCCTGACGTCAATAGTAAGAAGTTTTTTAATTGATGTTTATATATCTTCTGTCAAACACAATACCACCTTACGCTGCGTGGTCACTGGAGGCGTGGCCAGGGGTAGCACTATTCGGGCGACGGCACCGACGTCCCCGTGGATCGGCACCCCGGCTCTTGAAACGCGACCGGCCGAAAACCTTGGAAACAGTGCTGCTATTGGCCATGTAAGATGGACCACTCCGTTCACGTTAAGCCGTCTTTGAGATTCGGAGGGTGACCACCGCCGTCTTGTGCGTGTTTAGCGTGGAGGATGCGGGAAGACCCTGTTCCCATGTTTCGAATGTTTCCAAAGCCTTATAAGAAGCTGGACCCGCGTCGTAGGTTTTAGATCTCTATCTTGACGAGCCATCATCGCATCTACAGTCTTCAAAACCAAGTACGGAAAACTTCCACAGAGAACCGAAAATGCCTTTCTCCATTGTCAAGCTCGCCCTCGCTGCGGCCTCTGTTGCCGCTCCGACTCTGGCCGCTGAGGGCTCCGGTCACTCCACTCGGTAAGCGCTCCCGAGATGCCGACTGACTTAGCATTCAATTGACTGTGAGAAGCTACTGGGACTGCTGCAAGCCCTCTTGCGCCTGGCCTGAGAAGGCTGCTGTCGACAGCCCGGCGGGAACCTGCAACGCCGACAACTCTCCTCTCAACGACCCCTTGGCTGTGAGCGGCTGCGAGGAGGGCGGCGGTGAGGCTTACACTTGTGCCAACTATTCGCCTTGGGCTGTCAACGATGACCTTGCCTACGGTTTCGCCGCGACTGCTATTAACGGAGGCGATGAGTCTACCTGGTGCTGCGCTTGCTACAAGTAAGATCCTCCATCTCTCTCTTGCTATAGAAAGAAAAGAAAGACATTAACAAGATGCTACAGGCTGACCTTCACCAACGGTCCCGCCTCCGGCAAGACCATGGTCGTCCAATCCACCAACACCGGCTCCGACATCTCCAACAACCAATTCGATATCCTCATGCCTGGCGGCGGCGTGGGTCTCTTCGACGGCTGCACGCCTCAGTACGGTGGCATCCCCGGCGAGCAGTATGGTGGAGTCAGCTCCCGCGAAGAATGCGAGGGCATGCCCGAGCCCCTCAAGGACGGCTGCTTCTGGCGCTTCGACTGGTTCGCCAACTCTGACAACCCGGACTTTGACTTCCAGCAGGTTCAGTGCCCGTCGGAGATTACGGCTATTTCTGGCTGCACTCGCGACGATGATGGTGACTTCCCTTCTGCTTAGATGTGTATACGAGACTCGGATAGAACCGAATGAAAGATGTATATATCAAGAGATCATTTTGATTCGACAGAAACTTTCTGATCCTCGTGAGGCTTCTTGAAATCTTGCCTAAGTCGCTAGCATGTAGAACTGACCTCCATAATGTAGATTTGTAGGATAGTGGCAACCAGCGACCCAGACAGACTTGGTCAATAGCTTGAGATCCTGAAAAGGCTGGCCATCTAGCCAAATTTCTTGATCAAGGGCCTTGCGTGTTCGTCTTTTACCTATCTGCGTGTTTCTAAGTTTGTTCTCGGCGTTTTCTAGCATCTGTGAGGCCAAAAGCTATTGTCGATCATCTGCGTGGGTAGTGCCAGTCGCGCTGCCAAGTGTCTAAAGCTGCCAACGCCCTAAAAGCCGAGCAATATCCCTCCATCTATCCCATCAAATCGTCTACCTGCATAATTATCTTGCTTGTAGCCAAGTGACTACTATTCTATGTGGTATATCGGCAAGTCACTTCCGTTCTTTCGTTTAGATTTCGCGGTGTTCCGCAGTCAAGGTCAAGCAAGCTAAGAGATTTAGACAATGTGCATCTCCATTTCCCCACAAAACCCCAACTTAGACCTGAAGGTTAGCCCATGATACTCTTGCTTGAATAGGCAAGTCAGCGTCAGCGCTCGTTCCTGTGCGATTCAAGTGTTAGGTTGACCTCGGAATGCCGTGTAGGTTTAGTTTGAAACATCCGAAAACTAAACGAATCCGCCGGTTGGCGGCCCAGTGGCGTATTTGTCAAGGGAATCATCGGAGGCATTTGGACTTCATGATGGATCTTAACTATGGGGAAGAGCAAGAGCTAGGTTCTATCTCGTTCTCATGATACGAGAGAAACGGATGGCGTAATTTCGAGGGGCGAACGAAGATCAGAGACTTACCGAAGAAAAGCTATAAAAGCCGTCACGAGCTGCCACTCCACAACTTTTCAATCATCGCCACTCTTATAGCCTTCAATCATCATGAAGCTCTTCATCACCCTTGGACTCGCTGCAGTGGCAGCCGCCAGCCTCGTGGCTCGCCAATCTGGTTCCACCAACTTTCTCATCGGCCAGAACTACCTCAGCGAATGGAGGGATTTTGAGTCGGCTGTGAAGACACCCGGTGGCATCAGTCTTTACGGTGATATCTGGAACGGAGTTCTGAACCCTGAGTCGCAGGAACTTCTCGAGGCATATGCTGCTGAGCATGAGTAAGTAACCTCCCTTACTCTATGAGAAAGATACCTATCTAATTCGTGGTAGTGGCTACGCTTTGATTGGCATGAGCTGGAAAGATGATATGACGAACAACGGTTACACTCAGTTCCAGGTATGAGATGTATGTCTCGTATCTCATCTTTACCCACGCTAACCGTTTATAAAGGGCGCCAAACTTTGCAACGACATTGCCAACGGTAACTTCGACACCCAACTCAACGACCTAGCCACCTACCTTGGCCAGTACCCCAACGTCCAGTATCTTCTCCGTGTCGACTACGAAGTTTCCGGCAACCTCCATGCCAACACCAATGAGAATGAGTTTGATCAGGAGACCTGGGACTACGAGGCATACCCTGGTGCTTACCGCCATGTTCACGAGGTGGTTGCTGGTCAGCTCGATAACGTCCAATTCATGTTCCATCCTGTCCGTGGCTCCGCTGCTGACTTGTACCCGGGTGACGATGTTGTTGATCTCCAAGGTAAGAACATCCTGGAGACGTAGCAAGCCCTAAAGAAGTCATATTGACATTATTAGGATTCTCCATCTTTAACAACGACATCTGCCTTCCCGTCGGCGACACCATCAACTGCGAAGACGACGTCCTCGACGGCAACGTGCTCGCCGACATTGAGTTTGCCACCAAGCCCATGTGGGTTGCCGAATCTGGCGTCCAGCCTCCTGCCTCAGAGAACTCGGACACGTCCATAGAGTACTTCACCCGTCTGGTCAACATGATTGAGGAGTACGGGTTCGAGGGCTGGTCGTACATCAACTCGTACTGGCCTGAGCACGGCTGGCCTCCGGAGGTCTGGGGTGATAGCCGTATTGAGGCTAGCCCTGAGCTGCTGGAGTGGTTCAACACTAACGTTGCTTCCAACGACCGATACATTTTTGGTTGAGAAACGTTTTCCTCGCTTCAGTGACAAGTGAAGGGCAAAGCCGCCAGGCCCTCGCCCGTCTTAAACTGGGATTCTAGACCAGTTATTGGTGTATATACTTCATACGAGTTTTATATTTGGTACAAGATGGTTTATATACGCTTTTTACAATGTGTCTTTGTGGTGTGTGAGAATTTGAGTCGTGTTAAGACCAGTCTCTTCTTATCTTCTGGCTTATCAATCTAATCCGAAGTCGCAAGGTCATCCAACATCACTGGATAACCGTCCTGGCCATCAACGCCTTGAAATGCCATTAAATAGTTCTCGTAATCATCTTGGCCAAACAACATGGTCGAATCATTTTCGTGGCCATAAGGCATCTGATGCGTGCCTGTAGACATGGTTTGCAGAAGCTCTACTTGGAAGCGATTAATATCGTCTGGTTGGAGCTTCAGCCATTCATCAAAGGTAGTATTTGAGTCAATGTCAAGATTAATTGTGTCATCCAGTAACTCTGAGTCTTGTGATTGATGCGTATCGGTGTAGTTCTGAACATGGTATTGTTCAAAGCTTGGCATTTCGATAAGCGCTGCAGAGACAGGACTTAGGCTTTCTGATGGTGTTCGCTCATATAGCCCAGATAAAGTTTGCGATAGACCAGAGGCTGTGTCATGAGATCCAGGGGAGTCAGATGGTGTAGTGATTACAACCTGCTGAGGGTTCAAGCCCGATTGAGAAGCTGGTAGGGATCTGTTCCCTGAAGAAGTGGCTGTAGATGCAGGGTTATTTCTCACATCTTCCTCAAGCCCCTCCTCGAGTAAAAAATCCCTGATAGCCTCGCGAACCAGTCGGCGTTTTGTATGCGGAGTGTAGAAGTCTGGACAACAGTCATTCATAAGGTGATCGACCATGTTAAACTCTCTAACATATTTCAGCCTCTCCTGAGAGCCTTTGAACACCATGTATGGATTGTCATTCAGGGCCTGGTTGGGCAGAACGATTCTGAAGATGTTCTGCCATTGGATATCGTGCCCAATGCAGTGAGCGCTTCTCTGCTCAAGCTCAACGACCATTTTGTCCGACAAATAATCTATCGGTCTGTCTCGTGATTTTGAGAGGCAATCCTCCTCCTTATGCTGGCGAATCATCGTGTTTTTGGCCCCTTTACATTCGATAAAGCATTTTGGACAATACTTTTCCCGGTGCTCCCATTTCAGGTGCCGCTTGAGATAGTGGATGTGTTTGAACTTCTTCTTTCCACAATCCTTAAATACAGTCGGCTCCCACCGAAAGAAAGGACATGCGAAGCGAAGCAAGACTGCAGGCTGAGAGCTTTGGCTTTCATCTACATCGTCTCCTCTGCCGCCTGAGCCACCTTCACTTCCATTAGAATCGCTCCTGTTATTGTTATTGTTATTGGGTTGATCTCCGCCTCCCTGTATTTCACGATCTAGGCCGGTCGACACGGTAGAGCGCACTCCCGAGTATCCACTAGCTCCATCTGAGTTTCTGTTTGCAGGCGCTGAACCATTTTGATATTGCTTTTGCGGTATATAGGAGCGTTGATAGCCATCGAGTAGTACTTGTAGGAGCTCTTTGATAGTATCCTCTTGAGCATAGGCATTGAGAACTGGATCCAAGCCAGGGTACTCTTCAATGTCAGACTCGCTATCACCGTCGGAATCAAGCCAATAGTCAATGTCGTCGCTAGGGAAGGTAGAGGCAGACCCTAGCATATCATCGATATGTGGAAATGAACTGATCGACGGCATGTTGTGAGAGTCTGGAACATCACTTAAGATGTTGAGACCCATAAGTTCACTCTCAACCTGGAACTGGTCGAGCCGAGAAACATCAATCAGGTCTTCTTGGGTTCCATCCTCCAAGGGTAGACCGCCCGCAGGCTTGGTTTCTGAACCACCGCATGTGGCAACAGACTGCGTGCCGAGTGGTTGACCAGTTTGAAGAGGCTGACCGCCGAAGAGCAAGCTAGAAGAGCTCCACGAGAACTCAAAGTCCCGTGCGTAGAAGCCTCGGACGGCATTAGGCACAGCTGAATCTGCAACCATGGACTTGTAACTTTGTAGTTCGGTGCGAAGGGGTTTCGCTAGATCTGATAACTCCCGCGTTGAGGAGTCATCCAAGATTGTAGGCTGCTCGTGGGATGCTAACTTCGCAATCTCGGACTTAACTTCCCCGAGCACTGTAGACAGCGAGCGAGCATCTTGAGACCTTTGGGATGGAATCGAATGTGTGATCTCAGTTGGAGCAGAAGGTATGCTTTTGGACGGAATCGTAAGGTCCCTTTCTGAGGGACCAGACGGTGTCGTCTCAGACAGTGCAGTTGGCACCTTTGCTCCCGAGCCCGTTGATGGATCAGAGACTGAGTCGAGGAATTACAAACCGGGCCTTTGGGTTGACGCAGACGGCCAAGGATCATAAGTCGACGTATCAAGCCCACAAGGATCGGAGTATTCGCTTGTGACATTGTTATGAGAGTTTTGACGGAGGCCTATTAAATCGATACCACATTCAAGGGCGGCTTCTCGTGTAGAAAAGTTGGAGTCAGACTCTAAGATCTGGATGGAACATAAGTTAGTAAAGTGCTTGTTATAATAAAATGTGCAGCACTGAGGCTGGTAAAAGTAGCCTTTTCTGGTCTATAGAAGTAGGTCATTTTAACTATAAAATTTTCACTCACTCGTAATGAAGGCGTTTCCGCTGAAGACTTCGTGTTGACGGGGAGGGACTCTCCGTCTAGCGCCGCTTGCTCCCGAGCGGGTGGGTCTGAGCCGGGAGGCCCATCGCGTGGTGGGGACATCGCGCTGGCAACCTATTAGTATAATAGGATGGCGTTTAATTTCAGAGGTCAAGTAGGGAAGGGTGTTGTGCTTGAATTGAAAGAGGGAGCCTATCAAGAAGTCGCAGCTCCTGAATTGAGGAAGGGGAAAGAAACAAGATCATGTTGCTCTAAGATCTTTGCTCCTATTTCTACCCTCATACAACGTGCCCAGAATGTGCCAGATTCAAGATCTTGCGAAAAGATCTTGCGAAAAATTGCTTATTGGGGAGTCTTGCTGCCGACTCTGCAGCCCCGTACCCACTCTCTTGCTTAAGCGCGGATTGGAGAACAAGCATTGGCTGCCCCTTACGTGGCCTGGTATGGTATTCATAGGTATGTTTTGTGTACTCGTGATACGATATCAATAATAGTCAACACGTAAAAGGCACTTGTTCAATACTCTATAGCTACGATTTATGATACCTTGTTTTCGAACAAATTGTGGCTGGTAATGTCCGCGGGATAAGCGCGCTTGTCCCGCTGGACATTCCTCAAGCCGGATCTTTGCCAACTCTTGGGGGCCAAAAAGTGTTATTACGGGCTGGATTTGCTCGTCTTCTGATAGGGTGCTGACTTGAACAATCATTTCACTCGCTATAGGTGCGGTGACGGGAGTGATGTGTGAAGGGTCATCGACGTGGCTATTAAAACAATATTCTAATTCCCTATTCTAACCCCAACGCATCTGTATCGATTTTTCTCCAGGATAAGTATAGTGCTTATACACGCAAGTGGCCAGACACAGTTTAATAAGGCTGATTGGGTGCAGCCTCTATCAGAGAAATTCGTTCGGGGCCCGGCAGTTTTCCCGCATTATCCAGAAATGCAGCACGCGCCGATCAACATAGGCTTCGAATGTTCAGGTCGATTCTACAATTGCAAACATTGTACACAAACAAGAGGAAAGTAAGACTAATTTGAACAAGTCGTGCTGAAAATCACCTTGTAAGCATAGTATTGAAGTTAATATGTATCGACGTAGCGCAGGTTGATTGACCGTAAAGTACATATTGGTACCGTAAGGCTGAGTTGCAGGCACCGTTTGACGCACTAAAGTCCCTGCCGTATAAGGCTATTGGCAAAAAGCTCAGAACGCCTAGACAAGAAAGGTGAACACAATTGAGCTACAAGAGAAGCAGATCTGACTAAAAATACACTTTATACAATTGACAATCCGAAACGCCATGATACGAGCCCTCCACAAGCTTCAATCTCAGAACACTTGATATATCAGTCCGACCCGCGCCGTTGGCTGCTGACCGCTGGCCACCTCTCTTATCTTAGCCATCATACTCGGCGCCCACAGTCCATTTTCCGCGTCTACCCTTGCTGAGCACGCGGGACTTTCAAGATGTTGGTACCAACCACTCAAATACCGGAAAGACCTATTGCATGCTGGACATCGGAACGGGAATGCTGGGTCCCCGGAATCCACATCGGATCCGGCAATGATGCCTCTAGCGATGGTGGTGATGACGCCTGATTTGATGTTGGTCCCGGCGCAGAAGCCTGACTCTAAATGCAAGATGAGATTGGCATGAGAAGTGAAGGCTTCAAAACAAGTGAAGCACTCGATGTTTCTGGCTTGATGTGTTTTAAGGTGCTAGTAATTTTGCTTGTTAGCTGTGATACCCTGTAAGAAAAAAGACGAAGCAGAAAAAGTAAGCTCTTGACATGGCTTAAGGAAGAACTTACCATAATGAGGTTGTTCCTGGTTGAGAAAGTCTCGCAGCAATGAGTACACATGTTATGCTCTTCAACTCTATGGTTATGAAGGACCACATCGTCCAGAAATACCACGCCGCAGGCATCACAGAGATTATGGACATTCACACTATGCTGTCCAAGCTCATCTGGCGAACAAAGGTCAGCCGGACAGCGCGGACATGGCCAATGCTCCCGCGAGTTCTGCTCATGCTGGTACAGCGCGTGGTCGGAATTGAATCCTCTCGCGCATCGGTAGCAGTAGACGTGGTTGTTGGAGTTTTGGAAGTGCTGGTGGAGGGCGTGGAGTGAGATGAAGTCTCTGTCGCATTTGGAGCAGTACTCGGGCATTTTTGACCGTGAGAGATGCCGGCGCGTTCGCCGCTCACTTTTTGATTCTTTTACACTTTCTAAATGATCGAGAAGCTCTTGAGACAGGAGGGTTCGAATTACGTCGAGCAATGACGATGCTCCGGGGTGAGACTTAGCGTCGGACCGTCTTGAAGCCGGTAGTTGCTTTTTCCGAGCCGGGGTGTTTCAAAAGCCAGCGACAAGGTCTTTTATTACAGTAAACCTTTGAATTGATCCCAGTAATTTGAAAAGCTGTGTGGCAGGTATAGACGTGCGGATAGGTGCGTTGAAGTTTGTGTTTATACTAGCAAGGCTGTCCCTTTCATCTGCCTTGACCTACATTGTACCCTCTTATATTGCAATGGAAGGGCCACAGGGGAGCGAGCTCTTCTGGGAAAGTTCTGTTCAAGATAAAATGAGGAGCAGTGGCCTTCTATATTTTAGACCTAAAAGACAGAGATGAATGTGGAAGTATGGAGGTTTTGCGTTTTACGTTTACAGCGAGTATTGGACCGCGTCTCAAAACGTTTTTGTACAACAGCCTATGCAGTTGGCTTTGGAGCTGGATGTCGACGACGGACTATGATTTTTGCCAGGGTTTCAGGTCGCCTTGCTCATTTAGTTACCGCAGCTTTAGCACGAGACTATGGAAGATATATCGTTTTCGAAGGGATGTTAATATCAATGTGGGCTGGTATTAATGCCGTCCATGGCGTTCATGAGGATCCAAGGACTGTCATTACTGTTATTCCTGAGAGGCAGTGGAGGAACCCAGTCCTTGTCCCAACTTTTACCGCAAAGCTCCGAGCAGCTACACTGCTACCAAGATTCAATTTGGCTTAGGAACTTCTTGAGGTGCATTTGCTATGGGTACATCTCATGTTGATTATGGCTGCCCGAGTTATATCATTAGTGCTACAGCTCTCGGCCGGTACCTCTGGAGGTTCGGGAGAGAAGTATGATGCTCGTGGGAGCAGCGCTTCTAGCTGTATTGAAGGATGTAAACTAAACAAAACCCTTAGACTTGGTTTTGCAGAGTGGTGCTTGAAAGTCGGAGTGGATGAGATTCAGAGTTACAGTGATTGGTTACAGGCTTACAGCCATTGGTTACAGTGAATGGTGCCTGGGGCAGGCGCACATCCGCTGCAGATTCAGGGTCCTTTAGTGGACATGTCCTGCTTCTAGATCCTTGGAGATGCACTGAGGCCCGCACTACTGCAGCTTATTAGTGGGTACCTTGCCTAAATGGACGTAGCCAGGCCCGACGCATTGCAGTGTAATCCACTAGAAAATACCACCTTAGGTGCTTTAGTACAGCCTCAGGGCTACAATTGACTCTGTTAGGTGGCTTACCATTCGCTGAACAGCACCAAAGCGTCGTACGGTAGGCCTCCGTGGGTGGGTCTGGGTCTGTCTTGGTCTGCCCCTCCCCCTCATTTTCATCTTCTCTTACCTACGATTCTTCTGCTTTCTAGGACTAAGGCAAGGTAAGGTAAGCTCAACTTCTTGGTAAAAGTTGGAAGCATCATCATCATCATCATCATCATTAGCTTGCTCTTCTTTGGGCGTTGGAGGTGTCACCAAGCTTTCCCCGCAAGCAGGACACGTACTTCTTTGTTTTCCTCTTCTCTTCTTTTCTTCTTGGTCTATATTCTTGAATATCATAACGACCCAATCCCCTTCTGCTCTCCATTTCCTTCGCTTTGCCACCCTTCCCTCTCCACCATGGCCCCAAAAGGCGAGATCCCACCAAACAAATCGAGCACCAGCCTCTCCGGAAGAGCTGGTCAATCCACGCCCGAACTCCGAATCTTACACTACAACGACGTCTACCATGTCGATCCTGCCAGTGCCGAGCCGATTGGCGGTTTTCCTCGCTTCATGAACCTCATCAAGGAGTACAGGGACGGTGACCAGTACAAAGACCAACCTCGTCTGACCACCTTCTTCTCCGGCGATGCCTTCAATCCCAGCTTAGAGAGCACCGTCACCAAGGGCAAGTCTTCCCTCTCACCGCTGTGATCAAGCACACGTAGGTATCTAACAGCACCAGGGAAACATATGGTACCAGTCTTAAACACAATAGGCACCGACTGTGCCTGCGTTGGGGTAAGCACGCGACGATTTCTTTGCGTATTCCTCGAGCCCCTCGCTGACCTTGCAGAACCACGACTTCGACTTCGGTGTCAAGCAGTTCCAACATCTCACATCCAAGACCACTTTCCCATGGCTGCTCGCCAACGTCCTCGACCCTGCCCTCGGCGAGGGTGTACCTCTCGGCAACGCGAAAAAGACAATCATGCTCGAGACCGACACGGGAGTCAAGATTGGCGTTCTCGGCCTCGGTGAGCGTGAGTGGCTGGGAACCATCAACGTCCTGCCGCCCAACATCATATACAAGTCTGCAAGCGAGACGGCCAAGGAGCTGGTGCCTGTCCTGAGGGAACAAGGAGCGGACATCATTGTCTGCGTAAGCCACATGCGCGAACCAAACGATAACAAGCTGGCCGAAAAGACCGATGGACTGATTGACATCATCCTCGGCGGTCACGACCACTATTACTCTCACAACTTCATCAAGGGCACGCACGTCCTACGTTCCGGTTCCGACTTTAAGCAGCTTAGCTACATTGAAGCATGGAAGAAGGATGGCGGCGGCTGGGACTTTGATATATGGCGACGAGATGTCACCTCTAATATTCCCGAAGACCAGCCCACGGTCAAGCTTGTCAGCGATTTGACGTCTAAGCTCCAGCAATCATTGTCCAAGCCCGTAGGTTGGACCGCCATGCCTCTCGATGCTCGCTTTAGCACGGTGCGCATGAAAGAGTCTAACCTGGGGAATTTCGTCTGCGACATTATGCGCCAGTACCACGGCGCTGACTGCACCATGATGGCGTCGGGAACAATCCGCGGTGACCAGATCTACCCGCCTGGAGCCATCCGTATCAAGGACATCACCACCTGCTTCCCCTTTGAGGACCCGGTAGTCCTTCTCAAAGTCACCGGTCAAGCCATTTGGGACGCCCTAGAAAACGGAGTGGCGACGTATCCGGCGCTGGAAGGACGCTTCCCTCAAGTGGCTGGTATTGAGTTCGAATTCGATCCCAGTCGCGAGCCTAACAAAAGGGTGACGTCGCTTCTTATTAACGGGGAGCAATACGGTCCCGACAAGGAGTACAAGTTGGCCACAAGAGGATATATGGGACGCGGAAAAGGTATAACTTGTTTTCTGACACGTAATGTGGTATGGACTAACGGACACAGATGGATACACTGCCCTGCTCGTCAAGTCTGAGGGTGGAAACTGTGAGGAGATAGTCGACGAGGAAAACGGCATCCTCATTTCTACAATCCTTCGCCAATACTTTATGGGTCTGCGGACTGTCGGACAGTGGAAGAATCTCGCCGAGAGCTGGGTGTCCGTCGCGACCAACACGCCCACACCACTCTCACCTACCGCCACCACCAAGCCACCACCTGATGTATGGCCACAGGCGAAGAAGGGTCCAACTCGCAATCCAGTCCAGCAAGCAGACAGTGAAGAGACAGGCCAGGAATGGACCAACTTTCTGCAGTCCCGACTTGGCCTCAACAAAGCGCCTCTCAATGATGATAGCGACTCGGAGAGTGACGACGACGATCCAGACGCTGTGGATGATGATCAGATGGACTTTGAGATTCTCCTGATGCGCAAATTCTGGACACGCTGGGCGTTACGGACAGGTGTCAAAGCGAGTGTATGTGACCCCCTGCGGGAAGAAGAATGCACCGTAGACTGGACAAGGACGATTGCACCTGTCCTGGAGGGTAGGATCAAAATGGTCGAGGGATAAGATGACCTGAATACGATGTACATGAGACATGATCATAGATGATTGTAGACACTGATGCATTTGTTTGGACAGAAACGTAAACTTTCAGTAAGAATTAAATAACAAAAATGTGGAATGATGTCCTCCCCTTTCCATAAATTATCGAAACATCCCTCAAGCATACTTCAGCCTGGTGACGTGACCACGCTAAGAAGTAAACCATGACCAAGTTGTGTAAGTCGGGGGACGGGCCGCTCCGGCCCCACGTTCGGAGCCGATCGCTGAAATCGTGTCGTTGTTCAATTTGTCGCCGGCCGTTGGCTGCTCATGATTCAATTCGTCGTAAGTGCGGATTTCAGTGATCATGTAGCCAAACATGTACCTCTTTAGTATGGCCCGGGATAAAAGACTGGAGGAGGGGGGATCGAAGAAGCAGAGGACGTGTCCGACTTTTCTAACGCATCCTTAATTGCGCGAGAATGCTGCCCGTTGCGCACAGCCCGTCTCCAAGAACGCAGGTTTGATATGGCGGGAGACTCGGTTCGGCCTCCGACTCTCTGACTGTACAGAGTCGCCAAAGGAATAAGAGGAGCCTCAACATCCCTATACCGCCTAGCTAGATTCTCAGCCCTCACCTTTCTCCGTCGCTCCATGCAATCCCGAATGCCAAAAATACAAGTGAAGACGACCAGAGTGAGAATCATAAAAGACATTAGGACGACGACAAAGATTTTGGAGGCGTCTTGGTTGGGGGCGAGGTAGCCCATGAGAAGCTCGAAGGGCTCCATGTTGTGGACCTGGCTGCTGTTGCCGTGCTGGAGCATGTGGGCGTGTTGGAGGGTGTCGTTGTGAAGTCGGGTAGTTTGGGCTTCGGTGGAGAAGGGGGTGTTTGGGTCTTGGTGGATCATGATGGAGCGCATTTTTGGAGGTGTTGTTGAGAGTTGGCTTGGTGTGATTGAGGAGTTGGATGGAGGTGAGTTTGGTGTATGTGAAGATGTGAAGTGCGTGGAGTAGAGTGTGATGTGTGGGAGAAAGTCAAGATGGGAGAAAGGAAGCGGGAGGGGAGGAAGGAAAGGAAGAATGGGATGAGGGATAACAAAAGCTCTGGTCATGGACATGTCACTATTTTTAAAGTTTATAACGGCAGCTGCAGAGCTTCTTGTTGTCCCTCCTACGATGCTAGCTGTGATACTTCCAACCCCTTTTTTAAACAATTGCAATACATACGCAAATATATACATATAAGTAAACACATAAATATATACAGAAGCACACACAGGAGTACAGGGATAAATACACATGAAATTATACAAATGTATAAAAACAGAGAGAATAAGGCAACGCAGAAGATAGAGGTGATGTTATAAAAGTTACCATTCTATTTCTTCTAGAACCCACGTAAAGTCTGGATCCCACGCAAAGTTCGAAACTTTCCCCGGATCAGGAAGTTGCCAAGGGTTGTCGTGCGAGTCGGGAAGAGCTTCGTCGGTTGTCTGCCGCCCGTTTGTAGCTGAAGACTCGACAGCTGTGGTCGTCGGTTCCTCGTCTTCGGGGGACGAATAGGGATTCTCCTCTTCCTCCTCCTCGATAATAGTAGACAGTTTTCCGCCTTCAGAGGAGGCCAAAGTACTCTGGTCTTCAGCTGTAATCGTAGCATTCTCATCTTTGGGAGAAGTAAACGGGTTCTCCAATTCGGGGATAGCAGCCCCCAATATTTCGTACTGGGGAGAAGTGAACGAATTCTTCCTCTTCTTATCTTCCTCCCTTTTTGAAGACTCTGGGTTGATAGTCTCCAATTCATACGCCTCAGCCGCTGTATTTCTTGGCGTCGCTGTCGTTTCTGGTTGTTGAGTCGACCCAGAGTTGTTGTTCTCAGCAGCTGCTTCTGCCGCTGCCGCTGCTTCCTTCTTATCAAGCTGTTCAACCCTATACAGCTGACACGGGATAGAGAAGAAGATAATGACGAGCGAAATAATAACTAAAATAATCACAATCGTCCCATCAGACAATCTGCCATTGTGTTTCTCTCCAATGCGACCCTGACGATTGGAAGAGTAGGTACTATTATAGGTCTCTATCGGAAAGGGGGCTTCCGTGGCGGAAATAGCTGTGGAAAGGACGGAGGTGAGGGATGGCGTTGTGTAGGCGGGCATTTTTGGTCTGTTTAGAGGGTTCTAGGGAGATGGTTGTAATGAGTAAAAAGGGAGTGGGTGGTTTGCTTCTAATTTGGGGGGGAAAGAGCTGATACTAGTAGTAAAGACACAAGTATAGCTTAAGGAGAAAGTAGGACTTGGGAGAAGAATAGGAGATAAGTACGAAGACTGTCATACGAGATTGAATTGTATAAACCATACGTCCTTTCATTACAACACATAGGGCTTACACCTTAGAAGACACTAATTTAATTTAGTTATGTATTTTCTTGCCCCCTTTTTTAATAATAATAACATTGTACAGAGTAAAAAACTATAGCAACGCTATAAATATTGCATAACAAACCTCACAGCGCAAATGAAAACTTTTACTCCCCCAGCCTCTTCTATATAAGTCTTTGGACTTGCAAGAGTTAAGCCCTCCCTTCTACACTTTTAGCCTTCTTCCTCTTTTCATCTTCATTAACTTTTCATCCCTTCTCAACACTTTGCTCTTTATTTATTCTAACTATCTATTCATCTTCACATATTCAGACAATGGCCATGGATAGTCTCCTCTCCACTACTCGATCTAACGATGTTAGATCCATTTTCAGCCAAGATAGCGCTGCTAGCACCGCTCCAAGCAGTGTTTCCAGCGAGGGCAGCTCCTATCACGCCATCAACCTCGCCCTGCTCAACGTCGAAACCGCAGACTGGTACATGTCACTCATACAATTAGTTCTCGAAGTTCTCCATGAGGACCAAGAAATCCTGGACGAGATTATGAATCGCCATTCGTGGCTTATGGACGAAGACGCTACGAGTGAGACTTTCGAAGATGCAGCCGCTTCGTATGAATCGCCGCGTGTTTCTGAGATTGAATATGCTTCGAACCAGGGGTGGGGATCTCCTAATCATACTGTGGATGATGTCTTCACTATAAGGTCAAGCGATTATTTTGGTGATGTTGAAACGGTGCATAGTCTTGTTGAACTGGGAGGTCTGTTGAAGCGCATGCATGGGCCGGCTGCGTCCATCGGCGGATCGTCAACAAGCGATAAGCTACGATCCCAGAACCCACTAGTGGACCGACCTCGGCTTCGTCAGGCTCGACTTGACGATTATTGGGATGAAATGGTTAGACAGAAACTTTCTAAGCGCAGCAATTTCGATCAAACGCCTCTTGTTGGACAAGCTCACCTAACTACCCTTGACACTCCTCGAACACAACTACACAACAACAACCCAGCCGGCCTGAATCAGAACCAACAGCATTTCCAAAAGAAGCCATCTACCATGCAAAAGATCTGCAGCACACTTGACATGTTGTTTTGCGGTTTCCCTCGGCTTTCCACCAGAGCCAGGTGTTTGCTACCTCGGCCTAAACCCGTGTCTGAGAGAATACAGCTCCTGTCTCTTGGGAAAAGCCGCATACAGTATGGAACGGAGATAAAGAGATCTGTGAAGAAGCGTGCGATTCGAGGAATAAGAGGAAAGTATGCGGCCAGCTAGGATGAGATGCCATGGGGAGCAAGGAAGGGCGAGTGTCTGGACTCGGAGGGTTGTGAATATACAGGAGAAAGTATGATATGTGCATTCAGTCATTTGTGCAGCGTCATGAAGAACTAGGGAAAAAAGGGGGCATAATTTTGAAGATTTAGTATGTTTATTCGCCTGTTAGTTAGACATTCACAACAGAGGATCGTTACAGCGCATACATAGATTCCCGAAACAAACCAGTACAGTGAGGCTATCTACACGACCATACCAACACGCTTTCATCTCCCATACTCTTTCAATCATTCGCTAATCTTCGAAGCTCTTCCAACTCTACAACCCGATTCTTCCCCCCTTCCACAGCCAAGCTAATCATCGCCTTACCCAACTGCACCGTCCTCATCCCCCCCGAAACCGGCCCAAAAGCAGCCTTCCAACCAGGTGTATCCCTCCCAATCAGCGCCGCCGGCCTCGCAAGATACACTTCAAACTTCCCATCCGTTTCTCCCCCCTCTTCCTCATCAGCAATGTCGCTCAGACCTTTCTCCACGGCGCCCTTGATGCGCCGCGTGTCGGACATAAAGTACAGCGGCTTGTCTTGGTCCCATACGGCCATGGCGCCGCTGGTGAAGATGAAGCGGAAGGGTTTGCCAGAGGGGACTTTGGGGGAGAGATGGGTGCGCATGGCGGTGGCGGCGGCGAGGGTGTAGTCTACGCCTACTTTGCGAGCGAGGTCTGCGTCGCCGTTGAATTGTCTGACGGTACCTCCGATAGCCCTATCTTTAATTAGTTAAAGTAATTCAAGTCAAGCCAAAAAAAAAAAAAAAAAAAAAAAAAAAAAGAAGGAAAACTGTGCAAGCCATCTCAACTGGGAAAGGGTATAAATGGGGAGTAGCCAGGCGTCGCACTCACCATAGACACGCTTCGGCCCCCTCGAGACGACTCATCAACTCATCCGGGTACTGCGAAAAGTCGCTGTGTAGAACAACCTCGACTTTTTCATGGCTCTCAATGTCGCCGGACACGTTGCGCCGTGTGACGATAATGACTTTGGTAATGCGCTCGTCGGCGAGGCAGGCTTCTACGATGCCTTGTCCGGCGGAGCCGGTTGCTCCCGTGACAATGACCTTCATGATTCCTCGTGCAGGTGAGGTTTTCCTTTGCCGTGTCTTTCTTATGGATCTTAATAATGGATTGGAGCTTGAGATGTATCCCGTCTCTGCTCTGTTGCAGAAGTCAATGGACTTCTGGTATGGTGTCAACGGCTATTTCAGCGTATCATCGGTCGTCGGCACCGGTGTCGGCGATGGAATCTCTGCTGCTCCAAATCTCCAGCAGGGGTCGCTTTAATACATCCGCAATAAGTCGAAACTAGCAGGGAAAGTGACTAGCTCACGGATGCAAGCGAATTCGAGACAAGATAAAAAAAGAAAAGTAGAGAACTACTGGAGAACTATGATCAAGCGACACAAGTATTAAATAACCCCCACAGACGGGAAGTCAGTGGTGGTGCCGCAAAGGATTCAGGCGCTGGATAATGCCGTTTTATGCGATGAATCTGACAGAAACAGTGGATCCTTGCATCTTCGCATTCAAACGGCCGATCTAATGTACGAGTCCGAGCCGATAAAATATTTATAAGTTAGTGTGTGTACGTATGTCAAGTACGCGTACGCGTATAGATGAGATGTTGCCTGCGTTTAGTGTGCGTACATGCAAGATCTTTAACGACTTATCTCACATCAGCGCAGATCTTGAAATGTTATGTAACTGTAGGCATCAATTAAAACGGCGTTGATCGTACCTGATCGGAAGAGAAGACGCCGCAGCAGGAGATGATAATTACTGGTGACAACATCCGAGTCGCCCGTTTTAGCCAGTCATGGGGTCATCATCTGCCGAAGCACTGTAACCCCAGCTGTGTACCTGAACTCCTTGACATTGCACTTCGACTTGACCTACCTTACTTGCTCTACTCTGAAAGCGTGTCGGAGACTATTTCCGGTATTTATCAGGACTCCACACAGCCACCCCGGCGATGCGGGCAGTGGGCTCCCGGGATCGGTGGGGACCGTGGAGAAGGCCGGCCGGCAGTCCGCTTAGGCATCCGGTGAGCGGTTCCGAGGTGGTCGGTTTCTTGTCGACACGTGCCTCTTCCACCCTGTGTAGCCTATCCCCAGGAAAAGGTAGCAGCAAGTCTTGTCCTTTCTGAAGGTTTGCGACGAACTTGAATGAGGAGGCTCCCTGTAGACTATCACGCAATGGGTGTCGCCGTCTGGCTGGTTTATCATAACCTCTGCAACTCGTCTGTGCAACAAAGGTTGACTCAATCTTACACGGCCAGCCAGTCGTATCCATAGACCATTAAGCGTTAGACATACTTCTTCACTTATGAAATGAGCAACGCCAAGATACATGCATGATCGTCATCATCATGCCAAGGACTAGAGGCAATAGTAAACAAGTACTCGCATTAGGGTATCTCCATAACAAAAGTATACCATCACTCCAACACTTCCTGCTTAAGCAGCCCGGCTGCCCTCAAGCTTCTCCGCCGCATTCTTGCTGTGCGGCTCATCCTTGCTAGTAATGTGTTGGGCCTCCCCACCGAGCTGCTCGATAGCGGCGCGGCTGTTCTCCTTGCTCTGCTCGCTGGTGTCTATGGCCCTGTCAGTATTTTTTGCATATCCTAGAAGACTCTTGCAAGATGAAATAAAAAACGTACTGGGGTTGGAGAGGTTGGCCTTGTGCCCCTGGATGGCGTTGGAGACGTTCTCCTGGCCTTGGTTGAGCTCCTGCATGTCGTCGGAGAGGACACTCTTTGCTGCGCCGTCGGCCATGATGATGGATTGATAAGTTGATTTGGTTTTGGAAAGGTTGCAAAGTTTTTGAATTTGGTCAAGCAATAATCTTGAAACCTTCCAAGTAAAGCCGTCGCGGACGAGGCCTCCTCTTTTATAACTCGTCACTCACAACTTACAAGGCACGCTTTCCCCCCACGATCACCCTTCGCCAACTTGGACCCTTGCGTCATTTCACAAACATATTTGCCCAGGTGATGTATGAAAAATAAAAAGGTTAAAGCGTGAATGGCAAGCCTTACAGGAGCAAAATGTCCGATCGAGATTGTCGCGAGGCGGTTGTGCAACGCTGGGCGTTGTTCGGGGTAGGCGTGAAAGGTATGATGCAATGTGGGTTTGGGCCAAGTTGGAGTTGGAAACTTGGTTGTTGGCTTATGAGGAAGAGAGAGTGTGTGTGTGCCGGGATCCTTTAACTTGGTGGTGGCGCCAAGGCTGCATGTGTCTGAACGATTATGTGGGGGAGCAGATGAGATCAGTTGGATGTCGATCAGCATTCGTGCTCTACTCCAAGAGTTCTGGCTGTGACTATCGTCAGATTGTTTGCGTGAGTGGTTGTAAGCTGTTTGGTCTGGGTGGCGATATTCACCACCCCGTTGACCAGCACCAGCGCCAACAATGATACACTCAAGACAACGTTACCAGACTCATGATTTTTGTCTTTGTACTTTATGAATCATTTGTCCATCAAGTGAAAATCGTCGGTAGAGCCTCGCCGCTGATCCGCTGTCCCAGCCTGGTAACAAACAACCACGCCATCTTAGACAAGTCATCGCTCAACTCGCCCTGACGAACAACCTTCAACCGACTCGAAGCCAGCACAAACCCGCCGCAGGAGATTTGAACCACGCTCACACTGGGGTGAAACATGTTGAGCGCCAAGTGATAGTTCAGGTACCGGGCCAGCGCGTCCATGAAGGGCTGTTCGGGGGCATTCTCGTCTTGGAGCCACGCCCACCCGTTGTCGCTGTTGCCGCCTGCTAGCCTGCGCCGTTCGCGAATGTCCTTTTCCCAGGCTGCTGTTCCTCGTGGTTTCTTCTGAGAAAGAGCTGTTCCCGCGCGCACGAAGCGGCGGAGATCAGGTGGTTGTATGGTTATATCGATGGATCGCAGACCAGGTTTAGAGGTGCCTGCGGTCTGGTCTCGGTCCATGTCCACATCCGAGTCGTCAACGTTGGCCTCGCTCGGATCTGGGAGAGGCGCATTGAAAGCAAGAGTGATGACAAAGTCCGGACCTCTTGATGCGATACCCATGGTACGGATCCAGTCTTCCCAGACATTGACGATGGTCCTCGTGCCCAGTGCCAGCTTGCTCACGCGACAGTCAAAGGTGCTCGATAACCATTCGCTAATAACATTCTTGAGCGGCAGCGGCATGCGCAGCAATAATAGAGGTAAATGAATGAACTGGTCCGAATCAGCGGTGGCTGAACGACTAGCATCGTCATCAGGCTGCATCTGCCACGCCGGCGCATTCGATGTAGAGGTATCCTTTGCGCCTGGCAGCAGAAGCGCAATGTAGGCCGCATTCTCATGTCTGATCTCGATCCAAAGTCCTTGTTTCTGGCTCTGAGAGAGCGAGTTCCACACACTGTCCGTGTCGTTGTCCGCATCTCCTTCGTCTCCGACCTCGTCTCCAAGAACCGCGTTCGCATGGAACCATCGTAGCTTTACAGATCGTAAAAGTCCAACCTGACCTGCCGGTGTTTCTGTCGCCTCGAGCCCAATTTGTATACCTCGTATGACATCTCCTACTAGCAGTTCGCGTAACCGACGGCCAAGGGTCTCTAGTCTCTTCTCGGTGAGCTTGTCCTGGCCGACGTAGAGGGGTGACACGCGGTGTGTGGAAAAGGTGGTGTTGAAGAAGGGAGGCGTGGGCTCGTCATTTCGATCTTGGGGTTCGGCGATGGAGCTGGAAGCTTGTGAAGCTCCCGAATGTCGCGACATATCGTAGGAGGTTTGCAATTAGACAGACTCGTTATCGTATAATGGCAGCTCCTTGGAATCCCCGAGAGGCGGGTTGCCTTCGACGCGTGTAAAGTGGACCAATTGCAGGTTATGAGGAGTTGTAAGACCCTTGGCTTCTTTCTGCGACTTCATGACACGTCAAAATTCTGTCGCGCAAAGAGTCCGATCCACGCGGCGCTGTGGGTGGAAGATCAAAGTTGGTAGCTTGTCATTGTCAATGTGCCCCGCGACGGATCATCGCCAGTTGCTGCTACCTGTAATATCGCTACCCTATACCACTGTTCGGTATTTCTCTTCTTCAGCTCCAAACGCCTCAAGAGGGGAAGTAAACGAGAGTTCTTGGTTAAAATTGTGGAAAGTCCTTGAGCTGAATATTATATCTCACAAATAGACGAACTGTAATGTTATAGCCCAAGGGGTGTTGGCAAAGACTTAGACGGGAACAACAGATAAATGAGTTTTTGGTGAACTACGTGTAATCCAAAAAAAAAAAAGAAATCGTCTGATGTGTGGAAATGGGAGTAATCAACTCTACTCCTTTATGCTTCTTCTATACATGCATTTTTGCTACCATGATCAAAGTATCATGCTAAATAATATACCTGGTAATCGCTATCTATGCAATCTGGATCCATCAAGCCAACGCCGAAATACCCTTTCCAAGATCCGTAAGCCCAATATGCAAGCACAGCTCTCTAGCTCAAGCTCCGACACTGAATCCGAAAGATCCATCAAAGAGATCCAGCTTCTGCGGATCCCTGCCTCCGCTTCGGAGAGCACGCAAGACATCCATCGATGGCACCTTGTTCGCTGGGTAGAAGAGAAGCAGATTGTCCATGTCGTCCGATGTGAGCTCGCACATGTCCTCCCACTTGTACGTATCGCTGACCTTGGACATCCTATACGTGTGTTAATCATTTGATTTCCGATATCACCTAGTGATGCTTGCTTACCATTCCATCCGCTTGGGGCTCGACTCGGAGTCCGGGGCCACCTTGCGGAGCCTCATCCTCAGCTCACCGATGGCCTCGATGGCGTTGCCAGCGTTAGATGGCAGCTGCTTTGCAATAAACTTCCGCAGCGCAGCAGCAATCCTTGGCCCCTTGCCATTTGTGCTGACCATGATCTGCAGCGGGCCATCACGGTGGACGCTGCCAAAGTAAAAGTCGCACTCGGGCGGCACATCGGCAATGTTGGCCGGGATTTTCTTCTCCTTGCAAAGATTCCATATCACAGTCGATGCAGCGGGATCGTCGACGGCGACGAGCACCATCTCGGCGCCATCGAGGTCTGACGGCTCGAAGACGCGGTCGACGTGGGTGACTTGGTTCTGGGCGACGCGGTGGGCAACTTCTTCGTTTAGCCCGGATGCTGGGCATACAACGTGGACATTGGCGTCGGCGTTGAGGCAGTTGAGGATTCGTCCGGCGGCGACCTTGAAAAAGAAATCGTAAAGTTAACGGCCCGTTCTTGTCATGTGAAACTTGTGATGCTGTTGGGCAGTGCTTTGTCTCACCTCACCACCGCCCACAACCAAGACTTTCTTGCCCTTGATCTGCCATGCCAGGATCAAGCTCCCTCCGGGCTGGACTTCGGGAAACTTCCTCGCCATGCTGCTGCTGCTGCTGTTTTCTAGCAGAGAACGATGAACTGCTTATTGAGATGATGTATTGAAGGATACTTGACAGTGCCCAACGGCGTTGATGTGATGTGATGTGATCAGAGAGCTGGACCCAAAATTTGGTCCAGGGTTCGGGTTACGATAAGGCGATAAGACGCAAACGTCATTGGCCGCCGGATGATAAGCCGGTACTTGCCGTTTCCATAACCCTAACGCGTTTAATTTAAGTACCCCTCTACGACGCTTTGACCCACCGCTGTGCCTCCAAGCCTGTAACCCTAAGGTAGAGTTCGTCTCGGACACTAAGGCACGCCTACGTACTACGACTTGGTGCTGCTACTGCTCAGCCTTGGTACTCCTACGATACTACGAAACTCCCCTCTTCAACACCGGCGACGACGACGAGCAACGCTACTCGAGGCAGAGCTCGGCCCAAACTGTGGTCGTCTCGTCTGCTCGAGTTGCTGATTTCTTTGCTTCACCCGTACTCAAACATATCTCTCATGCTGCACTTTACATCGCTGCTGCCACACCATGTCGGGTCGCAAGCTGGGCGGAGGCCGCGTCCTGGGCAGCGGTAAGGGCCTGGCGCCCCCGGCCTCGCCCTCCGTCTCTGGACCTCGAGCGCCTAGTCCTCTCGCCCCGCCGTCGGAGAGCACAGTTTCTATGGGATCGTCTTCGATTTCACCACCTGCGACTGGTAGTTTGACGGATTTGGGTCAGGACATTGGATCAAGTATCAGCGTGGGGGCGCAGGGCAAGGGAAGGGCGGACACGTCAGGCTTGGTGTGTCCAATTTGCAGTGAAGAGATGGTACGTCTTTCTTTCGTTCCCTATATCGGAGGGTCTTGAGTAGAGGAAAGTAATGCTGACGGTCGCAGGTCACATTGTTGCAGCTCAATCGACATATTGACGATAACCACCAAGAGCTGGCCGAGGATGAGGTTGACGAGGTCAAGACGTGGTTCGACAAACAGGTTTTGAAGGCCAAGCGATTCCAGCCATTATCTCTCATCAACCAAAAATTACGAGGCCTCGAGGTCTTTGAATCGAACGAGACGACGCCAGTAACTCCCACTGCCGCCGCCGCTGCTACCGCCCCTGGGAAGCTTCCCCTCGATTCGCCTGTCGACCCAGACGAGCTTATTTCACGGAAACATTGGCAAAGAACAACCACCGATGACTACTGCACGGACCCAACGTGCGGAAGGGCTTTGGGCCCGATAGCTGGGAGCATTAATTGCCGACACTGCGGGAAGCTGTTCTGCGAGGAGCACACCATGTATCAGATGAAGCTGAGCCGATCGGCAAAGCACGAGCCCGTTAGGGGATACTGGGCGCGAGTATGTGAGACGTGTTACAAGTCGAGAGATGGGTATAACGACCACAGTGGCTTGACACGGGACCATACGAGCGCTTTTGCCGAGATTCGAAGGAAGAAGGTTGAACGACACACTTTGGAGATTTCTAGGTTGGAGAAGCGATTAACCACTATTACGCGAATGTTAGCGAACCAGCCTGATGCTCTCGCGTCGTCAAACGGCTCGATACTATCGCCCGTCACCTCTTTCGCGGGCCAGAAGAACCCGAGGAAGCTTATCGAGCAGTCCGTGGTCACATGGGAGGACGATAATGAGGTGGGCAAGTGTCCCTTTTGCCAGCAGGAATTCGGGTCGTGGACGTTTAGGCGGCACCACTGTCGAATATGCGGGCGTGTGGTTTGCGCCGACCTTCAAACGGCGTGTTCGACCGAGGTAGGCTTAACAGTGGCAAGCCGTACGTTCAGTCTTCCATTTCTCCCATCGACCTATCTAACATTATTCGCAGAAAACGGAGCGACTACCGAGAAGCCCCCAGCAGCCTCACCGGGCGAGGTCAGCGTGGATGTACGAATGTGCCGCGACTGCAAGCATACCATTTTCTCCAGTCGCGAGTTCGCAGAGTCCGTACAACATTCGCCCCCCGACCAACGCGCATACGAAACCCTGCGTCAATTTGAGCGCGGCATCCGTCAGCTCCTGCCTGCCTTCCACAGGGTTCTCATGGCCTTACAGCCGGAAAAGCTGGAAAACGGCGAGGTGGACTTGAATAAACCCCCGCCAACGCATGCTCAGATCCAAGAAGCCGCCAAAATCCGCAAACGTTTAGTGGATAGTTTTACCAAGTACAGTCTGGCGGCGAAGCGATTGCGGGACTTGAAGACGGATAATCCGTCGCAGAAGAAGCTGCAGATGGCGATATATACATATGCAAGCAGCTTTCTCCACGCCAATATGCTGCCGTTGAAGAGCTTACCGCAGCTGCTACGGTCACGGTCTAGCGCTTCGTCAAACGGCAGATTGCTATCACCACAGAACCCCCCATCTTCAGGATTGAGGCATTCTCAACTAGCTTCCACAGACTCCGAGACCAACTCGCAGGCGGGTACGGCTCCAAGCGAGACAGATGACGGCGCAAGCACAGTTGTCAGCCAACTCGAAACCGAAGAAAAGGATCTCCGAGAGCGGCTGGTGGTTCTGGAGGAGCAGCGGTTTATGGTTGATGAGATGCTGAAATCAGCTACAGCAGCGAGGCGGTTTGAAGAGGTTACGGCTTTGACGAGGAATAAGGAGGAGTTGGAGGGGGAGATTAATGGGTTGAAGATTAAGGTGGGAGATGTTGAGGATCGATGGGAGGGTGTTTATCGTAATGGGACGGGCTGATTCGGGGGGGTTATGAGTTTTCATACTGGGGTGATGAGATTGGCATTTTTTATTCTGTTGCGTTTTGCATGGCGTGGCGTTAGGGGTGGTTTATTAACGAAATATCATCATATAGGATTTATGAAAGCAACATTTATTGAGACTGGATCTATTGGGAGTGCAATCCAGATGTAGCCGTGAGAGAGGCCTGTCCCCTTCCTAATCACCTGCAACTTCATCCCGGATTTCACATAAGTCGTTGCATAAGATAATTTAAAGTAACGAAAGCTCAACTTTTCATACATACTAGTCGAACGGCTAAAAAAAAAAAAACCCGAGGGATCTTGATATCAAACATGTGTCGCCCATCCATGTACACTTAAAAAAGAAAGTGCTACTATACGCCAGTCGTGAAGCACACCCCCCTTTCCCAAACGCCGAGGTATATCAAAAACAACAATAACATAAAACCCAACAGGCGGGGGGAAAGTCAAAACAATTACTCAAATCCAATAACGTTAATCTTGAACATCAAAGAGTTCAAAAGAAGAAGCATAAAAAGAAACAAAAAAAGACGGAGACAATGGCAGGTTGGATATGTGGCACAAGAGGTAGACATCACTAATGCACCACGCCCTCCACGCCACCTAGGAAACGCCTCACACGTCCAATGTCCAGCTCGTCATGTTCGCTTTCGACAGCTTTGAGGAGGCCGTCCACTACGGCGTCGACCTCATTTTCTGTGACGCCTGTGCAGAGAGCGACGACGCGGCGGTACTTGACTTCGACGTCACGGCTACGGCTCTTCAGACCATTAACCATATTCCGCGTAGCATCAGCCGTACTCTGCAACGCCTTAATCCTCGTACGAAGCACAAGCGAAGAAGGCAAGAACCCAGCACCAGAAAGCTCATCCGAGGAATCCAGGATAGTAGAGAGTTCGGTTTCCCAGGAGGCAGAGTTCGCTTCGCGCTGCTCGTGCATGGCACGGATTTGGTCCTCTTGACGGGCTTGAGCTAGGTTGGAGACGATGGTGCGGGCGACTTGTTGTTTTTTGAGGGCGGCGCTGAGTTGTTCGACGCTGCGGCGGGCGTCGCTGAGTTGGGTGGATGTGGTGCGGAGGGTGGTGTGGAGGGAGTCAATGGAGGATTGTTTTGATTTGAGCTCTTGGTGGAAGGAGGAGCTGGTTTCGTTGAGGAGATGGGTGATGGCTATAGTAATTAGTTGATGAGTCTCATGTGAAATAAGAGAAATAAGAAAAAGGGGGAACTTACAGGCTACAATCTCATCACTGCTCTCACGCGTGCGAGGTTGAGATCCTTGTGTCGCGTTATTCTCCGTGTTCTTATCAGCCTCGGCCTTCTCCTCAGCATTTTCACCACCAATGCCAAAGTCCAACGGCCGCAGACCAGCGCGATTGGCAATCTCAGGATCAGCTCCAACCTCTAACAACTGAGAGACAATACTCCGGTTGCCGATGCGAGCCGCAATGTTGAGAGCCGTATCACCGGCGCTGTCCTGGGCGTTGACAATCTCCGTCATGAAGCGAGCAATGCCCATTTTTGGAATCATAGAGTTGGCAAGGTGACCGTTGGTTTGCTGGCTGTTTGGGGCACTGCCTTGCCTAACGACCCATTCTAACAGACTCTCAAGATAGTAGCGGCTGGCGGCGCTGCGGCCCTTAACGGCGCTCGTGACGGCAATGTGGTGAAGGACGGTGCGTCCCTTATGATCGCGGTCTTCGATTGTGCTGCCGAGGACATCTAGCAGATCGGGGAAGGATCCGTGGTCCATGGAGTTGGTGACCAGGCAAGCGCGCATCAAGGCCGTCTCCCCAGATAAGTTGACCCTCTGGGCTGAAGCACCAGCTGCGATGAGCGCTCTCAAAAGGGACATACGCGAGAGGGTGGCTGCCCAATGCAGGGCGGTATGACTCTGGCCGTCAATGGGCATGTCCAGCTCCTGTGGGCTGAAGGATCTCAGCATATCGTTCTTTGAATTGTCAGAAGCGCTGTCATCCATGAACAGCCCCATCAGTAAACTGCGCTTCTGCTCCATATCGGGGGACATCTCGAAGGGCAGAGGGGGTAGAGGTCCATTGGCATCATCGTCGGCCTGCATGGCGTTCTGAGAGTAGACAAATGATTCATTAGGCTCTGTCGGTGACCCAGGGAACGCAGTGGCATAAAGATCCATGTTCTGGCCGTACCCAGCGCTGCCACCGAAACTATCGATAGGCGTCATGGTTGTTCGCTGGCGCTTCCGCGGGGGCTCATTTTCTGTCACGGCGTTGGACAATGCCTGTTGAGAAGAGGACTGCTGTTGTGTAGAATAAGCCGAGTCCGGCTGCTGGCCGTAGTCGGAAGCATAGCTTTGCTGCGAGTTGCCCGGAAAGTCGTCGGTATTCTGCATGGAGGACTGACGGGTAAAGCTGGGGGCTCGGGTCGGTCCGTTGCGGCTCCTGGGCCCGGGGGAGTCAAAGCGAGCTTTGCTAATGGCAGCCACGGCATGCGATGCGGTGCTGGAGATGTTCTTGAAGAAGGTTCCCGAAAGGCCATTGGTGCGGCCATCGACAGAAGAGTTGTAGAGTCGCTTGCGCTGAGCGGCCATGGCCTGCTCCTTGGTCGGCGTGTTCAGGTCACCACGTCCGGCAACGCCGCCGTCCTGACCCATATCGTAGGTCAAAAGAGGCCTCAGCAGCTCCTCAACACCGTATTGACGGCAAACCTCGACGCCGCGCTCGAACTTGATCCAAGTACCCTGGTACTTGCCATAACCGCCCTGGACTTTTTCGTGCTCGCCGGTCTGAATCTCCTTTTCGAGGATTTTAGTGCGCTTGCCTTTGTCGACACCGGCGACTTTGAGGATCTGGGTGGCATTGAGCCAAGAGTCGTTACGTCTTCGCATTACGGCCACGCCATTGACCTCCATTTCGTAGACGTTAACACCTGAGTAGGAGGCCTGGGGGAGCACTAAAGGTTAGTAATTTTCTGTCTTTTGCGCTTAAGGTTGTTTCTACATACAGAGTAGATCTGGGGAGAGTCGGAGCCCTCCCCGCTGTAGCCGCGAAAAGAGGCCGACATGCCTGGTTGGGACTGTTGGCTCATGGTGAAGGATTGTTGCGACGATTGCGATGCCGAAGGCATGTTCGAGCCGTTGGTGGAGTAGACAAAATGGCGAAGAACCGAGGGAATTGCGCTCTTTTCAATGTCCTCCTTGCGCGATTGGGGAAGCGAATCAGAGTAGTTTGAAGTAGTATCAAAGCCTCAGTCGGCGGCCCAGTACATAATCGAACACGACGGGGAGTGGTACAAGAATAGGCGCCGAGGAGAGCAGTGTAAGAGCGAGTTGAGCGATCGTCGTCGTCGTCAAGGGAGGGAGAATAATTGGTTATGGGTTTTTGTACTGCTCAATGACCGTCGAAGGAGAGTATTGGAGGTCGGTCCGGTCGAGTTGAGGCAAAGATTGGAGTTTTTGAGATTGCAAATTGCAGGAAATGACGAGATGAGCCCAAAGCGAGAGGAAAGGCGTGGATGCAGCTTTAGTGGAGTTGTGGTGCTTAATTACAGCGCAGTTCAGTGCAGGAACAGGAACAGTAATAGCCGATAACGATAAAGCATCAGCCGTCCTACTTAGCAGTAGCAACGACGAAATGGAGTAAAGCCGATAGGAGAGGGGGCGCTGAATTAACCGCTCCGCTTCTGCAACTGCAGGTGATAATTGCAGGCGGTAGGCTCGGACGGCTGCACGGTTGAAGGGGAAAAGGAAGTTGGATTGGATCGAGAGGAGCTAGTTTGACAAGGGAGAGACGGGAGATATTGGGAGGTGATGAAGTCTAATGAGAGAATTGGTATGAGCGACAAGCACCACTAACAGTATCACCAGCTGTACTATACCCAGTACTAGTAGGAACTGAATGTACTAACACCTCGGTTGAATATTCTGAGTGACCAACACCAGAAAATGCCCAGCCGGTATAGTTCGCATCTGCTAGTCCTCGATAGTATCGTATCCTGACACGGGGTCTCGCGATCTGGTGGATTTCCCATTAAAATGTCGGGCGTCGACGTGTCGGTTTCGTGATTTCGTGTCGTCGACGCGTGCCTCACCGCGATTTTGTGCGCTCATTAAGGTGCCCATCCGAACCTTAGTCAGCACGCCTTGCACTCAGTAACAGGAACCACTGGCACCCATCTATCTAACGGCCTGAGAGCCACGCTGAGACTTGTCTCGGCGCCTACAGCATGACATTACTAGCACAGGCTGGAGTTCTCATAGCATTATGTAATTTGATTGTATAGTTCCTGGTCAGGTCTATTTCAACATTATTCATTGGCTCTGCCGTGACTGTTCCGTCACCGGTGTTGGTAGAAGAAATTACTGTAAGAGGATCTCGGCCATCGGAGCCGGGGCTTTCCGTCCCGTCTCATCATCCGTAAAAATGCCCACAGCTTCCGAATAGCTTCCACCGTCCATCAAACAACTTGAACAACTAAGGTGGCCCCGACCGCCGCCGTCGCTCCCGCAATGGCACCCCCGGCGAGCTCGAGGGCACATTCAATGTCTATCCTACACCTCTATCGATACCTCCTCCGCGAAACCTCGTATCTTCCCCCTGCCTTCTCCAGTACTATTACCAGCCAAATCCGTCATCAATTCCACCAGCACAAGAAATATGACAGCCATGTCAAGAAGCGCACTATGCGTGCTCGATCCGCGCTCAGCACCATCAGAGCAGCAAACCACGGCGATGCAAAATGCATGCACAGCCTGATAAGCAAAGGGTTTGGCAGGATTGGGAAGAGACGTCGTGAGCTGCTGTCGGACTTTGTCACCTCCCAGGGTCCTAGCGATTCTGCTGGTCTTAAGGCTCTCCTACAGAAGAGTCAGTCAACAACGACGCCTGATGCGGACGCCGCTGCTGAAAAGGATGGCAAAACGGCCGACGATGCTGAATCACAGCCGACGACGCCCCGACCGAACCACGCCTTCATCGACAAATGGGACAGACCCAAGCTGACGCAGTTCCTCCAATCTCAGCGAGAAGTCCAAAATAGCTCCACTGGAACTATGCACTGGGACTCGAAAATCAAATCCACCAAAGAGCAAAGCACCGTGCCCAAGGTCAATACATGGGGGAAGCCTCCCTCCGAGACGCTTACGAGGGCCAAGTTGGCCAAGTTCTGGAAGCGACAGGCCGATAAAATGATTCCGCCCGTGGGGAAGGGCGAGTGGGACTTGCTTCAGAGATTGACCCAGGGAGCTCAGAATGAAGGCGAATGGAGTATACCGCTGCGGCGGACTAAGGCCAAGGTTTTACATAAAGACGGCGAGGTCGACGAAAATACTTGGAACTGGGAAGCCTACGCGACGCATCCAACGTCTTGGGTGGAACAGCCACGTACTTCCCGAGTGAGGCGGAACCCCGAAGACAGCGCAGTGGGACCTTATACCGGCAAGAAGCTGCGCGACGAGCTGCCTGAGCGATGGTTCCGGCGTACATACCAGAAGGTCTGGCAGATGACGTCCTACATGGATCAAGACCCCAACAAGCTGGAGTACAAGTTCACCTGGGGTACCGCCAAGGACAGTCTCGTTAAGCCTCTAAAGTCACAGCTCGGCGTCTTCGATGGTGTTGACGCCCAAGGCAGACTCCCAAGGAAGGAGAAACAGAAACACCATCAACATGCCTCCAAGCCTTGAGAGGCTCGTAAGCTTGACACGGAAATGTTTTTTTTATATATTCTTCTTCTATGAGTCTAGCAGACGCGACAGCTTCTCCAGCCCCTCGTTGTCGACACGCATGCCCACCCACTCATTCATGGCTTGCGCCCCGATGCTCTCATAGAACTTGATACTCGGCTCGTTCCACTTGAGTACACTCCACTCCAGCCGAGCACCATCCATGGCCTTCACCTCCTTGGCCAGCTCCACCAACAAACGCTTGCCATAGCCCTTCTTGCGGTGGTCTACCCGGACGTACAGATCTTCGAGGTAGATGCCCGGCTTGGAGCGCCAGGTGCTGTAGTTGTAAAAGTACAGCGCCATACCCGCCGCGTCGCCCTCAGGTGTGAAGAGGAGCAGGCATCGTGCGGGGCGAGCGGGAGATGTGGGCTCGGTGTTGGGGATGGAGGAGGAATTGGGTCCAGTGGCGGAGGAGGGCGCGAAGGCGATGGTTGCTTGGAGGGTTTCGACGGTGGCTTTGACGGCGTCGGACTCGTGTTCGTAGTCGGCGAGCTCTTGGATTAAGTCGAGGATTATGGAAGCGTCTGTCCTGGTTAGCTACCTTGACTTGGGTGAGGTTGACTATGGATAGACTAACCCTCGCGCCGGGCATGGCGGACTACCGCCGCGTTGGCAGACATGCTGTGTCGATGGGACGTAGTAAATCAGGGATATAAAGATAGCTTCAAGCGATAACCAAGTCGAATTGAGTTTGAGGCGACGCCCGATTTATAGCTCTTCCTTGTCTTCTGACTCGCGATTCTTTGCCGTTTTCCGTTTATCGTAGCCCGTGTTCCGTGCTACGTGGGGCAATTCTTGACAAAAAAAGGGCGTGGAATGGACGGGGAAGAAGCTTGTAAAAACCTACGGAGTATGTTAGCGGGGCAATTTTCTAATAGGCGGGGCACAGAACATTCCATAGAATATTCTATGGAATATTCACTGGCACCATTAGGACGGATTTATTCAGCCTTGGATATCGCTATTTATTTATTTCTGTCTTTTCCACTCTACGGGGTTGCCACTATTTATGCGTACAGAACGGACATTGTGGTCATCATCGCAGTAATTAACATTCCCCATGATGCTGTCATCATAAAAGCACCGTTTCCTGGCGGAGGCGTACCACCGTTGTTACCATCACCACCTCCCTCACCTCCCTCACCTTCGCCGTTACCGTCACCAGGCATCTTCCACCCATCCTCAAGCTTCAGTGTCTTCAACCCCTTACCCTCAACCCCCTCAAGCGGCGCCACAAACGCCATCTCACTCCAGCTAAACTCCAGGTTCTTCCCGCCGTAGATGAACACCTCAAACCGACCAGCAAGTTTGCCGTCGATCCACGCCACACTACCGTACTCAAGCGCTGTAGAGATGACTACCTTGCTGGGCGTAGATACCTTGACTGGCTCGTGCGACGATGTTGTGTTCACCCAGATTCGGCCGGGGTGGCCTGGGTCCAGCTCTAGTGCGTCTTCAGAAGTGACTTCTCGTAGAGGGTACTCGTACCCATCTGCGTTGAAGATCATGGTGCCGTCTTCGTCGAGGGTGAGGTTGTTATCTTTGCTGTGTAGCTTGAAGGGTCCGTCGACTTCGAGCGTCAACGTCCAGTTCATGCCCTTGCTGCCGTGACCTAGCTTGTTGCCATCGTCTCGCTTCCAGGATACGAGGGGTCCATCGCCGCTCTTCTTGGGGAGGACGCGGTCGAGGTTTTGGCCGGGGGCGAGAGGAGCGAGGTAGTTGATAGTGTCGAGGAGTGTGTCGGCGTTGACTTCACTACCGCGACGGCCGCTCCAGGATCGTGCGCCGATGAGGGCGATGCCTGTGCGCATGGCGTAGAACATCTCTAGCTGGGTAGAAGCATCCGGACCATTGTCGTTCCAGGCCGCAGTGACAGCGCCGTAGAGGTGCTCCTCATCGTCGTCGACTTGCTCAGTAGTGTTGACGTGGTTGAAATCAGCGGGAGTCCATTGCCAGCCATCCTTTTCGGCAAAGTTGACAATACGCGACTCGTTGAAGAATTGAGGGTAGGTAGCTGGGTAGATTGGAGTGTGGTCGTTTTTGATGCCCATGTATCCCCACCAGTCGTTGGAGTTGATGAGATCGTGGCCTAGTTTGACAAGCTCGAGGGGGTCGGATTGACCAAACTGCCAGTGCTGGATGATGATATCCTCGTGGATCTCAATGTCCTCTTCGGGCTCTTCCATGGGTGTACCCCAGATGCGAATGCGCTTGTCGGAGGTTTCGTTGACAAACTCGCGCATTTCGTTGACGAAGCCGATGTAGTCGTCTGCGAGCTCGGCGTCGTACTCATCCGCGCCGACGTGGACCTCTTTAACATCGAACCAAGGGAGGAACTCTTCCCAGATGCGCTTGATGGTGGGGATGGTCTCGGGGTGGGAGAGGTTGAGAAGATCGCGCTTCTCGAGGGAGAGCTCTGGTTTCCACTTGGTTACGTAGAGACAGTGTCCCGGAGCTTCAATCTCTGGGATGACAGCCACGCCGCGGGAAGCGCAGTGTTTCTGGAACTCGGCATAGTCCTCACGAGAAAGCGTCTCGTTCTCCCGACCGTGAATAATACCAATGAGATCTTCGTCCTCAGGTAGCAGACTGAAATGCGAGTAGACATCCTCCCATGTATCGTTCTTACCACGACTAAGCGGGTAGTTGTCACTAAGATGGTAGTGGAACTCGCTCATCTTGAAGAAAGACGCGTAGCTGCACATCTCCATGAGGAACTCCTTGTTGTACCATTTCCGTCCGGCGTCGAACATGTAGCCGCGTGTAGCGTAGGCGGGAGCGTCGATGGATTTACCTGTGGCGAGCTGTGTCTGGTCTTCATCCTGGCCTTGGGATACCATGAGCATTTGGAGGAGGGTGCGTGTGCCCCAGAACATGCCGCGGGAGCCACTGCCGCCAATGAAGATGCCGTCGGTGGTGATCTCTAGCTCGTAGGCTTCAGAGGTAGGATTGCCATTCTCGTAGGTAGCTTCATCTTCATCACCCGTGAATTCACCAAGCAAGATAGCGCCTTTGCTGTCAGATATGTCTGGTAACTCATTGACCCGCTTGAGCGTCCAATTGAAGCCTGTTAGCTGTGAGAGGTCCTTCTGAAAGACTTCGGCAAACTCGTAGCCGCTGGGCGGGATGAGCGTAAGGCCATCTTTGTCTTTGACGTCGGCAAAGTCGGACTCGATGTAGATGGTTTTGGTGGCTGAGTCGAGGTCCCAGGAGTCGTCACCGTCAAAGGTCTTAGGTTGGTCGGAGGAGGTGCCGGGCTTGGGGAGGACTTCGAGGGCGTGGGCGATCACCGGGGCGCACAGCAGCGCGGCCTTGAGGAGGTTCTTACCCGCCATCATGGTGGATGATCCTCTGTTCGTAGGAAACTGGTATTCCCACCCAATTGATAAGTCTTGGAAGATCAATTGACAATCAAAGATCAATTGAAACAATCCAGAACCCGGGAAATGACGGTCTCACTCCCACTTTATAAGCTTCCACTTATCAATGCATGAGTTCGGCGCAATTGCGACTCTAGGATCAACCAACCGCCGCATGCACGCGGGCTTGAACTTGTTTCAAGAAACCAACCCTGGCCGGTGCGGAGATTTGGCCGTGGCTGGGGATGGGCGGTCGCTGATCCTGCTTGATGTAACGATGCCTATCGTGTTAGTGAGCGCCCATGTAACGTGCAACGGGTGCCGGGGCACTAACATGAGTGTTGTCTGCGGGGGTTAGTTAGTGAGTTCTGCTGTTGTCTTGCTTGTTTTGTTTAGTTGGAGCTTGGCTTGGAGGGGAACAGTGGTAGTTGAGCAGGGACATGGAATGCCGATCGCTGGTTAAGACAGGATGATTGGGGACTTTGGGGTAAGACTCTCGTAACTGCTGCTAATTTATCCTAAAGGAATATCGCTGAGTCTCAAACAAGTTACCATTTGCATTTTCGATTGGAACCACCATGTTGACTGTCATTATCACCACCCTTGGGAACCGCTACTGAGTCCGAGGATACAACCCGGTTACTGCTCCGGCATCAGTTGGCCAAGCCCTGGGGTTCTCCGCTTAGTCTTTCTTGGCGTCCGTCAAAGAGCAACGTCGTGTGCCTTAATGATCCAAGCACACCGAGCGCAACGACACGCTTTCCGCGGATGGCAGAATGTGGTATTCCGGGCGCCAACGTGTAATTGTTTAGCTCGGTAGGAATGCGCTCTTTTGTCTCTGGTCCCTGTAGTGTAGTCGCATCTCCACCCTTTCGACCCTCCAGCTGTGAGGTTATCTGGTCCGATGTATTGGGTAGATAAGCGTCGCCGAAGAGCCCCGGTTCGCTCCCGGAGTCCATTTACTTGAAGCTGCGCCGGGTCATCGGTACTCCTACCGACTGACCCCCATCTCGTGATAGCCTGTTTCGATGCTTCTCGTAATCGGACGCTCATTTTTTCAGTCGTGTAGATAATTTGTCGAGTAAAGGAACAAGACTTTACTTAATTTCGCTGCAGCGGCCTTCAGGCGGGCGCCTCAGGCGTCTCGGTCGCTTGTTGCCGTCGAAAACCAAACACCTGCGCAACGTCTCTCCAGAATCCAATTGGAGGATCAAGAGTCCGCATCTTCTCTTCATATGCGTTGATGGCTGGACGTTCCCACTCCAAGTCGGCCTCCTCCGGCTTCACCAGCTTTGTCTTCTTAATGAGTTTCCACCCGATGAATAGGACAGGCGATAGAAGCTGCATCGTGTAATTGGAGAAGAAATTCTTCGTGTTCCAGGGCATGAATGAGGTATAACCGTACAATAGGACAATGGTAATCTGGATGATAAGCGCGATCCAAGCGCCGTAGGGCTGAAAGTACCCATAGTAGGGCCGGGATTTCCGGTCGTGATTTTGCGCTTTGCATGCTCCATAGTAGAATAGAAACGTAATTGAGATCACGATGTAATTGATGACACCGCCACCAGTGATCAGCGACAGTAGCATAGTTAAAGCGTCGGCTGAACTACTATTCAACTGCAAGAACGATAGCAACGGGAATAGCATGACGAAAAAGAAGGAGTAGATAGGGATGCCTTTGTCATTGCACCTTCGGAATATGGCGGGGGCTCGGCCTTCGGCGGCGAGGCTATACAGTGACCGAGTTGCACACCATGTGTAGGAATTGCCCGCTGAGAAAATGGTTGTGAGAAGTAAGGCGTTGACGGCGTGCGGAAGGGCACTGATGCCCATGTTTTCCATCGCGATTACGTAGGGGGAGGCTGCAGCAGATTTACCACCGCTTCCGTCGATATGGATGGCATGGAGGACCTTGTCGGTGGGCGAGACCACGATGCCGACGGCTAGGGCGCCGCCAACGAAGAACAGGGCAAACCGGGCATACACCATCTTGTAGGCCGTCTTGATGTATTTGCTTGGGTGCTTTGATTCTCCAGAAAGCATCGATATGTAGTCCGGACCAACGATAAAGAAGGCTGCTGTAGCAAGGGCGCCCACCAGACCCTCTAGACGTCCTAAGTCGCCACTTGTATGGAACTCTAAGAACGCGGCTGGTTGTGTCCAGTGTCGAAAGCCGTACGTATCCCTCTGCGGGTTACCGCCGAGCATTGTCACTGATGTGAAGCCGAAGAGTAGGAAGATCAGAACAATCTTGCCGGTTGAGAGCCAGAATTCGGCTTCACCGAAGATACTGACGGCAAAAAAGTTCAAGACACTAAATGGTAGAAGGGTGGATTAGCATATAAGGAGCTGAGCGAACAAGGGAAAGGGCCAAACCGGGAGGCTCGAGAGAGGAATGGGAAAAGACCACGGTCGTTCTCGTTCTGCGACAAAGGGGTTAGGTCGACTTGTAAGGAAGTGTCAACTTACCAAAAAGCTATGATCACGGCGATAATAATACCGGCTGTCGGACCGGGATTCGTCACCCCTTCACTCCAAAACGATAAGACCAGCACCATAGCCACTATCTCGAAAGGGATAAGCAGCGCCTGGTACAGGAAGTAGTTCCATCCGGCCATAAAGCCCAGCGCGTCGTCCACCCAAGCACCAGCCAACCGCATGAACCCGCCAGAAACGGGCATGTACGTGTTCATCTCAGCGATGGAGTTGTTAACCAGAGCGAGAACCAGGGAATAGAAAGCCGTGACAAGGAAAAGGCTACCAGGCCCTCCCTTGGCAAGTCCGGCACCGATGCTGATGAAGAGCCCTGTGCCGATGGACCCTCCGATGCTAAGAAGCTGGACTTGACGATTGCTCAGCTTCCGTTTCAGGCCGTTAGAGCCTTCGCTTTGTACTTCCTCGCTCAGAGAGGCATTGTCGCTGACGTTGTCGCTTCCAGGGGGAGGCGGCGTAGATACCGGCGTAGGCGGCTTCTCTGTGAATGTGGTCTTTGGTAACATCGTGTATTCTTCATCTGCTGCTGGGTATGATCTGGAAACAAAGAGAGGAAGAAAAAGTATACAGCTGGTAAGGCGCCGTGTTTATTATCTATGCATAGAGATAAGGTGATACACATTTCTATTAAGTCTGAAGTACGTGACGAATCCCAGCCCCCTCAGAGCCAAGTAGATTACAGTTTCCACTACATTGATGCAGGCCTATGAACGAATTGAGAGAGAAGTATAACTTAGAATTGCGCTGGAAAGATCTCTATATAGAGAGCCTGTGTTCATACACCCATTTACAGTTTAGCGCAAGTAAACTATGCGGTTTCTACAGGAGATTCCACCCGAACCTTACATGTAAAGTTAGAAATAAGCATAAGCTAGAGAAAAACAATGGGCGGGAAGTTTATTCTACATGAAGCACAGAGCAACGCGGGAAAGCTCTCATAGTATCTTCGCAATAAGTTGAACTTTGAGAAGGAAAAAAAAAACGAAGATTTTATAGCGCTTGTGTTTCCCCAGGACAATTTTTGTAGCGACACTTACTGCTGTTCTACGGACGTACGTGTAATCTCGTATGCAAACAAAGTGAAAAAATTGTTAAGGGAAAGCAAGACGATTCCTAGTGGATTCGAATAATTACTTGCGGCTATTATTCTTTGTGTTACTAGGGAGACTTTCATTATTAGTATTGAGTTCTTAACCCACATCCCTGACTACAATTGATATCGATCCCACGACAGGCAATCTTACAAAATGAAACGAATAAAAGCAGGGATAGCAACGATAAGGATACTAGATATATGGTTATGTAAAGTACTAATGTCCTCCTTCTGTATGGGGGCAAGCAGTAGAAACTGAACCGACCTCAGCTCCGGCTTGACGAATAAAAAGCGTCTAAAGTAGATATCTAAAGCCCTTTTTCATCTGCAGAGCTTCCTCACGATCGTTCAGATCTTCAACCTTTGCCGTCTTATCCGCAACATCTCCCTTGGTGTTCCACGCTGCCTCGCCCTCATCTAATTTCTTGTTCAGTCTGACCAGCTTCATGCGGAAGATCCAGAAGCAAATAATAGCAGTGCCAAACATAGCCAGCACGATGCCGTAGCTCTTGCGGTATCCGTTTTCTTCGAGATCCCAAATGTATGATCCGGCCACATTGCCCAGCTGGCAGAAGGAGTTCACCATAGCGATAGCGACGGCACGCTTGGCGGGTGGACGAGGGAAAGACGAGCTGACCCAGGAAAAGAGAACGATCCACCCGGCATAAGAGCTGGCCTGTAGGAAGAGGGAGATGTAGCGGGCGACAGTGTTCATGCTGGCCATGCTGATGATGAATCCGAGGCAGCCGCCCATGAGCGGGCCAGCAATGTGCCAGAACTAGCGAAATAATTAGTATGCGGAAACTTTTTACATGAGGAATATTAGGGGACTTACACGTTCTTGTGTATAATCGGCATGCCATGCGTTGATGAGCGATACGATGCAAGCAAACACCCACGGCGGGGCGCTCATCAGGAGCGTGGGAACGTAGGTGTAGCCCAAAGTTTGAGTCAAAGTCGGCTTGGCGATGTTAGCCTTTGCAAACATTTTTAAGTAATCACTTATACTTACGAAATATGCGTTGAACGTGAGACCACAAACAAAGACAAACGAGGCGAGAACCATGAGCCAGATCTTGAAATCTTTGAAGGCCATGATGAAACCGTCGAAGAGACCATCGTCCTTTGAATCTGCGTCAATCTCGCCGACATCCTCGATGATTCGGAGCTGTGCCACTCGGAGCTCGTCCTCGCTAAAGCCCCGAGTGTTGTGTGGTAGATCGGGGAGGACAAATGCGGAAATGAGGGCGATGACCATGGTGATGGCACCTAGTGGGCGTTAGTTTTGGATCAGCTTTGGTATGGTTCCACAAAAGAGACGGAGAACTTACCTTCGATGTAGAAAAGCCAACGCCAAGCTGTTGCATATCCCACATTAGCGATAAAGATCTTGAACAACATGTAGGTAGTCGCGGTGCTTACCTTCATGTCCTAGCGTTCCCTGCATATTCGGCAAGATACCAGCACCAATCAAAGCCGAAAAGGCATTGGCAATGAGGTTACCGCAGAATAGAACAGCATTCCTCGTAGTGAGTTCCTTGCGGGTATACCATTTCGACAAGATGAGCAAAACACCAGGAAGGAATACGGCCTCGACAAAGCCAAGGAAGAATCGGACCATGACCATCCCGGCAAAGTTATGCACCAGACCGGTCAGGGTAGAAATCAAGCCCCAGAGGAACATGGCGGCGGCAATGTAGTAACTTGGGCGGCTGATTCGATTGATGGCAATGTTGGAGGGGATCTGAGTCAAGACGTATCCGACGTATAAGATACCCAGGCATGTTGCGTATTCGGTGTTGTCAAGGTTTAGGTCCTCTTGGAGACCGCCCAGGCGGGCAGCAGCGATGTTATTCCGGTCGAGATAGTTCATGATATAGATGAGCACGAACAAGCTGCATCGAAGATCTAACTTCCACAGAAGTTTCTTCTCAATTGCCACTCTTCTCTCGGGGTCGACGGCCAGATGCTCATGAGCGTCCGACTTCTCGGTATCAAGGGCGTGGGCGTCCATGATGGATGTGCCATCTTTGGCTTCCGTGACAACGTCCTGAGACGCTTGGCGTTCAGCCATGGCTGCAACGAAATCGGGCTTCTTTCACTCCAGGATGGTCCTCAGCTGGCTTTGTGTAGGGAACTAGGAAAGTGAGGGCTTACGGCGAAGACTCTCACTTACCCCGGGTCAAGCGAGGCGAACCCTGGCAGTCTTTATAAAAGCCCATAGAGTTGACAAATGTAATAACTTCTCCACCTGAGTCTCCAACCCCTTGTGCATACATCACCTGTCGCGTCTGGAGGAGAGATTGCGGGGACCCCGCGAGCTTGACTCGTGGCTAACTGAGGAATGACTAAAGTTGCATTTCCATTTCGCCTCATTGGTTCATTTTTCTGGAATTGGCTAACATTGACCAGAATCTCTATGTGTCCTCGGTAGATCTCATGGTGTAAGGGCTAGCGCTGCCGACGGGAAACAAGCCAATTCCGAGGATCGTTCTGGGACCCTGCATGCACTGCACGAACTGGCAGCCAAGGTGAGGGGGAAAGCGGCAGCTGGTAGTTGGAGATGGCTTTGAACTGCCAAAGGTCATAATGCTATGACTTAGACACGCCTAATAACTGGTATCTATCTTACATTCGGAGAACAGAATTTCTTTGACATCGCAAACAGACTTGTAGTTTGTCCTTGTCATGACTCCATCGTCAACACGATTAATCATTGTCATTTCTTTTCGTCGCCCTTTGTTCTTCGCCTACACCATGTCTCCATCCGCCTAGAGAGGCTAGCGTTGCCGAACTGCGTTCAGCATTACGCGATCAAGACAAGCGCAGCCGACAACGACTCAGAGGTCCTGGCCCAAACAGTGGGACTTATATGGTCGTCGTGCAGCGCGAGATCGGCAGTCTTCGCTTGAATGCCACAAAGCCGAAAGGTGCTTTGTATGGGTGGTTCCGACCATACTTTAAATGTTGTATGCTAGCTTACACTCAGCCGAGAGAAGATTGCGAATGTCTTAAAAAGCGAAACGAAATAAATAAACAAGGGATATCGCAGGGGTACAGTAATAACGGCAAAACCCCCTGGTCGGCTTCAATTGCAAGATGAAGGTGCTCTGCCCAACATCAATCGAGCTCGATCTAGACAGCCTCGTAGGCTTTAAGGTTGAGCTCTGCCCTTACAATGTTAAGGTCCCTGTTCCGGAAGAGCTGGTCGACGCTGAGGTGATGATTACATGGACCAACAGCACCGAGAACCTAGAAGACGCCGCCCGACGTCTTAAAAACCTCCGTTGGATTCAAGCCCTCGCCGCCGGCCCTAATGATATCCTCGCCGCTGGATTTGACCGTTCAAAAATTACCGTTACTACTGGCTCTGGGATTCACGATGTTATGGTCGCTGAGCATACTCTTGCTCTTATCCTTAGCTGCGCCCGGCGGTTGTATGAGATGAGGGATTACCAGCTGCAGATGCGATGGCCATCGCATTTGGGAGGTGCCTATCCGGCTGGCAAATTTAAAACTCTGAGGGGCTCAAATGTGCTGATTTGGGGATTTGGAAGTATTGCAAAGAGCTTGGCGCCGCATTTGACACTTCTTGGAGCGAATGTCCGCGGTATTGCGCGGACTCCTGGTGTAAGAGCGGGAATTGAAGTACTTGAGGAGGACAAGTTGACAGAATTATTACCTACGACTGATGCGTTGATTATGATTCTTCCGGGGTCGGAATCCACCAAGAACGCGCTGAACGCTGAGCGGCTTAAGATACTTCCAAACCATGCTTGGATCATCAACGTTGGACGGGGCATGTCGGTCGACGAGGAGGCACTGGCTGATTCATTAGAAAAGGGAGAAATTGGAGGCGCAGCGCTTGATGTCTTCAGCACGGAGCCGCTGCCGGAATCAAGTCGACTGTGGAAGGCTCCGAATCTGTTAGTATCACCGCATGCTGCCGGGGGTAGGCCGGAGGGATGCACCGATCTGATTGCGGAGAATCTAAGACGATTCCTGGCTTCTCGGCCGCTGAAATATGTGATATAGGACAAGGAAGAACCCAATAGAATACTATTCCAAAAGAGGCCCTAGGACCCGGGTTGCGACCATAGGCCAAACGTTGGGTTGGGACACGATGAGCTTTTCGAGGGCTAAGGTGATATGCCAAGTAGCCTTTGAACAGTCAATGCGAGCCACACCAGCGCTGTCATTTTCTGATAAGTTCGCTCCATCTTCAAATCCTTGATCAACCACTCGCCATCCACCAGTTTCCAAGTCTCATAATAGTAGCCTCCTCCACGAATCTCCACCCATGATCCCAACGCCTTCGAAACAACCTGGTCCTCGAACCCAAACACCGCCTTGACCTCATTGGGCGCCTCCTTCGACTGCTCAAATTCACCAAGGCTAAGATTGTGCGCTGTGTCAAGGCTGGAAAAGAACCTGCCGTAGAAGTCGGCGATGTTTTTTGGAGACTCAAACACCAGCGCCTGTTTGCCCACCATAAGGGGCTCGCCTGCATTATCAAAGAAGCTGTAGCGGGCATTGGGGATACCGAGAGTTGCGAAAAGATCCCTTTTTTTTTGGTTTCGGGGTAGCATGAATAGCGCGCTTTTTGACGAGCGATTGCTTCCGCAATCTCAGGGGAAACGTGCGCTATTGATTTCGCAGCGAGTAAAACGTTTTAGAGGGAGAACAGTTTCAAATTACTCTCTAGACGACAGATTGAAGTTTGAAAGAAACAGGGATTTGGAATGATGGATGAGATTGCCCGTCTTCCCGGGGGCCTACTGATTTAAATCATTACCAGTGAGCTGCATATTCTTCAGCAGACTCGTTTTTCGGTCGTCTAATGAAGCCTGGTGAGCAAGGTATGCGAGCCGAATGCGCCCACCATCCGCTACGCTTGCTGCTTTTGGGCATAGTTGCCGCTGATTCTATAGGCCTGTATATCCAGTATTGTTGAAATCCTGGGGAAATGGTGTGCTCATTTCTGCTACGGCTTCCAAGTACGACGAACCAGCAAAGATTTCCATGTCTATGAAGTTTAAGGTGCGAACCTTATTCGCCACAGGCAGTGGCGGGTCGTCTTCCGGCGAGAACCAACCACTTGGTCCGCATGGAATATTAGATATACCATGAAATAGCAATAGTCTTTTGTACTCTTATCCGACTCCACATCCCGATCTCGTACATTTGTAGCTTCTTGCTCTGTAAGTAATAAGATACTGGAAATACAAGACCAACCGGTTTGACAATCAACGCTGCAGCCCCTGAAGTAGTCTCCAGAAAGTTTTTGTATCATGCTGGAAGGTGTTTCCTGCGAGTGATAACACTTTTCCGAATCAGCGACTCCGAGAATATCCAACACCGAGACCTCGGTGGGTATTAAAACATTCGCACCAAGCTTAATTAGACAGACATGAACAGCTAACAGTCCGAAAAGAGTTTCGCCCGGCCTTACATCCTCCGCTAGGTGGTAGGCGGTAATAACGAGGACATGTATCGGTCCTAGCTTCAGTTGACCACGCATGTCGCATCGGCGAACGAAAAGACCACTTGAACCGTCGATGTATTAAGAGTCAAGCGATCCGAATATAAGTATTGGACCATGACATACGGCTTGGGAGGCACTGTGAAAAAAGGGATGCTCTCAATGCCTTGTAATTTTGGAATGCCCGTAGCGGAAGAGCTCGCAAATTGTAGATGAATGTGCATCCTATATGCTGCAGATGTCCTTCTCTTCTCTAGGGAACCTGTCTTGGTCACGGAAGGGGCGTCTAACATAGCCGGGTCTGACAGATGAATGAGGGCGAAGGATAGATATTATCAAAACATCCAAAATGGTATTTCCAGCCTTATCAACATTGTGAAAAAAAGGGGTAGCCGGGGCCTAAGCTATAAAATAACGTCAAGAACATGTTGCAGTAGAAGTTACTGCCATCCAAGTATGCGGCAGCAGTATGGAAAGGAAAGATAGAATTGATTTAAATATCCAATTTGGGAACCGGGAGCCTTTCGCAAAGGTCGTTAATTATAGATGTATTTCCTGACATGATTGCGAATTTCCAGGCATCGGCAGCCCCCATAGTCTTGTCCGCGTTCAGTGTCTTCGACACCAGGGAAGTTGACAGTGGCTTATCCTCTTGCGAAGCTTCCATGAATTTGACACTTGTCAAGGAGTCTTGCATCCATGGTAGGTATGATGCTTCATTTTGTTGAGTCGTGGTTCAATCAGGCCATGACTCCGGCTTTTTAATGTCGAAATTTCGTTCTTCAATCTCGAGCTCGTTGAAAGGGATATAGTTTCCATGATCACGGTTGTGTATAACCCACCGACAAAGTTCCTTTGGTACTTGGACTTTCTTTGCACGCTCAGGAGAAGGCACGCTGGTTGAGCTTCCAGCTGAGCAAGAAGATCCAGGGGCAGCATACCTACTGGCAGTTAAAGCATATATCATCTGAGCCGTCCAATCTGGAGGATCTTGTCCCCAGTGTTTAGCTGTGACAAGGGAGTGGAGGTAGAAGTCACGCGCGTAGTTGATCAAAGCACGGAGACCTGTGAGTCAGCTATACTTGAACGAAGATTTCTTTTAAACCCACGTGCGGTCTTCCCTTCCGCAACTAATTAGCAGCTCCTTAAATTATCTCTGGAGGAATAGAGTCGATCTATCGCTTAATTACTTTTGTAATACGTTGCGTGCTTAGTGACGGGTTGTCCGGACAAAGATTATATTTAATTAGTTTATAATTAATAAGTTTCGTATGATATAAACTTCCTACCATACTGTATACGATAGCGTGCATTTGGTACGACTATGGTGCCGCCTGTCGTGCGTCTGTGGCCCCGTTCCCGCCCGCACGCCACCGGCCTAGCGCCCCCGCAGCAGCAGCCACCCGCGCTCACGCCCGCCCGGACTGGCCTTAAAATGTGTTCGTTAATAATATAGGAGCTTAACCTTAGCACGCTGCAATATCAACTGTGCCTCGCATAATGCCTTACCACATCTAATTAATATGTCATGTGTCATGTCATGGCACTTTGCAAGGCTCTTGATCTTCTCACCGAACTAAGGTACTGTCAGCTAAACATTTCAATCTTTAGGAAGCCTATGCCACTCTTGTTAAGCTATTCTGCCTTACACATTGCCTTGGCTAGAAGTGCACTTTAGCATATTGCGATTTGAAAATTTCCTTAGCTGCTGCCTTTTGTAAAAAGAAGAGAAAAAAAAAAAGGCGATAAATAGTTTAGGAATGTATATATAAGTAGCCTATTCTACCCAAGTATTTTCTGTAAGTAAGTAACTTATATATGCTTTCAATTTATCTTATCTTACTATCAACAAGAAAAACTAAGATTAATTTTGTTTATTCACCTGCAGATAATTTAACAATGCTTCCATTTCAATATAATCCCCTAGACCCTACTCAACGTTCTATTCGGCTTTTGAGGATTAAGAGTGGTCAATTTTCCGACGATATTGTGTGTTGGCTCTTTGAAGCGGACCTTGACCGGGAACAAGGAGCTACATACCAGGCGTTATCCTATACCTGGGGTAGCACCCAGCACTCTAAGACCGAACCCGAAAAAAGTTCCTTTGTTATTATAAACAACATTCAATTTAATGACGTGTCGCAAAACCTACTTTTAGCCTTACGTCAGATACGGCAACGAGATGAAGATGTGATTCTATGGGTTGATGCTATTTGCATAAATCAGAAAGATAACGAGGAAAGAAGTCATCAAGTTGGGCAGATGGGGTATGTGTATGGGGCTGCCGAAGAAGTAATTATTTGGTTGGGTCCGAGCAACAAAGAGATTCAATCCCTGATGGATTCAATCAGGTGGATTGACCGAAAGGCTACTGAAGCCCAAGCTTTGAGAAGCAACCAGGACTGGAATAGCCTTTGCCATCTATATGCTCGCGAGCTGGCCGGTGATTTCCAGTACGAAGTCCATTCGAAACGCAAGCAAGCTCTGAAGGAGCTCTTGAATAGGCGCTGGTTTAACAGGGTCTGGGTTCTTCAAGAAGTCGCTAAAGCTAGAAACGCAAGGGTTATGTGTGGATCTTCGTCTTGTCCGGCACGAACCTTTGCCCTTATGCCCTCACTGTTAGGGTTGGAAATGCTTAGCGATCATACACAAGCGGTTCTTGACATCATGCCACGACTACGCCATAATACTTGGTGGGCTTCAGAAAATGATCTTCATTTTCTTCTTCAGAAGTTTGCCAAAAGCGAGTCTGAAGAACCGAAGGATAAAGTCTACGCCTTGCTTGGAATGTCTAAGGATGCTTATAATCCTAAAAGATTCTATCCTTGCTATAAAAAAAGTGACGCTCAGGTCTTTCGAGATACTGCATGCTTTCTGATTTTTGGAGAAATTCTTGATTCAAGCTATTCATTTCCAGAGTTTACACTGGAGGATCTTCACCGTCCTATTACTCTCCTAGTACAAAAATCCCTACAGTGGGCTCTTAGTTACAAGGAAGACTCACCTAACTCAATGGACGAAACAGTGAGAGTCCTTGTGAATCGAATGAATGAAGGCCAGATCAAGATACCAGATTGCTTGTTGCCTCTTGCGGAAGAGCAGGGTCAATACAAGGAGGTAGATCAGCTTTTTATTCGAGGGGACGTTACTATCGATGTTATATTTGAAAACAAACAGAGTCTATTAAAACTTACATCAAGGAATGCATCTACAGAATCTGTTATCTTAACCTTCCCTAGGTTACAGGCTTGGAAACAGAAGCCCTTCGATGAGGATAAGGATATGTCAGATGTTATCGATCAACTAATAGAGTCCGGATCGCCGAAAGAAGATATTTTACGGGCCCAAGTATGGGCAGGTAATAAGCATGCTGTTCAAAAAGCGATTGATGAGGGTGTTTCTATCGATGCGATAGATACGCATGGTCGTGCTGCAGTTCACTATGCGGCATGGCAAGGGTATCCTGAGATTATGAAATTATTAATTCAAGCGGGAGTAAATATCGATATGCAGGACGATTTTAGAATGACTGCTTTGCAGTATGCTGCAAATGGTGCTCAGCATTAGGGGTTTAATCTTACTTAAGTCTGATCTATTAGAACGGATTATGTTTATAAGTTCTGGACTAAATTAACTAAAATTAACTTTAAATTTTATATAACATAATTATATAGAAGAAAAGATTGAGAAAATAATTTAATTTGATATTATAAATAGCTTAAAAAGAAATTTATTAAATATCTTAATTTATTTAAATTATTTAAGAACTAATCCTATTAGACAATAGGAGTGGGAAGGCAGATAAATAGAGCCATTACGCAGTACAGCTAAGTTCGGGGGTTGAGGATAGCCTCACGAACCCAATTCCAGCTGAAGTTAGAGCTATCTTTAGTGTTACGGTTGAGTGCAAGATACTCAACGGCTAGCTTACGCTTATTCTGCGTTAGGAACCAGCCGTGGATGATTATTAAGGCATGAACTTAATAAAGAGTGAATCTATTTAGCTGATAAGACTTTTCTACTTAAAATAAAATGTTTATCCTTCCCGGTTGATTGAATCCACGAATAGTCGATGGTTAGTAGTTGATAATCGGGATATGCTTCCGCGTAGTGATTTTGGCATTGCGAATTATGGTCACAAGACATGATTTGCACGGAGTAGTGCGCTTATTCTAGCTCCGTGAAATGTCGACCAACTGATAGAAGCAACGTACAGGGGTCTTGAGAAGCCCAGGCGATCCATTCTTGGATTTTGATCAGTATTTAACACTTTAATAGAATCGGAAAGCGTCCACATGAACTTGAACCAGAAACTCTCCAATATCGCAAGAAATGGCGCCGTCAGCTATCGACACAAGTCCACCTAATGGACACCAAGCCAACGGGGTCAGCTCTAAGCCTACTATTTACCTGCTCGAGAAGTTCCCCGAAGCAGCTGTTGAGTATTGGAAGACAAAGTTTCACACTATTCTACCATCAGATCCGGAGGTTCAACATTGGCGCCTCAATGCAGAAGCTATCTTCGTCCGGGAGTTGACAATTTCGTCCAAAGACATCGCCATCGCACCCAGGCTCCGTGCCATTGGCAAGCAAGGAACCGGAATCGATATTATAGATAAGGCCGCCTGCGATGAACGTGTTATTCATGTTTTAAACACTCCGGGTGTCAACGCCCGATCGGTGGCCGAGCTTGTCATTGCCCTAACCATGTGCGTCAAGCGTCAGCTACAGAGTATCTCAGTCAAGCAAGCTACCGGCGCCGAGGTGAGAAAGGAGCACTGTCGAGGTACTATGATGACAGGCCGGGCTATAGGTGTGCTTGGTATGGGTGCTATTGGGACTGAAGTTGCCCGTATGTTTCAGGGTGCTTTTGGATGCCAAGTCTATGCCTGTGATCCCTTTGCACCTACAGACGCTTGGGCAGGCATTTCTCACACAAGAGTGGACAGACTAGAGGACATGCTACCCCTAGTTGATATGTTGACTCTGCACGTACCGCTCAACAACGGCACGAGAGGGCTGGTAGGCTCGAGAGAGCTGAGTATGATGCGCCCAGACGCTGTGCTCATAAACGTCGCGAGAGGAGGAATTGTGGTGGAAGAAGACCTGATTGAGGCCCTCGAGAACAATACAATCGCAGGGGCGGGATTGGATTGTCATGATGAGGAGCCTCCAGTACTGGGGAAGTACGAGAGACTCTGGGCTACAGGCAAGGTCGTGAGCACGCCACATATTGGGGCTACGACGGTAGAGACGCAGGTCCGCACAGCTACGGCGGCCATGGACAATGTCTACAAGTATTTAACGGCTAAATAGATTTAAGTAGTATGGATATCACTTGTTTCTCGTGTTGATGAAAGTAGAGAATTCTTGAAATAATATCAAAGCCACATTTGATTGCGGTGTTATTATAAATTAAATTGCTTACTACATGTGTGCTTTCTTACCCCAAGCCGAAGAGATCCCCCGGTTTGTGCTATGTGCCATCGTCAAAAACATTGAACTAAATGTTTTCAATGGATGCATAGATAGATCCGACCTGACTAAACTTTCTGTTCGATGCTCATTGATTCCACTTTATTTTAGCTACTTCAGCACTCCCAACAAAGCGTAAATGCACATCGTGTCCACACTTACACAAGCACAATGGTGGTGCTGGAAGGGGGCGTCGGAGAGCAATTTGCATGCGGAGTAACTGGCCTTCAAGTGGAGAAGGCAGTGGAGAAGCGGCGACAACATCCGTGGCTTTATACCTTGGACTGAGTCGTGGAAAAGGTCCAGATCAGACCAACGGCAATTATATCCGTGGTTGTGCGCTACTAGCCAAGTCTGCCACCCCCATCATTTGAGTCAAGAAACCGAACAGCTTCCGTGATTGGTACCTTCTCGCTTAAATAGCCTATACGAATCGGCTGTAGATTACGATACTCATGGTCATCTGAGCTATCGATACGGCATGTAATTCCGCGACGCTTGCTTGAGTTTTAGTGCAAGACTGCGGGTCATGAATAATATGCTGAGGGTATTAGACAGCTAGCATGGTGTTTCGAGGCGGATCTCGGTTACCGGATATACATGTAGTGCAGAAGCCAATCCAGAGACAACTCAGTCTATTTGGCCGGGTGGTTCTTACTACATGAATTTTTTCAAGCGATTCTTTGCTTATTTACTTATGCTCCTTTTCAATTATCGTGCTTAAACATGGCAGCCACAGACCCCTACGCCGCCGCCGAGGGCCGTACCCTGATCGCCAAGAACAATCTCATCTCGCTGGCTAACAAGGGCAAAATCTGCACCTCTTTCGGCGTCAAAATTGCCCGTGGCAGCGAGATTGCCCACATCGCTAAAGCAGCTGGTTATGACTCACTCTTTATCGATCTCGAGCACACATGTATGACTCTTGAAGATGCTTCTCAGTTGTGCCTGACAGCTATTTCGACTGGCATTACCCCGTTTGTGAGGGTTCCCCATGAGTGTGGGCAAGGTTTCATCCAGAAGGCACTCGACGTCGGAGCTATGGGTGTAATCATCCCTCACATTCATGGCGTTGGTAAGTTAAGTGTTCAACATCATGAACAGCTTGCTAGAAAAATAATTCTTTATTTAGACTGACCTCCTTAGACGATGCCAAACACGCTATCTCGGTGACAAAATATCCTCCTCTAGGCAAGCGCTCCATAAGCGCTGGCTTCCCTCACTTTCAATACGCCACGCCTTCCACGGATGTGCTCATTCGCGAGGCCAACCAATTTGGCTCGCTCTGTTTTATCATGATCGAGACTGTTGACGGTATCGCTAATGTTGACGACATTGCAGCTCTTCCTGGATGCGACGTACTCCTCGTAGGTTCTCAGGATTTAGCCACAGAAATTGGCACAATGCCAGACTGGGATCATCCTAAGTTCTGGAAGGCGCTTGAGAGTGTTGGTCGTGCTGCTAAAAACCATGGGAAGTACATGGGTATTGCTGGACTCTATCATAGACCGGATATTTTAGGTAGGGTGATAAAAGAGCTTGGGGCTAAGTGGGTTGTTGGAGCGCATGATGTTGGGCTGTTGACATCAGGAGGTCGTACCAACTCTGACTTACTCCGAAGTCTTCAAGAGCAATAAAATACAAGTAAATTCACAGATATCAAGAAGATCGCTGGACACATAGGTGATTGACGGGATCAAGAAGAAAGCAAAGTGAATGCCTAGCGCATCCATATGCAGTCAACAGTCCAGTGGGTAAACCTTTTCATTCTATCACTAGTCCTCGAAATTGGGGTGGAAACGAGGGGCGGCGGCTCGCTCAAGACTTTCCCAATCGGTTTCCACTGTCCCATCGAGACTAATTTCATTGTATTGCCAGGCACTTGCCAAGTTCATCTCGTTCTGTGTAAGTGAGAAGACGTCAAAGTGCCCGTTCAAAAGACCCTCCAGCCCGCTCCATGGCTGATTCGGAAGGTTTTCAGAAACATTAGAGACTGAAACAGGGAGTGGCGCCCTATTGCTAGATGATAATGGTAATGAGCACGAGCTTTGTGCGCCTTGGTCAGGATTCGAGTCATTGGTGCTTATCCTCAGATGAGAACACATCTGCAATATGTCAGATAGGCGAGTCTTAGCCGCCATATTGCCACAGCTACTAAGATATTCAAGAAGTCCAATAGCTCCACATGTGCCTGAATGTGTCGAGGAATCAGAGTTGACGAGTTCTGCCATGATAAGAACAAAGGCGGCTTGGAAGATGGCATCCAGATCAAAGAATCCAAACTTGGCTGTCCGACCTTTGGTTAGCACGAAATGCGAAAGACTTTTGTCTTCAGACAATAGGAAGCAAGAGGAGAGTCAGTATCAACTGTGACATACCAGGCATGCCCTGTTCTCTAGCGCGGTGCGTCGCAGTGACCGTATTCTGAGCTGCTTCGATGCACGCAGAGCAGAACTTATCAAGCAAAGTATTGTCTGTCTGCACCGTCGATACTGGTGACTCGTTTCTTTTCAGCTTAGATTGCGCTGTGTAAAGGAGCATGGGTCTGGTGACGAGCATTACGGCCTGGAGAAACAACAGGTCAACATTGTCAAGATTAGCCCTTAGAGTGAAGATAAAAAAAAAAAAAAAAAAAAAAAAAAAAAAAAAAAAAAAAAAAAAAAAATTCGCATACCTGCAAGAGCATAAGATAGAGGGTCAATCCAGTCCTAGTGAAAGTTCTGGTGGTATCCGCCAAGTCTACGCGGTGCTCAGAGGGCATCTCCCGTTCTGTCTCAAAGAGGGCGGAGAGAATTTGTTGCGTTTGTGATAAAAGATCTCTTTCGGACCGGTATCTGCGGCCGTACACATCTGTGGAATCAATCAGCCTATACTTAGGTTGAAGTCCAGTCATTTCTAGATATCCATACCTTGCGAGATGCAACCGACAATCCGAGCTAGTTTGATATTTGTTATCAAAGCATTCGGCGGTTGGAAACCCGGCGAGCTGAAAGGCATTGCAGCTTGAGTAGTAATGACATCGTCGCTAATGCCTACTGGATTCCCAGTAGCTCCAGCTAACCGCCATGTCAAAAGTGATTAGCCCATCTTCCATTACAGAAATGCGTAAGGCAAGGAACTTGTACCTCTAAAGCACAGATACTATAGCATACCTACCCATCCTTTCATGTAACCACGGGGTCGAGGAGTTCGACCCGAAAGCGCCGGCTCAGGAACGTTCGCAACGATAAATTGAATATGCCACTCTAATTTCCCTTCTTCCAAGGCAAAATTGGCATTCAGAGCTCATTGTTCTAACCGCTTTAGATAACGCACCGCCTCAGCATCACACCGTTAGAGTTGGGCATATCAACGCGGTTCTGGTACACTGCACAACCAGAATAGGCACAGAGATATTGATCACCTTGGAGTAGGATTTATAGCAATCTACCATACAGTCGGCAAATTGCACTTACTTTAAGTTTTTCGTTGATTAAGAACTGATAACCGATCTATACAGGGTAGGAAACTACGGGAGCGGATCGCGCTAAAAGGTCCAATAAATTTTCCCTATAGTTTTAATCTCTGTATTATACTATATAAGCTTACGTCTTTTATATAAATAAAGTAGTTCAAGGTTTAAAACTACTTGTACTAAGTGTTAAGGTACTGTAACCTTTATAACTAATAAATCTCCACTAATAGTGTATAATTTTTGGACTAAATAATACCTACTATAATAGGTAGATTATCCTGTTACATCTATACGTAAGGACAACTAGATTAACTCTGTGTACATTATGCAGGGGTTTACCAGTTAATCAAAACGATCTTGTAACTTTAGCTACATGTATTTATTACCTCCCTGAGTTTACCAATGACTCGTTACTCATTAATAGCATCCTCTGTGACAATGGAGAAGATTTTGTCAGAGTCTTCCAATGTTACCGCCCAGGATGCGTTCTGAAATCCATCGCGCTGCGTAAATTCGAGCTCAACGTCCTCATCAGGTCCCATGACAGCTGCAGCGGCATTGGTATTAGCGGTCGTGGGGAATTTCCAACCACCCAGAGGCGGCTGCACGTCAAATCGCGAAATGAACAAGGCAACGACTGCGAGAATCTCATTTGTCGCGAAGTGGCGCCCTGGACACAGTGTTTTTCCACCACCAAAGGCGCGGAAGCATGTATCACGGGGCCGCTTCTTCTTTTCGTTGGGTAGGAACCTGCGAGGGTTGAAATTGGTATCTCCCCAGAGAGACTTGTCAGTGTGTATGATGCGGGCGGGCATCTGTAGCATAGCCCCTTTTTTCAAGAGATAGGGTCCTAACTCTGTGTCCTCTGTGACTTCCCGAACAGTTGCTCCTATTCCCCGGTATCGAAGGACTTCTTGATAGGTAGATAACAATAAAGGGCATTTTTCCTTGAGCGTGGCCATATCGATGGTGTACACGACCTGCTGCCCGTTGCCTTGGGTGCTTATCGAACTGTCAATCTCCTGTCGCAGGTCCTGCAGCAAGCCAGGGTGTGAAAGAACGTGTAGCAAAAGCCAGAACGCAGTTGGTACTGTATTGACAAGCAATGCTATATTGCCACCCACTGACGAGCGGGCGATATCCTCGGATGGGAAGCCGTTGGAAACCTCGACCTCGTAGCGATTCTTAACAAAGGCCGAGGCCTCCGATACGCCACCCGCCTTGTAGTACTTCTCGAACGCACGGACGGCCTTGGCTCGCGCAGCAATAGGCTTGCGAGCTGTTAGGGATGGTAGAAAGCCGACGAGGATTGACATGAGACCACCTTCAAACTCCCAAAAGGCTGCGGCAACCTCTTTATCCTCAAAGGGATTCATGGGGCCATAGACGGCGCGAGTGGTAGCCAGCGTCAGATTCTCTTGCAACCAAGCAAATAGTCCGAGCTTCCTGGAAGACTGAGCTGACAGCCGTTGGAAAGACTTGTTGATCTCAAGGAGCATGTCACGGTTCATCTGATCGAGCTCCGGACCCGGCTTCAAGGCAGCACGCATGGCAGCGTACGACTCCATGGAGAGGCCGTGATCTCCCTCGTCGCCATTGACATTGTTGGCAAGGACGGCCTGTGCCTCGTTGCTGAGGCCGACAACGGTGGTGGCGAACTTGGCGGCAATGGGAGGGAAGGCCAGCGCGCGGTGCTGCTTTTGGGCTTGCTGGATAAGCTCGGGCTTGGTGACGACGTACATCTTTTGTCCGGGGAGGGACACTGTCATGATGGGTGCGCCCATTTGGTTGCTGCTCCAATTTTTTATCGGCCTTTGCTCCAGGTGAAGATCCACAGAGAGAAGAACAGAGAATGGCACTTACCTGAGCTCGACATAGTACTCAAACGAGCTACGAGATAAACCGACGGCATGGCCGACAACGGGGATTGATGACGAGGCGGCCGGAGGCTCGCGAGCGTCCTGTTGGCCAAACATGTTGCGAGTGACGATAAATGCTGCAGCAGCGGCACCTAAACTGACGATGAGGCTGATAGTGCCGCTATCTCCAGTTCCAACATGGGAAGATGATATGGCGGTGAGATGGAGCATTGAGAATTGTTAGGAGGAGGAGGGAGCATAAATGCCTATGCTGGTAAGACACTGGGCTAGAGGTATTGTCACTATAAGCGACAATCTATACCCAGCCACCAGCCGACAGCTCCGGCGGGCGCACGCCGATGTAAACTTTCTCTTATCTGTACGGTGTCTAGGAAGTGTTAGTACTTGGACGACACTAGGTGTTCCTGTTGGTGACTGAAATGTAGTTACAGGAACAGATCTGGTACATGCTCGCATACTTGCATGTAGCCCCCAATTTAGGCTACAGGGAGGCATCAAGCCCATACGCTGATGCTTCCATAGGCAAAGAGTCGGGTCGGGCCAAGAATCGGCAAGGCTGCGGCGGTGGCGGCGGAGTGAACACTCGAAACGCAAATCGCAACCTACTTTTACTTAATTGAGGCTATGATCCGTTTCCCCGCAGGCGCCAATATGTAGCACCTACTTGATAATGTACCTGGTGTCATGAACAGTGATGCAATGAGGTGAAGTGATATGGTATGGTATTGATTTCCGACTGTATTGGTGGGCTGTGCAGCCCGTCCAGCAATCGGAAGCTTGCGGCTGCCAGGAGGGGAGCCGGGCATTGTCCCTAGCACAGACAAGCTGCTGTTGTGTTGCACATGTACGGGGCAGCTGACAGGTAGTAAATACAAATGTGCTCTTATTTATCGCCCCCAATTCACCCTTACTGCATCAAGCCCCATGCGGTCAGATGTGGCTGGCCGCTGAGGAACGTAGTACAAGCGCCGGAGCATCATATGCGTGTTGGCAGCGCAACAATCTATGCACCTTTGCTTTTGAAAACGACCCTCCTTCATGTTCGTATTCGGCATTTTTTTGTTCGGGTTGCGTAACTCATATCGCCTCCTGTGTACTGTGTAAGTACTCTATATGCCTGGCTACTGATGAGTATCCTCGCATTGACTGCGATGCCTTGAGTGTGATGGGGTCGCTGTTGGTTACACTGCGTACTAAGCAGTAGAAAGATTGGAAGAGAGGCTTGGATACACGTAAGATTGGCTTTCGCTTCGTTGCTTTTGGCAATGAGTCGTATGTGGCCAGCGGTACCCAACACCCGCAATCGTTGGCTAAACTCACGCCGTTGAACCCGCCCCCAGTCTCAGCGTTAGCAAATGGTTGCAGTGGGCATATGAGGTCTCTCTCGCTACCAAGAATATGCGTGCTTAAGATAGCTGTAGTCGTGTTCCGATTTCAGATTGTATTGGGGTCCAATTGGCAAGAAATAATCTCTGGAAGCCTCCTTAGATGGCATGACTATGGTGTGAAGTTCAGGTAGTCCCTCTCTCGAGCCGCCTCAACATTACCTACAATCCAATTCGTCAAGGTTGCACCCTAACGGCTTCTTCGATTGGTATCCTACTAGCGTGCACTGAAAAAAGACAATAGACTAAATGGCCAATGCTTTTATGAGTACCGTTGTTGCTATATGGCTTTGCGCCGTGCTCCTATGGGCATGGACAGCCAGGCGAGCGGTCTCGATACCTTTGGCAACATCGAAGTGGCCATTTGTGGGCATGCTACAAAGCGCAATGAAAGGAGACAAGATACTTTTGGAGATTTATCAAAAGGTTAGTAGCATCGTGGAGAGAACAACAAGACAACATCCAATGGTTCAGACACTGATGCATATACATCATCTTCTTCTTGATAGCAACTCATCGATGACCAGCCCTACAAACTGCCAGGCGTCTTTGGCGATAGCGTGATGTTACCTCCGTCCATGATTCCATGGCTTCTTAAGCAACCGGAGAGTGAACTCAGCGCCAAGTGGGCTCAACTGGACGCGCTCAACATCCCGACGACATTCCTGCGAGCTGAGATCGGTGTCAACCCAGTTCATGAGCCGCTGGTGCGCCGCCAACTAACGGCGCACTTGGATGCCGTTGAGGCTGACATGTGGGATGAAGTAGGAAAAGCTCTGGAGGACCTCTGGGGTGACGATACGAAGAATTGGCGCGACGTTGCACTGGATGGAACTATGCGTACTATCGTGGCTCGCGCATCTAATCGCATCTTTCTTGGCCAAGAACTCTGTAGGTTGCTGCCTCCCGCTTCTCCTCCCAAATGTATGCCGTTAGATGGGGTGCTGACTTGAAACGTACTCGGAAAAATCGCAGGCCGCAATGCGGAATTCATCGAAAGTGCGATACGCTACGTAACGAGCGTCTCGAGCTACGGACTCTTGCTCAGTTTCCTCCCCCAACGGATCCTCCGGCCCCTTGCTGGTGTTCTTGCCCGGTTGCCTATCGCCGCCGCCTATGCGCGATGTGCTCACCACTTACAACCCTTCTTTGAGAAACTTGTTACTAGCAATCAAATTAAAAAGGACCAGCAACTGCCCCAGCATCTTTTTGCTACGTGGCTCGTCACAAGCGCAGCTGAACGATTCCCAGAGTCTTCGCCGGAGAATACCCCTGACTTTCTGAGCAGACGAATAATGGCGCTTAACTTTGCGGCTGTGCATACATCGACACTTACGGCCAGTAATCTTATACTGGATGTTTTTTCCGGCGACCCAGCCGTCTCGGATACACTCCGCGATGAGGCCCTCGCAACGTCGGCGGCGTGGAGTCACACTGGTTGCTGCAGAGCCCGCTTCAACAGCATGGTTCGGCTTGATAGTGCGATGCGCGAGAGTATGCGTCTTTGGGGAGTAGCTCCTCGCGTATTGCGTCGCCGAGTGATGAAAGCTGGCGGCGTGACCTTGCCAGATTGTAGTGGGCGTACACTTGTGGAGGGAACGACAGTATGCATCTCAGGATGGGGATTGCATCATGACCAGAAGCTTTATCCGCAACCCTTTACCTATTTACACGACCGCTTCGTAAAGAAGAAATCGGCCAACGTGGAGGGCAACGGTGAGCAACATCTTGCTTCCGTGGCCGCCGCCGTGGAAACGGGTGACTCCTTCACAGCTTGGGGGATCGGCAAACACGCATGTCCAGGACGATACTTTGCGGTAGACTTTGTCAAGATCATCATGGCGCAAGTTCTAGAAAACTATGAGGTGGAAATGTTGGCTGAGAGGCCTCGAAATTGGTGGATAGAATACAATGTCGCCCCACCACCCGGGAAGGTCATTTCTGTGCGGCGAAGGCTATACAAGGAGTAGAGGTATTGGATAATGACCAGCAGCAATATCTGTTAGACAGACCAGACATGTACTATCAAACTTGGACAATTGTGCGACTCAGGCAATGAATTTCATGATGCTGCATCTGTTTCAGTATGCAATGGTCACGGTATACATTCAAGTAGCTGTCTAATTTGCAGATCCCATGGGTAGCTGGATCTGACCCAGATTTCCTCAGATGCGCCCCTTATACTCTCCCATCCAGAGGAGGCTGTGTTGTAAAATATTCCCTCCTGTGTTACAGCAAAGACTGCAGCATGCATCTTATTCACGGGGAACCGAGCTAGCCATGTAAGCCATACCAGGTTCAGCCAGTGGTCGCAAGGGGTAGGTATCTCCGTCGAGAGCGGTCCAACCGCTCTCGGATCCTGCCATGCGCTGAGAGGATGTTTGTGATTTCTTGCTTTGGGTAATTTCCTCGCCAGAACTAGTCATTTTGGAATGCGATGAGTGGCCGAGGAGCCGAGACGTGGACAACCATGAAATCATGGGCAGGTCAACCATCTTGTGGAACACGACGACTGCCGCTGAGCCGCAGCTGATAATTACACCAGCTGCCATCTCAGCCATGGCCGTCGCCCATAAAGGAACTGAGATGTGGACTTGATTTGAGTGTGTGCGATAAAACTCAACCCTAAGGGCGAGGCCAATCAGGCTTGACACGCAAGCGCTATAATGGGAGTAGGAGTGATCAGTCAGTATTATCCTGCGAGCTACCACCCGGCGCCGGGAGCCTCAAGTTGGCAAATGAACTCACGAGATTCCGATCAGAAACATGGCCGATGTCTTGACCTTTTGCCGAGTAGGCATCTGTAAGCCCCATATGACGGGCAGCGGCATGACCAGAAGAACGATGTCGATGAACGAATTACCTACCCCCATGAGGAGAACTAGCATATTCGTGCGTACACATTTTTCCGCCGTGAAAGCGATCAGAAGATCAACTTGCGAGTGACCTCTATTTGGGCCTGGCCCACACATGGCTCCAAATGCGATAGCAAAGGAGACGTGGTAACCAAACATCAAGCAGATGCCTACGATGCATGTGACTTTCATCCATCTGAGGCCGCTAAATATGCGAAAATACAAGACAAGTACCGACACCTTGACAAAGAGGATGGCCAGGGGGCCCAGCACCTCGAGCACAAGGGACACCATGATGATGCGCTGCGTGACTTCAGCAAGACGAACGTCCCACGCATGACGCCCGAAGACGCCATCGTTGACACCTGATGATGGTAAGCATGGGTTGATGCAGATGGTAAACTCGACTTGAAGGGTAATAAAACGACTGAGGAGGAGCCCGTACCAACGATGGTCAATATGACGAAGGCGAGGGAGAGCAGCTTTTCCCATCAAGTTCGATGGAATGATCAGCGTCAAGAAAGTATAATGAATAGACAGTGGCGAAGCGCCTACTTACCAATCCCAAAACAAATATTACTTCAAGCTTATTAGTAAAGCTTCTTTCCTGGTTATGAGCGAGAACAGTTGTACATACTTTCGTCAAGAATGAAGGTCTTGCGCTTTAAGCAAACAATTTTGATGAGCCGAAAAAATGTGAAGGCCACCATTAGCGTGAGGCAAAATGCTGCCGTAATGTATAGCTGGTACGCGATAGTATCGCCGTTCTTGAAGTCTGGAGTCACGCCATCTGGTGGCTCCTCAAGCGGATAGCCAAGCTCGATTCCATACTGTATCTCCTGCTCGGGTGTGAGATTGGATGCAGACATTTCTAAACAGATGGCAACGATGAGAAACGCTAGAAAATAATAGCAATCCGTTGGGATACGCTTAACACCTCGTTGTGTTGTGGTGCCCAATTGATCATCTGAAAGTCAATGCACTGAACAGATAGTTCCAGCTCTCTTATGTTTATTATCTTTCTCTACCCGTCTAGATACGAGACTCTGTAATTACGTAGCTACATCTGCGGGTGTGGCCGTCGCCGTTGCAAGGGGCCGAATGCATCCTACATATATATTAGCCACAGGTGTAATGGATGGATAAGCCTCCGTGGGAGGGGGTGTGCCATGTCTTGCAGCGTCTCCTGTTTTGTCATGCAAGCGGGAAGTAACTTGGCTAGGAGAGCGACTGTAACAGGTCAGGTGCGATATAATAAAGCGGATGGGATGTTGCAATCGAGCACTGCATGGCCAGGGCCAGCTGGTATTGGCCTCGGCCTGCCTGCCTGCCTGCATCATCTGTTGCAGCAGCCAAACCCAAAGTCTATGGTCCAGATATACACTGTCAAACCAGAAAGGCGTGGAGTTATGGTCTTGATTGGTAACTTGGTGCTGATCATTGGGGGCCATTGGGGGCTGAATGTAAGATTATCATTAGGACAGCCTCGCCGTGGGTCATGGATGTAAGCAGCTGTTCCACCATCATGCTGCACCACCATATTCGAGCGCCCAGTTGACTAGATCTTCCAAGATTTCTATCGCGTCCTGAATGCATCTAACGCCAAGGCTTCGTGAAGAAATACCGCGGGAAGCCCGCCCTCATGCAGCCACTTGGGGTCCAAGATCCTAAGCCGGCTGAACTGCTGATATTTAAGAATCCTACCTTTTGGAGTCGGGGGCCGTTCGCTTACATCACACTTTCCTATTCGTTTCCGTGGCCCGGGTCGTATAATTGATTGCTGTGTTTGCCTTGGCAAGGCTCCTTTCTTTACACTTCCAGAGGCAATACCAACTGAGTTGTGTAGGCTTAGTGGAAGTCAGTGTACAACGAACCTGCATTTTTCAAGAACCAATAAGAAACTCTCTCGTGAATGAGCGGCGAAGTTCCACATCAGCTGCCCTAACGTGGCACTGACACTTAAGTGGTCGGGGGCTGATGGTAAACGGGAGTCCGCGTTGTATCGAGCCCTTCAAATCTCTCGCCCTGTGCTCGTTAGGGGTTGATGTTAGAGTAGAGATAATAAGCAATAAAAGGGGAATAGGGAGATAGAAGCAGAGTAAGCGGGAGTGGAAGAAGTATATAAGTAAGATGAGATTCATAGCTTTTTGTCCATCTATCCTCATGCTCAAGCAACTATGTTAAATCATAACTTTCTGACCATGCTCTTCTTCCACTATTTTTTGTCGTATTGCATTTTTGGCCTCTGCGTGCTTGTCAAGGTGTACATATGGGTCCATGTGATCCAGATACAAAAGAGCCCTCTCTCAAGTGTTCCAGGCCCGCGTATCGCTCGCTGGTCAAGGTTATGGATTGCAAAGGTGCTTTCCACTGGTAGGTCACACGAGGTATGGGTCGAGGTGAATCAGCGGTACGGCCCGCTGGCGCGGATCGGTCCAAAGCATGTCATCACCGACGACCCTGCTATTACGCGCCGAGTACTTGCTACACGTTCGGGATACGAACGCGGCGCTTTTTTCGACTCCCTACGCATGAATCCCGATATTACAAATGTCATCTCGGAGCGCAACTCTAAGAAGCACGCCGCGATCCGGGCTAAGGTGGCACCAACGGTGAGACTCGTTTCTCTTTTTCATCACCAGTCTAGTGGGTTTGTTCGCGAAAAACTGTCAACGCATTGGCTGATATGCAGGGTCTTTTCCAGCTCACGGGTCGTTCCGTCGCCGCATTAGAGCCAATTATGGATGAGCAGATCCTGAATTGGATCGAATCCTTTCGAAACGTACCCACCAAACATACAAACTCCCTGTCCGTAGTTGATATTGGTCAAAAGATACAGTTCTTGACTGTAGACATCATTACACGACTTTGCCTTGGGCAGCCTATCGGTTGCGTCAACTACGATCGTGACATGCATGGTTTGCTAGAGACCATCGAGACTGGCAACAACGTGTGCCAGTACCTCTCGGTCTTTGTCGAGATTAACACTCTGCTGTTCTGGTTAGCACGCATCCCAATCTTTCGAAAGGCTCTATTCCCAAAACCGAGTGACACCACCGGCGTAGGGAAGCTCATGGCTGTGAGACATCCCTCCATCCTTCTACCTCCACTAATGACTCACAAAGTTCTTAGCTTGTGCATGAGGTAGCCGAGAGTCGTGAAGCCAAAGATGAAAGGGGCAGCGACTTTGTGAGTGTGTTATTGGATAAAGGAATGTCCAGAGAGCAAGTCGATTCCGAGGTCGTTGTTCTACTTGCCGGTGGCTCCGACACAACATCGACATCGATACAGAGCACGCTACTCTGCATCGCCACCGACCCTCGCGTTTATACCAAACTGCGCGCTGAGATACTTGAAACTGTAAAGAAAGGGGTTTCAACACCCATCAAATACAGCGAGGCCAAGCAGCTTGTCTACCTGCAAGCGTGCGTGTTGGAGGGCCTGCGGAAGCATCCTCCTCTCTCGCAACTTCGGGACCGTGTTGTCCCCTCTGGAGGCGACAATCTGGGAGGGTTCTACATTCCTGAAGGCACCCTTATTGGTTTCAACGGATGGGGAACGCAGTTACGCTCCGATATCTACGGCGAAGATGCGGCGCTCTTTCGACCGGAGCGGTGGCTAACGGACGACATCGAGCGCCTAAAGGAGATGCATGCCACACAATCGCTCGTCTTTGGACACGGTGCAACAAAGTGCCTCGGAATGGCCATGGCCTTAATGGAGATTCCCAAAGTCTTGTTTGAGCTGCTCAGGAACTTTGATGTCTCTGTCGCCGACCCCCATCGATCGTGGAAGAGTCGATGCTACGGCATATTTCACCAGGATAGATTTCGCGTGTGTTTACGGCCAATTAGCGAATTTGAACATCGCCGAGCATTCGAGTCACCTTCCGAGCAAAATCTGGCTCCGACATATAGGTAGCTTTAGCTCTCATTTTTTTGCTTTCCGGCGAAGATGATAGGGTCCTAGGAATTTAAATATAAGTTTCGAATAATACTTTCTTCCTACGCTTGGCCCAAAATCTAAGTTGGATCTACATCTGTCTTTTCCATAATTTCCATAATAGCCTTTGGTTTTCGAAGGTTCGATCTGATAATATTTAGACTTGCAATAAGAAGAGATTGATATGCAAGTATCGTGTAACTACCATATATTTCTCTATTAGTCCCGAATAGAGTGTTTACTTACGTATTTTATCTTCAATTAATAACTGTAGCCCTCATAGCCCTTCATCAGTGGGCTAAACCATGATATTTTGGCTGTCCGCTCAAATGAACAAAGCCAGCTTATTTTCGGAGTTCGGTAGGTTAGACCGAAGCCATAAAAAGACGAACTGAACGTCAGAATGTCATTACCACAGCTATTCAGGTATTTAAAGATATGATATACATCCTAATTTAACTTTAAAGCGAGCGTATACAGGTTTTCATTTGGGGCAATCTTATCAGCCTTCTTCTACTTGCAGTAGAAGCAAGTGAGCCTGCTGGAAGTGACGACACGGGGAACTCGCACTTGATCCGACACCTTTGACTGGTAATCTGTTAAGGCTTTGATTGGGTCATATATTTGACTGTCCGTAGGGGAGTGATCAACCGCGAGCCCAGAATAGGATCTACTTACTAGTCGCTACTACATTAGAAAGTCTCATAACGTAGAATACTATTTTTAAGTTTATTAAATATTATTATAATAAATTATAAAAATTATAAATAAATGTATTAATTTATATTTTATATATTTTTTAAAAAAACATTATATAATTAAAAAAAGGTTTTAAGAAAATATACTAATATTTTATTAAAATAACTTAATAACTTAGCTTATTAAAAGGTTATAGTGAATATTATATAATAATATAATTTTATTATATTTAACTTTATTAAAAATCTTATATTTAAAGAATTTTTTAAGTATTTTAAAAATAAAAAATATTATTCTTAAATTTCCCTTATTTTTAAATTTATTTAAGTTAATATATATAGTTAAGTAATTTAATAAATTTATATACTAAGCCTTATAATAAGCCTGCTTATTCCTAAAGATTTAGTATATAGTAACTGTAAGCATTAGCAACTTAGCTAAGCTACAGCACTACGGCGAGTTAATAGCAACAATAAAGAACTGTGCTAATTGACTCGAGAAAGGTCTCGAACAAAGACCTTGCTTGTTCTTCTGTGGGCGATTGGAACCTCGGGATACCCGAGGAGGAGTGACTAGATCGAGACCAAAGGTTGGACGCGTCGTCGGGTGAATCAACTTCGCCGGCCCCTGAATCGGGGCCGCGTTGTTGAATACTTAAGGACGATGGGCTAGCCAAATGCTTGATATGTGAGCCAAAGCGAAGACTAGAAGACATAGAAGACTCCGGAATCAGCGCTTTATGGCAGCAGGGAAAACGTCAGCACGGAGTTTACTGATTGGCGATGGCACAACTTTACCGGACGATGGCCTTGGAGACGCTTGATTATTTGCGACAGCATCGGACCCTAGGCTGTATCCTTCCTGGGCCTCAGCAGCACATTTTTCAAGGGCTTCCACATAACTAGTGCAAATGTTAAGAGATGTTCTTCAAGTAGAAGTAAGAGTGACCTCACGCAACCGTGTAGAGCTTCCTCTTCCCGTGGTCAGTGGGAAAGACGCAGTCCTGGTTTTTCCTCAAGCAGAAGCGGCATGTTTGGGTGCCGGAGCACTTGATCTTTCGGGTCCGGCAAGTTATACATCTGTAAAGCATTAGGCGAACATTCGTGCTTTCAACGAGGTGCTGGGTTCCTTTTGGTGCGAAACAACTCACGCTGTTGATGTCCGGGCGGCCTCGGTCGCATTAGCCGAGGCCCGCAACCGTTTAGGCGGCTGGCCGTCAGCATCGTCTGATTGCATGTTGTTAGACCTAAATTTGCGCGGTAACCCATTGTTGGGCTTGACACGGTGTGGTTTGAAGCTGGCGTTGAAAAGAAGAAAAGAAAAAGAATAAGGCCAAGCAGATGAAGTAGGCTACTTGATGTCCTTAGGGTCGAGACGGGTGCCCCGCTGTTGGCTTAGACTGTAGTGCGTCTGTTGACAAGGAGCCCTGGTAGTTCTTCAGCTAGAGTAAGGTGTAAGGTAACAGAGCGAGTAGAATAGTTGTATTAAAATGTACAATAGTCTATGAGCCTTGCGTAGTCAATAATTAAGATTTTTAGATATTAATCGTACGTGCTATGGTACACGGTGTCTGTCGCTACGGCCTGAGCCGCCGTAACTGCGCTCTGCACCGATACACAACCCTAGGATCTTAGACTGATCCCCTAATCCACTGAGCTTGCTGATCCTGTTTAGTTTGCAGTTTTGGACCTCTTGCGAGCCGAAGTCTTGTGCGCTAAATTCAAAGCCCCGATAGAAGAAGAGCGCCGGTCGCAATTGCGGGAAGAGCCTGCACATAGAGAATTCGCGGGCTAGCAGTGATGCTCCCATAGATACCCGCGACCGAGACACACCCAAGGAAGAAGAGCTTGATTTGTCCACCGAACTCAGCGACAGGGTGCAGAAGACCCCAGGTAAGGCCCGCGGCGAGAAAGCCGTTGTAAAGACCTTGATTAGCGCCAAGGGTTTTGGTTTGCTCCGCGAATTCAGGGCTGAGTTTGAACGCTTTGCGACCTTGAGGTTTGGTCCAGAGCGCCATTTCAAGGACTGTGATGTACGTGTGGATAAGCGCCACGGCGCCGGTGCCGACTGACGAGAGGATAGCCATGGCGATTGCTGGAGAGTAATGAAGCGTGTGTCGGGTCAAGATGGACTTTGAGGGAGAGATTGACAACAAGCAAGTAAGAGTTAGCGGAAAGATTCTTTTTCAAATAGATGTTGAAAGAGCACGGACGCGTTTGAAGGATTTAGGCTACCATCCCTTTCCGGCGATAGCGGCTAGCCCATTCCAATTCAGCAAACGGCTGCTCCGAGCCGAGGAAGTAAATAGAACCGGACATGTAGTTTAAATGAGATAGACGAATCATCTCGCACCAAAGATCCCTAATATTGGTAGATTAACAATGCTAGCTTACATTGAATAGAATGTATGCTGTGCAGCTTGGATGAACGTGAGTGATCTAATTGCAAAAACACATTACTCGAAATGTTCCCAACTGATGGACGCATTACAGCATTGCGTTGAACGACGATGTTCAATTCCCGCAACAATTCGCGCAGGACTTTTAAATAAGTAATCTGGTCGATTTTAGAATTATCATTTACATCCGCAACGTCGCGATCCAACTGATTTAGGTCATGTCATGTTGGCGGCCTAGCCGACCTCAAAAACTGAGTTTTGTACAGGGTAATTGTCTGCAAGCCAACTCTGCATCTCACGAAGAACTTCCTTTTCCACAACTCCAACTCCAGCTATAGGGATCATAGAGGTGTCATTTTCGATATCAGGATATGCGAATAAATGGTTAGGTAGGTATCAATGTTTCATCGAATTCACAATCAAAGTAAAGCTGGACATCAATTATGATAATCCTGTGTAACTAACCGTGAAAACCCCCTTTTTATAAGTGATAAGGGTGTGCGCCTAGTAGCATCCATTGTCACGTAAATCCCCCCCCCCAAAAAAATGTTATGTATTCAATTTCGCTATTACGATGAGAGAAAGAATCGAACGTAGCTGCTAGGGTCACTTCAGCCCTCATGCACTGGGTGATATATGACGGCACACCATAATGAAGCAAAGTGGTTTATTCCGAAGTATTGACATATCTCAAGAAGAATAATCACAGGCCCTTTCCAGCGAACTCAAGTTGTACATGTGATGGACCAACACTTCTTCGATGAGTAAAACCAGCCCATCCGTCCGCCTTCCCTCAAAAGCCTTCAATCCCACCTCTCTTCGAGTTTTCACGGATAGCTACTACTAATCTAGCAGCTGCAACCGCAGTCCTCGCAGTCGCCGACACCGCAGGACATGCCCATGTTGCAGTCGCTGTCGGCGGTGCAAGAGATCCAGTCACCAGTGCCGTCACCCTCGGCGGTCCAGCACCAGCCACCGGCGGGGTCGCAGTTCTTCCAGCACCAACCGTCGTTGGAGCAGCCGAAAGAGTTTTGGTCAACGCACTCGCGCTTGAAGAGCGGGTTGTTGTGAGCCGAGGGGTCGACCACGGGAGTGGCCAGGACCATGGCGGAGTTGATGGCGAAGAAGATAGCGGTAGAGAACTGCATTTTGAAAGATTGAGTGGATGGATTGAGTAGATGATGGTGAATGTAGAGGTTTGTGGGCTTTGAAAGATAGTTGTTTCTTGATGAGGATGTTTTTGTTGGTGGTGATAGAGGAAAAGATTCTGGATCGAGAGGAGGAAGACGGGTTTTTATACTTGAGATTCAAGCCGTCTCTTCTACTATTCTTCGACTTTTTGTTAAACGAACACTCTCAGTACCTGGGAGTCCACAGTGCATGAGGCCACCGATGACATTCGGGCACTGCTCTTTGAGGCATCAGGATCATCATCTTCTCAACCTCACTTACACTACCGTGTGAATGGCCTCAATTGGACTAATCCGGAAGCTATGCCAACGGCCCCCACACTATTATCTCTCCCACAAAAGCCATGCAACTGCCGATCGGTAAGCTTACTAGAGTATATCCTTGGTGTTTCATAAACGAGCCGTCAATTCAGAGCAAAGTGCTCGAATGGAATATCTAGAACTGAGACAATGGCTTTTGCTTGATGGTTGGGCGGTGCGTTCTTCCCTATTCAGTAGGACGAAACAATATTGTGCCACCAAGATAATATTTGTTTTTGCTGACTATCCATGGCACAGCATCTCGAACAGAGATGGTATACCGCCGGACTACACGGAGAGCATTGCGTGCTTTTCTTTAACCATGTTTCCAGAACATTTCCGTCTAAGACATCTTCTTGCATCCATCATTGATCGGCAGTAGACAGAGGCCTTGAGACATCGCGAGCCGGCGTATTCCCTTGTACCTTGACAGGTCGGCCTTAACTTTCTAGCTGCTGTGCCGTCAAGTAAGGCTTTGCAATACTGGTTTACTTTTTCGACTTTTCGGGCCGTCGCTACATCAGTAACGTCGCCGGAGAGAGCTGAAGGAATGTACACCACGCCTACCATGACAGTGTGACAATGTGTAACCAATCAATTTCTTTGTCCGCTTTTCTGGGCGAAGATCCTGCGTGCATTGCAGATACGATGAAAATAGTACGTAAATCAAAACTATTCGGGGACTTTTGAGATTCCACTATGAGGGTTCATTGCCGATCGCTTCCAAGAGGCGAGGTGGCCGAGATGAGAGATGAGATGAGATTTGGTATGCCCAGCTCCCGATATACACATAGCCAGCAGTGCATTAGTGACAGGCACAGTCGGCGCAGCCCTATCGGGCTTGTTGTTGAGCGAAAACGTGGGGAAAGTTGTTTCACTTGTCATTTCTTTCCATATTCAGCAATGACGTAGAATCGCAAGTTAGCTAAGTCAACATTTCTCTTTGCCGTTCTGCCTTGCATTTCTAAATGTTTCATTTTCTGTTGCCTTATGCCACCGAGTGGGATATCTTCTGCTTTTCCAGAGTGTAGCAGTTCTAAATTAGGTGCAGAAATGTAGCCTTATGCCGACTTGGTCTTCCTGGCCCCGGTTGTCTCCGTATTGGTGGATAACCGAGATACCAAATCGGTGCAATCCCACATCACCGGGTTGCCAGGAAATGAATCCTGCTCTCAACTGTTGACATCTATAGATGATATCCTGAGTGATTGCCGCTTTATGCTGAAGAGCTCCTGATCCTATCTCTGCGGCGCCAAAATCATGGTGGAGAATTTTATCCAGACACCCCCTCTCCAGACACCTTGCTAAATTCAACTCAAATAACGTTACATTTTAACTGCACGTGTGTTCTGTATCTTATTTTAGGCTGGTAAGTTCGTATTGATAAGTCTTAGGGCTATCCCATTGCCAAATGCTTCTGTATTGCGTTTTTATGACAGAAATCTCGTTCTGAATATTTGTCGACCAGGAGATAAGACAATGCTTAGGTAGACAGCATGATTTTCGCTAGAGAACAATATCGGAGGCAGTCTGTTATTTCGGGAAATTATGGACGTAACCTAAGTAGACGCTTCTAGGTAATCTCCGAGGCCTCTCTCGTATACTTCTTTTTATGAAAGCGGCAAAGGAGCCTGGGGAAGTGGCAAAGCAGAAGTAATATTGCACGAACTAGATAACTCTTCGCCATCCGCCGCCCGACCGCTGGCAATGTTTTAATCGAATCAATCGATATTCCGGCTCGTTGTGTAGCACCTCGCGCAGATTGGCTTGCCGCCATTGCATCTGGATTGATGGTCTCTAGATTGCCCACAAGAGAGTGAGACGTTGTGACGCCGGGCTCTTGGCTTTGCAGTATTGAGTGATTCTAGGGTGCACGCTGCTGACATGGGGTCCGGGGTAAAGGTATTCAGTGCTGTGTGGCTGTGAAAAGATGCTGTTAATGTCAATAGGCATGCATATCCTCTGGACCTGGGTGGTCTACGAAAACTTCGCATACCGTTTCAACTTCAAATGAGACGATTTAAGCATGGAGCTAAAGGGAGGAAATACTTTATACAAATATAACAGAAAAGTGCGTGCAGGCCCCCATACACGTATCTTAGTACCTTGCACATATCCGGGGACCGGGGTTAGACCTTGGCGTTCGGCGTTATGAGTCAAACGGAGAATCTTATCAACCAGCCATTAGCATAAGCCTGACCGCTTACGAAACGTCAGCAAACCATAGCAAAATAATATCGCATTCGCTATCTTCGCTAGCAAGTTAAAACACTCAATCCCCTCACCTCTTACGTCCAAAGTGAGATTTCCGCAATACGTGTGCATTCGGCCGTCTTGATCACTAGCGTATACAATCATTCGGCAACCACAATGTCTTTCGACAGCGGAGATGATGAAGGGCTCCATCCCGTCGAAAGATGGAACAAACTCACTGATGCCATCCGCGAGGCCACTTCAAAGGCCTTCGCATCAAGCCCTAGCTTCGACCCAGATCAACCCTCAGTCTTCCAGACGTACTGGCGGGGCGTCATAGCCGACTTGATGGCCTCGGTCGCCGAAGACGACTCGATACCCGAGTTTATATCAGACCCCCCAATTAAGAGGCTTGGTATCGCTTTCTGGGATGAACCGGACCCTATGTGCTGTCCATGCGGGATAGTTGGTAAAGGTCATCAAGCTTTAGTGGAGAAGGAGGCTGGCATAAGGAAGGGCGATGTACTTGGGGCATTTATGGAATTTATGTACGGGAGTGCGGAGGAGGTTCCGGATATTTGGGTCCAAGAAGAGCCTGATTGGTCTTCTAGCGACGAAGAAGATGAAAGCGAGACAGAGGTGCAACAGAAAAAGAAGATCGGAGAAGAACAACGCACGAAGCAGGGTGTGTTAATGTACCAGTCGGATTGGATGATGGATCCTGGTGAGAGGAACGGGGAGAATCTGATTTATCGTTCCCCGGACCCTATAATATTTATTTACTGCTGCCCCGTTGACGAATATGTGGAGAAACTGGAAAGGGAGAAGCAAAAGGAAAGTACAGATGGCAATGCAGATGCTGATGGGCAGGAAGAGCAGCAGGAGACTCAGGCAAGACTATAGAGGCAAGTTCTTTGGTACGCGCTCTGGCCTAGGACGTTGGCCTTGATTATGCTCCAAGGATTTATGATGAAAAATACACTTTCTGTTTTTCTGTCATATATCTTAGCATAATGTAACAGGCCTAAGGCCACAACACCTTGCTATAAGGTATCACAAAGTAAAAATAGCAAACATCTTTACTACTCACGGTCTTGAGACTTTATATCCCGCATTGTCTCTCGACTTTTGTATTTCTCTTCCAATCAGGTTGATTCTAGAAGATATAAGAACTTCTAACAACTTTTCACAAAGGCCCTGGAACTTCAAGAAATTGGGTTTATCTCGAAGTTACAAGTCTAATCGCTATTAACTTAGCCTATTGCTTTTGCGAAGTATCTGAGGGGTTTTCGTCTTCATTCCCTCAAGACCTGCTCCGTGGAAAGAGGCCTATATCTGTCTCGATGTCTCATAATCCTAAACATCAGTGATAGTTATTTTCATCTGTTACCATTCACACTCCTCTCAAGGCTCAGACTCTTATAAGGGCCAAAGCTGACGTGATTCTTCGTGGCTCTGAGCGGCATTTCATTAAAACGGCGGCAAGACTATAGATATAAATATGAAGATCAGCCGTGTGGATCACATCATGCCCCTTTTCCATGTACATTTTGGAGGCCAGAGCCAAGGTTTCTGCGCAGACGATATATCACATGGACCAGGGATCACGAAAGTGTGACAGTTAGGCTTAGCTATAAGGTAGCTAAGGTAAGAGGAGGGGGCCATTTTTGGTACGGCAGATTGTCGTCTTCTCTGTAAATCAGACTCTAAAATGGTTGTACGAGCTTGCTTACGTAGGCTAGATGTGATAAAGTAATAGGTTGGCTATTGTAATATTAAATAGCCATCGCGAGGCAATTTGCTTTCAGTTGAAAGTCGTTCAATGTGTCCTCCCTGAGAGCGCAAATCCATCGCAAGGCGACAGCAAGAGTCATCCTACCCTATCCTCTGGAAACCCATTTTGAATCAGTCGCCGAAAGTTAAAAGATAGACGCAACGCTATTACCCGATTCTATCGAGTCGGGAAACTTCCGCCGCCCAGATGTTCGCGAGGAATCGTTGCACCCCAGATGCAGGTCCATTCCTACGATGCGGGTCCAGCCCAATGCGGTAATTCTCTCCCGGAGGTTGTATTGAGAACGAACTTCGTTCGCGCATGGATCTGTCGATCTGGCAGATCGGGGACAAGTTATCCTGTATGGAATGGCAAATCTGGATGGACAGGTATCAAAGACGCCGCCTACAGCTTTTGAACTGCTAGCAGAGTATCTGAGGCGAGGACGAGATTGAAATGGAAGCGCGGATTTATCATGCCCTGGAGCATACTGATGGGAAGACATGTACAAAAATGTTATATATGATCTCAGTTCAGCCCTCGAAATAAAACTAAAAGTAAGCAACAATCGTAAGATTGATGATATTCGACCGTTCTCATACAAAGATGTTGTCTACCGTTTTCCATATTGACGGAATTGAGACATCCAGAGGCTGAAATGTTAAATAAACGTTAGCTAAGCTTTTTCCTCAAATGCCCCTTTCGTAATTTTCAGTGGCATATTCCCTGGTGAACATGGCGTGCTGGTCGCTGGCCGGACTATCGGTGGTGTTGGTATGGGTTGCCCTAGAGTGTTAAAATGTATTTAATACTCCAACATTGCGCGTTTATGGGGGTACGCCCATCTATATTTCTGAACTAGGTCCTTCAAACCTTCGAGGTGCACTACTTGTCCTCGAGTCGATTTGCATGGCATCTGGTGTCATTATCTCCTATTACATCGCCTATGGAACGCGAAACATCGTTGGAAAGGCCTCTTTCCGACTTCCTTTCGGTCTAAAGATGGTCAGCTGTGGCAATGGCACTTATCTTTATCTTACTCTTCGGAATTGCATACTCATGTCTAAGTTAGATTTTATCAGCCGAAGAGGATACCGGCAAATCTCGAGCAAAAGGCGTCGCTCTAGCTACATTCGTAACGTGGCTCAGTAACTTTATCGTTTGTGTTGCAACACCACCAATGCCTGATAGCATCGGACTTGGCACGTATATCTTCTAAGCCCTGCATTCAATCCAGCATCACGAGTCGGTGGAAGCTAACCTCACAATTGGGGACAACGTTCACCAAGGAAACTCATTTCGGATGTTGGGCCCAATTGCTACAGAAAGGTTCCATTCAGATGAATCATGCTCTAATTCTGCTTTGAGTAACTGTTAGACTCTAATCTAATTTATAGCTTAGACGACTCAATTCTGCGGCCAGTCTCATCAAAATTGATCGTCTGCCCTGTGTTCAGACTCTCTTGCAGGGCCTGGCCAATGGTCACTGCCTTCACAGCACCCGATAGTTTGAAAGGGAGAGGCTTGTTATCAAGGCATGCAGCCGTAAACTCATTGGCCTCGGTGACAAAAGCGTGCTCGAAACGACCATAGTAATCTCCAGGGATCTCCCTGCGGACACCTGTAGGTTCGTGTAACTCCACCAATGTGCCTTGCGGGTTGGCATTGACAGCAATCTTGCCTTCTGTTCCCACAATCTCTGTCATATCGTGTTGTCCCGCGGCCATCATCCGCGAAGAGTAGAAATAAGCTATCTTACCACCCCAAAACTCGACCAAGCCAACACCGTTGTCGACATCCTTGTGTTTACGCAGCTCAGGTTCCACAGCGGTGATACCCTTTGCAGTCACACTCTTAACAATCGAATCCTCGCCGAAGAACCAGAGAGCCAGGTCGATATCATGGATATTGCAATCGACAAAAATACCTCCGCTGAACTCAGCATAGGCAACGAAAAAACCTGAAGGGTCGAGCTTGTCGCAAGTCTGGGATCGGAAAACGGAGGGACGACCGATGGCTCCCGAATCGACGCGCTCCCGAGCGTCGCGGTAAGATGCATCAAACCGCCTCGAAAATCCGCAAAGCACCTTCAAGTGAGGCTTCTTTCGAGCGGCGTCGAGAACTGATTGAGACTACAGTGGAAGTAAGAACCTTGGTCATATAATGTACTTTGATATACTCACAATCTCCACGTTCGTGCTAAGCGGCTTTTCGCAGAGGACGTGCTTGTCGGCCTCAATGGCTTGGATAGCTTCTTCAGCGTGAGCTGTTGTAGCCGTGGCGACAACAACGGCCTGGAGACCGGGATGCTGAAGCATATCTTTGTAGTCTGTGTAGATCTTGGTGCCCGAAGGCTGAAGCTCACGCTCGGCCCATGATACCTCCTTCTCATCGGGGGTAAACACAGCAACAAGCTCGGCTCGAGGTGTGCGGGCCAGATAGTTGATTGCGTGACGTGCTCCCATGCGTCCGAGCCCAGCAACGGCGATTTGCAGTTTTGGGGGCATTGTGATGGACCAGGCTGAAGGACAGACGACGTTAGAAGAGAGAGAGAGTGTGTGTTATACTGTAAGCACCAGTCGTTTGGGACTACTGAGCCTTTGAAACAAGCAATGGTAATAAATACCATAGCCAGCAGATTTTGGCATTGGGTTTAAGGAAATATTCTCCGACGCGAGGGCGCTCGCATTGTTTTCTCCATCTTGCCATTTTAGGCAGGATTTTGTTCTTGGTAATATTGACCGGAGATCCACAACTCCACCTTCTCTAGCTTCGGTAAGACAGAAAAGTTTCGCCACAATCACAGAGAGGAGAGCGCGGTTCCAAATTATTCAGTTTCATAGGCTAGTCCGTGCCGATCTATGTCGGTAACAAAGCATGTTTTTGATAAGCCATGTCCCAGAGCGTGCACTATTGACATGATCGATAAAGGGGACCATGAAAATTACAATGACTGCTAATGCCCCAGAAACTTAGAACTATGCAATTATTAAAATTGGAAGTGTCTACCGTACCCTCTATGAAAATTAAAACTAAAATACGCAGCGTGGGTTGGAGCTCATAGACTATAGCTACCCCACGACGCTTCAACGAAGGATCTTATAGAGATGGTTTGTTATTTTTTAACTCTTATATTGTACTTTCAGGGCAACGATACTATATAGTACCTGATACTTTATTTAACGTCCTTTGAATCTTAAAATCTGGGCATTGAGAAAGGTTTTATAGATTCCCACTATGAAATATAAATAAAGTAGTTGATCAAAAAGCTTCTACATATTTTGGTACATGTTGACAACTGTAGACCCCTCAGAAGCCTTCAGCAACGATGGAACAACGGAATGGCTGCTCATGCTACGGATGCGCTAGACTGCTTAGATAGCTTCATTTCCTTCTGAATCTCCCGAGCGCGCTTAACACCAAAGCCATGCTGGTAGATTTCACGAATGTTTTCCAACGTCATACCCTTAACTTCCGGATAACAGAAGTAGATGCATACCCACCCTAAGATGCAGATGCCTGAGTAGAAACCAAAAGTACCAGAAGGAGTGGTATTCTCCATCTGGGTAAGGAAAGTAGAGGCAACAATGATATTGGATCCCCAGCACGTCATGGTGAGCATCATAGTGCCCATAGCACGGACTTCGAGAGGGAAGAGTTCGCTGCTGAGCCATGCCGTGTTGCCGATACCACTAGAGTAAAATCCCACGTAGATAACCATGCTGACCAGTACCACAATGGCGGGCCATCCGATCTCAGCACTCTCTTTGAGAGAAAGGTCGTGGTTGACAGGAATCCAGATGAAGCAGATCGCAGCCACCAGCAAAGCCAATCCCATAAACTCAACAGTGCATAACAAAATGCGGCGACGGCCTACGCGGTCGACCAGCATGAGATTGACCCATGTGAAAATAAAGTTGGTTCCGGCAATGACAGTTCCAACAGCCACGGGATTCGAGAAGCCAACCAGAGCAAATAGTGTAGGCGAATAGTACATGAGGGCGTTGAAACCTCCAAGTTGTGAGATAGCCATGAGTCCACATGCCGAAATAAGGGCACGGAAATTGGCTGGAACGACGTAGAGTTGCTTCAACACCCACCAATGAGACTTGCCGGCGTTCATATTCTTTGCCTCGTCCACGTTTATAGTGATGTGGCGGACCTTGTCAGAGACTTGTTGATCAGTGGCTTTGGGGAAGATTCGTCGAAGAACCTTGCCAGCTTCGTCTGACTTCCCGTGGAAAATCAGTTGACGGGGAGATTCGGGGCATAACGGGAGCAACGCGGCGAGGAGGAGAGCGGGAAGGGCGCCGCCGCCGACCATGTAACGCCAGCCACCGTCAACATGGGCAAACCCTGCACCTACTCCGTAGCTGATGAGCTGACCACCAGTGATGCACATATTGTCAAGTCCAATCATTCGGCCGCGCATCTTAGCGGGTGAGACTTCAGCGATGTACCTACGAAAGAAGTTTAGTCAGACTCGCGGGCACTGTTAGGTGGATCAAAGACGACTCACATAGGGACAATCATGGCAGCAGATCCAACACCGAATCCAACCACAAGGCGGCCGGCTGCCATCAAAGCAACATTCATAGCCGCGGCTTGCATGATAGCACCGACCGTGAAGAGAAAGCAACCAACGTAGATGGCGGTCTTGCGGCCATACCTATCGGCAGTCAACCCTGCAAAGATGGCGCCGATAAAGGCGCCTCCCGAACATAACGAGGTAATAAGTTCTTTCTCGGAGCTGCTTAAAGTGTGTCCAAGGTCCTCATGAATATAGACAATCACTGCTGAGATGATACCAGTATCATAACCGAACAGTAAGCCGCCGATAGCTGCAGTAACAGATATGAGCCACGGAAACTTGCCGGTCCTGGTAAGCTCAATGGTATCAAGCACATCTAGCTCGTTAAAGACAACTTGTTCCGACAAGTCATCCTTCGGAATCTTGTCAATATGCTCAGCAGAAACCTTGTCATTCAGCATTGTCACGGTGCTTAGACAAAAGTCCACAATATGGAAGGAGGCGATAAGAAACAAAGTCGTGATGTAGAGATATATCTCCAATGTCCACGCGAATGCCGATTTGTCTAAAGGCGGCTGTGCCCGTTGATTTGAAACAGGAGGACTAGTGAAGGGCCGGAGACTTCCAGGCACATTATATATGTAATTATATACATATGCATATGATGTACCGAAGTTGTGAAAGACAAATCAAGAGGATTCAAAAACTAAGCTTATTGGTTTGCTAAGATGTATAGAAAAGCCCGGACCTCCCCCCAGGTCTCGGCACATTAATAGTCTGGGGTGCACCCGGGGTACCCCAAGGCTGCCGGAAGTTATCCCATTCATCCGAGAAGAGCAATTTTGTCCGGAGGTTAGCTGCACTTAGACTTGCGCTATCATCTTTAGCGTATTTATAGTTCGCCGAATAACCCTTCTTGTTGTGCAGGCCCCCTACCGATCGTCGGCGGGCCTGCGGGAAACTGAGTCGCATACTCCGTGCGAGTGGAATCGCATTTATTTGGGGCAAGCTGGGGTCTCCGCGCGGGGATGGAAGACTTCTGTTTTAAGAAGCTAGGGTAAAAACTTCCGGCCCCCGCGATTCTCTCAACATGAAATCTTCATCCTCTTTCTTACCACATCCGACCATCGCGTCACTCACCCTGGAACCTGTACGACCCCAGATCAGGCCCCGCGTTTTCCCCAGATTGCAATCTGAGTCGAATATGCACTGGAATTCCTAGAGACCTTCCGCCAAAAACTAACAAATGTGATGCCGGCGGTGTCGAGCGCAGAATCTCAAGTCAACGCTCGGCCGCCGTGCAATGTGGGTCTATTCTGTCTTCTCCCTCTCCATTGCTTGTCTTCTCTTTTCCACCCTTTCGGGGTATTGGATAATGTGGATAGAAACCGCTCTCTTTCGGGAGTGCAATTCTAACTGCATCATCACTCCTGCGATATTTCTGAGACGTAATCCATGCTAACTTGTCTTGCCTCGTTGGTAGAATTGTAGAGAGAAGTGGGCTCTCCCGTATCTTCCACATCTATTATTCAGGACTAATATATCTATAGACATGTAAAATGTATGCCCAAGCAGATCACGCCGATTCTTTTGTCTTAGAATCTCTCTGAAACAAAAAGATGATGATCCCACATTACTTATTACTTGCTGCATCAATGTTCGCCTGGCAGACCCAGGCCACGATGCTAACTTACACTTGCAGGCGAGCCGGATGAAACGTCCTGTGTATATTGTCGAAAGAATGGCATTGAATGCGTTCGCAGGCAAGGAATCCGCTTCAGCCATCGGCTTAACCCTAGGTAATTGCGTTCTATCGTTGTCCACTAATTTGCTATACTCACAAGATATTACTAGTATACGGTCCAAACGACGGTCAAGCAATAAAAAGTACGACTACAGCTTTGATGAGCGCCAGCCATGGATGAAAACTAATCGTTCCCTACACTTCGTTGACGAAACTCACGATGTTATCTTTGTGAACGGACCGAACTCCGATGATTCACCCAGCCCAAGTGATAAGGAAGAGAGAATTACATCACCTTTACCGCCCCGAGGCGGATCATGGTCACCTCCAAATGCACTGACCGCGGACCTTCGAGAGCCTTTGCAATTTGCCAGCGCTTCTCCTGCGACTTCCAGGAGATCCGACCCGTCAGAGTTGATGAGCGATAGAGAACCAAAAGCTACCACATTGAGGGAACATGGGACAATTCCTCGGAATAAAACGCGCTTTGATGCTCTATGTAGTGTCGCGGCAATTTCCGAGCCCCTAACAGCGCCACTTATTCCCTCCCATATTGAAAACCTCCATGATGAAGGGATCCCAAGCGACGCCAACGAAAGCAATAGTCTCATTTTGGACTATGACCCTAGCATAATCACCCACGATGCTTCATTGCGGCATTCCATCCAGCGAATGCTCTCAGAGCTACGATGGGATTCCTCCTCTGCGCCCATCGAGGCCCACACGCCTAGTTCCTCCGTCTCCGACCTCTACCGCAACAGCCCAAATTGGCCACTTCAGGACCCGGAGGAGGCCCATCTTTTGCATTTCTTCGTGGAGAATCTCGCGCCCTTCTTCGACCTATGCGACGCTGAACGAAAGTTTCAGACGGTGGTACCCTTTCGCGCCGCGTGGTGCCCACCGTTGCTCAATGCTCTCCTCGCTGCCTCTGCAAAGAGGTTAAGCAGAATCAGCGATTTTGACAGCGTCATAGGGGATAAATATCACCAGGAATGCCTTAAGACCCTGATTCCAGCACTATGCGACCCTGAGGCTGCCACAGATGAAAATATTCTTACGGCCATCGTCGTCCTTCGTTACATGGAGGAGGTTGATGTGCAAATTAGTCCGGCGTCACAGTCCCACCTTATTGGCACCAGAGTGTTCCTTGCGGCTCAAGAAAAGGTTTGCGAGTTTAAGGGGCTGCGCCTAGCTGCCTTCTGGGTTGCTCTGCGGCAAGAAATTTACATGGCTTTCCTTCATAACCGCCCTGTGCACGAAAGCTACGCATTGGACAACTGCGACTGGCTTTTGATACATACTAATAACGTGCTTTGTAATTATGCTAATCGCATAATCATTCACTGCGCCAGATGTCTTCGCTTTTGCTATGGCAGCAGCGAGCAGAGCGCAGCCAGCTGGGAGGAGATGTGGGAGTTCCTTCAGGAATTTGAAAATAATATGCCACTGCATTTCAAGCCCATTCATCAACAGCCGCTCTCGGAAGCTTTCTTTCCGAGAATCTTGTATCTGGATCCAGCGGCTGTTACTGGAATGCAGCACTATTATCTCGTACGCATACTACTCCTAGCCCATGACCCGAGAATACCGAAGTTGGGTCTCACTAGGGCAGCGGCGCTGAAAAAGTCCAACACGGAGATCAAGGAACTTGCTCGCATGATCTGTGGTATAGCCGAGGTCAGTGCTGCTTACCGCTTCCTGACTCTCAACTTTTGTGATACTGACAGGAACCCCGACAGTCCAATCCAAAAATTGTTCCAGCATCTGTGTACGTTTAAACCCTGCCAATAAGATTGATTCTGAGCTAATGGTGTTCCTTATAGCAATAGTTATGTTGCCATCACCATGGCGGGCGATCGTTTTACCGAGAAGCACGAGCAAAAAGCTTTGTTACAGGTCTTAGCAAAGCTTGATAGGGACTGGCCAACTAGTCTGGCGTGGGGTCCCCGAGAATGTAGTTTTCGAACCAAATACTGACTATTGAACAGGCTCACTAGTTGGAGAGAAGCCTGGGGTATTGAGGAAAGATCAGAAGATGAAACATTAGACACATCTTGAACTTTGGAATCTTCACTACCCTACCCCGTGCCTTTGAAGACAGCTTTGATGTCCGCCGGGCGCACAAATCCAAGAGGAAAGAAAGAATGCACAAATTGGGCTGTAATTTAGTGTCTGAATTGCCTCATGAAATTATCATTTTGCGTGTGGCCAAAGCAAAGAGGCTGGGAAGCCTGGTAACGTTTAAAGAGTCTTTCTAAAGAAACTGATTGTAAGTCTAGCCATGTACCGCGGACGCTTCCTCGGAGGACCCGGGTTACGTATCACATAGCCGTGCCAAATGTCGGATTTGAGCTTATGCGATAAGAGGGGTGGGGTTTTTGGCCAGATGTCATTTGATGCACTTTGATCGTAGCTCGAGCTTCTATATGCGGGCTCTATGGGAGAAAATTAACCCTAGAAACTACTGTAACAGGCAGAAAAGCCCAGGCTCACGGGAAGTTAAAGCTCATGACCACGTTGGGCATATTGGGAAATTCTCTCCGGCGCGGGTCAAGCTAGCAGTGCCGGTCAGTAATGGTGGGGTCACATAAGCTCCGCGTCATCATCAAAACCCCCTGTAATTAAGCCGACACAAAATGAAGACAAACCGGAAAGTTTCTTGATCTTCATTTCTGAGCGGCCCATATGCAAATGTTCTTCCGCAATAGTCACTCGAAGCAGATGGTGATTTCTTATCCTGTTGACCTTCGATACAGCTCTGGTCAGACCCTGTCAGTTTCATTGTAACCCAAGTAGCCTACCAATCCAACATGTATGTATCATTAGCATTCGTATTGCTAACACCTTACATGGTGGCTGCATATTCACTACCAGAGTGCTTCATCCTGATCTAGCCTATGATAGCGTACTTTTGAGATGCGAAGGGCAATTGTACTCACAAAACATAGAATAGCTTAGAGAAGATACTAATCTACAAAGGCCTTCAAAAGTTTCCCAATATGTTAACGTTCTTAGGAATATTAAGTCTACCTCTTATCGTGTGGAGGATACAAGGCAGAGGGGTCGCAAGGGGGCTTACAAGGGACTTATTCTTTATAACAATGCACTTCCTTTTTGCTAGGTAGATAAGAATGATATCGAAAATGTGAAAGTTTACCTTACTAATGACTTCCACTTGTACAATCGTGAGTTTCGCCTGTTACAAAGTCCACAGTCACTTGAATTAGACATAGTCAATTAATATGATTCACACAAATACTAACACATACACACACAAATCATCTTCCTATGATACCTGTGGCCAAATTAGCTTTATGGTTGATGAGGGTCTTCGTCATACTAGAGGATTCTGTCCGACAGACAAATACCCTATATGAGGCGTTGTGTTTGGAGTTGCTTTTGTTCATCAACACAGTATTAGGATGTGACACGAGCTGGGTTGAGATATATCGTTACGTCGGAGATAGCCCATCTACGTCGCCGTTGCACATGTGGTCTGCACGATCTACTGCTCGAATCCAGATGACCAACCATTCTAACCGACCTCTAACTTTTACTCGAAAATACACTGCGATTTTCTTTGAAGTGTATGCTTTTCAACAATATCCACGCATGTGTAGCACGTTTAATTGATTGTTACATGTCGAGACAAACATCAAATACTTGAGTTCAACTGTAATTTCTTTAGGCATGAGCTTGAAATTTTTACTTTCACCAGCCACCAACTTTTAAGACACAATACAAACAATCCTTGTCATTTTAATACGCGCAAAGTCGCTTCTTACCTAAACAATCTGACACGTGGTGCCAAAATGTGACGCTGACACCTATTCTCTATTCTCCGCACTTTCGTTTAGCGTGATTACTCGCTGTACCTTTTGGATTCCTGGTGCCTGGAAGTCGTCAATTCTAAACGACCGGAGCATCGCTAGCCAACCAAATTATTTCAACTTCACATCGTTCAGCGACCCGTGGGGCACCAGTGAGCAAACGAGCCGCTTGAAAGGAGGATTTACCGTCAGCATCTAACGATCTGTATACGTTCCCAAATCACAATGTTCAGTCAACAATCGTCCGGCCTCGACCAGATCCTCCATCGTCAGAGACCCGGTCCATGGCAACAATTCATCAGAGAGTCGTGTCTGTTCCTTGCCAGGAGGTTCTACTTCTGGCGGACCCCAATTGCAGCCCAGCGCATATCTGATCCTGTTACGGTCGTATGCATCTCAGATACGCATAACAGTCAGCCCAACCTTCCGGATGGCGATGTCCTCGCCCATGCAGGGGACTTGACACAGTCAGGCTCATTTGAAGAGGTGCAAGCCACCCTGTCATGGATACAGCGCCAGCCCTACCAGTACAAAATTGTCGTAGCAGGAAATCATGACAAGATCCTAGATAGAGATTCACCCTTGTCTAATGAGATGAAGGGATTCGACAAGCTGGAGTGGGGCGACATCGTCTACCTAAAGCACTCTAGTACGACGCTGCGCCTTTCCAATGGCCGCTCTCTGCGTGTTTTTGGAAGCCCGTATTCTCCTCAATACGGCAACTGGGTCTTTCAATATCCACGAAGCACCGATGTTTGGGCCGATAGAGTGCCAGTAGACACCGACATTCTCATCACGCATGCACCTCCAAGGGGTCATCTGGACCAGGGAAATGGTTGTGAACATCTTTTGCGGGAAATATGGAGAGCCAAACCTTCGCTTCACGTTTTTGGTCACGTCCACGAAGGATATGGTCAAGAATGGGTCAACTTCAGTCGTCTTCAGAGTGCTTACGAACGCACAGTTATTGCCAGAGGAGGTATTGGGAATCTTCTCTCTGTCGTATACGAGTTTTTCTGTTCCTGTTTGCGCCCTGATTCAGAGGCCAAATCTTTACTGGTCAACCCTGCCATTGCCGCTGGCCTACATGATGAGCAACGGCGAGAACCAGTTGTGGTCACCATCTAATAAACAAGTGATATGGATACACGGAAAAAGCAAAGGCGGCAGGAGAGCTGCACTACTGGTTAATAATCATAGATTAATACATTTTGGGCGTCCGTGATCGATATTGAAGACCCCCTTCTGGGAAAGCAGTCTCCTTGTGCTTGTTTCGATGGGGACTTTTTTCATATGGCGTGGTCATCACTAAATGAGCTGCAGTGATATGCTACTTCTTTGACTATTGTAACTCAATTATCTACTCGCAGCTTACCAATTGGGAAGGGCTTTGGTGGCTTTATTGGTATGATCAACTGAAAGTCATCGGAAGCCTCCGTTCTCCCGTACACATCCATCGTTTTCTCCAAAGAACCCTGAGCCATGTCTTTGCCATAGCAATCTTTCGTGAACTCCAAGAACTGATATAGTACAATCTCGGCCATGTTGGGACCTTGAACCCCACCCTTGGGCAGATTCGAGAAGTCACGGCCCTCGAAGTCAGCCATGTATTCAATGCTCGATGTTACTTCCGCATCATCATGAACGAATTTTGTCAGATTGTTTTCACTGAAGGCCGGAAGCTCATTCTAGACAAAGCCAACGAGCTACACTCAAGTTTGAAAGTGTGGTTCTCCAACTAGCAAAGCCCCCTGACGCCAAAGACAATCGATCTTCCTTCACATTTACAACTCCAGTACGTAACATTGACAATAATCTCGGTGGAGAACCTTGGTCATATGGTTTTTGCTAACCTCGAATTGCCACATTATATACTGCCATCACCTCATACTGACAATTTATGAGCCCTTACTCGAGCAATATCCGGAGAAGAGACTTGAAATCAAGCAAATCATTGACAACGCCTATCGCTATCTCCAGACTCTAATTCAGCTTTACTATCTGAGACACTGCTTCGATGCTCTGGACCTCTTCATTGTCATAGCACTAATAGTAGCTGGATATGATACTATGGATGCTATAGATCAAACTAAGTCGCCCTTGCAACTTGAAGACCTACGGTTCACACTAATGTTTGTGGCGCAGGGGCTATATCAACAGCGTTGGAATCATTATTTTGCCACTGCATTATTCCAAGTCATTCTGCACCGTATGAATACGCCCGAGGTTTCGCTTTTCAGTAGTCTCATGAGTCGTGATGACTTAGAGAAGCTTGAAACGGAAACTCAAAAGGCGTTGATACAGGAGGTGCGAAGCCATTGGCCTGTAAGTTTCATGAAGAGAAAGGAAGATATGGATTCACCCATCTTGGGGAATCTTGCTGAAAGGTATTCTTCCATGGACTTGGGTGAAGCATAGTAGAGTTCTGATTTTGCTCGCTTAGAGAATCTTTTATCCCTCTAATGCTAAGATGGGTCTACCATGCATGTGTACTCGTCACGGCCAAGGTCACATTCACAACAGAAACTCAGTCAAAAAACGAGAATGTATTGAGATCGAAAATCTTGTGCGCTGAAAGGAGGGAAATAGATCGTCGCACTACATTCAACTCACTAGTTCTAATAATCAACACTTTCCCCGACTAGTTAGGAGGCTCCATTCCTTGCTTCTGGATGCTGACGGAAATGAAGGTGGCAATTGTGTCAGCCTCGCCACCACCGGCATTCTCGCAAATAAATCCTCCAGATTGGTAGTTGTCGTAGTCCGCGTCGTCCAGCGGGAGACCGTCCTGGTCGACCCAGGCCTCCAAAGGCTCGATGTATTTCTTCTCTTCGGGGTCACGGCTTGTCAAGTCCTTGACAACCTTGGCAAAGTCTGGAATAACCTCAGGGAACGTCCATGTAGTCTCGTCCACGTCTGATTGTCCGTACAGAACAGGCTGTCCACCGCTAAGATCTTCAGTGTTCTCTTTGTAGAGATCGGAGAACTTGTTCTGGGCAATTTTCAACCCCTCCTCTGTTTGGGTAAAGTGACCAACGAGGGCGCCTTTTCTGGTAGCGATCACGAGGCCAACGCAGCCATTGAAGCCAGAGGAAGCGATTGACATTTTACCATCTTTGAAGCTGATGAAGGCAGCATCGTTGGTTACCACCTTCTTGTTGGCGGCGTCAAATTTTTCCTTGAACTCAACAATCTCCGGAGTGGGCTTCCTAGCGACCAATTCGTGTGGGCCCCGAACTGAGATTGAGTGAGTTATCACGCCAGAGCGGGCCAAAGGACTGATAGCAATGTCAGAAAATTCAAGACCCCTAAAATATACAGAAGTAGCGAATCGTTACTCACTCAGTTGGTTCCAACTTGATCTTAGGGGCGGCAGAGCAGACACTCAGTATGCTGAGAAGTCCTACAAAGACAGCCAGCAATCTGCTGGTAATACTGTTTGCCAGCATTATGTCTGTTTAAAAGCTCTTGGAGGTAGAAAGAGGAGAATATATGATCAGTGTGAGACTGCCGTAGGACTGAAGAGGGGAGACAAGAAGGCGTGGTGTGTGAATACTGGATGAGAACAGTGAAGCTGGAAGATGGTCCCTATTAAAGAAATCAACGGGGCGTCAGCAGGACTCTCGGACGTGTCTTGCTACCATGTGCCGCTGGATTAATTTCAAAATTTGCATAATCCTAATTTGCACTCTGCCTCCTTTCTTTCACCACTCCTTGTCATCTTTGCTCTGCCTAATGTTCAATTGTTTCAATCAAACCTACCCTACCCAGGCAACCTATGTACTCTCTTCCCTGGTTCTCCACCATATGCAGAACTCTATCCTCGAACAACCTTGTCCCGCTTTACTGGGCACTTTGAACCCTGTGCTGACAGGATCGAGTGCCGTGATCGACCCCCTGTCCGGTACCCTTCACCAGGGGTATGTGCAACGGCCTACATAGAGAACTACTATCTACATCTGCACTCGTAGGCGCGCACGAGGCCCCAGTCCCGGGTCACTCCAAGGCTGGAGACACATGCGCACGACAAACCCGTAAAGTACAAAGATCATCACTCTTTGTTCCTGTCGCTTTGCTGCAGGGGTCCATCGACACTGCATCCCGAAAACTAGTCCCACCTAAGCGGCTGAACGCTCCTACGGGATCTATGCATCCTTATCCTTCAGCTCTTAGGCGTGATAATGCCTCTTCGGACCACATTGATTAGCATCTGGAGATTCTCGCCACAAAATGCGTGGTATAGACGTAGAAATCTCTTTGGGCCAATAACGTAACGGCAAAGACTGCGGTTTTGACTGAACTGTCCCTGCTGCGTCTCCATCAGGATGTACACCAAGCTTCACCTACAGATTCAATCATCCGTCTTATTTCCCATACGCGCTGAAGACAATGACTGATGGAAAGGTCCCATTGATCTCACTCGGCAAAGCCATTTACATGACCTACATGCGATCCTAATTACTGTATACAGTCATTCTGCGCGTTGACCGGGGCCATAACAGGGGATGATCTCTGGATAGAAATAGAATGTGGGGATTTTTTTTTTCCCCCTTGCACCCTCGGACTTGGCCTAGGAGATTGAGTATTGCGATGGGTTTCCCAAACTTTGACTTCAGCCCTAGATCTCGACAGAACCCTGGACCTTCGCAAGTTAAGATCGTCGCTACCGACAGGCTTGACTAGCGGCATAGGTGGCACAGGGTCCTAGATGCGGACTCACTACGCGCCATAAAACGTGGCAGATCTTGGCAGCCGTGTCTAACCCTTATGATGATGATATTTGTTTTTGTTGCCTTGATTTTTTTTGGGGAAATTGCCGAACCGGCAGTTGTCAGTGCACGCCTTTTCGTGTCTTAGTGGTCGCATTCGGGGTTCCCGACTGCGAATGTAGCCTATACCACACTACATGTACGTATACATCTGAATGTATTCGTCTTGGAAAGATAACTAATTTCCTGTTAGATAGCAATAGTATTAGACATTTCTGTTTTCTGAATATCGACTGGCATGAACGAACTGAATTTGCAGCAGACTAGAGAGAAGCAATCGTGGCTATCGAATAGCGACGTCTTGCTCAACCAATTCTAGGAATGCGAGGCACCTAGTCGCCTGCGGTTGGCTGATGTAGAAATTAGAAAGGATCTGATACATTCTGGTAGTGCCTCTATCCATGAAACTAACAATCGCAGGGCTCATCTCTTGTACGTATGCAGGATGCATGGCCTTCCCCACCTCGAGAGAACTTACTTGGCTCATCCCCTGGCACTGGGTACTGGTAAGTCTCGAAGTCAACTTAAATCTTCACCTTACGAATGATACAGCTGAATAGTGCTAAAATAAGCAACGATTACAATCATGAACAAACCCACTCCCCTTTAGATAAGCCTTGTGCTTTCCAGGTTTGGTAGGGGCCGAAATAATCTATCTATGGTTACCATTAATTTCGCTTTTTGCCAAGATGGCAGCCTTCGTGACACATTTATCTGATGATTTCAGTAATCGCAATGCCCTTCAACACGCTTCGCCGACAAGTTAATGATTCGGCCAATCTATGGTGGCGGGACTTCATTGTTTGTGCCCGCATTACCCGCATTTCAACTTGTGTATGCAGTAAAAGAGCGTCCAGAAGTGCACAGGTAAATTTGTACCCATTGACTAGACGACGAACTTGCTCTGAGGCTAAGGCAGAAAGGGGTCTTGGATATTGAAATTTGCTCATAGTCTCACCATGCAATTCTGAACTGCGTACATAACCAGCGTCTCGGACTCATAGTCCGAGGGACCCCTAAAAATGGTTATAGGGCTGTAGATCAAGCTGTCACTGCCGGGTTTAGCCTAGATGCCAGATACGGCACAGCTACATGTACCCCTGATCCTGGTAATCTGCCAAGGGTCCCTCGATGGGCATGGGCTGCGTTCCTGCATATTCAATGCTACATCGACGCGAATACAATTACATGAATAGTATTTTCTAGTGTATACGCTTATGTTTAGTGTTTAACATCATGACCAAGTTTCGGGGGTCCCTATGGTGAAATCCATGAAGAAGGAAAACACTTCATTGATCAGAAACGAGTGTCAAGGATTTACATCCTCTACGAGCGACAACACCTAAGCCGGAGCCTTGCTGTTCAGGGAAAGTTCCGATTTTAAGATTGCGTATATCAGCTTGAATCTTTTTACACCTTGTACATTGAGATCTTTTGGCTATGTATAGTTTACTGCCTCATCCCTTTAAGGCAAAGACCGCAGCTGGGTAATTACGGAATTGACATCCCAGTGTCTTTTGTCTGTAGTTCTCCATCCAGGAGATATAGAGATCAAGGATCAGGAAAAATCTGGAAAATTTGCGACCAGCACATAAGTCTATGCTAGAGCCCCCGTGCTAAGCACCTCCGACTTTGAGGTTGACTCTAGTCCTTTCGTTCATCCTTTCTCTTTCACTCTTTCTAGACCGGTTGCTTTGGCGTTTTAAAGGCAAAGATTAGAGCCAGCAACAAAATGAGATTCTCATCAGTTGCAGTGGCATTACTGCCTGGGCTCGCGGCAGCACAGTGGGTGGCTCCCAGACAATTTGACTGGGAGGCGTTCACACGAACGTACAAACACGCAAACAGAGATCTTTCTACGCCAACACCTTCGCCAACGCCTTCGTCAACACCAGGAGAGACTACTTCCCTGACTTCTTCAGAGCAGTCCTCTGCTACTGAATCCTCCTCTGCAGAGTCCTCTGCTGAAGAGTCGTCGAACCAACCACCCTCGACTCCAGAGCCTTCGTCTCCCAAGCCCTCTTCTCCTAAACCATCTTCTACGGATTCGGAAACCTCGGAAACATCCGAGTCTCCAGATACTACTACTGGGCCTATCTCCCCTTCATCTTCCCCAACTGGATCCCCTCAGCCTTCTACAGAGACATTAGCAACTACAGTGTTTGACTCTGAGCTCCCCATTATTACTTTAAATAACGAAGATGTAAGCGCAGAGGTTACCGAAACCGTTGAAGGGGTAACAGAAAACACTCTACACACTACAACCGGTGATGATGGCGAGCCGACAGTCGTGCCTGTCCTCTTTGGAATCCCGTGCCTCATCTTTTGTGAGGACATCGGGCCAGACGGTGGACCTGGTGCCATTATTCTCGGCGGTGTCCCGTCTACACCGGGAAACTATATCCTGCCTCCTATTCCAGGTATAGCACCTGCTCCAGGAGCCGTTGTCATTAGTGGCGGAGCTCCTACTCCGGTTCCCAAGGGTGACCCCGAAAATCCCGACGATGAGGATGATGAAGACGATGATGACGAGAACTCTACAACGGAACGGCCTAGCTCTACTGAGCAATCATCCACAGAATCTTCTGCGACTGAGACGACTGCATCTTTTGGTCTGGAGACGGTTGTTATCAACGATGATCCCGGCGAATTTACGAGCACAGACACGGAAACATCAGCTTCCGAAACTACTGCTTCATTCGGTCTAGAGACAGTTGTTATCAATGATGACCCCGGTGAATTTACGAGCACAAATACAGAAACATCGGCATCTGAGACTACTGCTTCTTTTGGTTTGGAGACTGTCGTCATAAACGATGACCCTGGTGAAGTCACGAGCACATCTTCTACCAGCACGGACACGGAAACATCAGCATCCGAGACCACCGCTTCGTTCGGATTGGAGACGGTTGTTATCAACAATGACCCCAGCGAAGTTACGAGCACACCTTCTGCAAGTACAGACACTGAGACATCGGCATCCGAGACTACTGCTTCAGTTGGTCTTGAGACTGTCGTCGTGACTGATGATCCCTCTAGCGCCTCGTCTTCTTCTGCTACTTCTTCCACAGAGACGTCGGGGGCAGAGGAGACGACCGCCTCAGTTGGGTTAACATCAGTTATCATAACTGATGACCCCAAGTCTTCCACATTTTCAACCACATCTGAGACACAGACACCCTCAAGCACTACTAGTAGCTCAGAACAAAGTACTTCAACCGAGACCACCACGGAACAACCAAGCACTACAGAAGTACCAGAGACGACCACTTCAGAGGAGCCCACAACTACCACATCTGAGGCCCCTAGATTTACAGGTGATGAGGAAGAATGTTACTATCATTACGAACGTTCAGTCACATACGAATGTGTCTTCTTCATTTGTGATGACGGAGAAATGATCGATACCCATAGTGTGGATCTGTCGGAAGACCCCTCTGATGAAGATAGTAGACTATGGATTGAGGATATTGGTGAAGTTCTGCAGGAAGCGGAGTGGGGTGCGGGTGAAGTTGGCATGCAAGAAGAATTTGCATTTGAGTGGCCAGCGACGGAAGACGGTGACGGTGACTGCAAGTGCTGGATTGACGGTCAAGAGGTTATGGGCGAGGTGGAATCTATCGAAGATGGTGATGGCGGGTTCTCTTGGGAGGTCTATGGGAACTTCTGCGAGTGCAAGTTTAAGTGTCATCCTTCGTAACCTGGAGCAGGCCATCGAGGTACTATAATAGCGATTTAGTATAAGTTTGATCATTGAACTGAACCATAATACCCTGGAAACCAAGTTTTCTACTATACAGCTAGCCTACATTTTAAGGAATATGCCCAAATATATCTTCCACCAGTAGCATTCTGCCAAGACATCCGGATGCACTTCCATGACAAATGCACGGTGATCTAGGTAAAGTGTGGAATACACATCTGCATTACTTTGAAAAACTAGGTGAAGATATATCTTGTATAGTACATAGTATTGACTTGAGATCTTTTACATGTAGAGAGTTTCTTTGTCTGACGAGTCCTGCCCTATGTTCTGTTTAAGTTGAAAACGATGGAGAACGTTTAGCTTCCCAACGGCAATGACTCCAGGCTGTATAACATTGCAACCTAAGTCAATTATTTATACGCCAGTACAAGGCCCAGACTATAAAACAAATGTATGTATTCATAACCAATAGTAAATCTTACTACCACGTAATACAGTACAACACATACACCATTTTTATTTCGTTGAGTATTCTTACGTTCAGATAAGATTCTACGACTTGTAGAACTAAATCTCACGATGTGATGTAGGGTGGCGGGCTTGCAAAGGGTGGCGGCGCGATCCCTGCCTGTTCCCTGGTCGGCCAACAGAGGGTTCGGGGGCGTGGCTGTAAGTAGCCGCCTCAAATTCATAGTGAATCGCTATATATGTATCTTGGGAGCCGATCTTCTTCATTTTACCAGTTTTACAGCAACATTTTCTCACGGGGTATTGTGGGATACATCAAATTTATTATTGCATTTCGAACCCCGCTTCATTTTCATTCCTGCATTGCAAACAACATCATAGGCAAATCTTTGCAAAGACCCAAACTTACTGGTCTCAAACAACAATCTAGTCATTTTAACTCTTTTGCAATCTCTTTACCAAATCTTTAACCAAGGTCGATGGATCAAACCCGAAGTCAAGTCATTTATGCACCTTCACAGGAACTCGCCCGCGGGAGAAAATCTATCTTCCTAGCCGGTACCACCAGCAAGGTTGACCAGGCCGACTGGCGAGAAACACTTGCAGCATCACTCTGCTCACAGAATGTGACTATTTACAACCCATACCGCGCTGACTGGGATAGCACATGGCGCGAGGATATCAACTTTGAACCCTACCGCGAACAAGTGGAATGGGAACTCGAGAAGCAAGAGAGGGCTGATATTGTTGTCATCTACTTCCACCCTGCGACTCAAGCGCCCGTCAGTTTACTCGAATTCGGGCTCTGCGCGCGAGCGCCCAAAAGGGTTATTGTATGTTGCCCAGAGGGATACTGGAAGAGGGGAAATGTGCAGATCGTATGCGAGAGATTCGGCGTCCAAATGATAGATGATATTCGTAATTTACGGGGGGCAATAATGGAGCGGACTTGCGATGAGTAGAATGGGGACTGAATCTGAATGATCAAGAAGCTTTGTACTGCATTATTACTAGTCATTTCCCTATCTAGAGATACATACTTCTCACCAACTTCTTCGTGACAATACCCAGCGGCCGTCATTTAGATTTCTGCCATGAAGCTAACACTGTTCATGGCAAGAACGGCTTTGGACCTGATCTTTTCCCTAAATTCAAAAAACCTCACAGCCCTCCTGGTATGCCAGTCAGATGGCTGGCGCAGGCGGTGTGAATAATTCTGGCAATCATAGCAGGTTCTGATTTCGTTCATGCTGCTTTTATTGTGTCTTTTCGACCTTCTCATGGCGAGATACTCTTTACTTTCTTCCCACAATCCTATTTTCGCTTTTCGGGAATCGCCCTCAATTCTCCTAATCCAAACCGTTAGCCAGGATCTCCCTTCTCGGGGCGACACCCCAGCCCACCAACAGCGATTGCATTATGCAAGTCGATGAACCTCGGTAGTTTGACTGGAGCATCACGATTGACGGCTGTCACAGAACAAAACATAAGTCCTGCGCCATCTACCGTTTTTTTTTTTTTTTCCATGTTGGCAGCGCCGAGCGAATGAACAAACCAGAATGAGCAACAACATTGGCATTAGATGGTGGTGAGCGGCGTTTAGGACACACCGTTTTATTATTCGCCACGGAAGGATCTCATGGGGGCGGAATAGTAGATGATCTAACGAATCTTTTTAAGGAGTTTACCCGATGAAGTTGTTGAGAGTAAGGGCAGATTTTACGCCAAACCTTGAATATACTTTTTGATTAGCTTAAATGATATAATAAAAGGATATATGAGTTGCATACTTAGGATATAGTGAGTGTGACGGATTCGATGAAATGTCTGTCTATCACTGTGTTGAGCTGTAAGGCACCAGTGGCCCTCAATGTTTCCCGATCAACACGTTGAGCAGATTGACACGTTGGGAGCCCCTTGTAAGGTCCACCGTATAACCTGCTAGAGTGGCACAGCTGTAAGCCTTGGGCGAACTACACAACCAGCCGCACAAGCACGACTTTGCCACTAGTCAATGTACGAAAGACAGCCTCGCCAGCTAAGAGCAGGTTTCGATGGTAACATTGTAGAGCCTCGTTTCCGGTTTCAGCTAGATTCGGCTTATCTCCAACTTCTATATTAGAAAATTAGCCGCGTCAAGAAGAAAGCAAAATGATGCCATACTTAATTTTGGTGCTCGATGTGGTTATGCTAGAACGCTGCTAGAGTTGATTTGCACGTGCCCTTACTGTTTATGGAGTGTGCCGACAGAGGCTGAGTTCACGTCATCAATCCCTGCACAAGGCAGTGAGACACTTGGCATTGAGATCGGCGAATACTGAGTATGGCAAAACCATCTTCAGTGGCTAATGCGCTTTGACACCGCCATTCATTCATAAGTATATTAGTTCTTGTTGACCGGTTACTATGAAGATGAGTTGAGACAATCACGACATAATATAAATTAAGGGCAACAGCTTGATAATATTTACTCAGACAACCTACAAAATCAATTTATTTATCACTGAGCCTAAGAAGCACAAAAATACCTTCAAAACCAGCTCTTCACGATGTGCTTTGGCTTTAAACCCAAGGACGCTAAGTCTGCCTCCGACAACGACAACCGCCCGAGTCGTCGTGTCCAACACGATCCCGATAGCAAACCTAAGCAGAAGCCTCTAGAATATACGAGTAGTGGCTTACCGAAACGACGCGGCCGAGATGGCGAGACCGATGGATTCGTCGTGGGGACAGCGTGGTCAGTGGGCGCTGGCGAGCCGTGGGCCGGTTGATTTATCGAGATCCATCACGATGTAAACCGTCGGAAATCATGGACCTCATTAACTATTTATTGATATATTAAAAACGACGATATCATGTAAAACTCGCAATGGTTAGTGGGATAGCTTATGGGAGTTTTATTGTTCCATGCTTGTTTTATTAGATTAAAAACCGTGTATTTTTCAAATTCAGATAGAGGACTCTAAGATTCAATTCCCAACGCTTGTTGGTTTCACAATCATGCTTTTTTCGATTGACTATCGATCTAACGGGCGCCGGCTTTCTTTCCGGGCTCTTCGGAGAGCTGTGATTTGGAGTGATGGCTGGATCGGTCGGCGGGCCACTCTCCAGGTCAGTAGCCGGTGTACTTGTGGTCCAACAACATCAGAAACAGGTACAGATGTGTTTAAAACAGATTTAGGTCTGGATATACAGCATCTCTCTGCGAAACGACTGGAGCAGACTGCGTGCGGCTTTGAGACGAACCTGTCATGCCTGGACTCGTGATTATCGGGAATCGAGCATCGCTCAAGCTTCCCGTCGATGGAGTTGGTGCAGCTTGGGGCCAAGTGTTGGCCACTCTGAGATAGAGTAGAGAATATTCACCCATTTTCACTACGGCGTGAGATTCGCGTAAAAAGATTGAGTCCATTTGTAATTCCATAGCAGGTACTGAAATTGTGAGGGACACGGGTCTCGACATGTGCGCTGGGTGGTGTGTTCTCCATCAGGGCGAACTCGAACTGACCAGATCTGGGAATCATAAAATGGCGCTTCTGCAGAGACTTACCCTTCTTTAATTTATAAAAGGGTTTCGCAGTGACGAGGAACTTATACCCTCTTTGTGCAGCTTCCGCTGATTATACTTGGTGGTTATACTAGCATAGCTTTGATCTTTACATTGCAGTTCGGTAGCCATTAGGTTGGTAGATATCAATAGCCATTGTTCCGTAAGGTTGAGACTGTCATGGAGAAAAACTTACATAGTGAAGATATGATTGCATTCGTCGGCGTGGGTAAAACCAGCTCAGACAGCACTGAAGCCCGTTCCCCGCATCTCTAGATAGGTTCCCCGTGCTCTTAAGGTATAACTGCTCTCCCGTTGAAGTCCACAAAACGATACATTTTTCCCAGCAGCAGTTCCTCGCGACCACATCCGGTCCCCAAAAAGAGGGAAGCTAGCCGTTAATGCTGGCGTAGTTTTACAAAACCGCGCCGCAAGACAGCACCGTCTTCCAGGTGCGCAGCTACTAACAACGGTAGCCACGGAGTTCCATATCTGGGTTGCGCCACATTGTTAAATCTTGCCGCCCGGGTGGCCGTCACCAGTTGACCGAAAGCCACCTGCCACTGTTATTGGTCCCTCGTGTCCTTACTAAAGAATGTTTCATAGTCCGGGGGCTACAGAAGTTTAGGCATAAGATCACCAAAGTCCGAGGAGACCCACCTAATCCTTCATGACTTCACCAATTGCTTTGAGTAACCCCTACTACTTAAGCTATTCTAAATACCTATATGTGTATAGATCCCTACTTTGTCTGCAAGACCATCTTCTGACGTTATAAGACATAGGATATCCTCTAACCAGAGTGAGGACGTAGTTAGTCGTAGAGACTCGTGCAAAGGGCTTATCGAGAGCATCGCGATCCTATGTGCACGGTCGTCTTTGAAGTTGTGCCGACTCTGGGGAAGCTCAGATCCCGGCCGGGGTTATTTTGGAGACTCGCTCTGTCCGATTGGTAGTTGAGGCTTCGGGCTAAAAACACTTTCCATAAAATGTGTTGATCCTAATTAACTCAGCTTGTGCAATTGTAGTATATATTGTACGTGTGTATTAAGCTTTCTTTATTCCTACATTCATTCAGACTCTAAATAGCTATTTGGGCTACAAAATTGAGGCATCTTGTCTATTTTCGAGACTGGCTTTTCCTCTAAGAAGGGAAGGTTTCTGTAAAATCCTAATACCTATTCAATTTTTATCCTCTCCTACACAATGTGTTTTTCAATGAAGAGCCTGTATCGTGCCGCTGTGTGCGTCGCTCCTCTTCTAGCTTCAGCCTTAGCCGCGCACCATCAGACTCGCGATGCCACGGGATACGTTTACGTTATCGTTGACGATGAGACAACTGGATGCCTAACAGATGTGGGCGGCTGGGATGTCAGCGAGGACGCAGAGTGCCGGGAAGTCAGCCAACAATATCAGGACGAGGGTTAGTCTTAAGTTTTCCCCATGACGATGAGCAATCTTCTGATATATATATGTAGACGGCGGCTTCACTTTGAACTACGATGAAGGCGCTGCAAACATCTTTTCAGGCGTCTTCATGTTTGGCAGCGACATTCCACCAAATACATTCCATGTGGACGAGAACGCAAACATTATCAGCCCCCATACGGATAGCGCCGACTGGTACACTCTGTGTATCCCAGACGAATGTGAAGCAGGATCTGATGATGGTAACTATTACATCATTGAGGAAGACGTTGACCCTAATGGGAATGAACTTCCAATGATGGTCCGTCTAAAGTTCATTTCAGAGTCTGAGTAGAAAGTCTGGAATGAGATTGGTTGCGTGTTGCGGATTCTTACTAGGTTGAAAGCAGCCCCTTTCACAGGCTTGGCCGACGATTGTACATTGTAGTACAGTTAAGGACGGCCAGATAAGACCAAACGGCTTGGAGGGAGGCTACGCTAAGGAGAATTGGAGAAGTGTGGAATTAATAGAAGACGAACGATACGGGAGTGTAGCTGAGACAGCCTGCTGCAAAATTCCCTGCTCTCTTTGTGATAGAGGGCGACGCGAGCGAGAGAAAGAAGTTTGAGGTAGACATCCAGACTCAGAGAGTGCTTTGAAATGTGAAAGTTAGCGCCGAACGAGATCAATAGCCACAAGATACACATCATAGGCAAGGCTGACGCTGATGAGGATAGCGACCAAATTGTGGTAACCACGTTAGCTGAGAAGTAAAAAGGAAAAGCATTTTGAGCGTGTGATGCAGGTTATCAGTGTGATTGCTGATATTTCTGGCACTGCATTTGGTTTCTTGGCTATAATCTAGAGTAAAAGAGAATCACATAATGTAAGTGACTAGCCCTTGATAAACTATAAATTAGCTTTATATAAGTTTATCTTGTACTCATCATAGAGCGTGCTATCCAGTACGGAGACCCGAACCCCGGTCATAGGGTTGGGGTTATCATCCAGTGTGCGCACATATGCTTACTACTAACTGAGAACTGCTGTAGAAAGATCCTTGCTTAGTGTTTGGACAAAACTTTTGATACCGCCCTCCGTACAGACGCACACAATAGCTGATCGCGGCTTCAACCTAGATCCCAGCGATGTGGTATTCATACAGGGGAGTTCTCCCATAAATACCACCCGCGAACACCTTCTGACTGTTTCATGGGAGCGGCCTACCGACGTATCAGGCAGGGCGTCGGCATTCCAGTATCCATCCCCCCACTTTCTTACCGGCCTGATCCCCGTCCCGTCGTGTGGTGCCCGAGGCCACCCGGGATCTAGACGGGGGCCACGAACTAGCTCGCTTGTGAACAAGGTAGACTTAGGTGGTCCTAGCCATTGAATCGTTGACGCGCGGGACATATTTGGTCCTTGGATCTCTGTTGGAGATCGATGGCGCTAATGCAAGTAGGTTGCGTCAAGCTTAGACACTTGTGCCTTTCCACTTAAAAGGGCCCAGATGTGTGTTCGCCTTCTTCCTCGATAATTAGACATTCATCATCTATTCAATGGTTAATGCTCACGGGAAGTTCCGCAACCTACGCTATATTGTTTTGCGGACTGCCAACTCTGCCCATGGTCGCATATGAAAATGACACAGACCGGGATTCCCTAGATAAAGAATCCTTGCATTGATCCCTCTTCATGCAACAGTCTACGAATAACATCTATTCAGGCAGGGCATTCTGTCCCGAGCCGAGCCCCAGCCGAGCCCCCATACCCACGTTGATGTGTCTAACGCACGCCATTTACGGCCCTGTTGGTCGTCGAACGGTTGCATTCGATCCGGGTCTGCAGATCTAGTCGGTTTATAGGAGAGAGATTACAAGGCTGTTCCTAGCTGCCAGGCCAAACATGGTTAAAGGAAGATATCACTCTAACAAATGGACCTGATTCCGGGATATATGTACGAGCGGTGGTGCGGTCTAGAGGGGTTTGGTCTCCCACCATCAATGAGCCCGCGCGTGGTACTATATCCCGAAGAAGCGCGGCTTTCCACAAACATAAAGGGAGCATACTTCCGCGGCTTCAAGCCTCATGCTTTTTCTCTAACACTTACACAGTCCTGCCCAACGTCGAAATCCCGCGATAAGCGGGGGTTCTCAGCATAATTCGGTTCACACTGGCAGCGCGCGGGCGAAATCGATCGAGAAAAGGCGAGCACCATGGCAGCTTCGGGGGACATGCCGCTCACGCCTGAGCAGCTGGCGGCCATGCCAGCGATGCGAAACCCCGACAGTTCACCTCCAGACTTCAACCAATACACGGAATATCCAATGCTCATGATTATCTCTTTTTCTGTAACATTCTTTTTCGCCACCTTATTCATGACGCTGCGACTGTATACGACGGCCATAATTCAGCGGAGGTTCGATTTGGACGATGGTGGGTGACTTCACAGGCTTGGGATGTTGTGGTTGTCGCCGAAATACACTAACTCTTGTAAAAGGTCTCATTATCGTGGCTTGGGGCTTCTCGCTCGCATTCACTATTATTGTTTTCATCAGTAAGTTCGTAGACAAGTTTGATACTAGGATATCGACCTCTAACCGCAGAATAGCAATTGATCGTGGCTATGGAAAGCATCTATGGAATGTCACTGCCCTACAAGCGATGGATTATCTCAGTGTAAATTTCTTCTCAAGAGCTTGAATCTTGATCTCGCATTCTCAGACCAGCGCGGCTCACTGACACCATCTATAGATTTCCGGTGCCAACGTTTTGACCTATTCCTGGTCGGTCTCTTTCACGAAATTTGCCATGCTAGCGCTATATCACCGCATCAACACGAATCTCTGCTACCGCCTTGTGATCTACGCCACAGTTCTAGGCATATTAGGGTACCAAGTTACCTTCACGTACTTATTCATCGGACCTTGCGAGCCATCGAAACAACAGGACCAACAGTGCCTGAACCGCTCGGCTATAGCGCACTCGATTCTCAACATAACCTTTGACGTCTTTGTTATCCTCATACCGGTGCCTACTATAATTAGCCTACAGATGGCTCGCAAGCAAAAAGCACTCCTCATCGGTGTGATGGCACTCGGATCTGGGTAGGTGTTCAGACACCCTGTGTTGTTCGCATCAACATAAATGAGAATGTGAAAAGAGCTGACTTGTTTGACTAGGGCTGCAATTGTGTCCGCCGTTAAAATGGCATGGGTCATCGAAATGAACAACAATCCAGACTTCACCTACACACAAGGTCCCGCTGCCGTCTTTTCTTTGTGGGAAGCCAATGTCGGGATTTGGTGCAACAACCTCGTCCGACTGAAACCGTTTATTCGCAAGAAGATGCCCAGATTTTACAAACTTCTAAACTCTGAGAAGTATTCGAACAGTCAAAGTATACCATCACGGCCAGTAACGCACGGAAGGTCCCATCCGAATCACGAGCTTTACTCTATGAGGAAGAGCGGTATCCCTCTTGGTTCTGAGCCCGATATGCCGCTCCGGCCTCCGGGTCAAATTAGAGTCACCACAGGATACGCGGTTGAGTCGCGGCCGAATTCAAACATCGAGGCTGGGCCGAGATACGAAACGAATAGATATATAGGAAGCAAGTACTGAGACGAATATGGAGAGACGTATTTTCCTTACTAAATTCAATAAGCCAAAGATGTTATGCTTCATGCACTCGGACTCCTCACTCCTTCCATCTTACACTTAGACAACCTTTGTTGAGCGCCTCCCATGGCCACGCTTTGTTATGATTAGCGAGGGCTTATAATGTCTTTTCCGTGATGCAAACTAGTAATGTTAGCATTTTCCAGCTCCCGATATGATACCAACTACGGCGTCCTTTGGATATTTTCTTTCACTTGAAGGCTTGCATCAGTGCCAATGGTCGTATACGGTTTATACTATTCATTATATATACACATTCAATCTCCCAGCGGTCATGTTGTCAATCCGATTCATCAGCTCAACTGCAAAATAGCAAACACATCATGTTGATCCGTAGCAGCAGTTTCCGTGATATAATTCGTTGTTCATAGAGATGCGATAGGCGTCCAAAACCTATGGACCGCGCCCCGAAATTGGTATTGAAGGAATACGGCGTATTAGGAGCGGCCGGGTGCCCAATTCGTTTAAACGCACTTGGCGCACTCTTTGGGCTGTTCTAAATGTCAGCAAAAGTTTCTCTCATCAATTGAGTACTTCAAACGGGGTAAACATACAGGGTTAGCAATCTCCTTGCCAACGGCAGCGAAGCAACGAATGTGAGAAATGGCGCCTGTCAAACAAGTCAGTACTCAATTGCCTACTCAATTCCCGCGCACAAAGCAGTGCCACATACTAGGGTCAATCAGAGCCATGGCGCAAGAACCAACGGTGTCAGCAACAGAGAAAACACAGCCGAGAACGTCGCAACCGTCCTCCTTAAGCACATCGATGCTCTCCTGGGCCTTAACCTCAGCGGCCTCGATGGCCTGGGGAGCAAGGACACCGGGCTTGTAGTCGGCGATGGCGCCGGTGGCAATAGCCAGGATGGAAACGGCGGTGGTGAACTTCATATTTGGGGCGTTAAACGAGCGACGATATGCTGACGGCTGGTCGGGAAGATGGGAGTTTGTTGGGCGCTGGTAAAGGAGTGTCAGGGCTGAAGAAAAGACAGGCTATGCAACTTGGGAGGAAGCTCAATTTTGGGTTATATACGATCATCTAGTGTTACATTCAACGCGATCTCCTTCTGTTTCTCTCCCTGCTTACGCCTTGCAATCGGACTACTCGTACGTGCTTGTTCATATCGGCCCTGAATGGCCCAAAGGGACTTTCCCAATGCCGTAAGGGCATCCTCTTACCTAGAACATGATAGACAGGTCCCAACGTCCATGAGCCAGGGTTGGGCCAAAAACAGAAATTTTGGTGCAGATCGGGCTGGATGCCGATGGATTGATGTAACCCCCTTAAATTCATTCCCCAGATATTTCCACGAGCGGTCCGATTGAACAGAGCATCGCGGGGCGCGTCAGCACTGGGTGTGCTCAAACAATCTCGCGATAAGATCTTAGTGTTCAGGTATGGATGACGAGTCTTCGCCAACTTGCTAGTTTTTTCGCGCAACACAGAATGGTGGGCGGTAACAATTTTGCATTTCCTGCGTGATTGAACCCGATTGTGAGGGGTTGTACGTTGAAGATTGACTGAAATTGAGATCGGGTAACAGGCGTCGAAAAAAACAGTCTAAACAAAATCGGCAGCTCGATGTGCGGAGGCTCAAAGCAACCCACACCTGACGGAGGGACTGAGCATTGACCATACCAACACCAATTGTCGACTCTCGTGCATCATCGTGAGATACTTTGCGCTCACTTCATCGGATTGATGAAGAAGTGATCGCCCGTCATGGCCGTGACATCAAACTTCATTCCAACCGAAATCAGCCCTTCCGCCCTTGGCACACAGAGCATGCCGAAACTCGGCTTGTATTTGTTGCCAGCATCAATGCGCCTGTACTTGACGAGCTGAGTCCAGGGCTGCTTGGACCGGTCGTCTGCCGTTTCGGGGTCGACATTCGGCACCTGGCATCGAAGACAGCGGCAGACAACGTCCATGTCGAGTGTGTTCTTATCGCCATTGACGCGCAGGGATTTCCAGCTATCCTCTGCCCAGGGCTGACCTCCTCGAATGATGATGTTTGGACGGAAACGCTCAATGTCAATCTCACTCTCTCCCGCTTCCGTCAAGCGCCCATTGAGCTCTTTCAGACTTGTCAGGCAGCCGACCAGCACGGGCATCATGTCGGCAAACTTGGTAGATTCGGTACGGCCCAGGCGCTGAGGGGCTCCGCAGCCGCGCAGGATGCGCGGCGTAGGGCCCTTGTACATGAGCCGGACGTCGGAGTCAAGAAAGTCGGAGAAGGGTTGAGTAAGAGTAGCTGGATATTCCCAAGCGTCCGTGTGCTCGCCCCAGATACCGGCAGTCTTCAGCTCAGCGTTGTTGTCGAGCCATTCGGATGTCGGGTGAGCGGGGATCTCAATGCTCTTGCCATTGTCGCCGACAGATATGGTGAGCAAGTCGGCTTCAGGATCGTACTTGGTCCGTAGTAGGGTCATTTTAGAGTTGGCCCGGATAGTGATGAACTCGCGCGTCTCATTGTCGATGAACATCCAGTTACGGTCTAGATCTAGACCTGTTCGTAGCAGTTTGGATGTCTTGACTTCGAAGCCGCGGCATGATTTGACAGGGTACACGCGCAATGCCACAATTTCATCCGTAGGCGGAAGAGGGATCTTTGATGACGAAGAAGCAGTTTTCCGGTAGTAGAGGGCGACGAGTATGGCGATGACAGTGGCTAAGGCCGACATGGCCAACCCTTCCCTACCAATTGAATCCATCGCAATCGTTCTTGTAGGACTTTAGCTGGAGTTTGAATCCAGGGATATAACTATGTGGATTGGAGGATGATAGAGGAGGGCATCCCATGCCATTTATTGCGGTCAAAGTTTGGGGAATGAAGAACCGAAATCGGGAGCATGCATCGCGCAGAATGATGACGTTCAGCCAGTAGAACCAGTTATTTATTGTTAATCGGATATAAGGAAGCCCCACGTAGAATGGGAGCTTAGAAAGTTGATACCGCCATTCAAAGGCAAGGGTCTCTCAGATGTCCGGTCGGCACCGAGTCAGATCATGTCAAAGCAGGGCGTGGACTACAACTTGAAGTAAGCAAGACTCGATTAAAGTTATCTTGAGCAAAGAATTGTCTCGAATTAGTAATGATTGCCTCAGGCTATTGAAGGACTCTAAAATCATCAGGGCATTCCAGTGGTTGGCAGCGGCGTTCTAGAGGCAACCCACCCTGTGGAAAGCCCCGCGGAAGGTTTCTTACAGCGGATCATCCGCGGAACTCGGATGGTTTTTACAGTGGATTATCCACTGGACCACTCACTGCACACAGCAGGTTCTACCTAGCGGTTCGGTGAATACCTACACCAAAAACGGCAACGTGACGCTATTATGACGGTGACAAAGACAATGATAACGATAAGGCATTGACTTCCGTAATCCCTCCAAAGCTGAGTTTCGTTCTGTCAACGTTGACAAATAATTACAACTTCGTCCTACCTATCCGCCAACATGCAGGATCTATCCGACTCGTCCGATTTCGCAAACATTCTCACCCCAGAAGAATTCCAGAATCTCGAAATCAGCCAACCATCCTCATCCCCGTCCCCGTCCCCATCCCTGTCCTCGTCCGCGGTCTCCGTCTCGATCCCCGACTCCGCATCGGTGCCGGCCTCGCCCATCGTGACCTCCACTACTACCCGGCGCAAGGATAAAGATCGGGATGGCGGCCGTCATCCCCCGTGGAAGGGCCATGGCGATCGCCTCGTCGGTATCGTAGACATGGGGAGGTGAGCTACTATCCAGAGCGAAGTCAATCCACGGCATAGCATGGCATCTCGGCTGATAGAAGCAGCAACGGCATTCGCTTCTCCATCTCGGACCTCACGCCGCCCCTCACCCGTATCATCCCTACTGTCTTTGTCTACCGATCCTCTATCTCCCTCTACGATGTCCAGTTCGACGACGACACAGGCGAGCAGGTGCCCATCCCTGACGCCACCATAGACTCCGTCTGCAGCGCCCTGCGCCGCTTCCAGATTATATGCGCCGACTTCCATGTTGCGCCGGACCAGGTTCATGTCCTCGCCACTGAGGCTACTCGTGTCGCCCGCAACTCGGCGCAGTTGCTCGCTGCTATCAAGCGTACTACAGGCTTAGAGGTGCAGCTTCTTGACAAGGAAGAAGAGGGTCAGATTGGCGCCTTGGGCATTGCCAGCGGCTTCATGTCCATGGAGGGCCTGGTCATGGACCTCGGCGGCGGTTCCACTCAGATCAGCTGGATAGTCAGCCAAAATGGCTACATTCGCACGAGCCCCCGCGGCGCCTTCAGCTTCCCATACGGCGCTGCTGCTTTGACAAAGAAGCTGGAGGACATCCAGGATGGGAAGGATGAGGATGAAGCTAAGAAAGCAGTTGATGAGTTTCGCAAGGAGATGATTGGCAATTTCAAGAATGCCTACTCTAAGCTGGAGATTCCGGATGTTCTCGTCGATGAGGCCGATCGCGAGGGAGGTTTCCGAATCTATCTCTCGGGCGGCGGATTCCGTGGTTGGGGCTACTTGCTGCTCTATCTTAACCAGACTGGCAAGCATCACTACCCCATCTCCATAATCAACGGGTACACCGTCGGGCGCGAGAAGTTCCAGGATATTGAGAGCGTCAAAAAGATTGCCAAGGCCGCCCACGACGTTTTCCGCGTGTCAGACCGACGGCGATCTCAAGTCCCTGCGGTCGCCTTTCTGGTCAGCGTACTCGCTGAAGCCATCCCCCTTGGTATCAAAGAGGCACACTTCTGCCAGGGCGGCGTACGCGAGGGATACCTATTTCGTCAGTTACCAGTCGCAGTACGAAGGCAAGCACCACTAGAAGTGGCCACACGCAATTTCGTACCTGGCGATAGGAAGAACATCCAGCGGCTGATAGAAAGCGCCATTCCCGAGCCCTCGCTAAGCGACAAGCACCGCGAATTCCCCCAAAGATTCGGTCATCATGTCATTGACGCTTTCGCCAACGTCATGTACGTCCACATGTTCATGTCCAAAGAGACCGCCTCGACCGCCGCACTCTACAGCACGTCTACGGGCATCATGTCCTCTACCCACGGCGTATCCCACCAGGACCGTGCACGCCTAGCGCTGATGCTGCAAGCCCGATACCGCGGCGAGCTTCCACCTCGAGAGATGGAGTTCCGCGAAGCTCTCCGCGGAGTTATTAGCCCGGAGGATGTTTGGTGGGCGCAGTATCTAGGTCGTGTCGGGTACTTGATTACGTGCTTGTACCCGACGGGCAGGATTCACGCCTCGAAGCCGAAAGTGCTCTTCTCGGCGGATTGGACGTGGACTGCGGGGAAGAAGAACAATAAGCAGGGGCTTATATTGACGATATCCTTGCAAAAAGTGAAGAAGGACCCGGATCACTTTCGCCAGACGATTGAGGACAATGTCAGAAAGATTGAGAAGGCAGGCAAGAAGAAGAACTGGAGCGGAGATCCGGCTTGGGGGATGAAGGTCGAAGTCAAGGTAGCCGAGGAGGGCATCATCTGAGAAAGACAGAGAAACTCTCTGCGAGTCTGCTTCACGATGAGCGACTTCTGTATCAATAGTCTTATGATTCAATTCCTGATTCTCAACCTACGAATCTCATTCTGGCTTCCACTCCGCCTTCTCACCCCCATTCTCCGCCGCCCACTTCATCAACCTTGGCACAAAGTCCGCCAACTTGGCCGTATCCACAAACTCAACCACACTCTCAATCTCCTTCCCATCCTCCGTCATCCCCAACATAAACATATACTCATTCTCGTACACCCCCAGTGGACTCTCCGCGCTCGACGTCAAGTTCAGCACCACCTTCCGCTTCACCTCGTCCACCACCGGGTCCATCGCAAGCTTAAGCTGGAAGTTCTTCATGATTTGGAAACTAGGGCCGATGAAGGCTTGATATTCGGCATTGCTGCGGTCTGGGTGGCCGGCGGAGGAGGGGAGGAAGCGGTGGATGCAGTCGGGTGTGCGGTGGGCGATTACGCCGGAGGGGGTGTTGGTGTTGAAGGCGGTGATGTAGGCGTTAGCCGTGGAGAGCATTTGCTCTCGTAGGGGGGAAGTCATTTTGATAGAACTGTATGGTTCAGGGTCTAGAGATGATACCAGAGAAAGTGAAATATGATTAAAATGGAATTGAAGTCGATTATAAATGCAAGTTTGAGCGGAATTATCGATGTCAGCATATGTATAACCCCTGTCCTACTATTGCGCACATATTCGTGGAGCGCGGACTTTGGCAGTTTATGGCCTAGTGCAAGCCGCCTCGCCATCTACAGGCTCTGCTAGATTATCAAAGACTTCTGGGTTTGCCTCCTCTTTCATACCTTCACACAACATTTTCCGCTCGTCTCTTTCAGCAGCTTTAGCAATACCACCAAGTTCCCTAGGCCTTTCAACTTCCATCGTTGACAACATCCCTCTTGGCCCGATATGCGGCATTAACAGCCCTATCATTGCCTCAAGAAAGACGTTCCGGTATTCCAGGCTGCTGAACATAAGAAATCCCACTTTGTGGGATATCAACTCTGCGCAGATAGGTTTAAATTTGATGCATCTGCGGGCTAGGCTCATTGGTGAGTTGATGATATCCGGAAAGCCGCCCCAAGACAAAGGCCGCAGTGTTACTACGTGACAACTTTTAATAGAGGGACGTAGTCCTCTTCCTCCTAGATGTAGGTGAGCAATTTGGGCGCATCCCTGACGATGGCGTAGCTTGTCTTGGACATCCGGATAAAGAAGACCGGTGGCAAGTGGCAAAGCATCGTCTCCTGAATTGTCAGCGATGGCGAGTTTCTTACAGTCGTTTGACGTCTTGATGCCTATCCAGTGAACTCTCTGCAGTAAAAACAAAGTATCCAAGCCTGGGACTATAGAATAGGGTAAATGTCATGCGCAATATCGCGGACATCCATGCATGACAAGAAGTAAGGAACGGTACTAGTGAACTTGTTGAGAATACGTGTCCACTACGCTGTTATTTCAAATATAGCAAGGATCCGTTTCTTGTCAAACCAGCAGCGATGGATGAATCTGAAGACGCTTGACTTCAGTTTGCATACAGGACATAACAGAAAGGCGAACACGAGATATTCGGGAATAACGTTCGTTGAATAATCCATGAAAACATGTTATGTGAAATGACATTGAAATTGTGTTCTAAATTTGCAGATTATTAGATAAACCCCTCTGCCATATGAATTAAAGTCCTGGCCTAAGGATAGAAGAGTACTGGTCCAGGCGGTGACTAGTTTGCCAGTAAACCATCTCTTCCAAATCGTCGAGGTAGCTCAGCGGGATGTTCTGCGCTTTTAGCTCAATGCGAGAGATATGGTCGCTGAGATGGGTTGTAGAAGGGCGATGACGCGGATGTCTTCGAAGACTTTCGGCTTCTTGGTCATAGCGGAGGAAGTAACTGCGCCGCCCATGCAGCGGGGAAATGGGCCGAGGGTCATGTCATTGGTATCCTTGCGCTTTCGGATGTAGTTAATTGCTCCGATAACACCATACGGCTTGTAGCGTTCACCTGAGCAAAGGACGCTGTTGTCGTTACCACCATGTCCGTAGCTTCGAAGGTCGTGAGTGAGAACATTGTACCCAGCATCATGCAAGATTTTGTTGATATTATCTATTTTTGAATATAGGGGATTTCATTTCGGTCTCAATAGATTTACTTTGCACCACGTTCTGCACATAAAAGTCAGAAGCTGAATTTAGAGATCGAAGGGTGCTTGTTGATGAAAATAGTAATAAACGAATGTTGTTATTGTATCAATTGTACGAGTTGTACGAGATTCGTTGGGATCCTCCGCTACAATACTACTATATCTATCTGTCGCTATTGTGACAAGGACCGTTCTCGTCGGTCGTTCCGCTCGTTTACGTCTCGCCACTTGAGACCGCTGCTAACCTTGTTGTTGGTCCAACAAGGTCGGTCCGGTCGGTACCTTTCAACTCTTGTCGCGCCTTGATGAGGTTCCCAATGTATCATTCTGTTGAGATAGCATTTGCTACCTATAGAGTGTAAGAAAGAAGGGCTTTAAAAGCCCTTCAGCAATATCACGTATTCGCAGATCGCAACAAGGTACACAACGCCTCAGAGGCTGCCCTTTGTGATCGCTGAGCTCGGTTCCGCCGGGTCATCCGGCTCGTAGAAGTCCATGGTCCTAGTTTTCCTTTAGTATAGTACCCCTGTATCCTCCTATGCTCTAACTCGCTTTACCTACTATTTTGCACGAAACAATAGCTGTTACTCTGTGCTTGGTTGTGATCCCTCCATCGTTTCATCTGTCCACTACCCTAGGACGGGCGCTGCTAGGGGACTAACAAGCTATGCGAGGCTTCCCAGCTTCCATATGCGTAGCAATAGTTGACTTGGTAACTCGTCGTAGTCTCTTAATTTATTTGCAGGTAGATATTGTATGATCAAGTATGTTTTCCTTCATTGTGAGCTGTTTAACGCCACCATGCCTGCTACCACAATGTTCGATACACCAAAATTTATTTTCCCCGACCAAAGAGCGTCAGGGAATTATTTTGTTAGAATTGATCACTTTATTACCGGGAAATAAATTTGCGCAACATTAAAGGCGAGCAGGAATATTCAAATTAATCCACCAAGGACTTTGGAAGTTGACCAGAGCTTACTAGACTGCACAAGTCCGAATCTTGGGACTTCGAAGTCAAGCCTCCCAAAGCGGCTGCTGACTTGAAGCCTACTCGCGACAGCACGTCAGCGTAATCCTGCGTTTCGTTTAAATCATGTGCGAATTTCCAAAGCGTCTTGTTTACATGTATATTTCAAGGATTGTGGTCAATCACAATTGCTAAACTGCGCCGCTTGTTGTCCCAAACTGGGAACTACGGCTACTGCAACTGTGAGCACAGCCTGCCAAATAAATTATCCTCATCGTACATGGCACGTTCATGCATGATGATGGCAACAGCTAGAGCCTCAAGTTCAGCTGGAAGCCTTGATGTCCGCGGACGTCATTTTCGGCTCCGTTCAACGGAGTTCTGATCATGAGTGTTAGTTGGAACAATCTGGGGATCGGCAATTGAGCATACGATCCCGCCAATCAGGGAGCAGGTAGTCCCATGCTATGCAGGGCGCCAGCAAGCCACTAGGATCATTAAAGCTTGGGGGCTGTGCACGTTGACGTTGACAAGATATGGAGCCGGGTTAACGCAGGGATTCTTCCGGTATTAAATAAACTACTGCCACTGAGGATTTCCAACGAGCCAATATTCTAGCATTTCATACGAGGAGTGGATCCTTTCTTCTTCGTGGCAGCCAAGCCTTACCAGCTGCAGCCTCAACTTTATTGAAGTGGTTGCCACCGTTCAGCCCTGTTGACTCCAGCTTGAGCCTAACTATGCTCGTTTGTTCCCCTAGTCTATGCGAGCTGGCCTGTCTTTCGTGAGCAAATCTATGCCATGTGGACTGTGGGTCTATCTTGAAGACGCAGCTCTACGCAATAAGCCACGTACGACCCAGCTTGGCGGAGGGCGGAGGATCCATTGCCGCCAAACCAGCCCCATGATGTTCGTCATTTACCCATATTGGGAAATAATGTTGCGAAAGGCATTGTAACTAGGCAATGTCTGAATGATCCAGGAGTAAACAAGGAATAGGTCTAGGAGAACATGTTTATAAAAGCGCATCAATGTCCGTGAACGTAGATGACTAGAAGCCTGTTCTGCTCACCATAATCAGAAGTAATTACTTCACAGACACTTTCCATCATCATGCTTCTGCTTACAACAACCATCGCGGCTCTGGTCCCGCTAACAGCCGCCATTCCCACAACCGCACCAAACTCTCGCTCCAACAATGAGATCGAATGGTCCAAGTGTAAATTCGGATTGCCTCCAGCTGTACTCTCTGGAGAATGCGGCACAATGATGGTGCCGCTCGACTACACCGACGACGACTCTGAAGAGACGGAGATTGAAATCGTGCGTGTGGCGGCGTCGAAGAAGCCGAAGAAGGGCAGCGTCTTTTTGAACTTTGGCGGTCCGGGTGCCAGCGGCCTTGAGGATCTGGCTGGCGCTGCCATTAATATTCAAGCGTAAGTTTTATTTCGACTTTGGGGGCTTTTATTGCTAGATGCTGATACTCGAATGCCTGTAGCGCTACTGGAGGTCATTATGATCTCGTTAATGTCGTTCCACGGTATGTAACCAGCAATAACTCCAATTGTTTGAAGGACTACTAAGTCTTTCCTGTAGTGGAACAAACAACACTCTGCCATTCTCATGCTACACCAACGAAGCATCGCGAGGTGTTGCAGCCGGCGACCTCATAGCCGGTAAAGCCTCCGACGTAGCCCTCGGCGAGGTATGGGCGCAAGCCAAGTTGGTCGCCGACAACTGTGCTGCTCTTCAAAATGAGACGGGCCGCTTCATTGGCACGGCCTTCACAGCTCGTGATCACATGCGCGTCGTGGATGCGATTGAAGATGATGGCATGCTGAGATTTTGGGGTAAGACTGCCCTCAACGGCCTTGACAATGTTCAACCGTGCTAATACAAAGCAAATAGGTTTCTCTTATGGAACGCTTCTGGGAGAGACGATGCTCGCCATGTTCCCCGAGAAGGTCGATCGAATGATCCTGGATGGCGTTGTGAACCCTTTCCAATATTACCAAAACAGGTATGCAGCTTGCACCAAGAGTCTTCTCGATCAAGAACCAACATGCTAATCTGTTCGACAGCGAGACGGATCTGATGACCTCGACCGACGACGTATTCAAAGGCTTCTGCAAAGGCTGCGTCGAAGCCCCCAAAGCCTGCGCCCTCGCCGGAAACAGGACAGCCGAGCAGCTCGAGGATTACCTGTACGACCTCCTCGAGGATCTCAAGACAAACCCAGTACCAGTTGTCGATCCTCTCACTGCCGGTGGAGGTACACTGGTCGACTACACCTTCGCCAAGGCCATCCTCCTCCGAGAACTCAACTTCCCTTATAAATGGCCTGCCGTGGCTAAGATGGTCGCCGACGTCGCAGCCGGGGATGGGTCAACGATCGTAGGTGGAGATGCCGCTGCCGCCGGGCTTGCCGCAGCCAAACCCAAAGCCGACAAGTCTTTCACGGAAGCAAAGGACGGTATCAAGTGCAGTGATGTTCTCGTTCACGCCGAAAAGTTGGAGGATATCATGCCCACCATCGAGAAACGCCATGAGCTGAGCCGTTTCGGCGGTGATGCGGCTGATCAGGTGCTGGCGCAGTGTGCGCGGTGGAAATTGCCTGCCAAGGAGCGCTACGATGGTGATTTCAACGAGGTCAAGACGAAGAACCCGGTGCTGTTGATTAATAACCGCTATGATCCCGTTACGCCGCTTGTGTCGGCAAAGAACGTCAGCGAAACCTTGGAGGGCAGTGTGCTACTCGAGCAGAACAGCTACGGTGTAAGTGATCTTCCTTTTTTGCTATAATGTGTTCTTCGCTAACGCGGTCGTAGCATATTTCCCTGACGCAAGGCTCGTATTGCACGGCCAAGGCTGTTCGAGCCTATTTCAACGATGGCAAACTGCCAGAGAAGGGAACCGTATGCGACGATGTCACAGCTGAGTTGTTCTCCGGACTGTCAGGCTGGGGAGATGTCCGCAAGTGGCTTGAGGGCAACTCAACCTCAACCTCATCGTGAACGTGGATTGTAATGAAGTTATGATCAGCGACCGATAGATTCATTATGTTCGTATTCTTTAGACGATTCTTTAATACCATTCACCAATAGATTATAGACTTCACTTGCCTATTTTGGTGCCACCATCTCCGGGCGGGTATTGCGGACCATGCGGGGGTAAACGGTCCGCGGAATGCGACGCTACTTACAAGAAAGCCGAGACGGCGGAGATGTACAAAGAGAGTCAAGTGACCCACGTTTTCAACCTCTCATCAACACTTGAATACTAATCCGAATGACTGCTGAATCGCGAACTTATCCTCTCAAACGGCCTGAGGGCCATGTACCGCCTGTGCCTCGGTGGCAACTTGTTTTTGACGATGGCCCAACACACGTTCATACGGCTTACATCGGGGTCCAGCGGCGTGATGCTTCCGAGACCACTGTGAAGGTTGCCGAGCAAGCAAGCAGGGCTATTCACACATGGATCGACGTAGAAGCTCAATCCAAGGCCTTCTCGCATGAAGAGTTCGATTTAATCTCTGGAAATGACGCCTCCAGCGCGCACATCTGGGTCTGCTACTGGGCCGATGAGCAAGCCTACAAAACCCATCTCACAAAATGTACCCTCGAGTCGCTGTACGCTTCGCTACCAGAGAGTAGTCGTGCAAGCATCGGCGTCTGGCGAGAGAATTTCTCCATCCCTGTGACTCGGCTAGAAACCAACTACACGGGGCTGGATTACTTACCAGGCTTCGCCCAACTGCCCGGGGCTAAGACGGAGGCACACACGCTTACGGCGTATTGGGGCGCGGCGAGAGACCGCATACCCGACTCAGCTGACGACTTGTTTCCGGGTGATCAATCAGCCTCGAATGTGCTGGATGGCCAACGCCAGCGAGATGGTCTTGGGCAATCTCTGACGGGTACCAACGCCAACAATATTGTCTTCATCCGCAGTGGCCAATTCTGGGAGAACTGCCCAGAGGAGGAGATTGACTCGTACGAGCGCAAGCTGGAGCCAACTCTCGAGGCTGGTTTACGGTACCTCCATGACAATCACTCTACTACAGGAGCCATGGGACTGCGATACTTGCGAAATACGGATACTGGCATTGACAATAGACAAACACGGAATGAAACTGAGAAGAAGCGAAAAGAAACATGCGTGACGGGATTCTTTACGAGCTTGGATAAGCTAGAAGGATGGGCTAAAAGCCACAAATCGCACTTGGCCATCTACAACGGCGCAATGCGGCACGCCAAGACATTCGGTGCGGAGAGGAAATTCAGAACTTGGCATGAGGTGGCAGTGCTCAAGCGAGGGGAGGCTCAATTCGAGTATCTAAACTGCATTGAGGGAACCGGTCTGATGCCATTTGTTCCTCTAGATAGAAAGCCTGCTTCTGTGGTGGTGGCTGCAGCGGATGGTGGGTAGAGAAATAGTCGATGCTGACTGTCTATGTCTGAACTAATGAGAAAAAGCAAAAATACGCAATTGTTCACTTTTCATGCATCATGCACTTTCTCTGCACTCTTTCAGCCCTCGCTTCTGCCGTCCTTGGGAGTCGAAGTTGTCCTCGTTGAGCCAGGTCTCTAAGCCGTGTCTTACAGCTGGCCATTCGTCGTCGGTGATGCTAAACCAGGCCGTGTCCCTGAACCGGCCCTTGACTACAACGTGCTTCCTAATTGCAAGTTAGCGAACACAATAGGCGGCTTGAATACGAAGCTTATGCAGAAGCGGGTGAGTGCGAGTTCTACCTGAATATGCCTTCGAAAGTGAAGCCCAGTCGTTCAGCAGCGGATAAGCTCGCGGCATTCTTCGCATTGGCCTTCCACTCCACGCGCTGATAACCCAACTCATCAAATGCCCTCTTCATCAGTAGATAAAACGTCTCTGTAGCCATGCGCGTCCTCTTGAGCGCATCGCCCAAAATGACCCAGCCAATTTCAATCCGCCTATGCTGCGGTACAATGTTGAGGTAAGACATGGCGCCCAGCGCCTCGCCATCTGGACTGATTACAGCAAAATGCTGGTAGTCTTTGCTTGCCGTCCAGGTAGACACAAGTTCATCGCAGTCAGCTTGATCAATCAGATGACCGCGCGGGAGGTACGTAAAGAGATGGGCATTTTTGGGCCCGCCGAGGTTAGCGAAGAGGGACGCGGAATACGCGGGGGACATGGGCACGAGCGAGACATATTGCCCGGAAAGAGATGTATGCTGCGGGAACGGGACAATGCGGTCGTCGGCGAGGACGCCGGCGGGGTCGATGTCTGGGGGGCTAACCAGTCCCATGGTCCTGGATGGTAATGGTATGTGATAGCCGTGGGCGGGCCTGAAGGGGTGTGAGCAAGTAGTCTTAGATGACCTGTGGCGTTGTCTACTGCTCGTACTTGAAGTACAGCAATGGAGTTGCAAGGTCTGGTGGTTGAAGCTGGGGGTTTTGAATTGGCAATGGATGCTGTAGAAGTTAGGTTTCTACTACTTTCGATTCGAGTCATAACCAGCAGGAGATAAGTACTACTAGTAGTAGGAATCAAGATGTACCATTGACTCAGTCGAACGCCGTTTACGCCGTTTACGCCCTTCCGGTCGGCAGCTACTTCTCCTCCACTCCGTCCTCGGCGGCGCTTCCGCCATTTGTGCCACTAACAATTAATTACTCGTACAACTAAGCCTTTGAATTGATTTGTTGTTAGTGGTTCGCTCTCGGTGCTCCGAGTGACCCTACTTTCCAGTATTATATCGAAGACTGATATGATGTTATTACTAGCACCGATGAGGCGCGTTCTTGCGGCACGGTAAGGCTTCAATTTATTTGCACGCATATTACGAGGCATTTCAGAACTTTTTTACAGCTTTCCTCTCCACACCCTCACATGTTTCTTCCCCCATCATAGCCTTCTCCAATTCGGTCGAAAATACGACGAGGCTTGAACCATGACCGCATGACCAGATACAGGATGGTGGTTCATTGAGACATAAGCGACGAACTCGACGAGTAAGATTATCAACTATTCCGCGCCGTGTTCTAGACGAAAGTAGTGATCTTCGGGATGCCAATCCCGAAACTATTAATAAAAGTACAGTACAACAATTGAGGCTTAGGGCTGAGAGACTGCTTGTAATAGCTCAGCCACGTGGACCCGGGGCAATGGGACCAGGCTCGCGACGGGTGGGAAGCTGGGGTTTAGACGTGTGCTGACAGGTTGTCTGACTGTGTCCCGGCCAAGGTTTGCAACGTCGCATTCATCGAGTACTCAATCTATTACTGCTAGTACTTGTTAGTCGCTGAGCGTACAGTACATGTAAAGAATAACAACAGACCTGGTAGCCGAGTCCGAGAAACAGGGTTTGGCTAATCAATCGCTAAACCCTCGGGAGCCCAACCGAAAACCCCATGCTTAAGCTCAAGGTCATCCCCGAATTCCCCATGCTGGAAATGCTCATGAGACTATTCCCCCCGCTCAGCAAACCCAGCTTAAAATAGCATCACTAGCTAGAACGTTGTCAAGTCAAGTCCGACCCCAAAGACAGTACACACACACACACACACAACTTTCACTTCGTACAGCCTCCCCTCGCATTTCTCGTGATGACGCTTATGGCTGAGAGAGCATGTTAGTTCGGCTGTGGGGGGAATTACTACGGCTGAGAGAACAAGTGCAAGACATGACAACACTATTGCACCCCCGTGCAGACGCCTCTTCGGAGCGTCCTCGATACGAGACAGAGTTTGGAGCTTCGTACCTTCTGCCCCCAATATCTTGCCTTCGCGCAACGTCATATGATGATGGTCTAGAATGGGGAGGGCTGCGCCTTCTATCATCTAAGCCAGTCCGATGGAAGCCTCATGGCTCTTTACCTTTGGCGCGGCTTCGAAATAGCAGCAGTGTAGAGAAGGAGCTTCCGTTTATTTAAGATGGACTGATGCTGCTGCTTCGAGGCTAATTCTTCTCATCATCACACTCATCATCTCTCTCATTCTCTCCTCCATAACAAGCATCTACACAATACCATTACCAATAGACATATAAACATCCTTTTCCAATAATTGATCTATCACATACAGTCCTCTGATCAGCTCCCATCTCCTCTACTTTACCATCTCTTCTCTCTAGTTCTTTTCCTTTCCGTCCTTCAAAATGCGTTACTCTTATACCATCATCGCCTTCGCCGCCACGGCCATCGCCCTTCCCACCGCTAAGCCCGCCGACGACGGCTCCTGGGCCCCAGGCAAATATGAAGGTCCCGGAACCGGCTTCGACGACGGCAAGTGGGCACCCGGGAAGTATGAAGGCGGCGACACTGGTTTCGATGATGGCCAATACCACGGAAAGAAGAAGCGCAACGACGACGGATCTTGGTACCCTGGCAAATATGAGGGCGGTGACACTGGCTACGACGATGGCAAATGGTACCCTGGGAAGTACCCCGGCGGCAAGGCCAAGCGCAATGACGATGGTTCTTGGTACCCGGGCAAGTATGAGGGTCCTGGCACTCCCTACGATGATGGGAAGTGGTACCCCGGGAAGTACCCTGGTGGAAAGACCAAGAGGAACGATGATGGCTCTTGGTACCCAGGCAAATACGAAGGTCCCGGAACTCCCTATGATGACGGGAAGTGGTACCCTGGGAAATACCCAGGCGGCAAGGAGAAGCGCGAAGATGATGGCTCCTGGTACCCAGGCAAATACGAAGGTGGTGACACCGGCTATGATGATGGCAAATGGTACCCGGGCAAATACCCAGGTGACAACGGCAAGGCCAAGCGCAACGATGACGGCTCCTGGTACCCTGGAAAGTATGAGGGTCCCGGAACTCCCTATGATAATGGGAAGTGGTACCCTGGAAAGTACCCCGGTGGCAAGGAGAAGCGCGAAGATGACGGCTCTTGGTACCCAGGCAAATATGAGGGTGGTGACACTGGCTATGATGATGGCAAGTGGGCTCCTGGAAAGTACGAAGGCGGCGATACCGGCTACGACGACGGCCAGTACCACGGGGAGAAGAAGCGCGAGGACGATGGCTCTTGGTACCCCGGAAAGTATGAGGGCGGCGACACGGGATACGATGACGGCAAGTGGGCGCCCGGGAAGTACGAGGGTGGTGACACTGGCTATGATGATGGGCAGTACCATGGAGAGAAGCGCGAGGCTGAGGTGACTGATGCCGAGAAGCCCAGCAAGCGCAGCACTCGCTTCCATTCAGCCTAAGCCGCCGCTGAAGACGCACTATAATCGCATTGCTTTGGAGTTTTGGGTCGCATGATTCGGCAGGATAGCTGTAATGGATTAATGACTGAGCTTTATGTTTTAGTTTTGATAGCAGAGACATCCTCTCCTTGATAATAGATTTCACCATTGTTGTTATCATGTCGATTGCAAGCGCATGTGAATAATCGGTTCTTGATAAACCATCTGCAATTATATGTCAATCATTGTTGGTATCATTAGATCTTGCTACCAGTATGGCGATCCTCGTATATTCTCTGTCATCCATCTTGAGCATAACCGAGATCCGTTACAGTAGGTAACGGTAGTCTGGCGACATGTCACCCAGCTCCGTCTTCTCCTCTTGCGTAAGGCCCTGCTCATTGCCCGTCTCGCGATCGCGCTTCTTATTCTGCGTATAACAACCAATGCCGTAAAACGTGCAAGCAATCATGCTGAGAACAGTGAAAGCAATGCAAATGCTGTAACCAGAGACGAACTCGGGACCATCGGCCTTGCGGAAGGCAAAGGAAGCAATGATACCACCGATATTTCCGAAACCAATCTGCCATGCGGAGCCGACGGAGCGGCGGTGGTGACCTCCCAGATTCATGTTGAACCAGCAGACGATGATGGGCATGGCCGTGTAGGCGCCCATGGCGACAAGGAAGAGCGAAGCGTATTGTAGCTGGGTGTTGTCATGGACAGCGATGAGGATTCCGAAGCCAATGATAGCGATGCAAATGGCGATGATGGCGAATGTGAATCGATGGCGCTTCATATCGGATAGTAGAGCGATGCCCATGGAGAAGACGAAGGCGACGGCCCACGGGGGTACACTATGTAGCTGCGTCTTGATGGGGCTGTAGCCGTAACCTTGGATGATGCCGGGTGCGAAGTAGGCGTAGCTGTAAGCAGGTACGATCAAGCCGAAATACATGAAACCACCGACGAGGACTTTGTAGTCCTTGAAGACGTTCTTAACGTCCGTCCAGGTGATACTGCGGTCACGAGCTGAAGGGCCCTGATCGAGGCGAAGGCGAGCGGCGACGTAGTCCTTCTCATCCTTGGCGAGCCACTTTGTCTCCTCGGGGAAGTTGGGTAGCAAGAACCAGAAGAAGAAGCTGGCCAAGACCGTGACAAGACCCTCCAGAATGAAAATCCAGCGCCATCCGCCGTAGCCGCCAACACCCTCCATCTTGCCAATACCAGCTGCAATTAGACCACCAAAGGCACCGGCGAGGGTCGTGCTGTTAAAGAAGAAGGAATACCGGCGCTGAGCTTCGTGGCGACGGTACCACATACCGATGAGGTAGAAGGCTGGAAAACAGTCAGCTACCGTTGCTTGTTTTTATGCGAATGAGTGTGTTAGAGCAGCAACTTACCTCCTGGGAACATTCCTGTCTCAAAGACGCCTAGGAAGAAGCGCGTGGCCAGGAGACCGGAGTAGTTTTGCACCAGGCCTTGAAGCACGGTGACCAGGCCAAAGCCGAACATGTTGATGGAGAGCCATACCGACGGCTTGAACTTCTTTAGCAAGATGTTGGAGGGGATCTCGAAGAGACAATAGGGAACGAAAAAGATGACGAGTGCCGTGTTGTACTCGTTTCCAGTCAGTCCAAGCTCCTCTGAGAGGCCAAACACCTCAGCGTTGGAAATGTTGACGCGGTCTGAGGTCAGCGCGAGTTAGTATGTGATACGCCGGCCAGCTTGGATGTTCAATCGAGAGAACTTACCCAAGAATGCTAATAAGTACATGATGCAGAGAAAGGGGACAACGTGATAGTCAACCCTCCACATCAGCTTGCCCTCGGTGGTGTGAGGCGGGCATACGGGCTCAGCATCGCTAACGGCAATGCCTCCAGCAGGATCCTGGTTGTTGTCGCTGCCGGCATTGGCTCCATTGGCGTCGGTGGCCTCCTCGCCATTCTTGGGAACTGTCGTCGCGACGTCTTCAGAGGCAGCCTCCTCTTTCTTCTTCTTCTCACCAAGCCCAAACATGATGGCGGTGGTGTCCAACTCCTGTGGTGTGCTTTGTTATGTTCCCCGTGATTTCCGTCTCGAGCCTTAACGCGCCACCCGTCGAGGGAGCTCAGCAACTTAAGGGGTGGTGGTAAGCAAGGGTTCGAAGGGAGGATTCAAGGTTCATGTGACGACCCGGCGGCTGGGGGAGAGCTTGTTTAATAGAAATATTAATTCAACGCCACACGAGTGACACACACGATCGGAGCCCTCCGTCGCGCCGAGGTCGGGAGTAAGAGATTGACGATGGAACCCTTTGGGGCAATTGAGTTTAGTATGGGACGGGGTGGAGAAGGCTCGTCGTTATGCTGCGTGCGATTTGACTCGGCGACGCGCTAGGGAGCGGCGCGGGATGCTGAGAGAAATTTTCCAGAAGACCAAAGTGGCGTTTTTTGGCCGAATTCACGATTCAAGAGGCGGGCATTCAAAAACTTGAGGAGGTTAAGAGATGATAAAATTCCGCAAGATGCGATGTTCATATTACTAAGGCCAGAAAGGGTAGATCATCGGTCGGCCGCTCTTGCCCAATGTCAGCATTGGCACTTGCCTTCTCGATCTTTCCGTAATACTAAGTAGTTGGACGAAAGCGTGAACTAACTTACTGCAAGAGCGATCATGCATGCACCTGATGCTCTTGCCCATATTGATCGCGCGGACTTAGCTCCCAGAAAAGACCGAATCACCGGCTCGACCGGCTCTCGTTGCTTCTCGCAGAGCAACCGCAGGCAATTACAGGCGATTGGGGGCCAATTGCAGGGCTGGTAGGTACCTAGAGCCTGCGCAGATGGGAAATGGCCCTGACTGTTTGTCCGTCGCAACGGCCAATTCCTTGCCCGTTCTTGCCAATTCTTTGCCAATTTTTGTGCAGGCTACCCCGCATTCTTCCCGACGCCTTCCCCAACAAGGGCTAGTCTAGAATAGAACGTGGCTGGTCAAATCTTACTCTTGCCATTTTTCGGCACTTTGCTCGGCCGTCAGACTCAACGCCGAGAATGGAATAAATGCAGCTCGTCACATCCAATAAATACTATACAAAAATGATACAGTAAAGGCGACGACGACGCAATAATGGAGTATGAGTTTAAATCAAGTCACGATTCTCAACTTGATGGATTGTGCCCATCTGTCAGTCAAGACTACAACTATCTGATGGCTTAGGTAGCCGATCCCAACGCCCCACGATGGATGGGCGGAACGAAATAAGCTTCCGGACGCTGCAATGCTTAATTCTGGTGGCACGCGTTGGAACAAAGAAGCACTCACTTAAAGTCTACACGGAAGCATGTAAGACGATCAAGTACATGAAAGGTCGACGGCCATAATTACGGTTAGGTGGCTGAAATGCGACGCTGACACAGACCCCAGAAACTTACTAACAGTTTGATGACTGACTTCCAATAAATCCAACACCCGTCGCTTCCAAGCCTAGGCAAGACCAGTCTATACTTTTCCAAATGGGTTTAAACGAACCAAGTCATTTTCACATCTCGCCTGCCCCGGACAATTATTTCTCCCCGAACGAAAGTTGATGACGAAAGACGATACTGTCTTTTGTCAGGGAGGAATGCAGGGTAGGGGTTTAACTGAAGCTAAGACAAGTCGTCGCGGATGCAGGCTCATGCTCCTGGCAGGCGGTACGATATCGAGGCTGACGCGGGGAGCAATGTCTTGTAGAAAAGCACGTGCAGATCTCAGTTGACCTCAAGTTTATCTCATGAATTCTTATGGAGCGCTGTGAAACCGAGATTATTCGAAACATGGAGTGTCAGCATCGTGCTCAACTAAGCCACACAAAGAGCCTGCGTGACTGTTGTCTAAGGTTAATGCGTCACTAGGAATGAAGGCGGACCCTGATTTCTAGGCATCTACGATCAAATAAGGCTGGGGATATCGAGGCAAAGAATTTGAACATGATATCATGCTGTGGCGCTGGCATTGCAGCTAGATACTTTCCAAAGACTAGAGGGTGATTTCAAGCTTCACGCTCACTCTGATTACCGCATTCTGGCGTAAGCGATCAAAACTGCTCGCTAGTAGTTTTGAAATAGAAGTGACTGGCCATGTGGCGAGTCGATGATACCTTGACAGACTGTCAGATCTGATCAACGGCCAAGACCTTGGTCTCAAACTCATGCGACTTTGTCATTGCTGCTGGTGGCCTCCCTGATCGCTAATCGACTAGTGTTAGCCGATCTTATCTGATTTGCGCGAATTCGTTTGGTCTTGTGTTGCGAGAAAGAAACGTTCTCGCCCTTACCAACTGCTTATTAGCCCCAGTTACTTCAGTACTATAAGCTGCAAGAAGCTCTACCTTGGTGACAAAAAATAAGTCGTAGAGGGTTAGATCTATTCGCAATTCAATAGTGGCCGTTGAGGTGTGGCAAGCTAGCCAACGCATTACCCAAGACATAAAATTGTCCTAGTGTCATTAGGCGTTGCCGTTTTTATCACTCTCACAAGCTGTCCTCAAATCAAGTCAAGCACTATAGGTTTGCCGACTTTGCATACAATTACAAAGCAGCCAAAGTTTCGCGTACCTGGCATTAATCACTTTTGCCAAAAGAAAAACGAGACGGTGGCTGTGAGGTTGAAAGGAGACTAATGACGAGTCTGGGCCCAAAGCTGAGAGCTGAAGTGGATCGGCACGTTTCCCTCCTCCAAGCAACCCACTTAGTCCGTAAGGGGCGTTTTCTCTAAGACAGCCCATTGGCAGTACATCGCCCGCCATTTCCCGGTATGGCCCTCTGGTTCCAGGCCTGGCTGCCGAGAAGGATAGCCATCTATCCGGATCGCGTAGTGCGATTACTAGATCTCGACCTATAACCCCTGTCCAACTGGTCGCTTTTGGAACGTAAAAGACCAGAAGTAGCGTCTCGGAGCGTCCATTTGTCCACGGGCCCGGATCGACCGTCCCAGTTTGGCGGGTTTTGGGTAGATGGGGAGCCACAGCCGCCTCCTCGTTGGGTGCGAGACAGTCTCATTTCCACCTGGCAAAGCTATCGAGGACCGAGTGTAGGCGTGGCTGGATCGCCCTGGAGCTAACGCGAGGCGATTTGAGATATGCGGATGGAGGCCACGCGCACTTCGAGATAGGCCTCCTATTTGAACCATGGCTGTCCCCCCACGGTTGCGCCTTTGCCAGCTGGAATCTAGTTGAGGCGCACCGAACGGCACTTATACTGGTTCTCTGTTAGACAGTATAGAGAGACCTCTTGGACACTCTTGTCGCGACGATGAAGTACGGCGCGCTTTCTGTAGGCCTAGTCTGGCTGAGTCGAGCTCACGCTCTGGCCGTACCTCAACCTCTTTGCACTTCGCTTTCCGACGACGACGGCGCAAATTACCGCCAGCTTGCTGAGCGTCAAGATGATCCTGTCGCCGAGCTCCTGACAACATATGCTTCAGACGACATCATTCCTACCAGTGATGTAGTGAGGGTCAAAATTGCAGTGATCCCTACGGGAACACAGCAAATCCTCCCAAGCCTCTCTGATGTCGAACCCCAGACAACTGGTGTTCTCGTCACTGACGAAGGCAAGCCGAGTGAGACGCCCCTGCTTACCGACCGTATTCCTTCGCCAACCTCCCTGCTGCGGCCGTTGGCGACAACTAGCAACGACAAACGTGCTCCCCTACCTACGGAGCGTGCTTTGGCTGTGAGGCAAGCTGCCCCGGCGTCGAACGTCTTTGCTGTGCCTGTTGGAACCGATGGTCCTCCCTCCATGATCCGCCGACGCTCTGATCATCCCGCTCCTCGCACCGGAGCTGTCAGGTCTTCGTCCGGCCCGATACACACAAACAAGTTCTACGCCAACCTCTTCCTGGGCGAGCGTACGGCTCCGGTATACACCTATCCGTATGCCCTTTCCTGGGCTAAAGGCACCGGAGCCACCGCCAGCTACGGCATGGCTATCTCACATGTCGAGTCGAAACAGTTCGCCTACGGGCCGGTAGAGTACAACAAGGCTGTCAAGTACTACATCAACCCTGTCGGCATCCAGTCCATGGTCCTCTCCGCACGAGAGCTGGGCAAGGACACCACCTTGAGTGTTGACCAGATGACCGGTTTTTATGCGCGAGTAATACTTCGACGCAATGCGGCTGCATCACCGACTGTTTACTTTCCTCTGGTGCAAGGCATGCCGTTCGTCACGGGACGCTATGTCGCTGGGACACCTCAGATCCAGAGCGGTGTCTACATCCGTACCATGACCAAGGTCGCCACCGATCCGAAGTCTAATGTCCGCAAGTATACATTTATTCTCGAGGATGGCACGACGTGGCGCTTGTACGCTTGGAAGACGTCGGGTGATCATCTCGACCTGCAGGTACTCAACAACGGTCTAGCCCAAAGCAAGAAGCTCTTCACCGGCGTCATCCAGATCGCCAAGGATCCCAAGACAACCGGCTCAGAGAAGCTTCTTGACGATGGCGCAGGTGTGTATCCCACTGGCGGAGTCCTCTCCGGTTCCATGTCCGGCTCGACCGGCACCTACAAAATCTCTTACACGAGGAACGGCCACCCAAGCGGAAATATTTATATGTACGCTCTGCCTCATCATGTTGCTTCCTTCGACGACGCTACGAAGCGTGGCGTCCAGAGTTCCATGCGTTTGCAGACCCCAACCAAGGGAATGGCGACTCTTGTAAAGGGCACATCGTGGACGATGAGAGAAACCGCAATTCCTGTGGGGATGAACTTTGCCCCGTGGGATGGCTTTTCCAAAAAGAAACTGTCGGCGGCGGCCAAGGCGGCCATCAAGCCCATTGCGCTGTCGGAAATGTCGCAGAATATGATGGAGCAGACGAACCTGAACTCAATGTACTTCAGCGGAAAGGTGAGCTGACACATAGCCTATCCCTCAACTGTTTCACTTGAAGCTTTAGACATACTGATATGTCGTTTTAGGCCCTTCTCAAGTTCGCACAACTCGTTTACTTGCACAATGAGATTCTTGGTGATAAGGATCTCGCACGAGCTGGACTGATCAAGCTCAAGGAAGCCTTTGCGGTATTTGCGGAGAACAAGCAAGAATACCCACTGGTCTATGAGAGTAAGTACACTTGACTTTAAGTATCAGATCAAAGATGACTTACTGACCCTTGCAGGCGGATGGGGAGGCCTGGTCTCATCAGCATCGTACGTCACAGGCAATAAACTCGACGATTTCGGTAATACTTACTACAACGATCATCACTTCCACTATGGGTACCACATCTTGGCAGCGGCGGTGATTGCCTCTATGGACAAGACGTGGGCTGCTGAGAACAAGGCCTATGTGAACTCCATGGTACGAGACATTGCCAACCCGGTGTTCTCTGACAAATATTACCCGCAATATCGCAACTTTGACTGGTACCACGGCCACAGCTGGGCTCACGGCCTGTACGAGTCGCTTGATGGCAAGAACCAGGAGTCGAGCTCTGAGGACATGATGTCGGTGTACGCTCTCAAGCAATGGGGGACACACATCGGAGACGCCAACATGGTTGCGAGGTAAGCTAACTCTCATGCTTTTCTTTCGATACTTTTGGAAGCTTACAATGGTGGTTTTGTAACAGAGCGAACCTACAAATGGCTGTTCTGCGACGCAGCATGCAGAGTTACTACCTCTACACAAGCGACAACAAGATCATGCCCTCCAATTTCATCGGCAATAAGGTCGCCGGAGTCCTCTTCGAGAACAAAGTCGATCACACCACATTTTTCTCGCCCGACATTGAAGCCATCCAGGGCATTCACATCATTCCCGTTCACGGCCCTAGTGCCTATTCCAGGTCAAAGACATTCATCCAGCAAGAATGGGACGCTTTCTTCAGCAACGGCCGAGTCGACAAGTATAACAATGCATGGAAGAGTGTAATTTATGCCAATTTTGCGAGTGTTGATCCGAAAAAGGCTTGGAATTATTTCAATTCTACATCGTTCAAACCGGAGTGGATTGATGGCGGTGCTTCGCGCGCTTGGTACATGGTTTATGCAGCTAGTGAGTTTTCCCACTTGTTGTCTGTCGCGAGGAGAAAATGTGCTAACATTTGAATGCCAGCTCTGGGTGGGATTTGATGACTTGTTATATATTGTCGCGCGTGGAAAGGACGCTATAACGGTGTTTGCTTCGTGTGGCGTGGCGCTTGGCTGGCCAGCGTTTGTCGATCCAACCCGGCGTCTTCCCCCAGGACTCAACGACTTGTTACATGTTTTCGCCGCACTTCCACCAGTCGTTCTATTATCTCTGGTTGTAGCTATTACTTTCTTTCACTCCTGTGGCCTTGTTCTTCTGTCCTCGGAAAACCACTGTGGAATATCTGGCCAAGCAAGTGAGAGAACAACGGCGCGGCTGCGTTTCATCCCACAGTTGTCTGATATGATTGGCTTCGACGGAGGAAAGCCACAGCATGACAAGGCTGAGCAAACTTGGGTGAGAGAACGACTACATGGTCGCGAAATCTCAGAGTCTAGCAGCATCTACAGCTATCTGTGGACATTCACCACCGCCTTTTTGTTCGAAAACGTGCTCTCGAACTCTTCTGACAGTCACCATGGTCACTTTTATAAAAGTATCTGCTTTTCCGCTTCATTCGAACCTTCTACTCCTCTGCATCTCTTCACTCACATCCGCATCTGCTGCTTACCAGAGCATCTGCCTTTTTTTTTTCTTTACTTTATATATTCTACTCTCCCTCTTCACCCACAACAAGCCTTCGATTTTGCGTTCTGCATTTTTCTTCTTCCACCGCCAACTCTCACCTCTCTCTTTCACTTTCCCGAGCAAGCGAGCAACAACACCTTCACACGATACGTCGATCTGGCATCCGCGTCTAGGTAGATATAGTCTTCCGCATGGATCTATATAAGCCTCATAAACTTCCATCTCCCACCACCACAATGGCTTCCGACATCACTCATGAGGACATGACCAGCATCATTACTCCCGAAGATTTGCAGAATTGGGAGCAGCTGTGCGCCAGCCTTGATTGGAACGACAGCTCCTTTGAACAGACTGAACTCGATCCTTTGCTGCCAGGTGCCGGGGATCAGATTCATGAGCTTCAGATGAACGGGTCGGAGGAGGACTTTGTGATGGTCGACGACTTCGGCAACCCAATTGGGTACATTGGACTCCCTTCTGAGCCACCTGGTGGTGCTCCGGGCCTTGAACTTCCCGTTTCTGCTTCTGCCAACACAAACGCCCCGATGATAAACGCCAACTCGTCACACCGGGCCTTGGTCATGAGCAATGACTACTGCCTCTCGTTTCTCAACAGCGGCATTTCTCAGACCACACACGGCAACTCTGATTCGACACTTTTGGCGAACTTTGACGACAGCAACCCCCCATCAACACAGTCCTTGTCGCCGACAACGAACCAAGTCCTCTTTGGCGATTCGCCTCCACCCCAAAACTTCGATCACTTCTACTCCGAGCTACCTGTGATGCTCAAACAGGAACACGCACAGACAAACGGACCGCCTGGAAGATCTCAGCGTCAGCATTCTTGCTCAGCATCGAAAGGCTTGAGCCTACCCACTCCTGCCACCACCGTCGCCAGCCCAGCATGCCAATTGGCTTTGCCACAGCCAGCAGAGTCTAGCCCGGCTTGGTCTCAGATGAATGAAGAAACTCCTCTTCTTCTTCAAGACTTCCATGCGGCCATGTACCAATCTCCACAAGGCATCAAGCGTCCCTCATCTCCAGAGGCAGACATATCTTTGCCCTCGAACCGCATCAAGAAGCCTAAGATCCACCATCCTGACTACACTAAAGAGGGTCAGGACCTTCAGAAGCGCTGCGAATCAGGTCAGATCGAGATGACGGGCCTCATCTGCAAATCAAAGGAGGAGTTCACGAGGATGTACCAGATGACCGAGGGCTTTTATCGCAAGCCCTTGGAATTTTGCACCAACCCTTACAACGACCCAACGTTTCCTTCTACCGATGAGCACCACCGCCATTATGTCCATCTTCTCAAGAACGCTATCATGTCCTGGCGTTCTTTCATTGAGTGGCGCCAGACTTTGAACAAGAATGTCAAAGCCGCGAAGACCAAGCTGCAGGTTGCCATGGTAGAGGAGCACGAGGCTAAGAAAAGACAAGGACTTCCCCAACAGAATGCCTTGACGGTCCGAGATCTTCTCCCTAGCGACCAAGACTGTGGGATGTATCTCCAAGACGTGCCCCAAATGCACTCTCACGTCCTTGGGCGGCTATGCAACGACTGGTGTGCGGAGAGCTACTCTTGGCAGCTCCTCGAGGCCGCGGTCAAAGCGCAGCAGGGAATTGCCATGTCTATGCCGTGGACGACCAACGATGGACATTGGGAGGCTTACAGAAGCTTGGAGGAGCGGGTCAACATGATTGCATACGTGCTGCGCAACTCAAAGCAAGTGCTCAAGTCGATCATGTGCATGGGTAATGGGTGGGTTCAGCGTGTGGCGAATAACCCTTACTCGGAGCTGAATGGAAAGGTTGACAACATGCGGTGCAACTTGAAGAAGAATCGAAACGTCAAGGCGGCAGCACGGCAGCAGCGGGAGGATACTGAAGGTTAAAAAGATTGTGGCAGTGGTGATGAAGCTTTGGCAATGGGCATTTGGATAGAGGTTTATATGAGCTATGGCATTGGACACAATTTGCATGGCGTTTGGGGCAGGGCGTTGGTTGAAATGAGACAATACGCGAAAAAGGTCTGGATTCAACATATGCGGGCATATGATTTTCAGACGGACCGATAGAAAAAATATCGTTTTGGGGTATTTCTGCTGAGCGTCATATCTGATCATGTGAAAAATTCGTTAATTATATCGGAAGCGTGGTTCAAGATGGTATCTCTCATCTAAAGCTCACAACATGCTCGTCTATGCAAAGCCATCCGTATGTATATAGTTTTCCAACAACAGAGTTACTCCGGAGAGCCCAAAGGCTTCTTCACAAAGACATTCCTTTCCCAGCCGTCGATTTCATCCACCACAATCTCTCTGACTAACTTATACCCGCCAATCTTGGGCAGAAGCTTCGTCCAGATAAGCCAGTAGACACCCCCTGCGGCGAAGATACCGAGGGCGACAACGTTATGGGTCCAGTAAGGCATGCTTTCGTATATACTTTGGCCCTCTTCGGGTGGTGCGTAAGGGACGAAAACGAGGAAGAGATTGCTGAGAAGGAAGAATATAACAACTGGAAGAGTGGCCTTGACGGGTGGGTGCCAGCCCCATGATTGGCGGTTGAGGTATAGGTAGATGAGGCCGATGGCGACGAAGGTGTTGACGATGGCGAGCGGGTATGAGATGAGACTGAACTCTGTTAGCGACGTGACTAGTAACCATTTTCTCGCATCCATGACTTACTTGAGGACAAAGTTGTAGGCATCGCCAACAGGCGGAGCACAGATGGTAATGACCGTAACTATCCAATGCTCACCTAGACCTGCAAGGGGTGCGTTGAAAGGACGGTTGCTGGCCCAAATGCGAGAAAACGGTAGGATACCCTCACGTCCAAGCTCCTGGACGATGCGGCCCTGGGAGAAGATGACACTAAGAACATTGCCAAAAGCCGAGAGGGCGACAAAAACCGACAGCGCACGCTCAGCGCTCTCGCCAAACATGTTACGGAAGAGAGAAGCAGCCACAAGGCGCTGGCTCTCGAGAATCTCCTCCTTAGGCACGCCGGCAAAGTAGGAAATATTGACGAGCATGTAAAGTATCGATACGGAGCCAATCGCGAGAGGAGCAGCAATCTTCAAAGTTCGGACGGGGTTTTTGGTTTCGCTTAGGGCGTAGTTGGCGTTGCTGTAGCCGACGTAGCTCCAAATGACATTGTTGAGCGAAGTGACGATGCCGTAGGAGCTGGCGGTTGTTCCTTCGAAGGCATTGGTGAGGTTGTCGGTCGTGTCTTTGAGGTTGACAAGTGGCGCAATGATAATGATCAAGATGATGATGAGTTTGATCGCTCCGAGAGCGTTCTGTAGGCGGATTCCCCATTTCAGGGCAGTGCCGTGAATGATAAAGGCGACAGTGATGCAGGCCAGACCAAGGCCACGCTGATTCCATACGCCGGGCTCGACGCGGGCTGCGAGGAGGATGTACTCGCCAAAGACAACGGAGTTACCCGCCGCCCAGCCAAGAAGTATAACGTAGCCGGTATACAAGCAAGTCGTGAGGAACTGAGGTTTGCGAAAAACATACTCGAGGATGTTTTTCTCACCACCATTGCGAGGGATCCCCGTACCAAACTCGACATAGACGGCAGTGCCAGCGGCAGCGATGAGACCACCAATTAGCCACATGATCAACGAGAGGCCTACGCTACCGCTGAGAGAGAGAATAGCGCCGGGAGTCGCAAAGATACCGGTGCCAATGACACGGTTGAAGATGAGAAAGCTGGCGGTGGTGATGCCGATAGTGCGCTTAGCCTCACGGGCTTCTTCGTACCGAACTGTTCCTGGTCAGCTCAATTACACCCCAAGATCAAGATTTCATTCGAAGTGATTGTGTACATACCATTTCCGGAGTCAGTGCCACTCGAGACAACATAGTCGTCCTTCACATCATTCCCCGTGGGAACGGCGCGCTCTACAAGACTCATGGTGTAGTGCGGCTTACAAGCGCAAAACTGAAAGGATCTGCAAAAAGAAAGGCCCAGGGAGTTTCGACGATAGCTTCATCAAAAAGAGAACAAAATATCTGGACAGGCAGACTTTTTAATATGGGAGAGACCCATCTGGGAGTCAAACTAGGTGGGTCTGTTGGGGTGTTCACAGAAGCTCTGGAAAGGCCCTAGAAGAAGTCTAGAGCGGGTCCGGCTAATCATGCCATCGGGTGCTAAATCACGGCATTCCGATAGTATGGCAGGGTTTTCCCCGGTGGTGGTGGCTGCGATTGTCATTGCTGAGTCTGTCTTGTTTGTGGCTGGGCGTTTGGAAAGGCTAAAGTTCTATTCTGCAGTCAAGCATTAAGCATATTTACCACTCAGCTAACAGACTTATTGATTTGTGAGATCTAAGTCTTCATACTGGAAAAGCTGTGAACACCAAACCCGTAGAAGGAAAAAAATAAGATGGTAAAAAAAAAAGCATCCACACCTCGGCGGATTAGCCCGGACTAGCTCCGATGACGCGATCGGAGCCCGGCTCGGGAGGGTTTAGTTAACGGGAAGTGCGATTTGACTTTTTGCATCCAAACTAGAAAACTGCCATTAGTTGCTAGAAGACAAGGAGGCTACTAAGAAACTAGAACAAACGACGAATAAGGCTAAGATATGGTACAATCTTAAGTGGATTGGGTTACAGTCTAGCTATTTGATTGACGACTTGATCTTGATGAACTTCATCATGAAGGAGTACAGGAAATGTACCAACAAGACAGGCTTTCATCGCATATTGACGGGCCAAGTCGGCCTAAGCGTGGTTCCCGTGGTCGAGAATTTGCATGGCGCGATGACGCAAAATTGGCAGTATATTATACGATGAAGTTTGAAGGTAAAGGGCATCACAACCAACCACGCTTGTGATGATTATTAGCTATGACTTTCCCTTTTGGGATCACGAGCCGAGAAGCAGGGACAGCCATACGAGGACAGAAGGAACTGGTTGGACAGGGGTTTCAAGTTTAAGACCTATGGCGCTACTGATCCCCGTCCTTGACTCACGGCGTTCGCCAATTAGGGTTGCTTCTTCAAAAAGCCAAGCTTATAAGACAAAAGGCCCTTATAATTTAACATAAGATCTCAAGTCTTATTTAGACAATGCCAGCTCTAAGCGCAGCAAGCGTGGATGACGAGCTTCGACGCCAAGTGTTGAGGATTCTTCGGAATGGCCGACAGAATGCAGCGTGGTCGATGCTGAGAACAGATGGGTGTTTGATGACTACGAATGAACGCGCAGAATCGATAGTAAAGCACGACAAACACGAGAATTTTCATTTTTCGCCTGATTTAATCAGAAATAACGCGTATTAGAAGCTTTCACCTAAAAGTCGACTAAGCTATTTGCTAATCGGAGAAGGTTCCACTATGTTTCCTGACAACAGAACTTCAGAGAATCTCCGATACGAGGAAGGTTGTATATGTTTTTATTCTATTTGTATTCATACTAAGTGCTCAGTGAAATCAAATATAGTTGGCACCGGACAAAAAAGAAACATAAAATAGCTCCCTATATTCTGGAATACACCAACCGCCCTTACACAGCAAGGGGAACTTGATAGCTGTACTCTTCAAGCCCAGCCCACGCGTTGAAAGAATTGTCAACTTTGAGATACTGCGCAATGGACAGGAGACTCTTCAAGTCTGACCGGATGCATTTTTGCGCAGTAGAAACACCATCGAAGCGATCATGGATCCACTGAAGCCATACATGCTTGGTCGCCCGTAAAACAGGCACATGACCGACTCCAGGCGCCACCAGAAACTCGAGATCGCTAGATGGGTGCATTTTACAGGTATCATGAACGGTTTTCGAAGTTATCTCGTAAGGGACGTAATCGTCTGCAGTGCCTTGGAGGACAAGAAGCGGCCCAGCAATCTCTTTACGCCCCGCATCACCGAGCGCGGAAAACGCATCGATATACCAAGTCTCGTTGTACTCAGGCTTGATGAAGGAGTCTACCTCGGCAGACATGAAGAGTTGCATCCAAACCCCAACGCTGCCTTGGATCTCTTGCACAAGTTGCAGTCGTGCCTGACCCAACGGTGTCAACCATTCATCGAGGCGAAACTCGGGAAATATAGAGCGTAGCATAAGAGCAATCGGAGGAACAATAAAGGCCGGCACGTTTTCAAACACGCGGGTGGTTGGACTGGCAGCTATGGAGCCCCGGTAACCGGGAAGCAAATCAGCAAACTCATTTGTATCTTGAGCAAGCACTTCTCCCACAGCCCAAGCAACCCCTCCTCCCTGACTGTGGCCCATTGTCACAAATTCACGCACAAGGAGACCGGGAAAAGCCTCCAGAGCAGCGCGAAGGCCATATAGCCCATCACGGGCCGTTGTCAGTGAGGCATGATACTGGTGAGGAATATTGTTGCCATCCCACGATTCGGAAATCCCCAAGCCACAATAGTCTGGTGCCAAGACGGCGTATCCAGCCTCAGCAAGTGCAAAAGGGCCACTTTCATCGTACCATAGGCTTCGATGACTACTGGGCGACTGAGAGGCAAAGAATCCCGACGTACCGTGGTTCCAGATGACGATCTTAGCCTCGCTAGCAGATGACTTTCCACTAACTGCTCGGGGTAAATAGGGCCAAAGAATGAACGCCGAGGTTGGGATTACAGTGCCGTTGGTGTTGGTAGTCGTGTACATTATGCGAGAGAGTGCTGTTCCTGGTGGGATAGAAAATGACGTTGGGTCTGTAAACCGTTGAACCTTGAGGAGTTGCCCGGGAAGAACATCCGTCTCATTTCCCGATGAAGGTAGCGTGTAGAAGTCGTCCTCCAAAGGCCCTCCAAAAGCCAACTGAGACCGATCAAAACGCATGATTGTTTCTATGTTGTCTACCAGAGAGTCCTCAAGCTTCCCAGATTCAATCTGTGAAGGCGTAAGACGGAAAGAAGAATTAAAGCCAGTATTGTACTCCTTTGCTTGTGGCATTTGGGCACTGATTAAAGGGACCAGGAGCCATAGTACTACAGTAAGCTTAGAAGCCATGGTGATGTTTCATGAAGGCAAGAAAAGAGATGTAGTTATGGATAATGCGACTGAGTAGCCTTAAGTTACAAGTGGCTCCCTCAATCAATTTATATCAGAGTGAGTAGAACGAAGACTCAATCACCATCCCAGACCTTCTAATGCTGCTAGCTTTCTAAGCGTTGGCTTAAACATATCAAGTACGGGATCATCTCGGCATACGGACTTTGTGTCGTTGTCCGGTCGGCTGCAGACCCCCGGAGGCGATTGTCACCTATCGAGTTGTCTTTATCTTAGCGGATGTAAGCAACACCGGAATTCCGCGCGATGCCGCAAAATTTGTCATCCGCCTCCTACTTACATACCTTTCGTTCGGAAATCAAACTATGTCCTGTCGCATCTCCATTAAAGACCAGTATTGTCATCAATAAGATGGAATCCCACGGAGAACCGAGGTCTCCTAGGCTGGATGATCGCCTACCAATCGCCCGTCGCTCCGTACGATCACCCAAGTCTCCCACTCATCTCACCAAGGTCGCTTTGAAGAACTAAGAGAAATCTTAGCTAACAGTATGCATTTTTTAGTGCGACCAGTGTCGAAAACGAAAGGTAACGGCTCTCGCTTCTGAAGATAGACCGTGAAATTGATTGCCATGCCTGAACTAGGTTAGCTGCAGTAGAGCCAGCCCCTGTCTAAATTGCATCAATGCTCGGCTTGAGTGTACTTACAGCGCAATCGCTCCAAAACAGCCCAGTTCAAGAAATCAAGCCCCAGTATCACGACAGTAGTAAGTAATCGCAGGTTGAAATGGTATAACTGGAGATGTGGATTGATGTTGATGTTAAACCGTCAGTGAGCAGAAGATTGACAAAATCGCCCACGATGTAAATGAGATCAAAGAACTTTTGAGAGCTCAAGGCCATGCCAGCAGTGGCTCTCAAGAATTGGAAGCTATTTCAAAACTAACAGCCCCCGACGATTTACACGAGCCGCGGTCCAGCGATGATACCTTTTCTGTAGATTTTCCTACATCACGGGTGTCTCTGAACTTGGAATCGCACTCTCCTTGGGATCCCTCCTCTTATATTGTCGACTTTATCAGAGAAGTCGTTGTGGACTCAGACTCAAAACACCTGGCATCTGGTATTTCTGGTTCATTGAAACGAGTCTTGGATGCTGTGAACTCAGCAGAAATGTCACAAACTACCTTAACTCAAGCACACCAAGAACACAATATCACCTTGCCTCCGACCCCACGTATGCTTCAAATACTCCAGTGGGCGAATGGTAAAAGCCTTTTTGAAAACTCCACGGTTATTAAATGCTAATCAAGAAGCAGCCCATCGCAATTACTCTAGGGTGAAGTGGATTTGCCAGGTACTTCCACTTGAAATGTTTGAAAGTATCTGTCACAAAACATACTTTACCCCGACGAAAAACACTGCTGCGGATATGATTCTTGCAAATAGCTTTCTTTCCCACATCTTCGGCGAGCATGCAGCTATACACGGAGACGACACGTCTCTGGAGCTCTGCACTCTTTGCAGGGCGAATCTAGAGGTCTTGATATCTGGACTCCCACTTTTAATGTCTGCGTCGATGGAAATTATTGCAGCTCTCACTTGTGCGGTAAGTGCATCCTTTGCATGACATGAGCTCCAATTAATACCTATCCATAGGCAATGTACAATATTGAAGAATCTAAGCCGTCGCGAGCCTTGACTCTGATTTCAGCGTCTCTAAATCTCTGCCAGATCGCAGGATACCACCGCCTAGCTCTGTGCGAAACTACCAAAGACTACGAGACAAAAGTCAAACTGTTTTGGACTACTTACCACGTCGAAACTACGCTGTGCTTTAGATTTGGCAGGCCATGCATGATTCGAGACTGCGATATTATTACTCCGATCCCTTCTAATGAAATTTCGCTGCATAGGATGACACGAATTCAACGAAGAATATATCACAACCTTTATGTACCCAAAGCCTTCTCAACGTCTCTTCACCTTCGTCTCTCAGTTGCCCACGAGCTTGCTAGTGAAATGCGGACAATGATCAACGATACAGTAAAGGAAATTGAGGTAAGCCAGGACTGGCCCTTCAAGCCCAACCTTGGACTAATAGAGATAGAGTACTACAGATCATCCGAATGATCCAGAGACTGATCCTATGAAGGTTATTTACTCTCAGTGTGAGCTTGTTTGCCAGACATCACTACTCGCCATCATATTGAAGGCAATTCCGCTTGACAATCATACGGGCGGGGATGACTGCATCACGGTATCTCGAAGGGTTTTTGCCATCCATCATCAATGTATGGAGTCTCTACATGCATGTAGATTTCCACTGCTGGTTAAAAAATATGTCAACTGGTAGGTGGCTACGTCCTTTGTTTGAAGGCCACGATGCATGGAAATCGAGTTAATTATCATTGCTTTAGGGGGCTTTTGTATACGCCCTTTGCAGCTTTCAGCATCATCCTTACTCGGGCCATCCAGCTATTTGATATGGACGACTTAATGCGTCTAGAAAGTTTCGCGGCTTCATTCAATGCCGACTACCCCGATTCAAGCACGCATGTGCAGGGCAGTCGACTTTACGAACTTCTTGCACAAGCAGCATCACTTTATGTCAAGTCTTGTCTTGCTCAATCGCCTAGTCACGTCCCGAGTTCTGAATCAGAAATACAAGGTACCGGGCAACTCGGGGGTACTTCAACTGGGGCTTCCAGCAGGGGTAGAAGCCATGAGTTGGGCGCGTGGTATAGTGAAAACCAAAGACTCACAAGCCTGTTAGATAATGAAATGACGTTTTGATAGAGCAGAATGATTAGTATGCTTGCTTAAATCAGTATGTATTTATCCTGTCATTATGTCTTACCACCCTTGAACGCCCGGAATTGTGACTTATAAGTATTGGTCTACGTCAAAGAAGAATTGACTTACGAATAACAGTCCAAATCCCTGGCAATTGTTGATACAGTCACTGCGTTGCTCGTCGTGCTGCTACTGGCACTAAGCTCCAATTTCTAAAAGTGCAATTGGCCAATTTCACATGGCTACAACATCGCACTTACAGTAAGAAGTTACGAGCACTATACGAGCAGTATCTTAGGCGATCTTCCCCGGTCGGCGGCAGGTTAGCCCGCATTAGCGGTGCAACATCAGACCGTTTGGGGGCCGTGATTCACCGCCGAATGCGGAGCAAGTGAGCCGCTACTGGCCGCCACAAAGGGTGCGCCCTGACCAAGACATGTAGCAATTGAAGATATTTTCTGATGTGACATCTTTCGGTCTATTCACTTAATTCCTTATGCTTTTTATTGTCTTTGGTTTGGAATCACAGAGAGCGAGTTTGAATCGCCATCGGCTAAGTGTCTCTCATTAGCGCTTACTGTGTCACCAAAGTCATCTGGCTCATTGACTTTTTCACCTGGATTTTCTGACATTTCATCTTCGTCTGCCCCTCTCCGAAGTTAGATCTCAGTGGAATCCGCCAACGACACCGTTGTGCGGCTTTTCCAACAAAACAACTCATAGATCCACTCCCCAAGGTGCAAGATTTACCACTGCGACTAGAGATCGAAGACGACAGACGGTATGGACCGGCGAGCGGGGGAGACCGAGCCGCTTCTCGGGATCGATGCTGCTACCGAGCACTTCCACACCGAAGTTGACCGGAGGGACCAGGCCACGGATGAGGAGAACCTAAGAGGATTCGACGGCAAACATGACCCAGACAATCCACGCGAGTGGCCCTCGGCCTTCAAATGGGTCATCACACTGATCATGACCTATATGGCCTTTACTGTGTAATTGAAAATCCCCAATCCAGACTTGACAGTTTGCCAATGGTGCTCATATCTTGCCAGTACGTTCAACTGCATCTCAGTCGTGCCCATCGCGAATCGCATCGTAGTAGACCTCTCCCCCGACGACCCCAACAGCACAGGCAGCAAATACGCAAGTGTTCTCCTCGTCACCATCTGGGAGCTTGGTGAAGCCGCTGGCCCACTCTTCATCGCGCCCCTCTCCGAGACAGTCGGCCGATGGCCCGTCATGAATGTCGCCAACACGCTCTTTGTCCTCGCCACCGTTCTCGCTACTGTATCGCCCACCGTATCCCTTTTCATCGTCGCTCGCGCCCTTTCCGGTCTTTTCGTAACGTCTAATGTGCTCAACCCGGCGGTTATTGGCGACATCTTCGACCCGGACCATCGCGGGTCGGCGATGAGCTATGTTCAGCTTTCGCCGCTCATTGGTGGTGCTGTTGGTCCTGCTATCAGCGGGGCTATTGCTGAGAGCTTGAGTTGGAAGTGGGTGTTGTGGACGGCGGCTATCTTGGCTGGGACGGGTGAATTGTTGTTTCTGACTTGCTTCCGGGAGACGTACAAAGTCGTCATTCTCCGGCGCCGCCATGCGAAGATGCTAAAGGAGTCAAACAATGACGAGAGTACGTACTCCGAGACTTCGCAAGAAACCGGTAAGGGGAGTTCTGGAAGCCTCATCGAGTCCGTGGTACGCCCGTTTATCATCTTTGGTTCTTCGGGCGTGCTTATGACGCTGTCGCTTTTCGGTTCCGTTGTCTTCGCGCACTTTTACAACATCGCCACGACTCTCCCCGACATCCTCGAGCAGCACTACGGCCTCTCCGCCGCGCTGACAGGATCGTCCATGTTGGCCTTCACAGTTGGCTCTGTCATCAGTGTCGGCATCTGCAACCAGTTCCTCGATCGCATCTACAAAAAGATGAGGCACGCAAACAAAGGCGTCGGCCACCCTGAGTTCCGCCTACCGCTTGTCATCGTTGGCGGCTTCAGTCTTCCCGTAATGGTAGCGATCTACGGGTGGTGTGCCGAGCTGCATCTTCCCGTGTCGGTACTCCTGATTGTAGTTGTGCTCATGGGATTGGCGCTGGGATTGGCCTTCATGCCGCTTTCCGCGTATGTGGTGGACGCGTTCGGCTTGTTCTCGGCGAGTGCCATGACGGGGCTGATTGTGTCACGGTGTTTGATGGCGACGTTCCTCCCGCTGGTGACGACACCATTAGTCGAGAAATTTGGATACGGCTGGGGATTCACGATCCTCGGAGCCTTCAGTATGGCTCTGGCGCCGATTCCCGTGATTTTGCTGCGTCATGGAGACGGCTGGCGTCAGCGATGCAAGTACACGCAGCGAAACGAGTCTTAGTTTGGGCAAACAATCAAACAATAAGCGAAAGAGAGGAGTTTGGCATTTTCATCAAGCGTGCCTTTGGTTCAACCCTCAGAGAAGAGATAGATTTCTCATACAGCAGCTGTGGCAGTTAGGGTAAGTTTGATTTGGACATGATGTGAATTTGGATACCATTGTTTCCGCATTAGAGGCGCATAGAGGACAGAAGCCTTGGAGACAGGGGCATAACAATTCGAGAATTTCGACGATCCGAATAATCAAAGCCAACGGAGGGAAGGGAAAAGTAATGACTGCATTTTAGACATGAGATTGATTGTCCTTTGCTTGTGTTGTTCGTGAATCTTCTCTCGCTTGCCTGCATGCGGCTCAGTGTCAACTTACAGAGCAGACAACACACGCGAGACAATGTTTCTACAAGCTTTTAAGACCCAGCCTGAGAGAATCGTTTCACGCAATGATAGTCCAAGTTCTACGAGATTCTAAGCTACCTGTTTATTCGAAAGTCGCATCACTAAGAGCACAATCACTAGGCAGCTGTCCACAGTACGCTCAACAAACCTGGTCACGGTCACGCAACGACTTCGGCAAACAGCAGCTCTCATTTTTTGGGGGCAAAAAGAGACCATTCACCTTTGATTCCTTCTTATATACCTTTCGCCTTCCCCTGTCCCATTCTCACTTGGCTTCTGCATATCCTTCCCAGTCACTTATATACATTCCCATTATCCTATACGCTGCGCCCCCTCAACGCATTCTCCCTTCTTCCTATCGCTCTCGCAATCTCCCTATCTCTTTTGCATAATCGCGAACTTCCTCCCATGCAACACTATATTTGACCGCCTCCAAAGCCTCATCGTATTCAAGATACCTCCACCTTAACCAGGCTGCAGGACATGTCCTGTGGTACGCTGGTCGACGCCCTCTACAACCACGGCAAATCCCAGAGCCCCAAGACTCCCTACCGCTAGGATCTCCAGCTGCCAGGTTCTGTTGGGCCTCGAGCGCAGTAGAAGGGAGTGAAAGTATATATCCACAGCAGAGAATTCATGCCTACATTTCCAAGAACCAGGGGAGGATCATGGTAGGCCGATACGGAGGGGTCATGGTCGTCCACAACGGACCTTTCTCACGCTTTTCCGAAATCTTCGAGGATATTGCCGACTGCCTCGAAGAAATGCTGTACGAGATCAGTTTCGACAGTCGTGACACAGGAGCCCCAGTTGTTAGCAAAGACATTGTCAGAGATGACTTGGTACGTATAACTATTCCACGCTATCTGATCTTGCCTCTGACCTTGCTCTAGGCTGGCATATCGAGGAACATACCATTCGATCGCTCTGCGGCTTTGTCTCATGCGACAGAAGCTGACTTGCCACGAGGCCCCTTGTGTTCACCCTTTACTCCTCTGGCTGGAAAATCCTTTTCACTCAGGGTGAGTTGATACGCATACTTCAAAGAGCATCCGATGCCCACAAATTGGCGGGATGGAGGCTCTTTGATCCACTGCTCTCATTTAGGAGTACGTGATACGTTACCGGATTGCCCTCGGAGGAAACCCAAATGCATGGGGGCAATTGGGTGAAAGCCACCTATAGGCGATTGACCTAAGTACAGGACAAACTTCATGCCCGGGAGAACAAACAGAAGTCAAAAGTCTGCTCCCATTATTGGAACTTCTCCGGTTCAGGCTGTTGTCGATTTAGTCCGTCTTGACGAGGCTACCAGTCCTGCCTAACGTCGCACGTATACGTACCACAACGAATCCATGTTTGGGGGCTGGTATGAACTGCCCACAGCAACACTGGGAGGATGACAAGAAACCGGGTGTCTAAGTTGGTTTGCGGGAGAAGCCGAGTCGACCAGAGGGTCAATCCTGTTCTTCTCTCGTGTCAGATCGACTACGACAAGAAGAGTAGGGATCCGAATGGAACCAAAAGAATACGAATGGGCCAGGATGGGGAGGATTGCTGTCAATACGCAGCCCGGCTTCGGAATCAGTTGCGAGTGGATGAACTACTATATACGGCTGGACGAAGGCGGATCAGGCAGCCGAGGACTTCCATTCCTGCGAAATCTTCGTCCAGCGACTTCACCAAACCAATGCTATGAAGTGAATTGAGGCGCGTCGGGCCAGAGAAAGAACCCAAACCCGCCAATGCTTGTTCTGGGAGCAAGGCGTTCTGTCCCAACACGAAGCCAGTAGTCGAATACAGTGACCAGCAAGACTCTCGTTCATACGCCCCGAACGACAATGTCGACAACATTGATGAGTAGGTTTCTTGATCAGAGCAGCGATGGGCTTGTTGCAAGAAGGATGCCACCATCAGCTGTAACAGCAAGGTCCAGGAGCTTTACTCTTTTGAACGCCACGGAAGCATACAGAATCGTGTGGACTGGGCTTTGAACACCCCCCGTGCAGGGCCACACGCGCGTTCGACACACTACCTTCGAGATTATTCCGTGTTTAACTTTGACCATCCATTGACGGGTGGTCGACACGTTGAAGCCCACTTAATGGAATACCGATTCCTTTGTCGCCATAGGCTCAAACGAATTCTTGCGGGGGCCATCGCTCGAGCTTTACTCATGGTCTAGTGAGAGGCCCCAGCGGAGAACGTTACTAAACCCGGAATGATGTGAATCGCAGCAGCGAATCCACTCACATATAATAAAGTGCACAGTAGACTCTCGTCTCAGCCTATGAGACTCGCATCTCTGCTCATAGCCCTGTCCCCGGCTCTAAGTCGGCTGGGTCTATTCAATTCTTTGGTGTTCGTTAGAGGCAAAATCGTCAAGACCTGCGCATGAGGACTGTCGCGTGGCCCCTCACCGCCCAGTGTACAATGTCTTAGGGAAATCGCATTTTCCCAAGGAACAACCTCCCCCGTTGCTGTTCCACTTCCCATAGTCGAACCGGGCTTTTTCCGAGCTGTAAGGCTGCGCATAGCCTTCGAAATGTTAGATTGCAGCCTTTCCTTTCTCGAAATCGGTTTGTCTACAGCTTGACACTTCTACGGGTTTTTTCAAAAGGCTACCACTTATTAGCACATTAAGCTGCTCATACGACAGCCTGGTCCTGGCGGGGTCCAACACAGGCCTGTGAAGACCATGCTCGTAGAGGCTGACTCTACGTGGAATAACGAAGTATACAGTACGTTCTTAACTGAGCCTTGTGCCTATCGCACAGTTGCTTGGGTCCAGATTTGCCTCAGTGTCTTCCATTCTTTAACGACCTCGAATTCAGTGAAGAGGGGGTTGACATCGATATTGGTGCCATCTCGACCGGCAAAATCACCGCCGGCTTGAAAAAGCCCTTAAGCTGACATTGGAGTTCTTCTGCATGGGGAGGTTGAAGGAGGCTCTAATCGAACTCAGAACGGGCCAATCTCGAAACAAGTGTCGCCTGTCCTGCTATAGGGTCCAGAGAAAGCGGATCTATATGCGCAGTATGCTCTAGCTGAGCCTTCCGCCGCGACGGATAGATGAAAAGACCTTGTTTGTCTGTACTCCCATAACCCCCACTGGCTTACTCATGAGGCTTCTACTAGAAGTTCTCATGGAATGACTGATCGGGTGATTTGGGGGGGATTGCCGTCGGTTCTGCTACGGCCAGAAGACCAGGAACACCAAGAAGATCCGCGATTACCACAGGGGCCTAAATTTCTAAACATTAACACCATCGGTAAACTTGCTCTACTTCAAGTATCATCAGTTTTGTTCCCCAGGCTTGGTCACAGCCATTGCCGATACGAAGATGGCGCAGAAGACTGGAACCCCCCGCACATAATTCGAGGGTACTATGTACCAGTGCAGGATTGCGGAGAAGAAACAGATAGGACGTAACATTCAAGATGAGGAGAAGAACCCCCTTCAAGTGGTGAGAAGGTTATTCGTATCAGCCTAAGATTACTACGAAGAAATGGATAGGACGTAACAATCAAGATGAGGAGATAATTAATTTAAAAAAAAAAAAAAAAAAAAAAAAAAAAAAAAAAAAAAAAAAAAAAAAACCGAGGGCGAATGATCCATACGGAGGGAAGTAGATTGGAGCCAACTTGCAGATATGTATCATGCTATTCTGAGTATAATGAAATGTTGTTGGTGACTCAAGTTTGGCGGTGACTTTACGTCCGCTGTAATTGAACATCTTAAGCCAGGCGCTGAAGGTGAAATTTACAGACAGAGCCTCCAGGGCTTGAAGCGGGCGGCAAGTGCCGAAAACAGCAATGATTACCCCTACCGATTACCGAGATCCACTAACACGGCCACTACGTTCCGGGAGGTCAGCGCCCCGAAAAGACCCTGAGCCCTCTAAAGATCCCCTATAACTGTCATCACTGCCGGGGCAACTACGCTATCGTTCCAGCGGGACCATCACTAAAAATAACCACCAAAATCATCCACTATTCATTATAAAGTCTCACTCAATATGGGAATTCGGAACTTTGCCATGTCAACCACTCAGGCTAATCGTGATAAAGAATCACCCTATTTGTCTGATCGTATCTCTCTACGTGCCACGAGGCGGGGAGAAATGTTCGGATATTGCCTTGATTGATCTTCAGCTGGGCTGACACGAGCTGAACGGCTATGGTTTTGTCACTACATGTCCGGCAGACCCGCCTTGAGATCGTGTCACCATCACAGTGGGCATAGCAACACTACGAGTATAGTAGTCACGGCTCCGCATCTCGATGTAACTCAATACGAGATTTACGTTCTGACAAAAATACGTATACGAACAGTATGTAGTTTTCCCCTCAGAAGAAAGGCATATGCCAGAGCAAATCGGATGGCTACCGTCACACCACGCTACCAACCCCTCCTCATCGGTTCTCCCATGCCGTTTGCCCAACATGTCATGGAGGAATACGAGAATCGTACGACGTCATAGCGTCGAAGCCGACGTCGGCTCAGAACAAGAAAATACGACGTTTGACCGTATGACAGAGTTTCCCGTGTAGATTCTTGCCGTGGCCCGATGAGGCGGTCAGGGTAAGACGGGCTCAGCCTCTGCTCGTAAGTCTTTGTAGAACCCACATGGCCGGGAAATAGCCTGCCGTTGACGGGGTACTATAAGTAAAATATATTCTGGCATCCGGTGTGGGAACTTAGAATGTTTGTATAATTACCATCTTGGGAGCAGCACCTGCGGAGAGACATTGTAATCTCACATCCCTCACCTTACTACCCAGGGCTCGTTGCCATATCCACGACCCATCTCCATATCAGCATTTTGAGAAGCTACAAGAAAGTGAAAACCCTCTTCTTGACCTGCTCTTACTTTCTCATCTTCCATCTATCAACCGCTACCGAAACACATCAAACATCATGAAGTCACTCATCAGCACAGTCCTCCTTGCCGGCTCGGCCATGGCGGCCCCAACAGCCCGCCAGCAAGACGAGTGCGTCAAGCGCTCCATGGCCCTCAAGAACTGGAACGTCGAACAGTTCGACTTCCACTCCTCCTACATCTTCACCACACCATCCCACCAAAACTCCTGGGGCTACACCAATTTCACCCTCGCCAACCCCGCCGTCGACTACAAACCCATCTGCAGCGCCCAATCCAGCCAACTCTCCGATTTCTTCTACGGCACCGTCGTCTACAACTGCGAACTGCCCGAGGGTGTGTCTGCTATCGACGGAGCTTCTTTTACCTACAGTCGTCCATCGGGGGAGTTGAGGGTGAATCAGACTTGGTCGTGTGACAACGAGGATGGGAATTGGTTCAAAGCCAAGGGCGGGGTGAAGCTGGATTTGGATTGTGATGAGAAGGAGTGGAAGAATCCCGACTGGAAGCAGGGGCAGATTTACTCTACGAGGACGATTACGTGCAATTTGGTGGATGCGGAGACGCCGGTGGAGGAGATTAGTGCCGTGGGTTAGAAGCCGGGATCACGGCTTGGTGACAGAGGATATGGCGTTGTTAGGGATGCATTGCATTTTCGATTCTTCGGGTGGATGATTTATGGATTTTACGTTTAGAATAATCAGCAGCCAGCGCATGCATAATACTACTTACTAGTCATCAGCAAAGCCTTTTTCCGAGCCTCCCGACTCTTAATGGCAGGGGAACGAAGAACGCCGGGATCATGCGTTGTACTCTCGTGGTCGTAGAGCGGAATTCCACAAAAGATATGGAGCGACATGATCTGTAATGCGTCGCCATGTTCTCGAAATTGGTCCCCGGTTTAAGTGGCTTTTGTTCATTCCAGCGACACGTGCTTGTGTCTTGTAACGAGCATAAGGTGCGCGTGTCTCAGACGATGGATTAATGCTTGGGGGAATCACCGGCCAGAATAATTTTACCCTGAACTCTCAAGCCATGTCTCGCAACGAATCTAGATTCATATGGTTGTAGTTGCTTAAACATCAATAGAATCATACTGAAAAGAAAAGAAAAGTTGTTACCCAGTAGCTACCTTTCTAAGATTATATTACACCCAAAGTGGTTTGCTTGTTGACTTCGAATAAACCACATCTTCTCGAAAAGTTCAATGACAATTGTACCTGACCTAAGATCTTATAATGATAGAAGAACAAGATATCGAATGATAACGACTTATATAAATAATCACTCTATTTTAGTCCATATCATAGTGGAGATTGAATAATATATGCATCCCACTGCCTAGGATTGTCGTTGCCGACTTTCGGGTACCTAAACTAGTGGAGGCGAGACGGCGGGATTGAAAAATCCACAAATCCCGCCGCCATCATCAACGCAACAACATGGTCAACGTCAAACTTCCATCTCCCACCTCGAATCCCGCCGTTATCTTCCTTAACTAATATCCAAAGCCCATAGCTTACACTCTTTCCCTTACCGACCGGTGAGACGTTCTCAATGGGATGCCAACACCGCTACACCTCCCCTCGCCATGAATCCCGCCGCCGACACCATCCCCAACCACACCCCGGAAGCCCGGGAATCCGCCCCGTACGGGTCGGCCTGCTCGGGCTGCTCCAAGGCCAAGTGTAAGTGCATCCTCCGTGGCGAAGGGCTCAGCTGCGAAAGATGCCACCGGCTTCGCAAACAGTGTTTGCCGTCTGCAGTGGTAAGGAAACGTGCGACCAAGAAAAAGTCCAATCGCCGGACAGCCCATCTTGAGGAGAAGCTAGATGATTTGGTTACTCTGTTAAAGTCGCAAGCTGGGGATAGTCACGACCTCCCGTATCGTGCTGCAACAACTTCGTCATCAGCTTCACGTGGGCAAAACTCACCTCATGATGCTCCCCAAGGCGTTGAGGCTACGCCTTCTACAAGTACTAAAACGCCAGGTACGAGGGCACAAGCCGAGTATGAGACCAATGGGGAGCAGCCACCTGCATCATGCGAGTCGTCTATACCCCAGGACCCTGAGTCCTTGTGTGCGGAGCCTTCGAAGGTGCATGCTGAGCAATATCTTCACACTTTCCGCAACAACCACCTACGGGTTTTCCCGTACCTTTACATCCCGCCGGAAACAACGTGAGTGTGATTGTTGTGTGTTTTACCATATTCATTGATTTGGGTTGCTGAGCCTTTGCGCAGACCTGAAGATTTGAAGCGTGACCGGCCACTTCTCTGGATGGTCATTCGAGGAAATTGCTGTAAGTCTACCGCTCAGCAGAGAGCGCTCGAGGTCAAGACAAGAGAGTATATAGCCAAGGCTATGCTAGTTGATCTTGACAGAAGCATGGATCTGCTTCTGGGTATCATTGCATATCTAGCATGGTAAGTTTTCCGGTCATCCACAGCCTCCTATCCATCGAACTTCATTCTAATCGGGTTATTTGTAGGTCACCAGAGAAGTACGGCGGCAAGCCGCTGCTTCACTCCTTCGCAAACATTGCACAGGGGTTACTCTTTGATCTCAAACTGGAGAATGACACCCAGGAGTACCCCTGTCGAGAGTCCAACACATTCAAGGCGTATAGTACGCCTGTAAAACAAGTCATCCGAACAGACACCCGTACGAATGAAGAACGCCGGGCCATCTTAGGATGCTTTATTGTCTGCATGAAGTAAGCGCTCTCCGCATTCTTGGCTATTCTCAGCAGGCGAAAGTTAACGTGTAGCTACTATACAGCATCTCTTGGTTTCTAAAAAGCAGACATGCGCGATGGACGAACCACATGGAGTCGTGTTTGAGAGATCTGCAGCAACATCCAGAAGCACCCGGCGATCAATTTTTGGTCGCAACCGCCAGACTCTTGAGGCTTATAGGGGAGGTGGCTACCATATCAATGAAACAGGCTGCGGATACAGCATCTGGTGAATTTCAGCCTCCGGACGCAGCGCTTGTCAAGGCGTTACGAACCAATCTCGAGGATATCAAATTGACCACTCCAGAGCATGTGGTCTACGACAGTAAGTTGATTAAAACTAATATCTTCTTTTTTTTGCCCGTTCAACTCACCTCTGTAGGGATTATTATATCGTACACATCGGTAGCAGAGGCTTGTATCAATGAATTGCCACTGTACCCTTTACCGTTGAATTATATGCCCAGTCCCAATTTCGACAGGACCGAGACATTCTACAACTGCCTCCGAGCAATGAGGCTCTGCATAGAAAACTTGCTCTCTCACAATCCTGAGGACATCTTCTACCACCCTATGGGGATTCACTTACACTTTGCCCGATGCACTCATATCCTCTACCGCCTATCCCTAATGGACGACCCCGCGTGGGACCGCACAGCCATCTACAACACCGTCGATATCCTCGACTGCTTGGAGCGCTACGCGTCTCTATATGAAAGACTCCCGGCTGCTATAGGACTGGTTTCCAATGGGGATAGTATCTTTGTTCTTTCGTCCGGGGTGCTAAGAGCTGCGAAGGCGACTTGGAAAGCTCCGTTGGAAGAAGTAGGCGCGATTCCTAACCTGTCGGCTACTCAGACGGACCCGGTTGCGACCACGGCTCCTCATTTGATGGGACAGGATGTGATGATGCCGACGGACTGGAATTCGGAAATGTGGTTTACGGAGTTCACCATGTTCGATGCCTACTAGGTAGAGTATAGACGAAACCTGATCGGTTTCTACATCTAAGAGAACTGTGTTGAGCGCGTCTGAGCGCCTGGACGGCATCATCAATTTGCCATTCAATGATGAGTCCCTTGCCATTCACCGAAACATTACTAAACAACTTTGGGTATCTTCGCCAGGTACATTCAAACTTCCAAAATGTTGTACAGCTAGAGGGTACTTGAGTTATTACTTAATTTCGCTACGCCGGCAGCATTGGTGGTTTGAATTTACAAAAGTAATTTGAAGGAAGCGTCAGAATCATGCAGCGGTTTAAATCGGCCTTGACCTCATTTCTTGGCTACTGAAATCATATGTTCAATAGCCTGGTCGCCAAGGGCTACTGCGGGCGCGACAAAGCCAAGGCACCTCATCCTTGTCGCCGAATGACTGGCCAGTGAGTCACGCAGCAACCTGATCTTCCCGCGACAACATCTGTTCCTTCAAAATAACGCAGTCGCGATTCCTGGTTTGTACCAAACGCTTCGCGATACATATGAAGTCAGCTGGATCAGCTGTTGCGGCTTGGTGGCCTGAACATTGAACCTATCCTGGGGACCAAAGGCTCTGGGCACAATGACAGAGTCAGCACGCGACAAGAGCAACAGGCTCCATAAAATGGTCGAAGAACTGTTTAGCAACATTATTATTATCGAGAACATACTCTCTCATTTGCCTCTCCCTGATTTACTCCGCACGCAGCGCGTACACAGCTACTTTAGAGACACTATCAAGCAATCATCCTCCCTTCAAAGGAAGCTGTTCTTCAAGCCCGTGCCTTACAACCTTGGAAAGAGTTACCCGAAGAGAAATCCTCTTCTGGTCAAGCTTTTCCCGCCCTTGTTCACCCTCTATGTACAAAAAGACCAGCACTGTTTTGAGCACGTCGATGAGCGTTGTCTTCCCTGGGGAAAAGACCCCGTCATGCGCGAGAGGATGATGAGGCCTGAAGCATCATGGCGTCGCATGTTCCCGATTCAGCCTCCAGTTAAGCTAGATGATATTTTTATCAAGAACTTCAGTAGCTGTGTACATCTAGATCATCCCGCAGTTCGAGCACGGCTGGGGAGGAAATACCAACCTTGTCAGGAGGATGGGCTGAGGATGGGACTCCTCTTTGACCTCGTGATGAAGATGGAGGCGATACATCTGGACACCACTTTCTACGTGCATTGGCAGATGTTGCCGCTGGTGGAACGACCAAAGGTCCCTTATGACTTTGGGTGGGATTCAGACGACGAGGTTGAGGTTATGGTGGATTATGGAACCTTCATTGATGAGCCCGAAACTATAGAGCAGTTGATGGAAGAGACTGGATTTGACGACGAGGAATCTCACGGCGATCGGAAATTATTGACGGCACAAGAGAGTTGGCGGAAAATTCCCAACCTGAGGGGTGAGAAACTCAGGCATGGTATCACCTTCTATCATACACACGATACCGTTTGCTGTGGTGCAAGACTTGAGCCGAGCGACCTGAAACCATCGTCTTCATTTCTTACTGCGGTCGAGGCAGAGCCAAGAACGATGCTGGAGTACTTTGACGAGCCGGAGTCAGAGACATGGATGGAATACGGCGTGATGAGGAAAGATATCGACTAGACAGAAGAGCAAAGTATAGGATCTTTCAATGAAGTTCCTGATTTTCTTTTCCCAGAATGCGCGTGGCGTGCCAATCATCTGTCTTGATCGTGGGCTGTGGTTCGAAGACTTTGTGTATTTGTGTCTACGTCAATGTTCTGATACTCTTCCAAATATACACAGATATCTGCTTGTTACTTCGCAAGCCCGCTATCCCTACACTCTTGCCCGAAGAGTTTCCAATATCCATTCCAGTAATGCTCTCTAAACAGCCATGATGCTCATGCCGCCGTCGGCCGTTACTCGCTTCCGAATTCTCACCTTTAGCACGCCATTTCCCAGCCGAAGGACCTCTTTATACCTGGATTCAGCATCTCCAGCTGCCATCGAGGCGACTCCAATTGCCGCTGTAGGAGCAAGCAAAAGCGCTTCCCCAGTTCGTAGCGAGACAACCTTGGAGAAGAGATCCGCAGAAGTCCCTGATGATCGGAGCGCCAGGGCTACAATGCCGTCGTCATCAGTAGGCCTCTGCACTTCAAAGTCTTTTCCGTTTTCTTTTCCCTTTTTGTCTTCGGCCGCGGCCTGTTGAAGAGCTTTGATGTGAGCCGAGGCGCCGGCAAGGTGTTTCGCCAAAGCTTCAAGCCAATCAGGGGATGTGAAGCGATGCACAATTGTGACGGAGCATAAGTCAAGCAGCCGAGGAGATATCGTCGGCTCTTGGGTGGAGATGATGATGCGGGCTCCCAGATGGCGTTGGAGACGGATAGTTGACAATAAAGACTCTGTCAAAGACTGGCACTCAGAGCTTTCTGTCATATACTTGTGCGCTTCATCTAAGGCAATGACCTTTCCAATGTGAGACGTTTGCTCAAGGAAGAGACTGAGGCAGATTCCGAAGAGAGAGCATGCCATGTCGGCTGTGACACAAGGACAGGAGAGGTCCACGATAGTTAGTCGTCCAGCCTGTTGTAAACAGTCAGTTCGATTATTCAATTTTGCAACAGCCGTTAAAACATCACCTTTGGCTCCCATTTTGTTCCTCCGCTGGACTTAGCCTTCTTTTTGCCTTTGCCCTTGTTCTCCCCAGCCGATTGGGATGTCTGTGCATGCTGCTGTACCATGAATGACTCGAGTGTCTGGAGCCGTTGCTGGAGGGGCCCCTTCTGTGCTCCCAGGAGTGGTTCGTCGTCTATCTTACACTTGAAAAGGCCATAGTCAAAAGGGCATCCTGTTTTCTGCTGCTCGATGCGGAGCTCACGCAGGATGCGGATGATTACGCGCATGTATAACGGCATGCCCTCGTCGCCTAGGGAGCTAACAGCCATGAGATTGAGCATGCGCTGGGTGTTAAGGTCGGTCTGTTTGATTCGTAGTTCTTCGATAGAGACATTGGGAAGATCTTTGTAGACTCTCTGCGATCGTTTGACATTAGTTCTTAGCTCATAGTATGATTGACGTGCATCCAACATGAAAAACACGTACCTTGGTTTGAGCAATGTTTGTCGGCGCACATAGAATGCGGACAGACATTCCACGATGAGACGAAAGGTAGGCAGCCTCGCAAGGTGAGCCACCAGTATCTGATATGAAGGTATCGTAGTGAAACAAGAGTCCCGTCAATGGGTTGTTCAGCTCATTCGCTTCGGACTGGAGCAAGCAATTCTCCAGCATGCAGCTCAGAGAATGGCTTTTTCCGGAGCCTTGACTACCGCAAATGAACGTGCTAGACGGGGGAGAGATATTGTAGAAGATCCTTGAATCTTGCTCTCTATCGTGAGGCCGGCTGATGTCCCCTGCAAGCAACCCATACTGCGAAAATCCTTTGGCAGCTCTTTTCACTAGTCCAGTATCGCGTTCGTCGCCACCATTGCCATTTTGGACGTGGTGAATTGACTCCTTCACGTCATGCCAGTCGATGAGTTCATCTGAAGAGTCTAGATCGAGAGCGTGGAGACGAACACTCTCGGTGAAAATAGGTACGGTGACGATCTCATCCAGATCCTCTCGTGTCTCTCCATGATCTAAGAGCTTCATGTGCTTGTCGAAAGTCGAGGGCTCGGGCTTTGTCAAAAACCGTGCGTTCCTGATGTTTTCAGGAAGCCCATCGATGGTCTTGATTTCGTGAGGCATGGGTGGTGAGCTCAATTTTGGCTATTCGCCTTCAGTTTCTAAAATCAGTGATTCGAAGAAGAGTGGAGAACTCTAATTTACTCACACTGAAAATACAGGACAGAGAAGAAGTGAAAGAAGAATGCAAAACGTAAATGAGAAGCGATTCACCTTTTGACGACTTGTCGCAGTTTGACAGTGTACATTCTTGAACTTTCTGGTTTCCTTCTCTGCGTTTCTAATGGAAGCTTTCTGACTTATTAGGGTGTCAAGATTTCGGTGATATAGAAGATGGAATGACACTAGTGCGCAAACGTACGCATTCTGCCGTACTAGACAAACTCTAGAACCCATAGCAAATATTGAGTTTTGAATATCAAATCTTCAGTATATATTCCAAGTATTTGTCCTTTCTACGTCAGGTATATACAAGTCATTTAACCAGCCTGTCCTCGCCGGTCCATGCTTCAGTTGACGCTTCCAGACCAGTTGTTAACCTGGAACGTCGCCGGCCCACCAGTGAATGGCTCAGTGCCAAATTGCACAGCTGTAAATCAGTTAGTCTTTTGTTCTCTCGCAATCTGTTGTTGGGGTATGTATGATGGCACTCACTAATCAGATGCTGGCTGTCACCAGGGAAGCCCTGGTTTGAGATGAGGTGGTTGAAGAAGTCCATAATGTCGGCCTCAAACTCATTCCTCGGGCTAGGAGCAATGAAGCTGTAGACGTGCATTTCACCATTGAAGCCATCATACAGCTCCCAATCTTGTCCGGAAACGTTGACATGTCCGATCGAGTCACCAATGGGATAGACTCCGCCCACATTACCAAGCCTGTTCGACTTGTGTCAGTCCACACAACTCTCCAAATTCGACACTAACGCCTTACCAGATCATGAGTTCAAAATCACCAGAGCTAAGTTCATGGTTGGGATCCTCGGCCGTGAAGAGGTCATAAGCGACATTAGCACGGACGTTGTCGCCGGTGTAGCCCCAAGACGCTGACGATGGGATACTGCCGACGGAAGAGACGATCTTCGGTTCGATCTCGCGGCCCGAGTACGGGTATGACTTGACGTTGTTCTCTCCGCCAGACCACTGCCATTCAGTGTGCCATGATACACCGTCGTCTCGGATCTCGTCGACATGAGTGCACTGCTCGCCAGAGCCGCCATCGGCTCCCCATTCGTTGTTGTTGAAGTACCAGCCGTTCTCGCTGTGGTAGGCGAACTGATCGCAGAGATCTTGGGCAGCCACCACCGCGGAGAGGAGAGCGAGGGTAGGTAGGTACTTCATGATGATTGTTTCGTCTAACTTGGGATGGAATCTTTCGTTTGCAGTTTTATCGGCAGGCAGATGGTGCTTAGAGGTAACCAGGGCGATCTCTTCATGATACCTAGGGAAGGGGGTCAAGGGTCTTATATCTGCCCTCCCCTGCTAGGAGGCCTACTATGTCCAGCCAGGCATGACTATCTGTGTCCATCCATGTCCACGCTGACGTATTTTGCTATGGTCGCCAAGTTGGCGGTTCATGCAACGTGGTAGGGGCTGGAGTTGACATATCTGGGGAGGGCTTCCTGTCACACCCGCCACAAATGTCTTACCTGAGCCCCCCTAGCCTCTTCAACACATGCAAAACAATAGTGGCACTAGAACATTTCTCTCGCGGACCTCTCAATTCCGTAACCAACCGGGCATCCCCTGAACCACGCACGTAGGAATAGCTCTGATCCATCGTGTGGGACTGACTAGTGTTTCTGTACCTGATCAGCAGTGACACGGAACCTGCCGCCTCACATTGACAGATAGCTAACCCACGCGACCCGCGCCACAACCGCGATCGTCCAGGCTCGGATTACCTTTCTGGTTCATTTTAATGACTTGTCAAAGAAAATTAAACGATCTTAGGACGCTTCGACCAATTATCCGTAGTGATGGTACGACCGAATTGGTGGCCTGGGTCAACACTCACCTGCCAATCCCGGCGGTGGCGGCTTGGGTCGCGTGTAATGTGGGTGCACAACTCTGATGTCGAATTCGCCTAGTACTCGAAAACAGCAATAGCTATATCCATCTTTACTCAGCTTATCGCGCCTCAAGAGGAAAGCTCCTATGAGGAATATACGAGTCGACCAGTCTCATACGGGGCAGTTTGCTTCCTCATTTCCGCCATAGAGTACAAGATTGGGAAATGGTGATCCGCCGCCAGGATTAGACATCCCGGGCGGCTGTTTCCAACTCCCTGCACCGTCCCGGGGGGTTACATTTGTTTCGACTTTGGGAAGCCGTCCCGGACGAAGGGCGGACCGACAATCCACCGTATTCGTAGCAACTGGCAAGTTTCACGACGTAATGATTAACTGGGTTGATCCTTGTTTGAGAATTCATCGTTGCTGATTTTTATGCCATCTGACCAATGCTCGCAAGCATACGGCTGCGTGCGTAGGATTAGAGCTGAATGGCATAGCTTCGGTGCCAATGGGCAAGCTCCACCTGGTTGACAAGCGACGATGCGCTAAGCTATAGAAGCCAGGAGAAAGTAGCAAGCTCCATGGGTAGTTTTTTGAATGCACGTATCATCATAGAGCTCCTCGAAACTCGTTTTAGATAGTTATGAACATGTCTGGCTACTCGTAATACAACAGCTTACTTTGAGACGTAAAGTTAGATACAAACATGATGAAAGTTGAGTGGATAGAAACGTAATGAGGGGTGATTCTAGCACGTCATTAAGAACAAACCTACAACGGTTACATTACCTCCAAGACATCAAAATCTGTTTCTAACTTCCTAAACCAGCAGTTCACAAGGAAACATCCCAACCGCGCCGCTTGTGCCACGAAACTATCTAAAGCTGTCAGCATGTCCAACGTCGACACCTCACTACCCCCAGAGCCCACTGGCGCAGCGGGCGCCCTCGCCGCTAAGCATGCGGCCGAGCACCCTCTCAAGCTCTATGGCGGCTGGTTCTGCCCCTTTGTGCAGCGGGCTTGGATCGTACTGCTGGAAAAGAAAATTGACCATCAGTACATTGAAATCAATCCTTACAACAAGGACCCGGATTTTATCGCTATGAACCCGCGCGGGTTGGTCCCAACGCTCGCTGTCCCTGTTGGCGCTAGCGGCGAGGAGCAGCGACCACTATATGAAAGCGCTGTCTTATGCGAGTACCTCGATGAGGCGTATAGCAATGACGGCGAGGGGCATGATGCGGGGGGTAAGCAGCATGGGCCCCGGCTGCTTCAGGGGAGTCCGTACGATCGGGCACGGGCGCGGATCTGGATCGACCACATCAGCAAGAAGATCGTGCCAGGGTTCTACAAGGTGTTGCAGCACACACCGGATAAAGCTTTCACCTTGGACGAGGCACGGCAAGAATTTCATGGGAATATTCGGACGCTGACCAAGGAGATGAAAGGGAGCGGTGGGCCTTGGTTCCTGGGAGAGCAGTTTAGTCTGGTGGATGTGATGCTGGCGCCGTGGGCTAAGCGGCTTTGGCTGATTGACCATTACAAAGATGGAGGAGTTGGTATTCCTAAGGCTGGTGAAAATGGTGATGATGAGGTCTGGGCGCGGTGGCGAGCTTGGTACGATGCTGTTGTTGACCGGCCAAGCGTCAAGGAGACGTGGAGTGCTGACGAGCGCTACCTTATTGCTTATAAGCGCTATGCTGATGACACGACCAACTCGCTAGTCGGCCAGGCCACGAGGAAGGGCAAGGCTCATCCATAAGTGGTTTCATGACAGATATGTACGATAAGTATGTAGCTATGTAGAGACATAGAAGCCACCATGAGAGGCGAGTTCGAAACAATGACGAAACATACCTATGCGAACTATAAGAAGGAACAAAAGAGATGAATTTAATATTCAACTTTTACTTCTCTCAGTAAACAGAAACTAAAATGAGTTACCATTCATATTTGTTGCATACAATGGTTGGTGGTGCTGAATTACTAAGAAACGTATCAGAAGTTTTATCCTGTATTAGTATATTTTGGATTCACCACGCACAGCACAAGGAAGAAGATCACCGTGCAGAGCAAAAAGATACAAATCAGACTATACGAGGCGAATTTCCCAGACAAGAAACAGAAAGAGCCTCTTATCACGCGTTGAGCCCAGAAAAGGTACCACGAGAGGGTAAGTGTGACTAACTGTAGGGTAGGAAAGTTGAAGTTTGGGGGATAGAAACACGACTTTGCGAATACAGCCACAGAAAAGAGATCAATGTTAAGAGAGAAATTCGCAGAAAAACTGAATGAATAGAAAGGATCAGATAAAAATCAAGCTAATCCAGGGGTAGCCACGATGTTAGATTTTGCGACTCAAGTAGACAATGTGTTAGAATTATCATATCGCACTGTAGCATTCAACCAGAAAAGCCTTCAACAATACAGTACGTTAATGGCGCTCTGAATACTGTACTTATCATATCCGCGAGCAAAGGTCCGACCAACTACCACCAACTGCCTCGAGGGCTCCAAATATGAAATTCTACCCACGCCCACCATGTCCGACCATAACTCGAATCGCTTCGCACCGCAGAACCAAACGACCAGTCAGCGCTTATCCACAAACACAGTCGGTCTCGTCGCCCTCTCCGACTTTCGCAAACGTCGCGCCGAAGTCCTCGAGCAGCAAGAGCGTGAGTCGCGCGAGGCCAGCACCACAGGCACCGGCACCGGCACGGAAGCCTCAACGCCAGGGACGAGGACACCTGATAACACTGCCAATGGCGAGCCCTCGAATGGAGATGGGGACAACGACGGTGGACTTCCCGTGAAGAAGAAGGCCAAGAAGAAGAAGAAGGCTGGGCGGAAGCTACTATCCTTCGACGATGACGAGGAAGGCCGAGGTGATGACGCCGAGGAAGGCCAGTCCGAGGGCAATGGTGCTGGAGAGGACGGCGAGAAGAAATCCAAGTTCAAAGCCAATGCCTCGGTGGGTGTGGCTCCCAAAGCTATGACCAAGGCCGCTTTACGCAAAGAGGCCACCGAGCGAGAGACCTTACGCCGCGAATTCCTGGCGATTCGAGAAGCCGTCAAAGCAACCGAGGTAGCGATCCCGTTTATTTTCTACGATGGAACAAATATACCAGGAGGCACCGTCCGTATGAAGAAGGGCGATCTGGTGTGGCTATTCTTGGACAAGAGCCGCAAGGTCGGCGCAGAGCTGGGCGTAGGAGAGAGCGCGAATGCGACGAAAAGATGGGCGCGCGTGGGAGTTGATGACCTTATGCTTGTTCGGGGTTCTATTATCGTCCCCCATGTAAGTCCATAATCTTCCTATCTATGTCCTCTTTTCTCTTTTGTTCCCCTGGAGATGTGAAAAGGAAAAGAATTAGCTAACATATCTAGCACTATGACTTTTACTATTTCCTCATCAACAAGAGCCTCGGCCCCGGCGGCGAGCGCATCTTCAACTACTCGGCTGACGCTCCGAGCGACTTTGACTCATCCAAACACACCGACGCAGGCCTATCAACGGCTGAATCCAAAGCCGCTGCGGCCAAGGCTCTCCCCGACGTGAGCACACTTGAGGGCGCCAAAGATGACCCGACAATAACCAAGGTTGTCGACCGGCGGTGGTACCAGAAGAATAAGCACATCTATCCGGCCAGCACGTGGCAAGATTTTGATGCCGACAAGGACTATTCGGCTGAGGTGCGGCGCGATGCCGGCGGCAACGCCTTTTTCTTTTCGCGGTAAGGGTCCGCTACATGCCTCGCATTGAAATAAGAACAATGGGGTGAAAAAATGGGTTTTGCTGTGTTGAAACGTCTTTTATTGTCGTTTTCTCGGGCTGCATTTTTTCATCCCCAGACTTTCCAGAGGGCGTACGTCGTTCCGCCGAGCACAAGCCAACCCGGCCAAAACAGCATTAGGAAGACGACGTTCCCACTGCCCATGATGAACTCGGCAAACTCGTCAAAGACTTTCTTCCGGATCGCCCGTACGGGCGTCGACTCCCACGCGCTGTATAGGATCTTGCCGGACATGATGGCGCCGAATTTAGTGGCGAACCAAGTATGCACGGCAACAATCTTGCTCGCGTATAGCGTCACGCTGGCGAGGAAGTAGGCCCGCAGACAGACGAAAGTCGACACGGAACTCAGGATACGATGGACATGGACGGCATAGGTGATGGCCGGTGCGAGTTGGTTGAGGATGTTGGACGCTGTAGGAACGTTGGAGAGATCTGCGTCGCGGTGGGAGGACGAGGGGAGGAGAGCGACTTTATCCATGTTGGGAAGATGCGGCCGTGGCCAACTTGACCTGAATCACCCGAAAGTATTTGTAAATGGATGGGTAACAAGGGAGTTCCGAACAGCTCAATTGGGCATATGTGTCTGCATGATCCCAGCTTCTTTTTCGCTGGCTATGCGACCGAATAAAGACCAACGGCAGCGTCTTATAAGACCTCACATCGACCCATACCCCACGCCTTCATCGCGGCCAATTTCTATAGACAAAGAGTTAATGTATATTTATGCCGAAAGTCTCCATAGTCCCAGTGAAAATTCTCCACCCAGATCATACACAAAGCCGCATTGTGCATATCGCTCACGCCATCCAACCAGGACTAGCCATGATGGCAGCTGGGCACAACCGTCCTCGACAAACACTGACACGATCGATTTTCAACCCCTCCTCCATGAAAGAAACACAGAATAGCATGTTGATTCACGTGGAGGAATCGCATACGTTAGAAAAAGGGGAGGGATTGGAGAGCCTCCTTCGACGATGCGCGGCTTAGACACGTGGGGGTTGTGATTCGTCTGTGGAGGGGGGGCTGGTGGGGGGTTTTTTTTCTTAGGAGTACAACGGTGATGATGGGTGCAGAAAGGGTGTGTGGGGTTTTAAAGAGATGGAGGGGACGATCGTGAAAGAGGCGTTACTTTGTTGCTTGAGCGATGGGCAAATGGTGGTTGAGATGGGAAACACGCTTTGTGAGAGAGAGATCGTGGCGGGCGGCGAGTAGCTCGGTCGTGGCACGACTAGAACGCTTACATGGAATGTCTCGTGAGCAATGACTTGGCTGCTTACTGGAGGCTACGAGTGGTTTTTTTGGATGGTGGTTGTGGTGTTTTGGCCCCAATCGGGGTTCTTGTTGGCCACACGGGTCGCCGCTCGGAGCAATTCGGGCTCGTCCGGGATCTCGAACGGAGGCCCGGATCGAAGTCATCTGCCGGCAAAACCATTTTGCTCTTCACAAGAATTTGTCTTTGTTATGATCATCGTTGGAACTGTATTTTACCCGGGAAAAAAATAGTAATAATTATAATAGTTGACAGTGTCTTTCGCAACTGCAACTGCAACTGCATTCTGCTTTCAGCCTCTAAAGGTATACAACAAGGCCGTCCCGGCCGGTAATCGTTATGCTGCAAATCACACTCCGGGAGCGTGTGTCGGCGTCATGGCGCCCAAAAATGGATGATTTAGGCTGCTATGTTCAGGCCTTGCATTGATAATACTCTTAGGAGCCACCTTTTCATTATCATAGGAGACCTCCATCGCCGCGCGCGTACGGTCAACTAGATGTATCTCAATTTCATATACCTGACAGTTTTCAGACTTACCCGGCCGAATTGACGGTAGTTCGATCTTCCTTTTTTCTTACTAACACTGTTTAGGTTGGTCTTTATAAGAAGCCACGAGGCTGCCTTTCCAATGCCCGTACGACTTATAACGTTCTCACGGCTTGGTTGAAATGTTTTTGGACTTGCCTTTTTCACCATCCCAGTTCCAGTAGCGATGGTTCTAAAGTCTGGCGTCAATAAGCGAGACACTGTAAGCAGTCAGCGAAATGACAACAAGCAAAACTAAGACTATCTAAGATGAATCGCTTTCCGGATCACTTAGGCGAAAGGGAGAACTGTGTCGAGTCATATTCTAAGTACATATTATCTAGGATCCCCGTTCACTTAAACAAGAAAACACCCTCACTTTGACGCAAATATGTAGATTGCTAATGTCGCTTATAAAGTATTCCTAATGATTCTCCCCTAATGTACATTGAATGCTGCCCAAGTCACTGGGAGCGAGATTCTCAAGCTCACTATAGGTTCCTTCTGCCACAACAGCAATTTCGCCCGGCCTATAAACTCCTAAGGCAGTGCCGCCGCGATACTCGCCCCGTTCAACCAAATTCTTCATCTGACGTGCTATCTCTTCCGGGCGGATGAAGTTGGGGTCGTCGGTTAGCTTAGCTCCCCCAGATTCCGCAATTCCCATCAGTAAAGGTGTATACACAAGCCTGTTTCATACATTAGATATGGTCCTGAGGATTTTTAAACGTCATGTCTTGAATTGACTCACCCTGGGCAGATTCCGACTACCTTGACATTAACTTCGGATTCTGCCTGAGCCAGGCTCTTGATGAGTCCGATGGTACCATGCTTGCTGGCGCTGTATAGAGGCGTTCCAAAGTGACCGTGAATTCCAGCGATGGAAGAGGTAATCAAGACGACACCTTGTTTTTCTTCACTAACAAGGGCTTGGATGGCAATGCGACTGAACTTAATGGGATGACTCAGATTCACATCCAGAGTGGCGTATCTCTCCTTTTCGTTATTGTCCCAGAAGCTGGAGCGTTTCTGTCCCCCTCGCTGTTAGTTCGTTCTCCTTGCCGACAGCATTAGAAGGGCGATTGGAACTTACTGATTCTCCCACACCGGCGTTCGCCACATAAATATCCGGTACTTCTCCAAACGTGAATTTAGAAAATGAAACAGTCGCTTCAAGCTCGTCCCATTGCGTCACATCACACTTGGTATAGCGAACATGGGAATTTTCTTCCAGTAATTTTGCTAGCTCTTGGCTGATTGCAAGATCGGCAATAATTACTTTGGCATTGGACGATAATGCAAGCTTACAAAAGGCTAGCCCGATGCCTGCCATGTGTCAAAGATAAGTGAGTCTTTTCCTGCAGAGTAATCGAAGGGATTGAAAGTGAGGCTTACCAGATGCACCGCCTGTAACAACAATGATTTTGCCCGAAATAGGAAAGTCGCCAAACATTTTGATATTATGCAACCGCTAAGCAGAAGTGATTTTGGGACTCCAAGCCCCCTATGGTCGGAATATGAGATGTTATTATTATGATATGATTCCTTTCCGCCGCAGCTTCGGGGCAGTAAATGTTCGCGTGGCCGCAGTTGCGGACGTATCCCCGCTAGCCTCCCCAGACTCAAAGAATGCGGGATCAGTCCCGTTCAGATTTTTGAGTAGTTCCTCAAGAGGACTACAAGCAGTATGCAAGTTTCCACAGTGTTGAATAATATGTTCAGTTCTCTAGGATAATCATGGTAATCGAGTTCGCAGAGTTGATATTCTCATATGGTTTAATGAGCGTCTTGAGTGACACAGTGCCTTGGGTCGCCACGCCATGTGAAGGGGCGGATGAGCTTCCGCAATCTTTACCCCGGATACGAATGCAAGGTGATCGTGGGCTGCCTTTCGTTATTCGATCGGACTGCGTTCCTGCGTCAAAACCGCATTCCACTTTACTCCAGGTTTGCGGAGTAGAATGCGTGGGGAAAATCGGAGATTTCGGACGCAAGCCGGTTCCCAACTGTCGGGTCGAGGTTTCATTTTTGTCTTTAAATGCTACACCCGATGAACTACACCCCGATGACCTGTCTCTGGATAGCACTCTGATAAGGGAAAAACCATACCATATTCTTCTTACAATTTCATTCGCCAAGCGTCATGACCGCCCCTGCACCCAAGCAATTCACCTCTCAGAAGCTTGCTGATGGCTTCTATTTTGGAGAGTCGCCTCGTTACCACGATGGCCTCTTATACTTTAGCGACATGACTGGCCGCAAGATACACACAATCAATCCTAAAACCGGCGACAAGAATGTTCTTTTGGAAGTTGAGAATCAGCCGAATGGCATGTGCTTCGCAGCGGATGGCTCCCTGATTTACTCATCCATGTTCGACGCTAAATTGCATCGCCTGAACCTAAAGGACGGAAAGTCAACACTGTACGCTGACATGTCTGGCACAATGACCGGGTATTGTGGTGACATGGTCATCGACAACCAAGGCCGCGTCTTCCTGGATGACACCGGCGCTCGCGTTCTCCATGGCGAGGAACCGAGGGCCGGTCGCCTTCTCAGAATCGACCAAGGCGGCAAAGTGTCAATCGTGGAAGAAAACATTGTCTTCCCCAACGCACTTTTCATCAGCAATGATGGCAAGACTCTGTACAATGCTGAATCATTCGGCTGGGGCTTGCTCAAATTCGACCTGAATGCCGACGGCTCTCTCAGCAATAGACAGAAAGTCTGGACTCCTGCGAGCATCTCTGGCGACAAAGAAGCGTCAGTTGCCACTATGATAGGGATTGATGGCGGATGCATGGATGGTGAAGGGGGCGCATGGCTAAGTCTGCTTGCGCTCGAGAAGTTTGCTCGTCTGGACCTGGCGACGGGTCAGATTACGCATGAGGTCAAGGTGGATGGGCATGCCACGGCTTGTACACTTGGTGGAGAGGATGGGAAGACGTTGTTTATGTGTACGAATTGGACCCCGGAAGGAGAGAATCTGTTCAAGGCTATGGCCAACCTGCGAACGCGCTGCACTGTGTCTCAAGCTAGAGTAGATATTGGTCGAGGAACGGCGCTGCCGTGATGGAGGCTCATAGCTTTAAGAGGTGGAAGAATAAGAAAGACGTACAATCTCAGTTAGTAAATACGGGTTTTTTGTTCGTCAAATGCGTTAGAATTCTTTATGTCTTGGTCATGCATCAATAGTGGACAGATTACAAGACAAGGAGCTGTAGTACCAACTGTAGAACAACGAAGCTATGATCGAGACCCGGGGCTTTTGCGTCCGTCTAAGTCCTGGAGAAGTGGAAGAGATACCGAGAACATCACTCAACCGCATGGGTCATATCCATGAGTTTGCGAAGCATAATAGCATAATCATATATACTTCATGTTGTATAGGCTATAGCCCAGTGTCCTGAGCACTTGGAATGCTTATAGTCTTAACCTGCGTAAATTCGTCAAGCCCTATACGATGTTAGACAGTCAGCTTAGGTGTTCAACATTCTGTGTAATGGCTTTGAAACGTACCCCAGGATGACCCAAAGCGACCCCAGCCGCTAGCTTTGGTCCCTCCATGCGGCAGGTGAGCCTCGTCATGGACGGTAGTTGAATTGATGTGTACAGCGCCGCTATCCAAGTACCTGGCAATCTTAATGGCCTTCGCCGTATCGGCCGTGAAAATGCTAGCAGACAGGCCGTACTCCGAGTCATTAGCCAAATCAATGGCCTCCTTCACTGATTTGAACGAAACCAAAACAGCCACAGGCCCGAACGTCTCTGTGCCCCAGATGTCCATGTCGCGAGTAACATTAGTGACAATCTTTGGAGTTAGGGAAGCTCCTTTCTGCTCAAGAGCTCCTTCACCCAGTAACCTTGCGCCTTTCTGCAGCGCGTTATTGACAAGATCTGACACTTTCGAGACGCCTACCTCTGTAGCACCAGGATGAGTCGTGGTACGGCTGACATGTTCGGATAATTTGGCGGCGAACTCGTCCATGACCTTTTCGTCAACGATGATACGTTCCGTTGACATGCAAATCTGTCCATGCTAGAAAAGCACTCAGCCAAAATAAATCTTAGAACGGTCTCATGTTGCCCCAACATACGTGTTCAATCGCACCAAATGCTGCCGCTCGGGCAGCTTTGTCAAGATCCGCATCCTCGAGCACGATCTGCGGACATTTGCCGCCAAGCTCTAAGAGGCAGGGCTTGCCGTACTGAGCTGCCTTGGACGCTATGATTCTCCCGACCTGCGTGCTTCCTGTGAAATTGATCTTGCGAACGCGGTCATCCGAGATCAAAGCATCCATCACGGCCGCAGCGTCTTCTCTGCGGTGGTGAACAATATTGAGTACCCCCGGAGGGAGACCGGCATCACGGAAGAGTGTACCAAGAAAATGGTGGGCGAGAGGTGACAGCTCCGAAGCCTTCAGAATGGCTGTGTTTCCACAAGCAATGGGCGTAGCTACCGCTCTCATCGCTAGTAGCATGGGGGCATTCCAGGGTGCAATAGCCAACTGAACACCTAGTGGTTCCTTGACTATCATCGTAAGGGCCCCCTTGTCCATTTTGCTTTGGCGCAACACTCCGTCTGTCGCCTGGAGACATAAACTAGCCAGTTCTTGAAGCTGATCGATCGCCCCATCAATATTCAAGCTGACCATTACATCGTCGACAGATGTCTCAATCTTCAATGCTGTTCCATTAGAGGTGTTCATTATGAGGTCTCGGTTTGGAGTACACTGACTTCAAGAATTTTCCTGGCTTCATCAGATCGCTCGGCTAGCAGGTCTGCAGCTTTCTGAAGAATGTTTCGTCTTTCCCATGGAGTGGTTTCCCGCCAGCTTAGGAACGCGCCGTGGCTACTTTCAATAGCCTCCTTTACGATTGGAACTGTCGCCCCAGATGCACTTGTTCTTCTTCCACTGCCAGCGTTCACAATGGGGAATGTGATGCCCGACAAGATTGGCTTATTGTCGATCCAGAGAGGCACAGGCTGGGTTTCGGATGCAGCCGCCATGGTGATTTGTTTGAGATGTATGAAGAGCTATAGACTATTCAATTCTTTGGCTCTAAAGCCTCGGATGATATTAATCTCCACCGCATCTTGATATCTGGAACCAAGGTTTCGATGAAGCTTGCGGATTCACTCCCACAGCTGCCGGATCTGGTTCCGCGTTATTGACTCTGCCTTCTTTCTCTACGCCCCGGCAGTATCGGGCACTCTTTACTAACCGACAGCCATTAATTTTGCTAGATTGTATCCTTTGGTCAAACCTATGCCACAAGGCCAATCACGTATGGGACGAAAGTTGGCAAAACGGTGATGCCACGTTGATACCTCGCAAGACTTTTTGTTTTCATTTATAATGCGTACCCAATTGACACAATTCTTCCCCTTAGGTAGAGTCGGTATGCTATTGTCTAGAATAATCTAAGTCCTGAGTAATGCTTCCATACAGAGCTCGGAGACGATCAACCGCATAAATTGACCTTCCCTGCCACGGACCAATCTCTCCGCACGTTGGTAGTTGACCTGCAGCTTTCCTCACATATGTGGCATCGACGTTCCATATAGAGCGCTCTTGCATCTTCTTCCCTGAAGGTATCCGAGGAATAACACTTGTGTAGCCATTGCGCTGCATGTGATCAATAATCCGGCACAGGAGAAGCGTTGACACTTCTGTCCCCAGAGTCCATGAGGCATTCACATACCCAATCATGAATCCAAGATTGGGAACATCCTGGAGTAGCGTAGTGCGCCATGCCATCCGGTCAGGAAGGTTAATCGGATCCCCATCAATGGAAAAGGCTATGCGCCCGCCGACCTTGAGGTTTAGGCCAGTTGCTGTTACCACAATGTCTGCTGTGAGCTCTTGGCCAGACTCAAGAACAAGACTGTCAGCGGTTGCCGTCTTGATTTTTCCAGTTGCTACATTTGCCTTCCCATCTCGCATAGCTTGGAAGATGTCTCCGTCGGGTGTAAAGCAGACCCGTTGATCCCAAGGCTGATAAGTAGGCGTGAAGTGAGGGTCCAGAGGTACATTATCCGGAAGCTCCTTAGCGACAGCATTCTGTAGAAATGTCCTTGACTTGACTGGGAACATGCGGCAGTAATGATAGTTGATGTTGATGAACACAATAAAAAAGAGCCGCTCGATGATATATGCCCATGATTTAGGGAGGATTTTATGGTACCATGAATTCCCGAGTGTATTCTCAAGCCTTAAAATATACGTAGGGCTGCGTTGCAACATGGTGACATGCTTTGCCGTTTGAGCCAAGCTGGGAAGAAGGGTGATTGCTGTGGCGCCGCTTCCGATAACGACGACACGTTTGTCGGCATAGTCAAGATTTTCAGGCCAGAATTGTGGATGGACAATGGTACCCCTGAAGTTTTCATGTAGCCCAGGGATAGAAGGCTGTAAGGGTTCTTTGTAATCGTAGTAGCCACTCCCAAGAATGACGAATCGAGCTTCCAGGCTTAGCTGACGGTCTTGAGCAACTTGAATCGAAAGTAGCCATGACTGGGACTTTGATGACCAGTCTGCCGACACGACCTGATGGTTGTATCTAATATGCTGGTCGATACCCTTCTTTTCTGCCGATTCTCGAAGGTACTTGGCGATCGAAGCTCCGTCCGCAACGCATCGTGACTCCATCCAAGGGTTCCAATGGAACCCGAAAGAGGGTATGTCGGTGTCAGATCGAATGCCTGGATAGCGAAAAAGATCCCAAGTGCCACCAATAACACTGCGTCCTTCTAGAAGGCAATATTTGAAATCTGGGAAGGTCTTCTGGACATGGTAGGCAGTATTGATACCGGAGATCCCAGCACCAATGATGATGATATCAAACTTCTCGTCATCCATTGTTGGGTCAACAGGCAAATGTGGCGGTATTATGACTTGACTATTCGATTGAGACAAAAGACAAAACTCGTATAAAGACTTGTCGATCCAGCTTCATATCGTGATCCTTTCACGTCCACATAGCTCTTTTGAAGGAACCATGACATCCCTACTAAGAACTAAACGAATAACGTGTCATTCACCCAAGGACTCTCCAAGTGCAGAGTCCGGATGCTAGTCCGCCACCAAATCTTAAGAGTATATAACTCCTTGGGGGAAAAGAGGAGTGGCACGGATGCAGATCCGTGTACACCACAACATTGACAGCCCTGGCCAAATCCAGCTACATAGCTCGGGCTGCAGGAACCACCAGGTTCTCCACGGGGAACCCCAGACTGCGTGTTTCTCAAGGGATGAGATGGATCTCTTACCGAGAATTTCTGGGGAAGAATTATATCTATTTATTCAAGGCCACTACTCACATTTGTCTATGGAACCAGCAATCCAGAGAAGGAAATCAAATATCTCCCTTGTACATCAACCTTAAACACAGCTCTCGATTTGCTATACTGAGCACTCAATTACTCCTTTAAAATGTCTGCAAACCGTATTGATGTGCACCACCACTTTGTGCCCGAATTCTACAAGGATGGTACGTATAGATCGATAGAACTTTCAAACGGTCCATGGTTGACACGGTTTGACAGCGGTTCTCACTTCTGGAGGGGATCCTTCCGGATGGGAAGTTCCTGCGTGGGACCTAACCACTGACGCCAACGTGAACAAAAGGTTTGGGATCGGCACCACGATTCTGTCCCTCACCGCCCCCGGTGCCTGCATTCTCAAGGATCCCCAGGCCTCGGCAGATCTCGCTCGGAAGACCAACGAGTACGCCGCCAAGATCCGGGATGACAAGCCCAAGGAATACGGTTTCCTTGCCGCACTCCCCAACCTGCTTGACAAGGAGGTTGCGCTTAAAGAGATAGCATACTCTCTGGATGTCCTCAAGGCCGATGGCGTAACGCTTTTCACTCGCTATGGCTCGGATAATCACTATCTTGGCCATCCCGACTTTAAGGATATCTGGGCCGAGCTCAATCGCCGATCTGCGGTTGTTTTCATCCACCCTACTCATCCTGTGGATACTAAACAGGTCAGTGGCTTGCCACAGCCCGTGATCCGATACCCCTTTGAAACAACACAGACTGCGCTTGACATGATCTACAACAAGACGGTTAAAAACAACCCAAACTGCAAGATTATCCTCTCCCACGCTGGAGGAACCCTCCCCTATCTTTTGAGCCGACCGACTAGCATTTTTGCCAAGACCGAGGCAGAGATCGAGGAGTTCTGGGAGCAGGGTCGGGACTTTTACTACGATGTGGCTGTTGCTGGGCATGAGAATGTTTTGAAGGTCTTGGAAGGGTTCGCCAAGCCTGGTCATATCCTGTATGGGAGCGACACTCCCTATGCCTATGACTATATCATCGACTTTCATACGACCAGGCTGGACAAATATGAGTTTGCGGACCCGAAGATGCGCGATGCTATCAATAGGACCAATGCTCTGGCCCTGTTCCCCCGTCTTAAGGACTAAGGGCCTATGGCTTGAATGTGCACGAATAAGATCCATATTCTAAATAATTTGATATGAGTCGCGATTAAATATGACTTCTTTTACTGGTAAATCTTCTTGCTATACCGCGGTATCTCTCCAATTATGCTCCTACTTCCATGTCCGTATCAGTCAATTTGCCGAGCTCTTGTCCGAGTGGATGAACCCCCTCCTCTAGATGACCCCCTAAAGACACTTGGTACGGAACGGGAAGTCCTCCGTTAGCGGGGATCAATCGTGTCCATAGTAACTCAATCCCGTAAAGTCTATATCTGCTTCTAGGACCCCTCCCCCAACCCATCATTACGATAGCTAAGACTGGAGCTTAAGACAAGATGAATACAACGAGTATATCCACAAAGGCTTTTGTCGTGCATCATGTAGGCGGCTCATTTGAACTTAGAGACATTTATCTCGATGAAGTTCAAGATGGCGAGGTATTGGTGGAGATGCTTTATACGGGATTATGCCACACGGTACATCCTCAACATACTCACATCCTCACATTCAGGAAGTACAATCATCAGCTGATAAAGATTACAGGATCTTGTGGTAAGAGATGGCGGGATGCCGGTTGGGGGATTCCCGGCTGTACTGGGCCATGAGGGTCTGGGTATCGTACGCCAAGTTGGGTCCAGAATGACGGATAGTTCCCTCAAGCCCGGCAATACAGTGATTTTGTCATTTCACTCTTGTCGCGAGTGCAGCGAGTGTATCGCGGGACAATACGGCGCCTGTCCGGGTATGACAGAAATCAACTTTATCAACACGGCTCGATCGGATAAGGGTGGCAAGTCACCAATTTCTCTTGCTGACGGCACTCCTGTTCATGGACAATTCTTTGGCCAATCTTCCCTCAGTAAGATGGTGATTGCGACTGAGAAGTCAGTGGTCAAGATTGACGCTCAGCCCGCCGACCTCCCTTACTTTGCGCCCTTGGCTTGTGGATACTTCACGGGTGCAAGTACAGTTCTGAATGTGCTCCAGCCCAAAGAGTCTGATTCCATCGCAGTTATAGGAATGGGCGCCGTTGGGATTGCTGCCGTCATGGCGGCTAAGGCAGTAGGACTTGAAGACATCATTGCTATTGATATTGTGGAGTCGAAGCTTCAAGCCGCAGCAGAAGTCGGTGCCAATCACACAATTAACCCGACTGACTTTGATGATGTTGCTCATGGGATCAAATCAGTCCTTCCGAAAGGCGTTGATCAGATCATTGATGCCACTGGGGTTGTTCCGGTTATTCAAGCTGCTGTAAAAGCACTGGCACATGGAGGAACGCTAGCACTAGTTGGCGTCCCGCCTCCAGATTCAGCGTTTCAAGTTCAAGCTCTCGATCTTCTCTCATCGTGTAAGAAGATCATTGGGGTTATTGAGGGTCTCTCAAGTCCACAGAAGGTATGTTAAAAGTTGTCAGCTTTTACTTCTACTTCCGCCACTAATACCTTGCGCACGGAACAGACTATTCCTGAGTTATTGAAACTATATTACAGCGGCAAGTTTCCCATTCACAAGCTCTCTACAGTGTATCCCGCCGAGAAAATAGCGGACGCATTGGAAGATTTCAAACGCGGCTCGGTAAGATAATACTCTTTTCAATGAATCGAATTGTTGTCGCTAATGTCAACGTATAGGTTATCAAGCCCATTCTGTCTTGGTCTTCTGTAGAATGAAAAGCCCTAGGTATAGCCTACGTTAAAACGTCTCACTACAACGGCCCTACAGACTCACGCTCAAATTGTTCTTTCTTGCTTATTCCAAAGACTCCGTGTGCTACGAAATTCCTGGGAGCTACCAGACTACCCTCAACCCCGCTCGTGTGATGGTCTCGTAAACAAAATTCGTCATCTTTGTGGCGTTTGCCCTCCTTTGCCCCGACGGAAGCACATCCGTGATATCCGGATGTGCTTCCGCTAGTCCACTGACTCGCGGTGATTTCTCCAAACACTAATTGGGCTGAGCCCCGCTTAACTACTCACCACTCATTGCAACTAGTCCCAGTTCTCCAATATTCTGTGGTGCTGATCAAGAAATTTTTTTAACCAAGTGGAATGGTATGCTTTAGCTTCACTTGAAAATGAACTACCATGTGAATTTGGGGGGAGGGGAGACCGGGGGGCACCTGGACTCTGGGACTCTGGAGAACCCCATAATCTCCGCATTTTGGGCCCCTAGCTTGGATTGATGATGAAGCTGGGGTAGTTCAGGCATTCTGTCCTCAGCTGGGCTCTGTCTTTTCTCCTCCAAGTCAACCTATCAATCTAAAGCAACAAGTCGCTCTACCTTTGTCTAGCATTGCTGTCGCACTATATGCTTCTAAAACACTGCTTGGCGAATCTCGAATCGACACAGCGGAAGGAGAGGACAGCAGGCTTGTAAACATGGAACAAGCTGCTTCGCCGATGCAAGATGACGAGATCCATGCCCAGCACGGGAGGTCAAGGAAGAAGAGGCGGCGAACCGTCCAAGCGTGCGAGGAGTGCCGAGACAGGAAGCGCAAATGCGATGGCAAGCGACCAGTATGTGGCTCATGTTCCCGGCGACCAGGCCGTTGCATCTGGAATGATCATCGCAATACCAAGGGATGGAGCAACCAGTAAGTTTGCGCCTGAGTTTATTCCTTAATATCACCATTTTTCTCTTAGCGTACTCCGGGCTCCATCACGTAAACACGCATACGATACTGATATTGGTGAATGGTAGTTATGTTGAGAGCCTTCAGTGTCGCATAAGAGAGCTCGAGTCATCGCAAGGCTTACCACCCTCTTCACCAGGTGCCGACCAGCAAGAACTAATGCAACATTCAAATCTATCGCCTCTAGAGGGACATGCCATGGGTGACATCCACGCTGATGGCGATTCCGGTGTCAACATGGGTTCGGCTCCTGATGTCAATACTACAGGTCATCAAAGGCACACTTCACGTACAACTCACCCAATTGACTCCTCAACCCAGCTGAGAGGTGCGACGCCAGACCAAAATCCCATTCAGACAGCTTCAGCTGCTGTTAACATAAACCCGCCACTTCCGGAGACTACAGAGTCACAGGGACGAGAGACCACGCGACCCCAGGTATCCCATAACTCTCAGTTGCCCATGTCTTTTAGTCAATCTATGGGCAGCCCCTTCGACGATATTTCTGCCGATGATGTTTCAGCCGACGATGATTTTGACGCCGCAGGATCTGATAGCTTCGTCGACGGTCTTGACGCTATGGGAGTCGTGCATTCTGCCTCTGATAGCGCCATTGGCAGACCCAGACGACCTTCGGGATACTTCGGCCCCTCTAGCACAGTCAGCTTGCTTGGTGATGCCTTCAGCGCTATTAAACAGAGAATCTACAAGAATGGACCTCCATCGGCAGGAAGCAGGGACTCCGGTGCAGCCGACCTGCACGACGACGTCTTCCAACAACTAGGGTCAAGAGGCCACCAGAACTCTGTGCCCCAGGTTCGAAACGACACCAGAGCCGAGGCTTCTTTGCGGGGATTAGGGTACACAATCCCTACCCGAGCAGAAGCAGACAAGCTGGTCGATAGTTATAAGACCTGGGTTCACTCTCTCTATCCCTTCACGCACATGCCTTCTTTCTTGGCCCGCTACCGGTCAATTTGGGAATCTACAAATGAAACCCGGCAGAACAGTGCAGGAAACGGTCAGATACGGAATCCGACCGACTACTATGATGGGGCTAGCGAGAAACTGTTTCATTGTATGCTAAATGCTGTATTTGCACTTGGCGCTTTGTTCAACCCCGTGATAGCCCCTGAGAGTCGAGATGCAGTTAGCCGTACCTTTTTCACCAGAGCCAAAGCACTCGTAGACCTCGACGAGTTAGCTTGTGGGAGCACAACTCTCGTCCAGGTTTTGTTACTGATGGGTCAGTATTTGCAGAGTACTGATGCAGCAAGCAGCTGCTGGAACATTGTTGGCCTTGCCATACGGGTCTGTCAAGGCATTGGGTTGCATCGTGAGCCAGACTGCTGCCAAGGATCTTACTGTACGAGGGATGATCATAGTCAGCTCGACCGCGAGATGCGTCGCAGATCATGGTCTTGTTCCATCATTCTAGATCGGTATGTTTTCACATCTTTAAATATCTGCTTCCGATTTATTGATGCCTTCTAGTGTTCTCTCTTTAACTTATGGACGTCCGATGATGATTCACCCGGCTATGACCCGATATCGACTTTGTCTGCCCTTGGCTATTGACGACGAGCACCTCACTGGCCCTGGGCAGCCGCCCGGCAAACAGCCAGCAGGCACTATCAGCCTTTTAGGTTGTTTCATTGAGTCTGTTCGACTGCAGGAAATTATCGGAAAATTCATCTTCCCAGTTAACCACGTGCCCTTCGAATCCAGGCAGGACACTGAGGCTCAGGAGGGCAAATCAGATCTCTGGTATGAAGATCAGGAGCTTGACATGAAGATGATGCTTGATATTGAAAATCTCTTCGACGATTGGCGCCGGAACCTAGCAATTCATCTTCAAATCCGAACATACAAAGCAGATAATGGTGCGAAATTGAACCAAAGTCATCAACGGCTTATGTTGCTTGAACGACAGGCAAACGTTCTCTCTTCTAGGTAAGATATGCCCACTTGCGAAACATGTTTAGCATCTTATGCTGCAACCTGTAACTTCGACTGCTAAATCTAAGTCTTTTAGATTCCTGCATGCCCGGTTGACACTCTTTCGCCCTGCTTTGACCGTTCTGTGTAAGGCGCCAGCCCAGTCGAACAACCATCTTGGGGATGATAGCAGAATCTCTAGCATTCAGGAAGACATGGTTATCAGAGCAGCAAACCTGTGTCTTTCTGCCACGGACGCCTTGGTCGACTTGATGATAGCCAACATGGATCAGTCAGCCTATCGCCTCCCAGCACCGTGGTACAATGTCTTTTGTAAGTCATTTCTATGCTGCTTCACTAGGGAGTCCCCTGGCTCCTGTGAATCAGCGACCACTAACGCTGCAGCAGATGTTCACAGTTGCGCCATCGTTCTGCTTCTTGGTTATCTCTGCGCGCCATCTTACATCACTTGTCTGAATCAGACTTCTTTAAAAGAGGCGTATGAGCGTTGCGTTACCTTTCTTCGCTCATATGGGCCTACGTCTAGATCTGCGCGGCGATGTTGCAAAGTGCTTACAGTCATTCAACACCAAGTTTTCCACCAGAACAGCTGTATGTGTTATATCGTACTCCAATCTATTCCCATCTGTTTACCTTGTCATTTGGCTAATCAACCTTTCTGAAACATATACAGCTGTCACAGAAAACAACGGACAGCGGCCCCGAGTCTCAACCACGTTCAACGGGCACTCTGATATCCTTCCTAATGATCCTATCGATTTTCAGCCTCTGATGCCTCTGTGCGATCCCGCACAACCGCAGGATATGTTTCAACCCAACTTCTCAAGCGGAGAATCTCTGAATGAGAATAACCTAGGATGGACTGGTGACACGAACGATATGGCGTGGCTCTCTTTGGTGCCATTTTGGGGCGATCCTCAAGATAACATCACGACATGACCCTCATGGATGATAAGATCTCTGTCGTTGTACTTCTATTCATAAACGGATGTAATATGTGAACCAGAAATTATTCTGAATCGAAGTCTTATTTCAGGTGTCTTTCAATACCACAATTAACACCTACTATCTTTCGTCTTTTTCCATCATAGTGTACAGTGCCTGTTCGAGCTGTACCCATAAGTCTATCACTTTGACATCGGCAAATGGTAGGATCTGAGAAGCCACAATGCCAGCTACGCCTTTCTCTCGATCACACCACCAGAATATGTTGGACAAGCCCGACCATTGCATCGTAACCTCAGAACGGCCGGTTACACTTGGAGTTATCATGCCGCCCAGCCCGTAGCCTTGAGGCTTGTCAGCAGGACAGAGAGGGTATAGCCCCGGTGCTGGATGTGCTAGCTCGGGTTTTGTTGTAGGAAGCGGCCTTCGAGCAAAGTCGGGTTGGTCCACAAGCTGATTATGGAACATTTCTTCGACGCTGGCGGCCGAGAGTATTCGTTGGCCATCTGGTGCTGCGCCATTATTTAGCAGAGCTCGGAGGATTTCTATTTGTTGCTCAATTCAGCGAACGATACAGTATATATCAGAGGTGTGCAGGTCTTTACCTGAGAATTCCCTGATATTTCCGAATAACCCTGCCCCGCCACTGTGGAAGATATTCTCCTGTTCTGCCGGATTGAGTGGCTTTTGCAGCGGGTAACTCCGGGGCGACAAGTTTCCCTCTTTTTTCCGTTTCCAAATTCCAGGCAACCGATCAAGCATGTCGATTGAGGGTGTCATGGAAATGTTTCGAATTCCAAGAGGATTGAAGATATAACGAGTCATATAGTCGCCTAGCTTAAGCTTTGAGGCTCGTTCTACAAGAACTCCTGCCCAATCCAAGCTTATCTATATGATGGTTGATCAGTTAACTCATTTCTGAAAACTATGGGGCAGCACCGTATAGGCACATTGTAATGACGAACCCCATACTCAAATGTCTCTCCTGGTTGGTGTATCAAGGGTTGGTCGAAATCAGCGAAATTTCCGGAGAATTCATCAAACTCGTCTTGAGAGGGGGATTGCTGCTGGCGAAACGCTTGAAGGGCAGGGCTTAGAAATGAATATCCGAAGCCAGCTTCATTGAAACCTTTAGTACACTTTTTGATTTTCCAGGGGGTCAAGATGGCGCTAGAACACCAATTCAAGCTTACCGGTATGTGTTAGGAGCATTCTTAATGTGATCTGTCTTTTCTTCTCGACAAGCGTCCCATCTTGCTGCAATACTTTGATATTGCAAAGCTCTGGGCACAGGTCCTCTAGCTGATCCCCGCTATCCAGGTCAACCACGCCCTTTTCCACAAGCTGCATACACGCTATCGTGGTGGCAAGCTTTGTACATGATGCCAACCAGTAAATGTCGTCTACAGTTCCTTCTTTGCCGGCGCCAACTTGACCATTAGCTGTTGATGGTACTTGGTAGTGTAGTTCGTCAGTTTTATGATGGTTATTGTTAACTATTAGGGATAAATTGGCACACGGCAGTCCTTGGGTTGAAGAGGAACATGCCTGGTCAACAATTTGGCGGAGGCGTTGAACATCGCTTGATGATAGCAATGATGCGGTCATTCCGGTGGCTAAAATGTCTGCAGCGAGTGTTAAACGGCTGTTGTGAAGTTCAGCGGCCTAAAACATAACGTGAATAGCACGGCCTATGTCAAAAGATTGCCCTAAGCTTCGGCTGGTTGGGGGACAGAAAAGGTGACTTTGAGACCAGCTAGTTGCATCTGTCTGTATAGTCGGAAGATGTTCCAAATGTTACCTAATGAATAACTGGATTATTATAAAGTTTTTCGGAGATTACTAAAGCTGTTCAACAGTCAAGTATGGACCCAGATCCGCTACAAGGTACAGCGGAGGTGAATGGTAACGGCCGCGGATGGAGATCCGAGCAAAGAGTGGCTTGGCTTACCTTAGCTCCGCGCTCACATGAAGCCCACTGAGCCAGTTAGTTCTTCTCTCTGATCCGGCAACTATCCTTAACAGGGTGATTGGTAACATGCCTTCGATCACGGGAACGCACTTGCTGGCCCCATTCTCCTCATATTCGATTGTAGCGCTAGAGCTATCGGGCCCCAATTCGCTCTCAAGCCGACCTTAGATATTGTACACCCCAGTCTATTCTAACCCGGGTGAGCCATTAACATAAGACATGCTCAGGGTTTCACCTAAGCTCGTAGCTATGATGTTCACACCGGGATTAAAAGAAGAGTCAGGGCTCTATTCGCTCCTGAATTTAGGCTCACGAGTAAACTATTACCCATTCTCACGAATGTTTAAACGAAGTCTTGTCATCATGTAGGCACATGTGCTTAAGTCATATCGCTCTTGAAATTTCATAATACTATATATACACTGAACAATTGACTTTAGGCCTTTCTATTCATTCCTAGGCTTTCAACCATAGGCCTATCCGTAACGGCAAATAAGTATGCATCACCAGAGCCCGGCAGACTGGTGTGAGTGATTTTGGTCCATGAAGGCACGCTGAATGTATCTCTTGCCTTCCAGTTAATTGTCGATTCTGTTCCATCTGGTAGCTCTAGGGTGGTATAGCCTGTGCCTTCGTATACATGATAGACAAACGACACCGTCTCTCGCGATCCAGTGGAGCTTGCCCCTGCGCTTATTCTTTCTGCCTGGCCTGTAATGGTCTTTGAGAGATGCTGACCATCGGCAAGACGGTAGTAGTACACGGCATGGGGACCTGAACTGGCTTTGAGTTTGTCGGCCACCGCACGCCAGGGAAACTTGAAGCTGGAATTGGCAGCCGGCTCACTAGGATACCGAGACTCGGAGTAATTCTCGGCAAAGTTGTTTCTCAAGAACTTGAAAACAGGAAGATCGAGGCCATCAAGCCAGATCATGGGTGTATCGCTCTCATTACCGTGATCGTGCCAATGCCAGCTGGGAGTCAGAATGACGTCTCCGCGCTCCATTGTGATTTTCTGTCCTTCCACCGCCGTGAACCCGTTCGAGCCTTCGATTATGAATCGCAGGGCAAAGGCAACGTGGCGATGTGCAGGCGCGATCTCGTTTGGTAAGACCAGCTGCAGACCTGCGTAGATGGTGTCTGTTGTACAAGGCGCTTCCAGCTCCGGGTTGACAAGCATAATGACTCGCCTCTCAGCTTCCTCGGCTGACACAATCTGACCAGCTTGCATCAGCAATGGGCGCAGATTGTCGTACTTCCAAATAGTTGCTGCTGCTGCGGGGTTTGGGCGAGGAGGCACCATCTTGTGCAAGACTTTCCATAAGGCATCGCCATTGTTGCTCCTAACCTTCCCCAGATAAGCGTCTTCTGTTGGGAGTTGACTCATGTTGTGTGTTGCCAAAGGCGGCTTTGAAAATCGAATGATGGCTTAGGACTATAATGAACTGCTAGTAGTTGTAGATCTATAGTATATATTCAAGATAGAGTAGACGGCTTTTCATAAAGGTGGCCCAGTTCACAGCGATATATGTCACGAATGGTCAACCCTAGTTTTAGGCTAATGTCCCAAACAGCCCCCGGATCCGTATCCGCACCTCGTCGCAGTGCACGCTACACAATTCCCCGTCATGTAAATTGAAAGCATGTAAAGACACCCGTATATAGAACACTAGCAATGAAAAGAATTTTGGACATCATATTTCCAGTATACGACAAAAATCATGACTGACAATACTCTACGCGGATCGTGCCTATGCGAAGCTGTTGTATTCGAAGTCAAGGGGCCTCCGGAGTCAACATTTTGGTGCCACTGTTCTCACTGCAAGAAGAATGCAGGAGGACCTGGCCAAATTGTAAGTACAAAAATCAATTACTCTGAATGCTGTTCAGCAACTTATGGAATAGTCCGCGAAATTCAGTAAAGACCAAGTCTTGATTGTCAGGGGAGCTGAGTTGGCCAGAACTTACAGTGTCACTGACACAGTGAGCACGTCTGAAAAACATAAAATATTTTGCGGGCAATGTGGCTGTACACTTTGGACTATTCCGATGAAACATAATGGCGACAAACTCATTGTTCGGACATCCCTCATAGAAGATGGGTGAGTTACAGTCTGAAAAACTTCAAATCGACCTCTAAGCCAAACTAACCATTTGATAGATTAGAGGCGTTGGCGCCACGAGCAGTATTTTTCGTTTCATCGAAGCCAGTACTCCCGGAAACTATGAAAGAATTCGATACGATGCCAGGGCATTGACATCGTTTACTTCCCCTTCAAGTAGATACAAGTCTATCTTTATATCGAATCCTCCGTATACGACCAACCATTAATGCACTCATGCGATTGTATGAATACTTTACTAAATCTCTTGTATCGAGGGCAGCATGTTAATCTGATTTTCTATTCTCGACTGTCTGATTCTCGAGATGTTATATACCGTCGCTCTATTCAAACGACATCTTGTTCTTCGTGCTGCCCAGCTGCGCAATTCTTACTTCGACTTCGTCTCCATCAGCCAGCCATTTTGGCGATTGCATACCCATAGCAACTCCAGAAGGTGTACCTGTCATGATGACAGTTCCCTTCTCCAGAGTGGTCCCTTGGCTAATGAATTCGATAATACGCTCCACCCCGAAAAGCAGATCATCTGTCCTACTATCTTGTCTAACCTCGCCATTTACAATAGTTTGCAATCGCAAATTCCCAGCGTTTCCCACAATCGACGGCGACACCAAGATGGGACTGAGAGGAGCAAAGTTGTCGAACCCCTTGCTGAAGCACCATTGCGGTACGCCTCCTGCATAAGCTGGATCCCGTTGCCACTTTCGCGCTGAGACATCATTCCCGGCAACAAAACCGGCGACGTGCTCAAGCGCCTTTGACTGTGGAATATTCTTGCCATCCTTTCCAATGACTATGGTGAGCTCGCCTTCATAGTCGAGCTGTTCGTCTTGCGCTAGCCGAGGAATCGGCACATCCTTATCAAAGGCAGCGATGCTGGCCCTAGGTTTGATAAAGACAGACGGGTAAGGCGGAGGTTTTCTCCCGCCCTCCTTGACTTGAATGGATTGTTAGATCGGGTTATGTTGCCTTTTGCCCTCCTATGGATCGTATTGGATTGGTATCAGTCAAGGTGCATGTCCAAATACTTACTATGCTTCGTATAGTTCAACCCAATACATTTGATAAGTGGTACGTCCTCCGGGTTGAGAATTCCCAGAAGTTTTTTGACCGAGTGTTTCGTATCAGTAGGCTCCAAGTCGAATGGTCCGGCACCTTTCCATTCAACTGCTTCAAGTGTGCCTGCTTGGACAAGATCCTGCACTTGTGATGCGTCGGATACGACTGGCTCTCCGAAGCGAGTGACACCAGAAGCATCCTCGAATCGAATAAGTCTGTCCCATTGAACCATTTTGAATTAATGTGCTGTCGTTGCAGGGTGTCTTGGTCTGCACGTTGCAAGTAAGAATATTCTTAACACAGGAGGTAGAAATACTAATTCTTCAAATCGACCTTTTTCTTTAACCCCAAAGCAAGAGATATCAGAGAAAACCTTTTACACAAATCTTTACCAGCTGCGCGGCAATCGGGACTCGATCCGCTTGTAGGAGGTGTGCATACTCAGCATGGCCGGTGCCGATTCCAAAGGTGTAGGACGTTGGCGGATGCAGATCCGCCCCTACGAGCTTGCTCGTCAACGGACTTTCGGGCCGGTACAAATGACTATTGGTGGTCTTCGGCAGTTACGGACTCAAGTCGCTGGCACTCCCATGTCTGCGTACTTTAGTTCCCGTTTCTGTCACTCTATGGCATAAGCTAGCTCAATTCCTACCTAGCATACAAAGCCAGCGAGATCACAAGATCAATTCACGCCATTCCGAAATGGGCTTCTCAATCATCATTTGCGGTGCCGGACTTGGCGGTCTGGCTGCTGCTATTGCATTGAAAAGGAAAGGACATGATGTCCTAGTCTTAGAGGGCGCGCCTCAGCTGGGCGAGGTCGGTGCAGGCATTCAAATTCCTCCCAACAGCTCTCGGTTATTGAAGGAATGGGGAGTGTATGAGGAAGTTGAAAAGTGTGCTGTGACCCCCCAGAATATACACTTCCGACGATATGCCACTGGGGACATTATTGGACGAACACCCTTGCACCCTAACATGACCGAGCAATATGGGACACCGTAAGTACACTCCATCTGTTCTTTTGGGCTTTATACCTGTCGTTAACGCGCTTATAGGTACTGGCTAATTCACCGTGCGGATTACCATAAGTGTTTGTACACTCATGCTATGAAGGAAGGCGTCAAGATACAGTTGAATAGCTTCGTTGAGAGCGTGGATGAGTCTGTGCCAGCCGTGACCATGAGCGGAGGCAGCACATTCACAGCTGACGTCGTTGTTGGCGCAGATGGTATTCGCTCCAATATCCGACAGTCTTTACTCAAAGAGCAGAACGTCCAGATTGTGGATTCTACAAACTGTGCTTATAGAGCAACAGTTCCAAACGAACTCATGCAAAGGGATCCGGAAACGGCTAATCTTATGAAGGACATCAATGCAAACTGTTGGATCGGTCACCAAAGACACATCATGGCATACCCCATACGCAACGGAGCTATGTATAATCTTGTCATGTCTCATCCAGGAAAGGCTTCTATTGGCAAATGGAATGAGCCTGGTGATCTGGACGAAATGAAGCAACATTATGCAGATTTCGACCCTGTTATTAGAAAGGTCCTTGAAAAAGTCGAGAATTGCTTGAAATGGAAAATTGCCGACTTACCGCCCTTGCCACGATGGGTGAGTGAGGAGGGTCGAGTTGTGCTTATTGGCGACGCAGCGCATGCTATGGTGCCATATCTCGCCCAAGGAGCGTCAACTTCGATAGAAGACGGGGCGGCCCTAGCGGAATGTCTTGAGAGAGCGGCCGATGTCAAGATGATACCTTCAGCACTAAAGGCCTTTGAGAAAATCCGGAAACCCCGCTGTGAAATTATACAAACGGGCTCAAGAACGAATGGGGACATCTGGCATATGCCGGACGGGCTTGAACAAAGACAGCGAGATCAGGATATGCAGGCTACCATCTCAGGTAAGCCAAAGTCCAAAGAAGCAAGCGTCAGCAATCCCAACCGATGGTCTGATGAATCCTTCCAACCCTGGCTGTTTGGACATGATGCTGTTTCAGAGGTAAGTCGAACAAGGACCACATTACGTATTTAATGAAGAAGAGGCTAAGATATTGATTACAGACGAAGAAGCAACTTGATCAAATCCTGCAAATTTAAAATCGGAGCCTACATCTTCGGCCTAGAAGTACAGAGCTCGGGCTGCGCTCACCTGTTTGGCTCGGCATTTCTCCTTGTCTGCTCACTTGTACCGCTACTTAGAGTTTCCAGGGATAGCCTGGAATTGCTTAAGGGGCAATCGAAGGACGGATAGAGTCTTGTACAAATTCAATTCAAAAGTCTTTAAGGCCTTCAGGATGATATTCTCAAAATAGTATACGACGTTTTATTGATCAGTAGGAATCCCGGAGCTGAGTGACATTCCTGAAGCCCAGGGTTTCCATACTCTACCCTGTACACACCTGGGAATTGGCCGGATCTTGTCACGAAGGTGTTGGGCGTGTAGGAAACACATTCAACCAGAAAAGGAAATCAAGGCACATTCAATAGTCGTCAAGGATGACATGTGTCCCTAATGCAAATGCCCATAATATTGCGATGGCGCGGCCGAGTCTTAAGTAAAAAGGCTATGTTAAGAATTCATGATGCGCTCATATGAACTAACATGAAGGAATTGTCGGCCATCATAGTCCGGGTAAGCTCTAAGCATCACAACAATGCCCAAAGCAAGAAGCAATCTCTTGTCAAAAGCTTTCGATACTATCGACTCTTTGAGATCTAAATATGTCGGTAAATATATCAATTCACCATAAATTATTACTTATGGGGACCGGTCGCTTAACAAAAACTTCATTTTGGGTGCTATCTTAGGTCTATCATTCCTTACCAAGGATAACCCTTGCACTTAGTTTACTAGAGTTAGTGCCTCAGCGTAATTTTAACACCACTGCCAGTTCTTTATTATCTCTAGCTCTGATCGAAGCAAAAGTATAGAGCAAAATCTGTTCTCCCATAATTACACCTTGAGTAATCTAGACCTCAAAAAGATTATCAGGGATACCGAGAATGTAGGGTATCTTTACCCTGTAACCATGCTGAATCTTGATGAACTGCGTCGTATGTGATGGGGGATTTTGACCCCGGCGCGACAAGCGCTGGAAGCCTGAGACGAAAATCACAGACTGACTGGATGGATCCTACAAGTATTCACCTGCATCAAACATGACTACCTACGAAGGCCATAACTTCGAGCTCCCTCGATCTGGCGGTTCGTCTCATTGTACTAGCTAAAAGGAAGTATTGTAATCGCTGTCGACTTTGTGTTAGTGGAAGATTACATGTATCCAAACCAGCTCAACTCCAGGTTTTAGCTGGAAATGCCGCCGCCGCCCCCATAAAAGCTCGTCGGAGACTAAGACCAGGGCTTTTCTGCGTCATTCTCTCCGCGGCCGATGTCGCCGGTTGTCAATGACTGGCCCATTGACATGCGACATGCGCCCTTATTCCTTAACACGCCCTTGTGGTCAATTGACATGACATACACATGTCATTTCGCGATAGCTTACTTAGTTCCAACCGACGAAATACCAGAACCTCACTTGAGCTTAAAGAGTGCGCAAAGTCTACCGGTTCACCATTGTAATCGAAGCTGCTATAGATTAATTGTTATTTACCATGAGGATCAGTCCCCCGCCGCAAAAAATCTTCTGCCCATCCTCATCTCGAACAAAATAACACCATGGCTGTCTCCAATGACCCAACTCCTCCGCCCGCTGAGGCCGGCAATGATACCATCACATTCCGCAATCACCGGCCCGGCGATATGGGCTACATCGTCTACCGCCATGGTCTTCTCTACTCCCGAGACATGGGCATTCACGACCAGCGCTTCGAAAGCGTTGTTGCGAAAATTGTATCCGACTTCCTAGCCAACAACGACCCCTCACGCGAGCGAGTATGGATCGCCGAGAGAAATGGAGATCAGTTCATCGGATGCATTGGGCTCATGCACGACAAGGAAGGCTCTGCCACCAGCGGCGTATACGCGGCGAAGCTGCGCCTATTTCTTGTGGAACCCACTGCGCGTGGGACAGGTGTTGGGAGGAATTTGATGAGGTTATGTGTTGATTTTGCGCGTGAGGCTGGGTATAAGAGGATCTCGCTGAGGACGGAGTCGATCTTGTTGGCGGCGAGGAAGATCTATGCGCAAGAGGGGTTTGTACTAACCCAAACGTTTGAGGCGAAGACGGAGTTTTTTGGGGAGGACAGTAGAGGCGAGATGTGGGAAATGGAGTTATGATGGCGTTAAGAGGAAAAATATTTTACTTTCTTTCTGTTTGTGCGGAGATACTGAAAGAGGAGATAGCAGAGCACCAGCGTTGTTTACAGTATCATAGACAGATTCACCAAAGGACGACTGTTTTCAAAACCAACCCGGTTCGTCTTGGAGTGCGCGTTGGTAGTAGCCAGGATGGGCGCTGCGTAGGTCGGTGGCGTTTGCACTTTTCATAATCTGGGGTATGTTACTTTTGTCTGACTTGAACGAACTTCTCCATAGCTCCATGTCGACAGGACATGAATTTCTAGAGAGCCTCTCGTTGAAGTTCATCGGGATTCGCGCCGTCGACAACAAAGCATTCAAAGTAGCTTAACTTTGATGGGGAGAAAACAAAATGCTGACTCGTAGGGGCTGTGCTCACTGCTTAGTGAACAAAACTTGCATAAACGGCCCAAGATTAGAAACAGCGCCCACATAAAAGACTTGGCAGGAGTCTCTAGCCGAGACCGAGATCGAGTAACAGTGGGTACTCAGGCTGGAATACGAGCTGATCTGACCCAAAACACGTATAATTTTTTTTAAGATTATACCTGACCGTTTGATGACAAGCTAGACGGCCTTTATAGTACAAGGTAGTTCTTTTCATTGGTCCGCTAGCCAAGGGTTCAGGGTCGTCTTTGCATAAATTAAGGCGTCGTGCTGCCTTTATTAAAGGAGCCCTCCCGCCTGATTTTTAGAGCAGTCCCTCCGACCTGCATATAAACAAACAAAAACTTCGTCTGTTACTGTAGCTCAACTCGATAACGACCCTTGAACAACCGCCTCGATTCTATCTCCACCCAAACAAAAGTTATCGAAGCTCGCACCTGACAAGATGTCCTCCACAACTACCACAAGCGCGGCCGCGCCGTCGGTTTCCATCTGCAACAACCTCTACGATGTCCCTACCCGCGATGCCTACTGCGCTATGCCTTACACCAAGAACTACCTCGACATGATGAAGACATGCTGCGGTGATGCCGACGTCTACAGCTACTACGACGAGTGCGGCCTGTTCTGCGTTTCCGAAGATCAGTCTGTCGAAGACCTGACCCAATGTCTGTACGGCGAGGGTGCTGCATATGAACACGTCTTCTGCGACCCAGATGACAAGGCTACCGCGACTGGTGATGGAAAGCCAATTGCTACGGTCCAATCGTCCCTCGTGAGTGGCGACGGGGATGACAACGACGACGATGAGGGCGATAGCGACGACAGCGATGACAACAACAACGACAACGAGGGAGATGATTCCGAAGGAAACTCTGATAACAGCAACGACGATGACGATAGTGCCGCTCCCCACAGCAGCGTTTCATTGTTCGGTGTTGTCGTCGGCACTCTGCTTTTCTCAACGACAGCATTGAACGCTGTTTTCGCTTAAAGCGGTTGGGCCTTCATTTGACTTGTTCACATAAATTTAATGTATTATATCGGTATAATAATCAACTACTAATAATGAGTCTCCGATCGAGCAGCATCCACTGTATGCGACAGTCTCTCTCACAAAGTGTTCCAAAAGCCTCTGCCATAGTTCTCAATAGAGCTTGTGGGATCTGTGATGATTTGGTCTTCTTGTAAGCCGAGCTGCAACTCTTGAAGAATATCATTCCAATCTGAATGAACCATGTCCGTATCAGAAGCCCCGTTCATGTACTGGGACAAAGCCACATCATTTTGGGAAGGGGTAAATGGCGGTATAGATCCATTGATGCTGTTTATGTCAGAGCTTGGCATGCCGTGGAGGAGAGGATCCGCTAGCTGATCGGGCATCTCTTGAGAGGCTGGGGCTGGCCGGGGGCTAGACGCTCTGGGGCTCTTATCTGCAAATTGGCTGTTGAATCGAGGGTCTGGTGGGCTAGATTGACCAGAGGCACGGGCCTGACGCGCACGATCCATTAACCGACGAATGGGCTTCCAAAGCATGCCTCGCTTGGAGCTCTTGTCAGCATACCAGCGCTCACAAAGCCGCTCAACTTCGATCCAAGCCCTGCTCGCAAGTTCATCACTAGGATGGACACATAGGTGGGCAAGGACGAAGACAACAGCATGCCATTGGACGTGAGTCAAGAATAACCATCGCCATCGTGCAGCTCGGTGCCCAGTTTCGAGCAAGTCCGACAGCTCTAGCACTTCGACAGATTTCTTGAACGCAAGGCTGCGGAGATCTAGCGGCTTGCTAGGAGTTTGCCCTTCATTGTTCTCATCGCTGACCTTCTCTTGCGACTGCAATGGGTTGCTGGCGGCGAGCCACATCTTAGCCAGCATCAGGCGAGCCCATGTCGCAGCGACCCAGTCAAAGGGCTTGGTGATGTCGCACTTGTTGATGTAGCGCTCATGCAGATGCTTCTCAATGCCCTCAACCATGCGACGTTTCTGAGAAGGCGTGAGTTCTGGCTCACGGCTGCCTATTGGCCCAGAGTAATTCAGTCTGCGAATAGCGATAGTGATCTCGAATCTCAAAAGGCAGAAAATCATATCTGACCCTCCAGAACGCTCCAGCGGTGCTAGATCATCGTCAGGCGAGATATCCTCGTCATTGATGTTTAGCGGAAATTTTGTGTCGTAGTTCATCTCGTAGATAGAGGGATCGCATCCGTGATCTTCAGATGCGCGAATATCGAGCACGCAAATGTGCCACCATACTCGTCGCCGGATCTCTGTCTCGTACGGAGAGAGTTTGAAGTTGGTGCCGTCCCGGTGTAAGCCCATAGCCTGCGCGTTGCGGATGACTACCCCCAGCAGGCTAGATACAAAGCGAGAGCCGTCATGGCGTCGCACGCATATCAAGAATAGTACCAAAGAAGCGAGGACCGTCAGATTCTGCGAATCTAGAAATCGTACTCTGGCAAGAGATTGTTCGACGGCATGTCGATACCGTAAGAGCATTGCTGATTGTCCCTCTCTAAACATACGCCGACAGTCTTCATCGTTCAAGCTCGTCAATGCTGCATAACACACGGAGAATAGTACAACTTCGGTGTTTCGATCTAAGACACCATCGAGAAGTGGTAGGGCCTCTGCGATAGTGGTCCTCAATGTCGGGCAGTGGAAGATGCGCACCACGGGGTCGACGTTCTCTTGGAACACGTCGAACATGGTTAGCAGATCCGAAGAGTTCGGATATCGAGACTGCTGCGCTAAAGATGATGATGGACTGAACATGAACAGTCCTCGGCTGCTGTTAGTGTCTTTCATCAGTTCCTGATCATCGCCCTCGTCATCTTCCTGCTCTGAAGAAGACCCGTCGAGAATGTCACGCATTTCTTCTATCTACACAGAGTTAGAAATAAAGCTTCGCGATTGGCGCCGAAACTCACCAGCTCGGACATGCTTGCCCAGAAGTTGTTGCTTATGTACCGGCTTCTGTCCTGATCAAACACTAATCGCGAAGGATCCTCTCTTTTGGTCGTAACCTCGTGGCGAGGGCCCGCCTCTGCCTCTTCGTTGTCAAGATCCTCTACTTCCCCAGGCTCATTATGTCCATTGAGTGAGACGGACTCCGTAATAGACTTTCCTTCATCCTGAGATTGGAGTCGTTGCTCAAGCCTCTGCAGCGACCGTAACAGGTCTTCATCACGCCCTCTGCTTCTCTTCGGCCTGACTGGAGCGCGCCTTGACTTGGGAAATACACAATCGCTCTTCCCCTTGACGCAGTTGGTGCACGGATCGCGCCGATCACAGCGCACTTTGCGGCGACAACATTCAGTGCAACTCCGGGGCTGCAAGGCTTGATGCCGAGATATGTCTGGGCTTTGGAGAGATCCTACTGAAGGCCGAGGCAATAGCGGTGGCCCAAGCCGAGAGGCTTCGGAATGATGCACATATTCGCTCATCCTAGCAGTCGCATCTGACATGTTTTCGCAACCTTGTGAACAGCGACCATCTTAGGAGCAAAGTACTTTGCGGCTTCTTAGTTGTCTAAGTTTTTCCCACCCTGCTCTGGCGGTCCTCGCTGACCTCATTATCCACAAGCTTCCAACCCAAGCCAACTCGGCGGGTCGTTTGACTAAAAGTAGTGGAGCATCCCCGGAATTACGACTCGTTCGGAAGCTCACAGCCGGAGGGCCTTTGAGGGCCATATACGTGAGGTACAAGTCGTTTGTTTTATTCAAAAGTCTGGTATGATCAAAAGAATTATTTAGAGAGGTTCGTATTTTGATTTTGATCTATAGTCTAAGGCTGGCATAATCTCGTTCGGGCACTAATTTTGAAGTTTTAAATACTATGATTGAATGGAGCCAGATAACGACCCTCGGGTTCATTCATCACCTTTGAACGGGGGAAACGCTTATGCTATCGGCAGAAAGCGATCCAGCTGTAACAACGAATCCGACAGCTCCGTCTGCGTAGTCATTGTCCTCAGCAGCCAAGTTCACATCCTCAACCTGTGCACTAATCTTGTTGCCTTGTAGAGTAATGCGGACGCTATACTTGACGTCGCGTTGCCACTCAAAGGGCTTGCTCGCCAGCTCAGTCCTCTTTTCATCGGCAGCTTTGACTAGAGCAATGCGCTTATCTGCCGTGAGCATCACCGCATAGTAGCGATTCAGCCCTTGCACCCGAACTGCAACACCCTGGGGTCCACCAAAGTTTACCACTAGGTTGGCAACGTCCACTTGATAGTCAGTCCAGTCTCGAGTCCCTTGGTAGATTAAACCTTCGCCCGAGTCTTGAGCAAGGAAGAATGATGGACCCATATCCGCATGCATCTTGTCGACAGAATTGACCCAAGCTCGGCGCCAGAAGCTCTGTCCCTTGTTTGCCGGTCGCTTCAGCGTCACTCTCGGGGCACCGTCCCAGCGCAGGAAGTGAAGCAAGACACTGCCATCTAAGCTCTTAGAGCCGCTGCCATTGGAGACTGCGATACCAATTTGTTGGATAGGCCAGTTTTGAAGACTGTCGGGAATCACCCACTCGATAGTGCTTCGGTTCCCTGGCTCTAAGGATACTGGAGTGCTATCCACTGCCACCAACTCATCACGCTCATTGTATGCTTTGGCTCTAATACATGCAGTGACGCCCGCAGTACAGCTATCAGCGGCTTGGACGTCAGCCTTCAGTGTTTGTCCAGGATAGACCAATGGCGAAGCCATCATCTCGTAGTTTCGGTCGACCTCGAGAATGTCACGCGGAATGAATGTCTGTGCGGTTACCTCGACAGGATCACTTGTACTTGACAAGCCTTTGACGTGGATAGCCAAGGCACCACCATCGCTGGTGGCCTCCTGGCGGATATCGACCACTTGCGAGTGTGCAGAAGCCTGGAACCCTTGGACACTGCCCGGGAGAGAGAAATGATACTGCGCGCCGTTCTTTGGTGGCTCCAAGTCGGACTGCCCTGCCAGCCGACGGCCCATGTTGGCGATGTCGTACGCTATGCGGGCAGCATTGTTCATAGAATAACCACTATCAGCACTCGAGATGATGGCTCGATCAGCAAGCGGGCCTAGCCAGTCAGGGCCATTTTGGAAACCAGGCAGCCCATGCATCAGGGCCACAAGGCATCCGACATTACCAGAGTTACAATCTGTATCCCAGCCACAAGTGTTGATGATGTGCATCGCTTTGTGAAAGCCGTCGCCGCCATAGAGGAGAGACATGATCATGATGGCATGATTAGGGATAACATGGCAAATGCCTAGATACTTGTCATAGCCATAATTATCCTCGATTTGTTGGCGCGTCTGTCTCCAGTCGCTGTTCAGTTTCGACCATTTGCGGACGTCGGCAATCATCTGGGCGAGAAGAGAATCTCCCGGTATCACCTTCAAACCAGCCTCGAGCAGGTGTTCAACGTCTTTAGACACGAATGCTTCTGCTTCCATGGCCGCCCACAACTTGGCAGCATAAACAGCTTCGCCGTCATGGCTAACGCGCCCTGCCGCCTCTGCTAGTTGCGCGGCGAGTTCAACGTTTCCTGGAGCCACCATAGCCCATCCGTCAATGAAGATCTGAGCGCCGATCTGTTCAGCCATGGTCCGGCCGTTCGTCTCGGCAGCGCCGCTCCGGGGAGCTGGAATACCATTCTTGAGATTAAGGAAAGTTGTATGCTCGGTGGAAATACCGTTGCCTCCCCACCAGAAAATACTGCGCTTCTCAATGACTTGATTCAGCCAGGTCTTGCCAATCTGTTCCGATGTGAGATTGGCAGTGGCGCCGTGCTCCTCTAGCGCCCGGACGAATGCAAATGTCCCTGAGACATCATCGTCGATGACAACCAGTGGCACGCCGAGCTGTTCGTGGACATAGTAATTTATGTCACCAAGCTTTTCTTGAATCTCATGGTATGTCCAGTTCTCGAATGGCCGGCCTAGGTATACTCCGATGAGCTTCCCGAGGACACCTGCATAGACGCGATGTAGGTAGTCTTCACGTAGGGTTGCCATTTTGTGCTTGGTCCAGGTTGGCGATTGTTTGGTCTCGACTCTTGCTTGCGTACTTTGAGCGAGCTAGCTAAGAAGGGATTCAAAACTTCATTAGATTATTATAGAAAGCCTTGACTTAGTAGCTATACTGTCGTAAAGTCCCTGCGCTATGCATGTAATCAATTGCCATGTTTACTTGATATTGGGTAGCTTCAGGCTCGCCACCCCCGACCGGGAAAAACAGAAGAAACAGCTCACTGGTGAAAATTCGCCGAAGAACCATTGGCCACGAGACCACCGAGACGGGGCTCACCCCGGTGCCAAGTCCCGCGAGTCAGTAACCATAGACACTCCAAGCCCGACAACGGCACTGAGTCGAGTCTGGAAGAGGTCTTCAGGCCAATAAGGAGCCGGCATTGCTCGGGGTTCTCGGGGTAGGGCTACTCCCGAGCAGCGAGTCCAGAAGATTGAGGGCTGGCGGCGCCCTAACAGGGACCAAGACTGGGGAACGGCCTGGTTTTCTACTCCAGCGTGGGGAGAGTAGCCGGGGGTCGTGCTGGATCGGAATCGAATTTTCGAGGGGACTTGTCACATGGCCTTTTCTTGTGCGAGTTAGTGTGGTGCTTCAACCCCAGAATCTCCAGGAACCACGCGACCGGTCACGGCTGTCGAAAAGTACATCAAGACAGCGGTGCCGCTGTGTCCAAAGCTCACGCAGCTCGACAAATTCTTGTCATCCCTTGGGTTCTATAGATCTCCAAGACACAAGTTTCTATTTGCTTCTAGGGCCATTCCAGAAACTCCGCAGCGATGGCGTCCACTCGCAAAATTTCGCGCCTTATTCCGCGCGACCGCAAGATGTTAGTAGCGGTTCTAATTGCCGTTTCGGTAGTTGACTCAGTCGTAAGTTCCAGCCGACTTCAGTTTTTTTATGCGATTGAGTTACGAAATTCTTCATACTGATCAGATGGTTTAGCTTGTCGGCTTCGACAGTTCATTAATGGGCAGTTTAAATGTTATGCCTACTTACAATGAATACTTTACTCTCACAACAGCGACAAAGTCCCTGAATACGGCTATCTCCTATGTTGGTGGCGCGGCTCTGGCGCCGTTTGGTGGCCTTTTGGCAGACTGGAGAGGCCGCAGGGAAAGCATCTATTGGGCCGCTTTGCTCACGTTGATCGGTGGCGTTATCCAAGGATGTGCACAGAACGTCGGCATGTTCATTGCTGGTCGGTGCATCGTGGGCTCAGGGATGGCTCTTGCTCAGGTCGCCGCCCCGACCTTGGTGGCCGAGACAGTTCCTGTTAAACATCGCGGTTTTGCTCTCGGTTTGTATTATGCCTGCTGGGGAGTCGGCACGCTGCTGGCTGCCGGTGTGTGCTTTGGAGTAAGTACCCAGGTGATATCGTCCCTATGAGACCGTCAGAATAAGGACTTAAGCAGCTAACCTTACCTGGTCATAGACTCAAAACATGGGAACTACCTTCGCGTGGCGTATCCCCAGTTTGCTTCAAGGAGCCCCCGCTATCGTCTGTTTCATCGTGCTCTTGTTTGTGCCTGAGTCACCTCGCTGGCTCATCAGCAAGGACCGTCATGACGAAGCCCTCGAGCTTATCGCAATTCTAAACGACGGCAGAGAAGAGGATGTCCAAGTCCAGTACCGCGAGATCACCGATACGATCGAATTTGAGAAACAGTCCAACGTATCGGTGGCCCAGGCCTTCTCCAAAAAATCCAACTTGAAGCGTCTCATGCTCACCGTCACCTTCTCGCTCATCGTCATGTTGCCTGGCACCAATATTATCACCTTTTATTTCGGCGACATGCTTCTAGGGGCCGGTATTGAGAGTCCGAACACGCAACTGCAGATCAACGTTATTCTCGCCTCGTGGAGTTTGGTCATCGCCGTCGTATCCTCGTATTATGCCGACTGGCTTGGTCGAAGAATGCTCTGCGGAATCAGTCTGGCATTCCAAACGGCTTTCATTTTCATATTTGGTGCCTTGACCAAGGTGTACGGCGAATCGACCAACACATCTGGCATCTACGGCACTATTGCCATCATCTTCCTCTACAACGCTGCTTACAACTGGGGGATCACGCCTCTTACTGTTCTTTATCCACCAGAGGTCCTACCTTTCGAGCTTCGCAGTGTCGGCATGGGCATCTACACATTCACCACAAAATGTTGCGGTCTCCTGGCTGCCATGGCTATTCCGTTTGGTCTCGAGGCTATTGGATGGAAGTTTTACATGGTCAACGGCGCTTTTGACGTGCTCATGTTTGCATTTGTGTTCTCATTCTGGGTGGAAACCCGTGGTCTAACCCTTGAAGAGGTCGATAAGCTATTTGATCAAGAGAAGCGTGAGATTGTTGCTGAGAAAGTCAAAGAAGAGACGAAGGTAGACATCGTCCATGATGATGTGGTCAATAAGGCATAAAGCCGACTCATTATAGGAGTTATGTAGAGGTACTTTGAGACACAATAATGCTACCCAGCAAGTTCAATAAAAGGGTTATTGATGAATGATGCGTTTAATAAATCGTGTGGTAAGGGAACTTTTGGTCTGAATTTACAAGAGGTACCGAATTTTTCATATCTAAGAGAATTGCGGTAGTTAGATTACATTTAAGGTAGTAGAAAATGCTTCAACTCCGGTCGTAGTCTATGTCCTTTCATCGTTCCCTATTTGCTCTCCTTTTCTTTACGCCATTTTGTTTTCCAAAGGTTCTGATACTTCTGTCCAAAGCTGACTGAAAATTGCATGTCAGATCCTGTCGAGGGCTCTGTATCATTGACCCTGTTGTACCCTGATATGCTAACTTTTTTCTTCTCCGGTAATTCGACGAACGCTGTGATTTTGAAATAGTTCTTTCTTTTTTAAAACGCCTTTAATATGCAAATGCTGTTCATGCGTAGAGTTTTAGCGGCCCGTTGAGGACCCAGTCTCGGCATAACTTTCCGAAGGTGGTGGGTCCGGACTCTTGATACCCGGACCATAGCGACAAGTCGGACTTAAGTGCAGTTTGCATATTAGGTCTGAGTTGTCGTAAATGGGATGTTGTTTTAGCTCTATGGCGCTTTGATGTCGATCTTGCCGCGCTTCCTGAGCTGACCCATCGGGAGCCGGAAGGGGAGTGCCTCTTCACACATGTAGTGAGCACACGTGTAGTAGCCCAGGAGACCAGCCATAAGTGCGAAGGCGCCAGAGGCTTGTTGTAGTTGGTAGAAGGTGTTTTGATGGCCATCAGCCAAGACGAAGAAGGATGCCGCGTCGAGGACAAAGCAAAACTGCAATGCCGTGAAAATCCCCACGTAAACAAGGTTGCTGGTGGAAATGTCAGTTGATTCATCATGCAAGCACCAGCGGGGAGTACTCACTATGCTGTTGATGTGATGAGGAAGAAGACGTTAAATATCCCCCACACTTTACTTCTATTAGTATCGTACTGATCATGAAGTTGAATGGGTTGATGACCTACTCAAGATGTAGAAACCGAAAGCATTGTTGTACTGTGGTGACGCAGCTCCCCCGTAAGGCTTTGCAATATCGAGAGTCGGGATTAAGATGAATCCATAGCCGCCATAAAACAAGCCTGTTGATGATGTTTAGCATTGGAAGAACAGGATGGAAAATTGTCAGCACTCTTACCATATGCACTTAGAACAGTGTAAGAGAAGGTATTGCCTCGGACCATTTCCCATTGCGCGGATATCAAAAGTCCAACACATGCAACAAAAAGAAGATTGGCGACGTTGAGATTCAGGAGCGACACCTCTCGGAAGTTCATCATGCCGAAAGAAACTGTAATCAAACTCGTGGCAAAGGCGCCCATTGCCAGCGGTGCCTATCATCACCATTGCCTATATCAGCCTACTACTCCTTCACACAAATACATCATAGGATCGGGACGACTGACTGGATCAGCAAGCCGGGCAGGCTCCCTAAGGAGAGTCGGCGGGGTAGGAGGGCATAACATCTCGCCGGCTTCGACCTTGCTTGGGGTTAACATGTTGCTTTGAAGTGAGGCGGCAACAGACAATGTCGGGACTGGTCCGTTCTGGAAGTTATGGAAGTTCACAATAGAGACTAGAAACGAGAAAAAGCCGAGAGACTTGAATACTATACATTATGGCACCTTTATTGGGTATCCCCACACCAAGACTATTCTTGAAGAAGCGGCAATTTTCGGACACAAGAATATTCTTTGCATCGGCTCTGAGCCGCTAAGTCCGTGAAATTGTCTAGAGAACTGCAGGTATACGAATCCACAAACGATCTGCCATCTTAGCGCCCGGATCTGAGCCGAGACCCATTCTCGGTGTTTGTGTACGCCGGCCGCACGGATTTTCACGCCGTCGGGCGCCAAAATGGTGCGTCTGAGCGCATGTGTGTAATTTATACTCTGTGCATTCGCTAGTTTCCGAAGTCTGTCAACCGTAAAGAACCCGCTCGTTCCCCGTAATAATCTGGATCGGGGAAAAGAAATGAGACACGATGTCGGGAACCAGAGGAGGCTTACCGGGTTGAGATCCACAAATTCCCCAGGGAGAAGAACCCGATCCTGGTTCGTTAGAGTATCTACATAATTAGTACACTACGGAATTTGCAGGTCAATGCCCAATTTTGGAAAAGCGCGAACAGGTGTTTTCACGTTTAGGGTTTTGTAGGACGCCATTTGTCTCTAAATGAATGTTTGAATGCTTTCTATTCGTATGCTTCCTATGGCTTTGCTCTTTTTACCTACAATAGAGTTAAATCTACACACCAAATAATGTCAAAATGTTCCCCCTTTGCAAGAAGTGAACCCGTGACTCACTCAGCTTTTACAGAACGCTCTAGAATCTCCACTACCTCGTGCTCCTTCAAAGACCCTTGCTCGACAGCAACTTCTAAGAAGGGACGTTTAAGCGCCAAAGCCTCGCGGACTATTGCCGACACTCTGCCATAGCCGAGCTCCGGAACAAGAGCCGTGGCCAGTGCACTCGAAGCAAGCAGATGTTGGTAAGAAACATCCTTATTTGCCACGATGCCCTCGACACACCGGCTGCGGAACGTGTCTGTGACATTCGTAAGGAGTCGGATACTATCGAGAAGACGATCACACACAACCATCTCGAAGTGATTGATCTCAAGCATTCCTTGGTGACAGGCCATGGCGATGCTGGCATCATTACCAGCCACAGCAAAAGCGACTTGGTTGACTGACATTGGAATAACCGGGTTCACCTTTCCGGGCATGATAGACGATCCAGCTTGTACCGCCGGCAACGAAATTTCCCCAATACCGCCGCCGGGACCCGACGACAACGTGATGAAGTCGGTGGCAATCTTTGACAGCGAGTTGGCCGTGTTTCGTAGCTCAGCTGACAAGCGGGCACACGTATCCATGTTCTGCATGCCATCAAAAGAATCGGCTGCGGGCCGCGCCGGCGCTCCAATCAACGACGAGAGATGGAGATAGACAGCAGATTTATATCCTGGTCTCGACCCGAATCCTGTTCCTATAGCAGTGCCACCCAGTGGCAGTGTCAAGAACTTCTCTCGTAAGGCAGCAAGCTCTTCTGCATGCCGTCGGATGACGGCTTCATATCCTCCAAAGGCCTGGCCGTAGGTCATCGGTTGGGCATCTTGTAAGCATGTCCTTCCGAGACGTAGCATCGATTCATATTCCTCGCGCTTTCTGGCGAACTCATCAGCCAGCCGGAACAGTGCACTTGGTGTATTCTCGAGGGCGTGGTATATAGCAATCTTCATGGCCGATGGAAGCGCGTCGTTGGTAGACTGTGACATGTTGATGTGGTCGTTCGGGTGGACGAAGTCATAGCTTGACAAATCCCGCTGCGACAACGCTATAGCGACATTTGCAATAACCTCGTTGAAATTCATGTTTGTAGAGGTACCGCCCGAGCCCTCGAGGATATCAACAGCAAGGTGGTCGTTGTATTTTCCTGTCTTGACCTCTTCGCAAGCTGCGCAGATAGCATTTGCTTGATTCTCTGTCAAGGCTCCAATTTCTAGGTTGGCTTGCGCAGCTGCCTGCTTTACGATAGCAAACGCTTTGACAAACTCCGGCCATGTTGCGATCGTTCGTCCGGAGATGGGGAAATTCGCAACGGATCGAAGAGTATTGATGCCATAGAACGCATCCGCTGGAAGCTCTACTTGGCCAAGGCCATCTTTCTCCAAGCGAGGTTTTCTTGGGGCGTCGACTGCCTCGGTCGTCGGAACATTAACATTCTTTGTTGTGGATTGGACATTGTCTCCGGCAACGGGAGACACAATCTCAACAGTTGTACCGACAGCCATCTTGGTTGATAAGGGTCTTTGCTGGCTCGACTAGGGTTCAGATAACATAGGCAGAATTGCTTACCAACGATGATCAGTACTTGGCACCCTCGCGTTCATAACAAGACAGGGAAGAACTAAATGTATTTCCAATTGGCTTGCAAATCCCAAGAAAGCGGTTGCCGTTCCCCCTCTCGGGACCAAGCATCTGGTCGCCCATCGGTGCCCAAAAGCTCCATGCCGTGCCAACTTTGATCATGTATCACAATCATCTCAATAATTCCTTTTGGCAACCCATGTACAAGTCAGCGATTTCGGCCGCCAATGCATAGTCGCCGGATTTGTGGATCCCGGTCACCACCCCTTAACTGCCGGATATGTGGGGGCCGGCGACTAAGACCCTGGGCGCCGGCAGAGGCAAGGACTTGACTCGACCCCATGGCCTCTCGAGTCAAGGAAATCCTAGGATAAGAGATTGTTATCTCAGCCTCGCAATATGGTACCAAGGGACCGAAAACCCAGCATCCCCAGTTCCCCAGACTTTTACCCCATTCTCTCCGGCGGCTAACATGCATCTCCGCGTCGCCGGCAACAAAAGGCCGCAACCAACGAACCAACATGATAAGCACATCGGTTAAATACGGTCAGCCTGCCATGAGGGGAAAACTTGGGAGTTTCAAACTGTATCGCCTTCTTCCTTTGAAATCAAGCAGGCAAACGTCTCATCATTCTGTCAGCATGTCCAGTAATAACTTAGAGACCCTCACCCCGACTTCAAGTCGCAAGGGTAAAGAAGAGCATCATGTGGACGAGAGACATCAGGGGCTCGAGATGCCTGAGGTTTTACGATCCATGAGTCCCGAGGAGATCAGCAAGATGGAGCGCCAGATTGTCAGGAAGTTGGACCTACGACTTATGGCGCCCTTGATCGCCATGTACATTTTGAACTACCTCGATAGGTTAGCATCTACTCTTTTCAAAAGATTGTTATAGTTGTCACCGTATCACTGACATTGATGCTTAGAAATGCGATCGGCTCAGCCAAGGTCGCGGGCATCGTTCCTAGCTTGGGGCTTACCGACTCTCAGTTTCAGACTTCTGTCAGCATCCTTTTTGTTGGGTATAACTCTCTGAGAAGCAGATTTCTTCACGACCAACTAATACCTTACTAGATATATCCTGATGCAGGTCCCTTCCAACCTAATCTTGAACAAGATTGGGAGACCCTCGATTTACTTACCCGTCTGCATGGTGATCTGGGTATGTTCTTGGAATTGCTCTGACTATGTCCACCTTTGTAAACTAACACCTTTATGCAGGGGGCAATTTGTGCTTGCACTGGCGTGGTACAGAACTTTGGTGGTCTTGTCGCCACGCGCTTTTTGCTTGGGTTCATAGAGGCTGCTTACTTCGTAAGTCTTGGCTGCAATGCCGATTGACCGACAGAAGCTAATAGTATCTAGCCCGGATGCATGTTGTGTCTCACTGTCTGGTATACTCGTAAAGAGCTCGCGTTCCGAACTGCTTTGCTGTACTGCGGATCTTTGGTGTCCGGCGCTTTCTCAGGATTGATTGCAGCTGGAATCACGGGGAATTTGGATGGGTAAGATTTGTTCCAGTATGAGAATTCCAACACAGAAGTGACTGACGGTTTTCTAGAGCTCATGGAATCGAAGCATGGAGGTGGCTCTTTATCATTGAAGTAAGTACATGTACTTTTACATGATGGGTCACTTAGAAGTACAAATTACTAATGGTTATCAAAATTAGGGCACCATCACCGTAGCCGTTGCACTCATTGTCTTCTTTATTCTCCCTGACTTCCCTGCCAATACAAGATGGATGTCGGAGAAAGAGAGAGCATTAGCAATTTGGCGTCAAGTTTCTGACATTGGCGAGGAAGATGCGGACACTGAGGAGTCTAACAGTCTGTGGGGAGGCTTCAAGCAATGTGTCTCGGACTACAAGACTTGGCTGCTTGTCTCAATTATTTTCGGCGTCGTTTCGAGCGGAACCATCAACTCATACTTCCCCACCATCGTCCAGACCATCGGGTACGGTAAGACTGTGACGCTTTTGCTCACAGCACCACCATACCTATTGTCTTGTATCGTGGCCATGGGAGTCGCACTAAACGCCGATCGCACCGGAGAACGCTATCTCCACTTCACTGTCCCCGTCCTGTTCTCGGTCCTTGGCTTTGTTATCTCAATGGCTACACTTAACAATGCAGCTCGCTACTTCTCTATGATGATCATGCTGCCAGGGGTGTACACTGCTTTCATTATCGGCACAACGTGGCTGGCGAACTGCTTGCCACGACCACCTGCCAAGCGAGCGGCTGCATTGGCCCTCTCGGGGACCTTTTCCAACTGCTCGAGTATTTACGGACCATTCTTGTACCCTGACTCTACTGCGCCTCGATACCTCCTCGCCATGGGGGTCAACGCTGCCACGTCCGTCATGTCCATTCTTATCGCCACCTTCCTCCGCATCCACCTGCAGCGACTCAACAAGAAGATGGACCGTGAGGAGTTCGGAACATCCTCGAATTCGGGAGAAGAGCGCGGAGAGCAAATTGACCTTGCTCTAGCGGAAGAGCGCCAGAAGAGCTTCCGTTACTTGTACTAAACTAAGATGGGCTCCGTGACCCTTCAATCCTAGCCGATGTACGATTGTACGACCTTCGCTTGGGTAGAAAGTTGGAAATTGTGGCAGTATTAGATACTATGTGAATTACAGTTAGACTAAGATGAAATCGATTGGCAAACAGCGAATAGTGAATGTTCATCTGCGACGAATAAGTATTTTGCGAATTGTGGCAAATTGGTATGTCTAAGCGAAATCCCGTGATAGACGCAAAAGCATCGTGACCATAGTCGTTGCGTCAGGTTACATGAAGCTGCAGATAGACCAGGGTGTGTGTCCACCCCCATGGGATGGAGTGTAAATATCCGAGTCATGACAGGCGCAGATGTACCTATCCGTTAGGTGAGATCTTTTCAAGCTTGTACGCATGCGTAAGTTCACTAGTGTCAAGGATTGACAAGACCGGGGTTTCTCGCCATGGACAAATCCATTTAACGATGGAGGCTCGCCCCCATAATTTACACTAAGCTCTTCATGGTATCACGTCACAACTTCTAGCTTCTGAATTTTGCTCACAAGCAAAAGACCCTGGACTTCTGAGACATCCGTTCAAAGCACCCCATCAGTGCTCCACGCCATTAGCAGCCGGAAGCATCACCCCTAGGACTGGGCTCGACAAGAGAACCAAGACGTATGTCGGTCGATACGTCAATGAATACGTGCTAAAGTCAAATAGATATTTTGAGGTTCAAACTTAGGAAGGTCTCCCAGCTTATATGCGACAGTCCCTACCCAATGCCTCCAAATACTCGCAAACACGCCGCTTGCTCCAGATGTCACAAGAAGAAGGTCAAATGCACCGGAGGTACGTATGCCCCGAACGAGTCTAATGTCTGAACATTCGGAGGTGGAACTGACAGCCCTCAGGCGTACCTTGCCTGAATTGCCAAACTGCCGGAATCCCTTGCACATTTCCTTTCCGGGATAGGAACGTTGTCGTCTCCGAAGCGTACATACACCAGCTACAAACCCTGGCCCAATCTAATGCACAAACGCCACCAGCAGAATCGCAATCGCATCCAGCAGGCGGAGGCCCGAGCAATTGGATGCAAGGGTCAGCCAACAATGAACGTACTGCTACGTCTCAGCCTCAAAGCGAGGGAACACGGGCTACTAGCCTAACTCTCAGACATGCGACGACAGAAGCTTTCGTGTCTGGCCTTAAACGTCTAAGTGCGAGAGATAGCGCAGGTTCGCCTGGTGCCAGTGCTCAGTTGAATGAGCTGTTCTACCCCGAAACTTACTCCGAAGCTTCTCACGAGATACCCAATTACGACTATGTTTCTTTGCGCTTCGATACATCATGTGAGTATCGCCTATCAGTTGATGCTCGCCGTCCCTAATTCGACGAACAGCTTCAAACCTCTCGGTACAACTTCCCCCTTACCCTTATGCCGTTCAGCTGGTCACGCAATTTGAGACATTCATGGCATACGAGTATCATTGGTACCTACGTCACGAGTTCCACGCTTCTCTTGAGACGACATATCGATCTCCCGGTTCTCCAAAATCCAAAGATCGTACATGGCTTTGCAAACTATTAGCCGTGTTCGCACTCGGCGAATCTTTCAACAGCTATGAACCTCCTCTTATCAATCTGGCCCGAGGTAGTGATGAGCCACCAGGAACTACACAAGCAGAATCGCACAAGGACTTCTATCTCCCAGGAACGCGATTCTTTGAGCAAGCACTTACTTTATTCGAATTACCCTCAGAAGAGCCTAAGCTGGAACATGTTGAGGCTCTCAATTTGATCGTAAGTGCCAAAGTCCTATTGAGTAGGCAAGGTCTGACAATAAGTCTCCCGTGTTAGTCATTCTTTTGCTATTCATTGAACCGGCGCAAAACTGCTTATTTGTATTCTGGTATCTCAGCACGGATAGCCAATAATCTCATGCTGCATGTTCCAGCAACTATGGAAGTACCGGTAGTTGCAGAGCACCGAAAGCGCGTCTGGTGGACAACGTTCTTGATGGACGCCACAGTCTCCTCTGATAGGGGTCTAAGAGGCACCTTTGGATTCTCAAGTGCTGAGCATGCGCTCCCGTCAGATGATCAATTATCGACGTCTGATAGACATGGCTTTTGGGATGCAAATATTATGACGGCACACATCAGATTAAATAATATCAGGGCGCTCATACTTGAGACCGTGGGCCAGTTACAAGGCACGGACTTTTCCAGCTACGAAAAGGTGATCGACGTACCTTTGCGAAAGGTCGAGTCTTGGAAGAGGGAGCTTCCACCAGCTATCTCCTTCGACTTTGGAGACGGCGTACCACAGGCGATGCTAGACCTTCCCTCGATGCGATCTCTTGGATCCTGTTATTTGCGACATCATCAGGTATGTTTACCACGTCACATTACATGCAAGACGCTAACTGACAGTTGGTGCAGTGCTACATAATGCTGATTCGACCAGTCTTCTTCAAGCTACTAGAAGTTGTCCTTGGAAAAGATGCTGATACACCATCGCTAGACGGCTTAATTCAACTTAGCAGTCGATGCCTGGAGGCTGCCAAATGCAATATGCGTATTGTTACTACACTCTCAAGCACAAGTCGTTTAGGTAAGATCTATGTTTACAGCCTTACTTTCCCAGGATAACACTGATTGGATGCCTCATTCTTACTGCTAGCAAAATATGGTTTCTACGACTCTCTGCATCTATTTTCAAGCATCAAAATCTTCTCCTTATCCAGGCTGGTAAACGCCATCAGACCTATGAGTTTAGTTCAAGAGCCGCAAGATTTATCCCTGTGCTCGGCCGCGAGAGACTTGTTGAACCTCATGGCTACAAGCGGAAATCTAGCCTCCAAAGGACATGTGCAGATGCTGGAAGAGATTGACAATCTTCTTGATGTCGTCTCTCAAGGCCAGAATGAACCAGCATCGGACTTTAGATTTGATGACATATTTCCATGGCTCAGTTCGATAAATGGCTCCGAGTTCCTAATGGATATGACTGGAGACCAGTACGCAACGAATTTGGATAATCTAGGATAGATCAAATTGGAGATTCTTGGCAGGGAACAAGTTCAGTAAACGTAGTGTAACCTACCGGCAAGACAAGTGGCGAAACGAATGGTACTGAGTGGACATCTCTACCTCCGAGACAACGTATCATGCTCGCTATCAGGCCATTCTGGATATGCCACGACGGTAACAAAAGCCACATCATCTGGAAGGTCGAAGCGACGAATTGTCAACAATAATCGGCAATGAGATAACGTCGATGAAGTGGAGTAAGAGGGGAAAGAAACCATGTGATCCACACCGGTCAGGGATAAAAACTGCTGATTTCGGTACCATTCGGCCTTGATGCTAGGCTGGTGAGTTCAACGTCGCGGAGACAACAACGCTAGTGAGGAGAAAACAATCGTGGAGCACAGCAATGCTGTTGAAGTCCCTGGGTTTAAGACCCGCCTCTGGGTCAGATGACTGCCATTCGATGCGTGAATAAAGTCCGTCGCAAACGAGCGGTGGATGAGGACAGTACTATCGCGCACTAATCGAGTAGACTACTCCGCGTTTGGCTCTGGTGCTGCTACATGTAATAGCCCACCATGAGTACTCCGTAGACAATCTCCATATCCTACGCATCTCAGGAAACCCAAGCCTATGGTGAACCATGTTTACAAACTCTTGCTACAAAGCGGAGTGAGCACGGTTGGATTAAATCAGGCGAACTTTGTCAGGCTACAGCCTGATGAGCCATTCAAGGGTTGCAGCAGCGGCTGCAACGTGCCTGGATTGCCAGCGCAGCATCATTTCTCATTTTTCTTCACCCTCACCATGCGCCTGGATCGTGGAAACTTGTGGGGGGACCCGGTCCCAACAGGCAAGTTAGGGTCGATTGTACGAGTGGGGGGACGAACAGAGTGTGAGGCATTGCGGTGAACTTTCGGTCCACGATGCGCTAGTGTCCGGAAGATTTTGTAGGTTCCACTGTTTTGGTAATGGTTGTGTGGTCGGAGAGGTTGCATTTCGGCGTAAGATGCATTAGTTGCCGAAGAGCATCTTCCATACATCTGTAATCTTGCAGACCGCGGCGACTTAGGGGGGATGCATTGATGCCCTGTTGACCACGTCAATGGGTACATTGCATTAAAGACGAATATCTTCAGATTGCTAAGACCGATGTGTCCCCCCACTCTTGCGTCCACAAGCAATCTTGCCGAGGTAGTTATTGTATGTGAATCCTACTGGTAATTACTTTTGTTCGCAAGTCGACCCGACTGTGGCAAAAGCAGGGATTTCCGGCGATTTACATTCAGTTGCATCCATACTATTCTTCTCCAAATTTCTCGATTCCATATATGGGAACCCTGGTATGATGTTTTTGCAGCTGATGTAACTACTTGCAAGTTTGGTCGCGGGTGCACCTCGTCACGAGGACCCCCTATCTCACCAAGTGCTGTAGCCCCGTCATGGGTAGCTTAAAATGAAGCCGAGACTCATTCGTCGAAAATGCGCGGCCCGTATACGGACAAGACAGCATTTGTCGTCAATTTATTCACCCAAACTGAAGCTCTTGCTGCTCTTGATCATCAGATCGTGATGATTTGCGAATCACGCAGTGGCTCATGTTTCCTCAGTCAGTGTTCAAAACAACAATCAATCAGTAGTCAAACACAGTATTATTTCTATAATAATTAGTACCCATTACCAATATCAGACGATTAGGGCGATTCGGTAGCTTTGATCTCCCCCATATCGGCACTAATGCTCGCTTGGCAGCGATAGCAGCAAGTGCTGTCTTGCAACAAGCTGCCAACATGCTCCTGACCACATGCGCTAGCTTATGATATAGCCCATCAAACCAGATCGTCGGGCTCAAGTGCTAAGTAATCATATTGTCACTTTGCCCGCAACCAGCCAAGCAACTTAGTGCGGTGAGGAAAGAGAAAACAACCCGCAAGCTCCACATCATCATCGCGAGTGGATCTTCTAGCCACCGAGTCAGTACCGATGGATACTCTACCCCAGAACTTCAATGCCAAGAAGCACTACTTATCGGTTAATATACCTATGTTGATACAGAGACCCCTCTATTTACCCTTCAATCGTGCGTTTCCTCTGAATGACATCGACTCGGTTAAGCGCTATGCTGCAAGGGGAAGCTAGGTCATGGTTGAGAATATAGCGTTGTTCTCTCGATGCGTCGTCCTTCTTGAAATCTGATCTAAGAGATTATTACAGCAATCTAGTCCTCTTGTGGGCCCGGCGCATGCGGCGGCATTGAGAAGTTAAACTGGCGATTTAGCTCAACGTTCCTAACCAGCATCATCGTAGCGGCACTGCCGAGTGACACAAATTTCTCTTTCCTCGCCGCAAATTTCCAAGAGTGGGAACCAGAGTGAGGCCAATGTCATCTCCTCAACCTAGTTTTTCGGTTGATTGTATCTTTAGCGTGAGGGTGGAAGTTGTTGCAAGGAGGACCGGATCTATATATAACAATCGTTAGCCCGAACCGACACAATGTAGTAGCTTCCTGTAATAAGAGTACACATGTATTACATACACACTGTTCAAAGATTTTCTTGCTAAATTCTTCATTAGCAACTTCACCAGCAATTTACGATAGTCAAACCACACATGATCTTCAACATCGGTCCTATAGTGTCTGTTGAGGAGCGATAGAAGACATCTTCCGAAGAACACAAGGCCGCAAACTGATCTAGTTACACTCACTACGATCACCTCTACATAAGACCAAAATGTCAGACGTCAAACTCAAAGACGACAGCACCCCCTTTCGCTCATATTTGAGCAAGATTGAGGAGCTTCTAGAACATGTCGTCTTAAGTGCCAATGGCTCTTCAAGTCCTGTCTCTGCAGACCCACGTTCTATCACTCTTGCGAGCGCCTGGTATCAAGTTCTCGATGAGTTGTACGATGTTCCCAAAGTTCAAGAAGCCATGTCAAAGAGATTCCAAGAGTCACAGCAGAGGTCTGGCTACTCTGACATTACTGGGATTGTCGATCTTGACGTAAGACTAAGTCAACTGAGGTTAGTTAAGGACTCTTCAAAGTCCACATCTCGAAGATATAGCTTACACAACACTAACAAATGCTACAGGAAAAGAAAGGCTGAGCTCAAGGAGTTCATCACTCAAGTTGAAGCAGAACAGGGCTCTGTGATAGTAAGCTCCCAGGAGGTTACAAGGATAAAAAATGATATTCTAGCACAACTATAAGTTAAGCACCTAAGTTACAGTTCTATTCGTTTTAGAGGGTTATCTGGTTATGGTTTTGAAGCAAGTTTAAACATAACCTTATAAATTTACCAATGAAAACGTGGGAAGCTCATGATTGAGGATTTGATTCGTGCGACAGATCCAGTCAAACTCATCGAATAAAGTATTAATATCTCAGTAAAAAACATTACCACCAGATTTTCTTCACCCTAATCACTTACAACCACTCTTCCATCTGTTAATACCAATATTATCGTCCAATCTCTGAGTTGACCCGATTACAGGGTAGCCCGCACGATTGACCAATGTGGAGGCTAACCCTAAGCCTGAATTTCCCTCAAACCCTAGAGTTAGTTAGCAGCTTCATCTTACCTAAATTTACGTAAATAAATTTCAACGACGGGCCAACATCGTCAACAGCAGCCGACAGAAAAGTCGGCGCATCCGACGAAATGATGAGCGACGATGACATAAAGAGATTGGCACATGCAGATTACTGGAACGAGCGCTATGCGGTTTCCCAGAGCGAAGAACCCACGCATGAATGGTTCCGCACCTTTGATCAGCTTCTACCCTTCCTCGAACCCCGGCTCTTCCAGGTTCGCCCGGCTTCGACAAACCCACGTATACTTCATCTCGGCTCAGGCGACAGTGTATGTTTGAATCATTCCATGTATTTGATCAATGAGTAACTGACAGAAATGAGCAAAATTAGACCATACCACGAGATCTAGCAGAGCGGGGCTATCATGACCAGCTCTGCGTCGACTTCTCCCCTGTGGTGGTGGATCTCATGACACAAAGGCATGCCGACCTCAAGGGCATAGAGTGGAGACTTGCAGACGTTCGCGATATGAAAGATATCCCAGCCAAATCAATAGATGTTGCCTTTGATAAAGGCACTCTGGATGCTATGATACATGGCAACCCGTGGAGTCCCCCGCAAGATGTCCTAGACAATACGGCGGCATACATGCGAGAGGTGAGTGAAGATGATGTTTACAGAACCCGCAAGAGCCTGACGATGATCTAACCTGGTATTCTTCAGGTCTTTCGTGTACTAAAAGATGACGGCATGTTTCTGTACACTACATACCGCCCAAAGCATTTCGTTGTGCCTCGTCTCAACAGTCCAGGCGTAGAATGGAATATGGAAGTCGACGTTTTGGGAGGGGAGGCCAGCTTCCCGTATCACGCTTTTGTTCTAAGAAAAGGCACACCATAGACCACCGGAGAAGGCAGCTAATGGTATAGAAAACATGTCTGGCAATCGGGTACAATTCCTCTCTAATCTGGGTTGCAGTTGAGCTGCTCCTCGACTAACTGACAACTGCTCTTCCGTCCTCAAATGCTCAAAATACGCCCCGTATCAGAATTAGTGAGACGTCCAAGGTTTTAGAGGACGTCGATACCGGTACGCCTGGGAAAAAGGGGCAGACGTACTGAGAATGTTGCTGTTACCGTGATTTATGGTTTCGCCAACATCTCAGTCGTTGGAACCCCGGAGTTTTCATGGCCCGCAATGAGAGTTGCGAACAAGGTGGTATGATATGCAAGGGGGGCTCACATGGAATAGTTTTGATACTAAGCGAGCGCACGCTATGATCAAGATTGCAATAATACACATTCAACTACACGATGTTGAACATCTGATGAGCCCTCGGCTCTTGAAGAAACTCACCATCCATGATCCCATAAACGTACGCCTCCCCAACCAAGCGATAACACTCATACCCCTCTGTCTGTGGCCTCAATACAAAAGGAACACCACATCCAGACAGCACGACAACCTTATCCCCTACAGCCATATCCCCCGGCCCTACGCCAATCCGCCCATCCCGACAAAGAAACGGTCTCCGCCCATGATTCTTCTGCAAACACACAGCATAAGTAATCCAATCCTCGATATTGTTCATCTTCCCCGTCACCATAGCCCCCGCCGCAAAGTACGCATCCGCAGCCTGCTCCGGCTTGATATTCAACGGCCTTAGCATACGAGCTCCCAGCGTTACATGCCCCTGTCGTGTCGTCCCTACGATTCTCTGACCAATATCCGCCGTGCTATACACCCGTATCGATCTGCGGAATTGTCGGAGGGCTTCATCTCCAGCGCGTGTGCAGCCAAAGCCTCCGTTGTTCCCGGCTTGAGGCTCAATGTCGCAGACGGCGATCCGGGCGATGGCTGCTTCCGCAACTGAGCCCTTTTCCCACATGAGACGGATATCGCGTGACTGAGTGGCTTTCCTCCAGAGATATTGGATGTTTTGGATGAAATTGAGACATCCTTGGACCATCGTGACGGGGGAGCGGCCGGCAATGCCAGCGATGCTGGCGGCTGCTGTTGTTTCCACGACGTCGCTGACTATGGCGCCCTTGACGCTCAGGACATTTTGGTTCTCGAGCTCGAACCACGCTGTGCCTGCGTCACCTCCCGCTGTAAAGGGACGATCAACGTCGAGCGGTCGTGATGGTGGTCGACGTAGCGACTGTTGCCAGTCGGGAACCCATGAGGGTAGTCCAGCAGAGGCGGCCGATCGTTCTGCGGTGTCCTGGCATAGCAGCAGCAACTCCCAGTTCCCAGCCCTCAGCAACGCGTACATGGTCTCCTTGTATACCTCCTGCCAGCTCTTTGAGTATTGAGGCGTAATCCCCAGCATTCCGCTATCGTCTGCCAATCCCAACAAGCCGTAAACTCGATCCAAGGGGTTCCGCGACTCCAACGCATGAAGCATAGACGTTTGATCGTTGATAAACAGGTTGAAAAGCAGACTGGCCAGCGTAAACTCGATGTAGTCCTCCCCCTTGGACACGCGTGTGCTGATATAATTCTGCCGCTGCTGCAGCATAGTATATGCCTTTGTCCGCTCAAGTAACGGTTCGCCCAAGAGCACATTTCCGGTATTCCCTTCTAGCTTGACAATTTTAGTCATATACATCGCCAACACCTGTCGCCCACAAGCCTTCCCAGCAATCGTAAACTCTTCAACCCCCAAGACGTGCGATCCACAGCCGACCCATGCATTCCCCGAGACGACAAGCTCTTGCAGACACCACACACGCGTCCAATAATCCCGGTTCATCAAGCTAGTGTAAGCCTCCTGGAAGACAATCATAGCCTCGACTTCCTTGTTAGGCGGCAAGTTCTTATCCCGCTTCAGTGCCATCTTCACAAGACGCCTAGCGACGTTGGTGCCAACCTCGTGAGAGAGTTTGAGTTGCTGCTGGAGCGCCTCTTGAAAGGGCTGCTCGGCTAATTTCTGAGTATCCGGCTCCTTGGCTAAGGCCTTCAGTGCCTCCATGACGAAATCGCTGTTGTCGTATGCGGGGCCGAGCCAGATGAGAGCTGAGCGCGCGCTGCGGTAGATCTGAAGCATATGTTGGATTTGAATGCTCTTTTCCTCATGGTCCCATTGTTTGATGCAGATAGCGTCGGCCCAGACCGTAACTTGTTCGGTGCCGTGCTGTAAGTGAAGCAGCAGGCCGGCCAGATTCTGCGTCACAGTGAACGCGGTGCCGTTAACTTCGATAGTGGCCGGGTCCTCAGGACTACCCCAAGTGTAGGACAGAGCTATGTATGAAGGCGCATGGTTCATGTTGGCCTTGTCCAGGAAGCTTATGATCCGCGGCTGGTGGCCATCCTGACCATCATCGCATACCGACCGAGGCAAAATAGTCAAGAGGCGTATATCGCCAGCGCGACTGTTCAAGAGCTCATACTGAAAGTGTCTGTTCCACGTCTCTTCGACACTCATGGTGAGTCTATTGAGTATCACGCCCCCTCTTCTGTAAGCTCAGACTCCCACAACGAGGGGGCGTCTATCTCGACAGGAAATACCAAGATGAAGCGATGAAGAGGGAATGAGTTTCTTTGCATGGTCAATTAGGACATTTGACACATTTCAGGATTCCGTTTTATTCATTAAATCTTCTCAACCCGCATCAATAGCGTGGGCTTTCTGCGCGCAAAGCGGCTGTGCTGGGCAGATTCAGCTGCGGCTGAGCACATTGTGGCACGACGCCCGATCAATTTGCCCGGTGCCTAAATATTGTCTCGCCTATTCCGCCATCGTTAAAAAGCACCAATGTCTCATAAACTTTGGTCCCCGATTGATTCCGATGTGTCTCTAGATCTAATTCAACCTCGACCATGATTTCGACTTTGATCAAACTTGTGGAGAGTGATCTCGGTTTGTCCTAATCATGAAGGACAAAGAAAGAAAGAAAAAAGCATCGGATGAGTAAGACGCCAAGGTGGACGATATCGGCATCACTGTGCCGAGGAGCCGGGCAGCCTCTTCCTGTCCATGTCCTAAACGTGACAGGGATTAAATATGCCTTCCTAATTCCCTTGCTTGGCTTACCCTATAGAATCCAGGTTGACGTTTCGCCTCATTCTATCATGACCTACAAGAGCTTCGACGTTAATTGACATTGAACCCAGGGCATTTGAATCAAGAAACACGTTCGCTATTCTCGCCTCATTTGTAATTGAATTTCGTGCTTGAAGGCGAAAGTGATGCTTCAACTCTCTAACGCTTTCTGCACCAGGGAACGTCGGTTAAAGACAACCTGCAGATCGATGTGTCAGTGAATGCAACACTTCTTCCACATGTGCATACGTTGATTTCGTCCCATCATTTTCGGACTAAATTTTTTTTCTTAATACTCGTATAACGTATAGAGAGACGATGATCACTTTAGATAACCAGGATGATCAGGGTCCGGTGAGAAAAGTTCGCACTCGGCCGGATCATTGCATGAAATACCCTGGAACCGTGCATTTTTAAGGTGGAAGCAAGGTAATAAAATAAAGCACGTTGTTCCCCGCAGTTCTCCAACGTATCCGGTTGATCTTTTCTTAGTTCTTCCTAGTTTTCCGAACACTAGTGGGGAGTCAATCGGACTCGGAATTAGCATCCCGGGTCGTCGCTATAATACCGTCGTCGGTCTTACTCAACTCCTCCTGAGTTCCGTGTTCGAGCTCTACATGGGACTACTCTAAAGTGCGACCAATATGGGTCTCGGTCTTGTTGTCTATTGCTGTGGAGATATCGCGAGGTTGATAATTTATATCATGAAGATGAAGACAAGGTATTCGTGGTGGAGCGCCACGCATGTTAGATAAGCTTATCGGCCGTTTCAAGATACTCGTACTCTGTTAATCTTCTTTTTCGGTACTTTAGACGCCGTGGAGGCAATTTAGTGTCAGCCTCTTGCAAAATTGCATTCGTCCCAAAAGTGCCCCCTGATAGCTAAAGTGGGTGAGATGTAACGCAGTGGCATGCGGCGCAAGAAGCACAATGGACGACGAGACTTCAGCTGCAGAAACTACATGCCTCCTACACATCGCACATACTGCCAAGTGCGGACAAGTATGGACGAACATCTGTAACAAATGCGACGTTTGGCCAAGCACGACATCGGACGCCTTGATGGCGTGGACGGGAAGCTGGTGCATACCCTCGTCATTGGACTGTTTCAGCCTTGTACTCGAATTGAGATGATGATGGCGCCTGCGTTGAAGACATTCCATGCCGCGCGCGGCGGTAAAGACTGCTTATTCGCGACTGGAGCGCTTCCATTGCTTGGCGTGTCATTTTCGCCTTTAGGCTTCTCATGCCAAGCTGAGTGTCCTTGTAGATAGATGTCTGATTGCGCGGCAGCGGCATTAAATCGTCAAGAAGCCAGGGAAAACGAAGCTAGCACGTGTGTCAAGTTCCCACCATTGTCGATCCTGCGGTATTCCCCAGTCTACAGCATTATTTCGGAACCTAAATTTGGGATCCTTGTTGACTTTAATTTGCCGTGGTTGGACGACCAGGCGAATGAAGGAATGTAACGCCCTGTGCATAGGCAAATCCACAAATCCGATAATTTTTCTTGGCGTCTCGCTCACATGAAGTTATGTTTAAGCTGCGAGGAGAGAAGGAAGAAGGAAGAAGTCAGCAATTTTTCTGCGGCCACGTCTGGCCTGGGCAAACAATCCGGAACTACTTTTTTTGCTCTTCTCGCCCGTCAGCCCACTCCTTTTTCATACCTGCTGAAAGTTGAGTCAGCTGTCTCCGCTAAAGGATTGGACGAAGCCTGATGTGTCGGTGGTCAGCGTGGAATAGTGGCGTTTCAAGTTTGGTGCCATTGAACAGTGGCGTGCGCGCCGCCAATTTGTAACGGTGGCTCGCAGTGTCATTCCCCAACTGGGGACGAGGCTGGCGTTAGGGTCTCAATCAGGGTCCCCGTGTAGTTTTTGTGGGCAATTCGACAAGTTCAAACTCTCGTGAGCTTAATTTCTCCTCTTTGGCCATTGTCGTTTTGCAAAGTTGTGTCCATGTGTTGGCTTCATGGGCTGACGTCCGAGTTGAGCAATGCGTCTAATTAAGCTTGAAGCCGAGGGGCCGATTATGACAAGGGACGGGCTTGGCAGCTAAGAGTTTATGTCATGATGGCAAGGGAGACTAGACAAGTCTCAATTGAAGATCGAAGTCGTTCCAATCCTGTCCTGATTTCCAGGTCTGCGAAGGAGTGAGACAGCAATACTAACATTGGCTAGCCTGGTCCATTGGAATCAGACTTGGATTTAGAAAGGGACGGATTCCGGAGTGCAGAATGTCCTGTTCGCGATATCAGCCAATGAAGCAGGGGTGAGATCTGGTTTTGAATGTTGGCGCTGGGCGCTCATCATAGTACATGTAGTAGTGGAGATAACAACGCCAGCTGCTAAGGGAGTCCTTGGAAATACTCGTACCAGGTTGCGACCAGGATTACCTTAACCTGCTGTGACGCTGGTGCCATTATCGCCGTACCCGATACGCTCTAGTCAGCGATGGCTTTCGGCACTAACAGGGTTGTCGGTACTATGAATTGACACTACTAGTACCCCTGCAGATCCCGGTACCAGGCGGATAGTCAGGCCTGGCCACGCCTATGGGTTTCGAGAGCGGTGACTGTTGGTATGAGGCGCACGATAGCTTCATGTTGTACCAAGGACTATTGTTGAACTTTCAATTCGAAGTCTTGATGGCGCTCCATCTCTTTGTCCGGCGTCGCCTCGGCGGTTTGTAGTTCTGTTAGTAACACGACACACTCGCATTAAACACACACCTTGAGCACGGGTAAATACTAGTAAAGGCTTGGTATAGCTGTCAGCATCTTGGCTGTCAGGATTGCTGGATGAGAGCGAGCTTGTGGTCATCCAATCACACACGCCGGTTCGGCCATAATATTCGTGCCCGGTGCCTTTGCGTGGACCGGTGCTTTACCTGGTAGGTTGGGTGTCCTGGGTTGGGGCCCGCCCCTGTCCCGGGTGGGGTTTTTTTTTTTTTTTTTTTTTTTTTTTTTTTGGTCCCTAATCCTGGGCCAAACATGAGAGCAGCCCCCAGCGGCGACTGCCTGATTAGAAGTATACGCAGAGTGAGCTACTCGTACGTAACGAGGCTCTGACATGTAACATGCGATACTTCAGGAGGACGAGTTGGGAATTGAGGATTGGTGATGATGCGAATTTAGCACCCCACCGCCACTGTAGATCCGGGTTTGGGAAGCTGCGATACGTCGTGCTGCAGGTACCTTCCCAACGCAAGTTCCCACAGATTTCTCCCAAATTTTATATTTTGGACATTTCTTATAGGTCGCAGCCAGGATTCCAGGTAAGGTATGTACTTCCTTCTCTAACTTCCACTGTTTGCGGCTCCCCTGTGGCAGGCACTGTCGGCGGGAATGTCAGCTCTTTCCTTGTTGTTCACTCTAAGACACTCTAACACCCACTGTTCTTTCCGTATGCGGACTGTGGCTATTGTACGAGAGAGGCTATTGGTTGGCCTGCAAGTGGACAAGGTCTTGTACACGCAATCACGCTATCCGTAACAGCAGGAGCGCCTGGCTATCCTTCAGACACTTACTCCACCCATACTCGTACTAGAGTACTACTACTAGTAGTAGCAGTACTACGAGTAGGTAGGACAGTCTATCACAGCCAAAAGATCAGAATGAATTCAAGTCATACTTGGGAGGCGACACGATACAGCTGTCAGCGACTCATGAGCAGGGTACTCGTACCTGCATGTATGTATGGCACCATTGCCCTTTCGTAGTACCTTTGTGTCAGCGCTGTGACGGTGTTTCTCGTGGAGGAGACGGGACCCTAGTCACAGCCTCCCTTCTCCGTATAATAAAAATTAAGCTTCTCGGGCCCTTGCACGAGTACTAGTATCTGTAGTAAGCTTATACCCAAGTAGGGCCACTCACTGATAACGCTGTGGTCTTGGTTCCCGGACCCTGCATCACTCAGGCTGTTATTCGCACTCTCCTCGTACGAGTACTATTCCACTCTGCTGGTAAGATTTGTACCGTCTCCTGGTGGGCTGGTACTGGCTGGTCCGAGTACTGTGCTCACACTACTGCCTTGGCCTCGACTCTCATCTTGATGCCGCATGCGTCACGACACTTTGGTACTCTCTTGGCTTTTTGCTGTTCCCGTTGCTCTTTCTCTTACACGTACCCTTCCTTCCTTCTGAGTTCCACAGTCCCTTCCTTTCTTGATATTATTCTATTCTTCCCCTACCCTCCTCCTTCCATTCCTTTCTTTTGGTTCTTTCCCTTTTCTTTTAGTGCTACTACAATCTCACGATCAGATCATCCCGACTTCTCAACGGCCTTTGCGCTTCCATTCTTTTCTTCTCTTTCACTCCAAATGGTCTAACCTTTCAACCCGTGCGTATAACTCTTCATCTCGCGCCCGCCGCATGCTTTCGCCATGTGGGCTTTCATTGCCAGAGGACTACCCATCCTCGTGGCTACAATTTTCTTACTTGCTGTACTTCTCCGGACAATATTCCCCGGCGACGACCCTTACCGCTGCAAGGCAGTCGCCAATACTGGACAATGGCTTGACCGACCAGACAAGGACGGGAACCGCGACCCGTTCAAAAAATGGCAACCAGACGGCTGTATGTTCCACGACTACTCATCCGAAGATATTCGAAGATGCTTGCCCGACCGTAACATGGTCTTCAGCGGCGACTCAACATCTCGTCGGGCCGCCTATGGCATGGGCTGGAAAGTAAGTAACCCAGCATCTGATCGGGAGGCCTTGGAAAGTGGAGAAGAAATGACTAACAAATTTAACTGCAGCTCGAGAGAGCAGAGGCTAATTGGGACGTTGACCATCACTCGAGAAGCGACTCGTTTAATCTGACGTACCATGGAGTCAATATTATGCGATTCCACAATGTCTGGTTCCACGGTTATGGATACGAGAAGCAAAAAGAATTCATGGATCAGGTTCAGCGATACGTCTCCTTCAAATCTCACCCTGATGGTAACTACTCCAGCCCAGCTATCATGTACCTTACCCACGGCCCTTGGTACTCGCAGGATACCGATGAAAACGACGAACCATGGACCCGCGAGGAGGCCCTAGATCTGTACAAGGAGGCTTTCACCAACATATCCAAGGCGTTCGCCTACCAAGGTTCACATGATGTGGACATGTACACTGATCCAATGGACCCCGTCGAAGGCGTAGGCAACCAAGCATTCTATGTTGCCCCGATGCGGCCCATCTACACTGGCACCAAAAAGAGCAAGATTAAGGACATCGAACGGAGACGGGAATGGATGACCGAGCAGCGGAAGTTCATTGCCGAGCAAGAGGAAACTGCCAATATGAAGGTCATCTGGGCCATAGAGCCCATGTCTGAGGGGCAAAATCACTCCATCTTCGACCCCAAGGGCACGGGTATGCACGTCAACGACGACGTCAACGAGATCAAGGCGAGTCTCTTGCTCAATCTCCGCTGCAATGCCAAACTCGACCGCCAGAAGAGCTACCCTTACGAGCGCACTTGCTGCACTGACTACGGTGTCAAACCCCTAGTCCAGCTTGGAGCCGTGGCCGCCGCCATTCTGTATCTAGTTGCCTGCATCATCTTCTCGGCATACGATCTATTTGCTGGTCATGAAGAGCCGACCTGGAGTCTGCTAGACATGAAGCCCGGAATGTTTGCCATGGCGTTGCTCATGTGCTACTACTCTGACCGCACACAATTCATGGCCAAGGGCGCAAAGGTGTGGGTACTTACGGATTTCGCCGTCCTTTGTGGAATTTGCATCGTTATTGGGCTCGTCACCATTCGCCGCTCGCGCTCCAAGCCCAAGGGAGGCTACAAGGAGATTTCGGCAGAGGCTATGGAGCCTGTGGACGAGCCGTTCCTTTCCCGCGACCAGACAGACGAGTGGAAGGGCTGGATGCAGTTCATCATTCTCATCTACCACTTTACCAACGCCAGCATTCCGGCCGTTTACACTGTTGTTCGGGTGCTTGTCGCTGCCTACCTGTTCCAGACTGGATATGGACACACGCTGTTCTACCTGAACAAGGCGGACTTTGGCTTCAATCGAGCGGCCTCCGTCCTTCTCCGCTTGAATCTTCTCAGCTGCTCCCTGGCGTATGTCATGGACACAGACTATATGCTGTACTACTTTTCCCCGCTTGTCAGCTTCTGGTACCTCGTTGTCTACACTACCATGGCGGTCGGTCACAAAAAGTTTAACGGCGACATTCAGCTTGTGATTGCCAAGATTTGCATTTCCGCCATGATTGTGACAATTGTTACTCTTCTCACCCCTTTCCTCAGCTGGTTCTTCTGGGCTATCAATATTGTCTTCAAGATCCAGTGGGATTACGATGAGTGGTTTTACCGTGTCACCCTGGATATTTTCATTGTCTACATTGGCATGCTCATCGCTGTGGCCACCACGCAGATTCAGAATACCGTCAGACTCGGCCTTCGCGTTACTTTAGCCATCACCGGCATCGTGGTCATGGGCCAGTACTTCTGGAACGCAGCACACACCGACATTCCGACCTACAAGAAATGGCACCCCTTTATGGCGTATGCCCCTATCCTCGGGTGGATCGCCCTGCGAAACGTGTCCGGTCCCGTTCGAAACTTCCACTCCAAGGCCATGGCTTGGCTCGGCCGCTGTTCTTTGGAAACGTACACTCTGCAGTTTCATCTTTTGCTGGCCGCTGATACGCAAGGTGTCCTTGTCGTCGATGGCTTCTTTGGTGATGGAACTGTTCTCGGTGATCGCTGGAGGACTTTGATTATCATTGTGCCCATCTTCCTTTGGATTAGCTCGGCTACTGCCACAGCCACCAACAGCCTCGTCAAAGCTATCATGAAAATGCCACCGCCGACTATGGAGGATGAGATGCAGTCCAAGTTCCTAAGGACCATGAAGCGATGGATCACCCCGCCCATGTTGAAGATTGCAGGCATTCTCATGATCATGTGGCTCCTTAATATCCTAAGCCCTTCACACTTTGAAGGCCCGGCGCCGGACGGCTTCACACCTCACCGAGCCGACGATGCTGGTCATAGCGGCCCTCACACTCCGGGTGCGACTCCGGCGGCGACTCCCACTCCTCATTAAGCGAAATGAGGAGTTAATTGTACATAGCAGATTTTGTGAATATTCTTACGGCCTAATCACCCACTACAAGAGCTGCATTATACCCTATTTTACGGCCTATTGCTCTCTCAGAGGAGCCACATTATACCTCATTTACGGCCTGGTAATCTTACGGAGGAGCTATTTTAGAGATGAGCCACACTTCTCAATTGATCTTTTTGTTAACTAAGTATCGTTAATTTGAATTGAGCGTGCCCATAGTGACTGGTCTTTTGCTATTTAGGAAGGTGAGCTTCCCGTCAGCCCTATGTCGGCAGCCGGTACGGATGCTGTAAGGGGAAAAGCCCAACCCGGAAAGGAGTATGCATGCTCGGACTTCAGGCGTCAGCACAAGTAGCAGGACGCCAATAGTATCGTCTATCTTTAGCATCTTCGTGTGAATTGGGGTGTTCCTTTACCTGGCAAGATAAGCTCGTCTTGGGCGACTCCTGATCTATACGACCTCGCAAATAGTTGAACCCTGCGTTATCTTACAAATGACTCCTAATCTGCATAGCGGCACAGCATATACGATGTAGCTCATTCTAAAATCTGCAAAAGTCCTCCAGCCCTGTCAGGCCTGGACCCCTATTGATGATGGCAGGCGGAGAAGCTACCAGTGAGCTGTTGACGATGTCTACTACAAGCAGTCTGCAGGCGGCGTTCCCGCTACAGTCTGCATTGTCACTCTCGCCATGTCTCCTAATCGAGAAGGATACAGGATTGCAGGAAATTGTTCATTGAATTGATTACACACTCGCTTACAGACAACGGCGAGTCCTATAGGCATCGCCGTATACTTGTATCAGCACTTCGTATAATTCGGTAGATCGTGCTTATCGCAGCTCGCTAGCCTCTACATCCTCAGTCAAGTCATCGTTATATGTCGCATTATCAACCACATCTTCCCATACAATTTCTTCGTGCCCGGGCGTCCAGGGCTCCTTCATCCCAGGACGTACCCAGTGGCGGTAGTCGGAGGGTTCAAGGACCGGGCTGAATGAATTACCGGTCCATTCGAGGATAGAAGGGAAGTACCTGGTTGATCATACAGTCAGCAACTCATCAACTAAATAAATACAGGACGCTCAATTAGTGGTGGCCTTCTTACTCGTATCCGGGGCGCTTGCAATAAGCACTCTTATCATCGGCGTTCTCCTTGCATGCCCTTATCGAGTCAACTTTGCCCGGGCCCATGAGGCAGCTCCAGCCAGGCTCATTTGTGCATCCGGTCTTTTTACTGCAGTGTGTTGAGTAGGGGACGACGGTGAAGCAGCAGTAGGTGTCGTAGTTCTCGGGGCAGAGCGGGTACGCGTAGTCTGCTTCACCGGGGAAGACGGCGTCGGGTGGGGGACCTTGGGCGGTGGTGAAGGGGGTGAGGATGGATGTCAGGAGGAGGGTTGAGAAGTGCATTCTGATGATGGGGGCTCAGATGGCGGTGTTGATGGATAAGAGTGATTATGATGGGATAGGAAGTGTGTTGAGTTGGCAAACGTGAGGCTTTGCGATGCGTGAGAAAAGAGAGAGGGATGGAGGTTTAGGTGAAGTGGGGTGACCAGTTGGGCTCAGTCAGGATGCTTCAGAGCTGGAAATGCTGCGCCCCAGAGGGCCTCGGCCTCTTCCATCTGACAGGGCTTGTGCTCCAGGGATCATGGTTCTTGAATGCTTGGCAGATATGTTCATTCATTTCCTAGTTCACAGTCTATATGAAATTTGACTTCATAATTCGAGAAAAAAAAAAGACGAAAAAAAAGAAAAGAGATATTTTTGCGCGTCCAAGAGCTTCACACAAGATGAAACAAGCTGTAATGCTGGGTCAAGCGGCCAAGAGACGCCGTCCCATGATGAGCTAACAGGGAACCGGTCTAGGCGATGAGATTTAAACCGGCAATCTCTCCTCCGACCAATATTGGCACTATCGTAAACAACTACATGTACCTTAAAAGCCATCTAGGGCCATCCGCACAACTAAAAACAAAAGCCGTAACGAAGCTAATTAGAGACCCGGAAACCAGGAACGGGACCAAGCCTGCTAGGCTCCGCTGAGAGCTCGCTTTAATTCCGCCTATGAGATAGCACTGGTAATACCCCAGGCTCATGGCCAAGTGTGCATAATAGTAGATCCACCAATCACGGCATTCGAGATGTGAAACTCCACGGCAGAGACGGCAGGGCTTTGCAGAGTTGGGGAATATGGTTGTTTTAGATTAAATGCTCCGAGACTAATTAGTATGTTCCTAAGTGCTTGGGATGGAGCTATAAGTAGCTGGGAAACATCTTGTAAAACGAAGGCAGTCTTGGCCAACCTTTACTAGTTGAAACATCTTCCAGCGTCAGTCATCATGAAGTCAGTTTTTATCGCTACTGGGGCATTCGCCTCAACGGTCCTAGCAGCCAGTCGGACTTCAGCTCCAGAGGGTTGTGTGACCGTCTCTCAAAATGGCGGCGACTACGGAACGGTTCAGGCCGCTGTCGATGCGCTCCCTACAGATGACTCCGGCGTCCAATGCATCTTCATCGAGTCGGGCACTTACAACGAACAAGTCCTCGTTTCGGAACGCTCTGCCTCTCAGTTCAATGTCTACGGCTACACGGAAGACGACACCTCTGTCGGTGGGAACAGCGTCACCATTGTATATGGCCTCTCGCAGAATGACGGGCTTAGCAACGATGAGACTGCCACTCTTAGAGTGAAGGCGGCTAACTTCCGTCTGTACAATGTCAATGTCGAGAATTCATATGGCGAAGGAAGTCAGGCCGTTGCTATATCTGCCTACTCAGACAGTGGCTTCTACGGCTCGTCTATGGTCGGCTTCCAGGACACTCTTCTCGCAAATGAAGGCTACCAGATCTACCTTGACTCGACAATCGTCGGAGCCACCGACTTCATCTTCGGACAGCGCGCCGCCGCCTGGTTCGAAGGCTGCGACATCCAATGCGTAGACAAGAGCATCGGCTACGTCACCGCCCACGGCCGCGACAGCGACGACAGCAACTCCCAATACGTTTTCGAATCATGCACCGTCCGCGCAGCCGAAGGCGACAGCACGCCCGCCGGGGCCTACTTCCTGGGCCGTCCCTGGAGAGACTACGCCCACGTCGTGTTCCAGAACTCGGAATTGAGCGAGGTGATTAACGAGGCGGGCTGGAAGTCTTGGAATGATGAGCAGGATACGAGTAATGTGTTTTACGGGGAGTATCAGAATACGGGGCCGGGGGCGGAGGGAAGTAGGGTGGACTTTGCGACGCAGCTTGATGGTGCGGTGGCTATTGGGGATGTTTTGGGGAGTTATGAGGGTGCTGGGTGGTTTGATGCTAGTTACTATGCTGGTAATGGCGCTGATGTTGGGAGCTCCTAAACTGATAGTTGGGATGGAGCGGAGCGCGTGTGAGCCGTGAATAGCATCCTGTATGTTTTTGAATAGCTCACAAAAGTGATTAAATAGCTGGGAAACTTTTTGCTCTGTGCAGCGAAAGAACAATTTGCCTTACATCAACTTTGCCTGTGTCAATGTCAAAATTTACAAATCTTTCGTCCGTTCCTCCGAAGCAGCTATCCATTTCCTCAGCTCTGACTCTCGTCTAGCCCTTAGTCCCACCTTGAACGGCTTAGGATCTGTAGTCAAAGACGTTGGGTTCGAGTTGCACTCAATCGCATCCATGATCGGACGGTCAGCTGGATCTTGAGCAGGCAGGATTTCGAATGCCGTGATTAGTCTGATGTATGCGGTATATAGCTCGCGGTTTGCAAGATGAGAGCCTGCGCACATTCTCGAGCCAGCGCCGTAGCCGTAATGTGGTGTGCCTGTTTCTGAATCATTCATGTAGCGTTCGGGGATGAACGAGTATGGGTCTTTGAATCGCTCCTCGTCGTAGTCGGCAGCGTAGGCATTCTGATTCATCGTGTTAGTTGATGGCTAAAATGTGGAGGGAAGTATCGAGGGAAGTTTACCATGAAGAACGTCGTACCAGCAGGAATGACGGAATTATTGTAGGGAATATCTCTGATGCTCTTCCGAGGTAGGCAGATGGGGATAACTGTCCAGTACCGTAGAGTCTCCTTAACCATGGCCGTGATGTACGGGACCTTCTCTTCTAACAGGCATTTCTCCCATGCTTCTCCATCTGGATATACCTCCTCGATGGCTCTCAATGCTTTTTCTTGAACAGCCTGCCCCTGTGTTGTGGATAAAAAGGCCATGTGCATGATCAAGTTGCCAGGGACGGTGTCCAGCCCCGCAGACACCATTGTTAGGCAGATTGATTTGATCTCGGCTGTCAGCCACAGTTAGTGAAAAGAAATTCAGATAAGTAGCAGGATCAGCCCACCTAGGTTCAGTTTAGCCTCAGGGTCTTTAAGGATGTTACCAGTGATACACGGCTTATCCGTCCCTTCCTCGATGCGCTGCTTCAAGTCATTAAGCAGGTCAGTCAAGTACTTGTCTCTTCGTAGCCGAAACTCCTCAGCGGAAGAGTTCTGCTTATTCCACAAACGCAACATGGGAACATAATCCTGCCAATTGTTGCTTGTCGATCGGAAGTTAGAAATCTCCCGCTCGACGTGGGTAATCTCCTTGAGCAGCTCGCTGTCGACATTGCCGCCAATCCGACAGCCGTAGTTCAGAGTGAGGGACGTATTCAGCGCAAATCGGGCAAAGTACGGACTAGGGTCGATATCCTGACTGCCATTCTTGCAGTCATCGAGAAGCTCTTTGATGCTTGCCGTTGATTCCAGATCCAGAATAGGCATGTATGATTGAGTTGCGGGTCGGTTCAGCGCCGTAGCCGCTGCTTTCCGGCGGTTTTTGCACGAATCATCCCAAGGGGAAGTACCGATAGTGAAGCCCTGGGATGAGGATACCACAGAGTGGAAGGTGTGGAAGGTAGGACGAGAGATGAGTGTCGATTGATGGGTGATCCAGAAGTACTTGACAGCTTCATAAGAATTGACAAATATCACGCGCTGGAAATTGATTTAGTATTCATTTCATACAAGAGCTTGGGGTTATTTGGGGAAGCGCACCTGGTTCCCTAGACGGGTCTGGAACACTGGTCCGTATTTCGCAGCCCATTTCTGCGCGACTCGAGCATGATCGGTCCCCAGCTGAATCAAGTTGCCGAAAATGGGGACGCCGGGAATCTCGGGTAGGTTCTTGATTTTTGGGACATCGGTCGCGTAAAATAGCCAACTAAGGGCGTAGAAAGCGACGGCGACGATGGCAAGATTGACGAATAGAGACATGATGGGACTTGTTCTCGATGAGATGACCACCCCAAAGCCTTCATGGATGAAGAATCAAGGCTAGAAGAGAAATGTCCTAGGTAGTGTGGGGTTTTTGGATGCTAGTTGAATTTAAATACATTCTCAAGGTCGCATCCGAGGGAAGCCGGCGGTTGCCTTGGTTGATGTGAAGGGACTCGTCATTAGACGTCCAACGTTGTAGTTGCCCGCATGCCCTGCCGGAAGTCTTGCAACCCTAGATGTGGCCGTGCCGTCGCTTTACAGCAGGTCAACACTTAGACCAGTAGATATTTTGGGGATCTAATGCAATGCTCATGATTGGATCCAGAGGATTCAGACGAGAAGTAGACGGGGGAGCTGGGCAGCTTTATGTAGTTTGCTGAAGGAACGGTATAGACTTTAATAGCCTCGCAATCTATTTTCACATCCAACTCCTACGACGATTCGAAATCGACCGACTCTAATGACGCTTAACAAAATTATCAGACTGCTGACGACTCTTCCACATGAAAAGGTATTGGAAATTGCCAAGAGTATTCCATCAGCGTGTAAGTAGTAGGCCTCCATCCGTTTCTCCCCCGCGATCCCCGCTTCGGCTGATCGGCAGTTATGCTAGCGCCTGGGTCACATCACGCGAGTAGATCCTTGCGTAATGATTGTCATCAATAAAGCTCGTTCGTTCCCATTGTTGACTGCATAAATCATGGCACAAGGGCCGATCTGCAAATAACTTCCGAAATTCCGAAATTCCAGTCTAAATGCAACTATGCTCATTCAAATCTAGGCCTTCAACCAGACCCCTGAAGCAGTCGGCCATTGATGGCTGTCAATATCAAATAAATCGTATCCAGCGTCGGCGTAGCCAACCCCAAGGCCTTCCCTTTCTTATACGGCGTGCCCAAGATAATGTCCACCTCCATCGGTCTACCAGCCCTATAGTCCGTCTGCATACTGCTATAAATCGGAGGCATCCCCAGCACTTTCTCAATCAGTCTGTCAGCCAGATCGTACTCAAGAGGTACGCCGCACCCCTTCGCTACGTCGATAACTTCGTGCATCAGCTTTTTCGTCATCTCTGTAGCTCCTTCCGAAGAGGCGAGCCATGACTGAACATCTAGAAGGGTGAGCGTGGCGAGGGAGTTCCAGGCGGCGTTCCAAACGACTTTTTCCCAGCGCTGCACTTGAATGTTGTCTACCCGCTCATTGGGTGTGTTTCCAGCGCAGAGAAGGCTTGAAAAGCAGGAGATGCCTTCTTCATCTCCTATTGTGTCGGTATCTCTTCCTTCGTAAAGGCCAAACTGAAAGTTCTCACTCCTCTTCTGGGTAAAAACCCCGGGTTCAGTCTGTAGGGCGCCCGTCCATGCCTGGTAGAATTAGCACGGTCTTATTATTTGCAAAAGTCTCAATCTGACTTACCACACACGAGATGATTGTCAACTTTGGGAAGGCTTCGCGGAAGGGCTCCTCGTTCCCGACGCCGTTCTGGATAATGACCAGAGTCGAGGTCTTCTCGTCAATCGCTGGAGCAATCTGGGCAGGTGTAGAGTCTTGACTTATGGCTTTGTGAGCGCAGATGATATAGTCAAAGGTCATTCCGGCCTCGGCAGCATTCCGCAAGACTTCTCAAGTTAGGAATCCATTAAGGTTATGATGGGCTCATGAACCGACTTACCCTTGTGCGGGTGGACAATGTGATTGCCGTGGTTTTCGCTCTGGATGATCATGCCATTCTGCTTCACCTGATCATAGTTTGACCTCGCAATAACACTGAGGCGTACATTGTCTGATTTGCTGAGAATGAAGCTGTAGAACGAGCCAATGCTAGAGGGGCCGTGTTAGTCAACCGTAGCCAGGGTGCTTCCCAAGAGCACTAGGAGTATGTGTGTGACCTACGCCCCAAGCCCATACACTAGCACATCAATGGGAGACTGAACTTGCGTAGACATGGCGAATCTTGAACGAATTTGAAGATATTATTCTGATTTGAGATTAAGAACCTCCATCTTGTAGCTTGGCCCTTTTCCGATGCGGATATAGCAGCCGGCGGGGCAGCGGCGATGACCCACTTAAACGTGCCGATATCGTACCCGGCGCCGTGTCCGGTCTTCGGATAAGGTGATATAGCCGGCCGATTTCTGGAGATATAACGAGCTGGTAAGATAGCTGATTACGGTGATAATAATTTTTAGAACAGTAGGCGACATTACTGAGAGGTTAAACTTGATAACCAAAAGAATTCCTCCAGTTTTGAGATGCTTGAGATCCCTTTCCCGCATCTTTTAATTTAGGTATCATTTCTACAGCGAAATGTTTGATAGAAGCTTGATTTGGGAGTTTTCCCTTGCTTATGATATTTTTCAAGACTTTCACGGAGATGGAGCAGGGATATAGTCATCACCAGTGGAAGAACAGAGAGATTTAGTCGCAGCTAGAAACCCTTCTGCCTTTCCTTGCAGTCGGCAAATCGGTTCGCTTTTTCAAGCGTCTCGAAAGAAACATGAGCTGTGACAAATAGTCAAATTTGCACTTTTCAGTCTTTGGAGGCACATGGAGGGATTAGCAGATCCAATAGGCATTAGCTTCACTTTCGAGGGCCCAATCGGCGACCTAGTTCCACGCTTACCAGCCCCTTAACCAACATGCATATGTGCATCACAGCAAGTTTAGTCTCGTCCGGGGTGATGGTGTGGTGAGGACCAGAACATCTCGTAGAGACAAAGGATTGCTGTGAAACTAGACAGACCGAAAGTGCAACTCGGTCTTTCTTTGTGTTGAGGGAAAAACAATTGACACCTATGAGATCCGTTCTATTCAAAACTGTTGGAGTGTTAAACTCCAAAACCTCCTCGTCTATACTCTAAACCACCTATATCACGTCTAAAACACAAGCCCTCCGCCATCAACAACAATATCCTCCCCATTCACATACTTCCCCGCCCTACTAACCAACATCACCACCACCCCCGCCACCTCCTCCGGCAATCCCATCCTCCCCATCGGATTCCTCCCACACCAAACCTCCCTCGCACTCCTCAACCCCTCCCCCTCATTCAACACCGTATCCATATACCCCGGACTCACACTATTCACCGTAATCCCATACCTCGCCCACTCTGCCGCCAGACTCGATTTCAGATTCACAAGCGCCGCTTTACTCGCGTTGTAGGCAGATTGGGGCTGCGGGTAGTTGACGCGGTGGGCCGAGATGCTGGCTGTGAAGATGATGCGGCCGCCGGTGGATTGTTTGACCATCTGGCGCGCGCAGGCTTGGGCGCAGATGAAGCTACCGGTGGTGTTAACGTCGAGAATTTTTCGGAATTGAGAAGCAGGCATGTCCAGAGAGTGATCGCAGCCTACTATGCCCGCGAAACAAAGCAAAACGTCCACACTGCCCAACTCTTGACTGGTTTCCTCCACAGCTTTCCCAACCTGCTCCTCATCCGTAACATCAACCTCCTTCACATTAATCTTGGCCTCGGGAAACTCCTCTTTCAATTTGTTGACACGTTCTGTTGCGGTTTGTACGCCTAGGTCGAAGAGCAAGAGGCCTTGGAGACCGTGTTGGAGGAGTGCGCGAGATACGGTTAGGCCGATTGTGCCGGTGCCGCCGGTGACAATGGCGTTGCCGGTGATGGCGAAGCGGCCGGCGGCAGAATCAAAGTCTGGTGTTGCATAAGATGAATCCGGGGCAGACGGATGGGTGGATGGGTTGGAGAGGGTCATGTGCGGGATGGAGCGGTTGACGAGGGCGTCGCGGGCGGCTTGGGATTCGGCCATGATGGGGGAATTGGGAGGGACTTGAGTGTGAAAGATGAAGAAAAGTCACGATGTGGTGGTGTTGGTGTTGAGGGGTTGTTTTGCATGTCTTATACGGAGTAGAAAAAGTTAATGAGGAGCATGAGTTGGTGTCGTAGTGCTGCCCCGCGATCCGGAGCACTGTCATCCGTTTTGGTGGGCCTTTCCGCAATAATCGGCAGACAGGTTGCCGATGTAATCACATATCTAGACGGCTCCCCAGTGGCTCTCATCGGATTCTAATACTTTCTCATAAGACTTAAGGGGAGATAAAGTTGCTGCTGGACTTGGCACCCTTGATAGAAACTAGCCAATTTAAGGTAAGTAGTAGTACCAGTATAAACTGGTTGAAGAACAAAGACGGATGACGGGAAGATGATTACGATTTGATTATATAATAACGCTAGATATACAAAATGCCCACAAACATAACAACATCAACTTTTGATAGGCAAAAAAGACAATGGATCAGTTGGCTGGATCCTCGGCAGCCCGTACACGAGCACCCCGCCTGGTGACCCAGTGCACCGGGTTATACCACTGGAACTTGTTCTCATCAATCTTCTTCTCATCTTGGCCGATATCTCCGCCAATGACGCGGCCCTTGACACCCTGCTGGACTTCGTCGAGGTGGTAGTTGGTCATGCACAGACACGCGATAATGACGGGCGCACATACACACACACAGATGGTGAGCAGGGTTGTCATGGTCTCCTGGTAGGCGCGGTTGACGGCTAGACGCTCAGGGCTGCCCACTTCGTAACCGAGGGCAACTTCGATGTCGCCGTAGATGGCAAAGGCCTGGTCCTTTTCGGATTCGGGGAGGTACTCGGTCAGCTTGGCGGGGATGAGACGGCCCCAAACAGCACCGCTAATGGCTGAACCGATGGCTCCTCCAACGCTGATGAGAGTCAGGAACATGGCGGTGGCGGTACCGACGTTCTGGTGACCGGCGCTGGCTTGGACACCGACTTGGGCAGGCACGTTGACCATGCCGCCCGCGAAACCGATGAGGATTTGAGTGCCGATAATGGCGGAGATGGGCGCGTCGTCGGTGCGATACTTGGTCATGAGGCCCATGCCGAGCATGTACAGACAGGCACCAGACGTCATCCACCACTTGTAGCGGTTGGTGAACTTGATGCAGAGGGAGACGAGGACGGAAGAAACACTGGAGGAGAGACTGAAGATGTTCTGGATGTAACTCGCCGAGGGGACGCTGAGGGCTCGGACGACGAGCAGGTAGGAGTAGAAGTAAGGCTGCACAGAGAGGTAGAAGGCCACTACAAAGGTCAGTTAACCCATGTCGGAGAATGGGAGGTACTGGAACAAAAATTAAGACTTACTAAAGTAGAACAGGGCGAGTATCATACCCGCAGCAAAAGTACGCGACTTGAACAGATGCAGGGGGATGATGGGGTAAGGAGATGTGTTCTCGGTGATGCGGCGCACAGCGCCCGTGAAGTTGCGCTTCCTGGCGAAGCGAGTGATGCTCTCCCAGAAGGGGAAGATGACCAACAGGATGGCTCCAATGGTGACCATGGCAATAATGTCAGGGTTGGACCAGCCGCCTACGGTGGTAGCAGCGATGGTGCAAGGGATGAGGACGAGGGAAAAGCCGCCGCTAAGGAGGATGATACCGCCAATGTCCAGCTCCCTCCATAGGTTCCCAAGCACGCTCAATACACCTCCTTTCAAGACGCCGCGACCAGGCGGGGCAACGCCCATCTTCTTGGCTTTGCGACCATTGAGGATGAGAGAGATGAGCAGTGGCAAGAAAGCGACAGGCAGAATAATAGCCCACATTCCGTATGCCCAACGCCAGGAGCCGGAGGAGTTCATAATGCCGACACCGATGTGGCTACCGATCCAGGTAGTGACGAGGAAGGGGGTGTCCGGGAGGGAGGAGAAGAGGGCGCGGTTGGACAGATCGCTGGAGTCGGCGATGAAGATCTGCTGGAGGGTCTGTAGACCGGTGGAACCAGCCGAGTAGAAGATCTGGGCGGCGGCAAAGCTCTGAGCGTTTTGGGAGGCGGCCATTTGGATGTAGCCAAGAGTGAAGACGCCGACGCAGAAGCAGAATGCCTCGAGACGGCCAAAGACATCGGCGATTTTGGCGATAGGAGGTTTGACGACGGCTGACAGTTGACATTAGAGTATGGACAGGAGAGGAGAAACACTTTCTTACGAAAAAGACATACCGTTGATGACACCTTGAACAACGCCAATGGTGGAGACGAGCGAATGGGTCGAGAAAGAGCTGGTGACAAAAGGCTGGACGGAGATGGTAACCTGGCCCTCGAGAGAGGTGACAATGGCCATGACCATGATACCGCAATAGGCGGCAATGAGACCGCGCTTGGTCCATGTCATGGAGATGGCCTCGATGGCCTTGACACCGTCCTGGGTAGACTCGTTGGAGGAGGCATTGTCGAATTCGCTGCGGGGGGTGTCGCTGTCGACGTGGTTATCCTTGTCGTGGCCGAGCGTGTCGTTGTTGGGACTGATGTTGCCCGTCTCCTTGTCGTGGACGGCATGATGGCCCTCTTCCTCTTGCGGGTGTGGGGAATCTGACGAGTGGCGATCCATGGCCATTGCGATTGCGATTGCGATTGCGATTGCGATTGCGATTGCGATGGCGAGACACACAGAGCGCCTGGTGGTGGTGGTGGTGGTTGGAGGGAGGACAGAGACAGAGACAGAGACAGACAGGGAGGAATGGAGAGAGTGAGAGAGTCGGGGATCACCACGATGTTGTCGCACGACGACCACGTTGTTGTCGACGGGGGGAGGGGGTTGGAGGAGGGAGAGGGACTGTTATGAAGAAACGTGGACGTGGAATTGGACTGAGTGAGACTGGGTTTGGCACCAAAGAAGAAAATGTCGAAAAAAGCTAGATCGAGTCGGCCCGCAGAAAGTGGAAAGTGAGGGAGGACCAAAAAAGGGTCCGAGTTGCTGGAATGTGGAGATGTGGGCGATCCTTCGGGGGACGCGATCGTCTTGTGATTGGTCCCAGATGATCAGATTACGGCGCGGCGACCCGATAACAGTGGGCATTTACAGGCTGGGAGTGATGGATTACAGGGCATCCATCGCTATCTTGTGCCTGAGTTGTAGCTGGTGCTGGTGCTGGTGCTACATAATCTTATCAATCGAAGGCAGGGTCAAGCCAGCCAGCCACGGCGAAACCAAGTGGAACCTAGCATTAGTCTATGATGAGGATGAATACGATTTAGTAGTTGTTCACATGTAGGATGAAGCCACTCAGCACTGTTATTAATTTCTTTTGTTGTGGGAGATTGACAAGGCGTGGCTTGTTATTAAGAAGATTACACTGGTGAGCTTGTTATAGTGACGTGCTTAAACGCGATAAGCTGAGGTGGGTGGTAAGGTAATAATAATGGAAACAAAGTTCAAGGTGCCTGGCCACTGAAAGTCTGCGGTGGATGTGGCGCCGAATGAGAGTGTGAGGCCTGGCTGATGGTGTTCTCCGTAAGAACTGTAAGGTATGTAATGTTCACCCTTTCGGAAGCATGCAGCAGCTTTCCAGTTTGACATACACTAAGGTAACACAAAATCATCATCACTCTATTGTTTCCCTCGACCTGGTGCGCGGAGTTTGTGTTAGTCTTGCTCGTGACTGTAACTATTATTATAAGATATAAGGTAGGTAGTATATAATTTAGTAGTAACCTGTGCTTCATTCGAGTCCGGTTTCGGCCTGAGCGAAGACCAAAACAGAAACAGAAACAGACAGCAGCATGAAAATTGAAAAAAGCCACAATGGACTCCAGCGGATATCGCTGATGGTTACAGTGGGCCTCTGTTAACCACAGTGGGCCTCACTCCCGCTAGCGCAAGGCTCCAGCGCTCGGAATCCCCGTGAAGCCCTGTGGATTCCCTTTTCGCGGCGTGGTTCAGTTCATCCCTGTAATCCAATCACAGCCGCCCAGCTCTACGCATTTGGCCTCCAATTGGACTTGCTCGATTAAAATGGATTGGCCATCACGTCTAAGAAAATACTACTAGCACTGAGTAGTAAAGTGCTAGTAACTGTGCCCTTTTTTTTTCTTCCGAAAAAACCTGGAATGCACATCATAACGCTTTCTCTTACTATGACTAACATTTTTCTCGTGTCGTACGACCCTGTCATCCTCACTGGAAGGATTCGGTTGTCCCTGCACGCTGACTAGTCCCACCAGTGGCGGTCTAACTTGTTATCTAATCTTGATCTGATAAGGACAAGATCAAGACCCTAATCTTACACCTCCACATCAAAGTGTCAGCTACCTTATTAGGAGAAAGAATATTCCAAAAAAGTTACAAATTAATCATGGCTACGTACATGGTATTTTCCCCAAGTCGTCATTCTACTACCACCAAACGAGGACAGCATGAGAGAACCAGAAACGAACCGCACTTTACACTATTAGCCTTGACCAGAGCCAAGAGGCAAATTCTTCGTGACAGATTGACAGACTCATTGAAGAAATAGTTAGAAGTTCTTTGAAGTGGATGCCATTGCCAATTTTATACGGTGTCATTGTACAATAGAATACATACTAGGCTGCAGTAGAAAGCGCGGTCTAAAAGCCGAAAGTGACCACCCGACATAGACACCCATAAGGCTATGGAATGGACTTTTTTTAGTATCACAAGAGAATATGGCTGTACTTACGAGGATATCTCTTTAGGCTCTCCAAACAGAGATAGGCGAGGAAGGCTTTCCAAACAAAAAAAAAAGGTTATGAGATTCCAAGCTATGAAACTAAATGCAACTGTAGAACTAAAGGAAAATGCCGGATCCAAACCATTAGACACGGTGGAAATGGCGAGGCGGCCTGAGACCACTAGAAACACCAAGGCCATCAGACGTGCAGAGTGTGGTCTTCTGTCTGAAAAGAAGGATCTATCATTCGGTGACAGACCCGAGCGGAGCTTCGTAAGTTGGGGTCTAGGACCAACATGTGCTGCAGCAGAAAGTCACGAAGATTGCGCTCTGCGGGCCCCCCATGAATCAACTTATCTTCCAGATACTTCCTGACCCTCTGACCCCAAGAAAGAACCTCAGATCCCAGAAACAATTGCTCATAAAACTCGGGGAGTCCAAAAGCGAGTTCGCACGATGTGACGCCAAGAGACCAGATATCAACGGCGGCGGTGTAGGGGCTCCCTCCCTGGGGCGATGGAGCCTCTGGTGCAAGGTATAGTTCCGTACCGCACCGCGTTTGCATATCGACTCTGTCGCGCGATACCCCAAAATCTCCTAATTTGACGTGAATCATCACTCCCCTAATTCGACGCTGGACAAGAATGTTGGCAGGTTTGATGTCTCTATGCGCGACTGGCGGGTTGCCTTCATGCATATATACCAGAGCGGCGAGCGCTTGGCGAAGGATTTCCACTGTCTCTACGCATGTGATGTCCTTGTGGCATTCAAGAGATCCGCCTGGGGCATACTCAAGGTACAACATTGGTTTCGGATACCCCTGGTATCCCAAACTGCGTACGATGTGAGGCTATTGTCGTCATTAGGGATAGACAACCGATTGATAAACGGATGCAGGGCATACCTACATGGCGCATTCTCATCATGATGCGGCCCTCTCTGTCCCACGCCTCCTGGTTCCAAGGTTGCCGGTTCGAATAAACCCGTCCCTGCGACTCGCCCTGGCTCTGGGCGGTAGCATATGCCTGGATAGGGATTTTCACGACCCAAACGCTTCCTGTGCTCACGTCCCACTCTCGAATCGCCATTCCAAAGGCCCCTGAACCAAGCAACGTCCTAATCAGAATTTCACCGCTTTTGATTTCGTCAACTATTTGGGTGGGCTGAGGCCCCTCTTTGAACAATCTGGGGGCCATAAGGTCACTTATAGATATCCCCAACCCCTGGCGGAACCTGCTGACTTCGCTGATGTATGCTGGGCAAGTAATATCTTGAGGTGGGACTTGAACCCGAAGCCTAGTAGCCTCTCCCACATGAATGATAATCTTGCTCATCTTCTGGGCAACGGTGTGACCGCCAACAATCCATTCGAAACCGCGTCGAAAGCCAAGGCCTTCGCCTATGTAAGTGACTTGGGTTCCCTTGAGGGACCCCAAGTCTCGAACAACCAGACGATTTTCGTCGTCAAAGGTCAGAGTGAAATGCAAGTCTGAGACGCCATCAGTGTTCAGAACAAAATCACAGTTCGGGCTGGAGCCAAAGATAAATCCTTGGTCAGTCTGTGGTATGTCGTTGAAACGGAGGGTAAGGTCCAGCGGTTGATGGATGGGTTGTGATGTGTAATCGGAGTTGCTTCCAGTCGCAGGCGCTACATTGCCAGAAGATGTGTCAAGGGCCTTCAAGAACGCAATAACACCGCTGTGTTCCATTGAGCATGTAAGGAGAAACAGAATGGAGGCGAGGGGAAGTGTGTGAAATATCAAGATTCTTTTGTCTGTCGTGGGTATGACCTTTACTTTATAGAAGTAGCGAAGCCTGAAGCAAAGCAAATAACACATGAGGATGAATTAGATGTGGTACATATTCCAAGCTGGTACTTTTCAATCACATGTAACAGGACTTAGATCAACTGTTTCTACTCTTTGGATTCATCCAAGGCACTCAAGAACGCTCCAAGTGGCTTCAGGATACCAGTGACCTACGCAGGCTTGACTCAGAGGGACGCGAAATTCAGGGCGCGAACGAGGTCTCAAGCTGAGCCAAGCGGTAACGTGAGCGGTAACGTTCATCATCGCTGGTCAGCGTTTGCAGAAGCTAGAGCCACAGCGTCCAGACAGAGAGCCTAGTTTCTAGTGTGACCTATCTCAAGTGTTCAGCCTCAAACGACAGATTGTAATTAACATCTTTTCGCCAATGTAGACCTTGTCCACATGAGCATCATCAATGGGGATGGGCGGACGGGGTATGCGCCGTAGATCCTAGCAAACGAATTGTAAACATTACCCTGCTGTTTAATACGGGCGCAATTTATCGGAAGCTTTGGCAGACCCCAACTGGAGGTGAGAGATGAGGGCAGAATCTAACGGCTAAGATCAGTCGCAAATGCTTGGCCAGATCGACACGATGCTCCACACATAATACCAGACAGACAGCTGGTATGAACGATGAGATAGTCCGGTCAACTGGGTGGGGCCGTTTGACGGGACGTCCGATGAATGGCGCATCCCTTCGTATTCTGTTGGTCCATCCTCCTCTCTTTTCTTTTTTGCACCACGAAATAGTTGGCAGACCGACGCGAAGACACCAACGCGAAACGTGATGATGAGCAAGCACTCTTTGTTATCTAGGGTTCTTTGCGCATATACAGCCATCACGCATTTACACCTATACGGCCCGTGCGAGCACAAACCGGCGGGCACACATGCAAGGCTGAGCTGCTACGCAAACAACATCAACGAAGTCCCTTTTCTCTTTTTGGTCCTCTTCTGTATCTTTGTCAAGAGTTCCCTGGTGCCATGTACGCCCATCCTTTTCACTGCCTACATTCTTCTCATATCACTTTTTCCATCATTCTGCTTCCTCCGCCCCTCGACCAATTACTGGCCTTTGCTTCTGCACACCCATTACTTCACGCCTCCTTTGTTAGTCAGGCTATAAATAGCAGTGACAGAGATTGTAGCAGTGAGACCTTTTTACAGATTAACATCAAGTACAAAGCAGTCCGTCACATCGCTTCCTTGCTTTTTCTCTCTTTCCTCATCCCCAAGTCTCAGCTCTTTTCGCCAAGACATGACTTCCAACAAGATTGAAACGACGACAGTGCCGGTTTGCGCTGTCGTATCGATGACTGAAGCCGAACTGGCCCTCTTCATGCAAGAACACCGTCTGCCGGATGGCACTTACCGTCTTCCCATCGACGCTGGCAGCTGGCGCAAGCTCTCCTCAGCGGAGCGACATAAAATAGCAAGAAAGCTACAGTGAGCATATGATCCCCAATACCCGCGAGGCTTTATGCAGTTCAAATAACTCACAAGGATATATATGTAGTCACATACATATTCCCAGCGAGACGCATTCAACACCGACACAAGGGCCTCTTACATTGGCAATGACACTCGATGTCGAAGCTTACCATGAGCTTATCAAGGATGGTGGGCGCTCAGCCTATCCCATACGTCTGATTCACGAAGTTTATGGCCGGCCTCGCGAATACTTGAAAGTGCTGCGACCTTGGAAAGAGAGGATCAGTGACAATACTCAAGCCGACAAAACCATTCGAAGACAGCTTGCACATTGGCGAGAGTTTCGAGGATGGCAAAATAAGAACCGCATGATGATAAAAGATCGGGCGCGCATACATCCGTGTGCCAAGAAGGAACCGATAATAGTGAGAGGAAAGACGGTAGAAAGTGTGGATGAAAGCATGCTACTGGAGCCAAACTTGAATTCGTCTGGGCCCTGGGAAAGCTGGGGCTTGGATCGAATGTATTGTCCACGACTGTTCACACAAGATTGCAAAGACATCAACGATTATACAACAGCAGTCAAAGATCGTCTGGCACGCCATGGTTTCGACGGTCCATTCGAACTTCTTGACCTAGGACTCTGGAAGCAGGATACGCTGACTACATGGATTGAATATTTTTGTTTTGTTTGCTTCTTGTTTGATGAGAATGTCGAGGAAAAGGATTTTCAAAAGACTGCTCGCGACGACATATGGCAAGAGATTTCTTCCAAAGAGATCATGGAATCGGGGGAAACCAAATGGACAGTACTATGTAAAAATAATGACTTTTTGGGTTTCATTGAGGAAGGGAGCCAAGGCGACTATCAAAAAGCAGAGGAGGAGGAAAAAGAACTTCTCAGCAAATACGAGAGGGACCCAAATTCAGTCTCGAACATGGAGCGGGAGACAGCTCGTAACAAGAAGACGCGAGCAAAGGCAAAATGGGAGAAGGCCAGACTGCGTAAGGAGCTCTTCCCAGAGTTTGAAAGTGCGTCTAAGAGACTCGAGGAGCTGGAGGTGCAGACTGCGACTCTCCGCCGCCGAAAACGATGGACTCGGAGGCAGCTTGATCAAATTGAAGCTGAGCTTCGGGTCGAAGCGGAGATAGCCCAATTGGAGAGACAACGAGCCGTGTCTGATGAAGAAGGCAGCAAGAAGAGACGATGCGCCAGGAACCAAGAATCGTTTCAAGAGGATTGCTCCAAAAAGATGAAGACTAGCAAACAAGGGTCAAGCCGGAAGGGGGGGTCAGAGGTCGATGGCATCAGCAACTCCCACACATGGACTACGTCGGAGCGCTCGCATCGCGACACGACAAGTTCGTTGACAAGTCGCGCCGACCTGAGAGACTAAAGATTGTACGTTTCCTGTATATCGATTGGTTTGATTTTGTAACTACATGCAGTCTGTTTGTTCAAATACGATATCTAATTTAAATTTTGGTGTGCAAAGAATCAGCTGTGTCCTACTCGTAGATGCATTTTTGGAGGTTACACATATCTTCGATATCCTAGGCAGGAATCCGCCACACCTGCTGTAAAGTTGTTTTTTACTTTTATTTCATCTTCCATGCGCAAGCTCGTGTGCTTCTTTCACTAGATTTACACGCCTCGCTGATTGGAGCTAGCTTGTCAACATTTTAATCTCTATCATCTACGTGTCCGCTTCCATCCCAACATCCGACCTCTCCTTTGAGCCTGCTTTCGACCGTATCTACGACGTAGGCGCAGCAGTAGGAAGACACTCACAGGCGGAGCTAACCCTCGAGATGATGTTAGTCGGGCAAGCCTTGCGAGCATACGTCGGCACAGCTCGAACATCAGCCTCAAAACCATCAGTAAAGCTGCCGCAGAACTCAATGCTCTCCTCAAGACGGCCATCAATATGCGTAGCACGCATGGCGCGCAGGCAGTTGTCAGCGCTGCATTTTTTGGGCTTGCACTCCTCCTTCTTGGTCATTTTGACTAGGTAGCCGCCGCGCTCGATGGTGTTAATAAAAATGAAGCCCGAGTCGAACATGGCGTAGGAGGACCATGAGCCGGAGAAAGCAGTGACTCCGCCGCCGGGCATGAGGTCGTCTTCGGGGTAGATGTCGAAGAAGCCAATTTCGCAGACGCCCCCACCGCTGGGGTCATCTGGTACGGAAGAGATGTCGTAGACGCGGAGGCCGGCGCCGTAGTTTGACTGGTAGACGAGGTCACCGACCACGTAGAGATTGTGGTCGACCCCAACATCGGGAGCTGTATATTTTTAGTCTTGAGCGAGAAATATCAAATGAACTGCGTTGTTACGTACCCTTGTGAATACCAGTCTGCTTGGGGTTCTCGAGGTCGCTAATGTCCCAGATGTAGGTAACGGGGTAGCCGTCAGCAGCAGGGCCGGCGAGTTCATCCTCATCGTACTCGTCGTTCATGAAGATCCACTCTTGCCACTCCTTGTCGTTGACCCAACCTTGGTGGGTGAAGGTGGCGCCCTCGTAGGAAGTGCGAGAGATGATCTTGGTGTTCTTCTTGTCGGTGACATCGTAACTGCATTCGTCAGTTGACTAGAAATCCAGTCATTGAGGCTTCCCTTGTCTTACATAGTCAGGGTATCCTCGTTGTAGCCGTAGCAGATATCGGTGCCCTGGTACTTTTTGTGAGGTCCACGGTAGACCAGGCACTGAGCATCATGAACGTAGCCATCCTGGCCAGCGCAGCCTAGGTACTCGGGGTTGGAAGGGTCATCCAGGCTGAAAAAGACCATGCCACCGAAGCAGGCAGCTTCTTCGTCTCGTGGCTGAATACCGACAGCGGCGGCGTAGTTGAGCTCCTCGTTGACGACGACATTGTGGCTTCGGCCGAGGGGCATGCTAGTGTTGAAGTGGCCGACAATATCCTCCTTCTCGTCAAGGAGAATGGGGGCCTTTTTTGGGTCGATGTCGAGGAGCTACGTACGCAGTCATGAATTAGTACTCTGCGGTCTCTGGATACATGACGTCTTGTAGATTGACCACTAACCGACTTCATGTCGAAGATCTGGATGCCGTTGCCCTCGAGTTCGCTGCCAATGACCATGTAGTGCTTGTAAGCGCGAATTTCGGTCCAGTACGCGCGGTCGCTAATGGGAGCCCACTTGGGACTGAATTCATTGTCAGCCCTTGAATCAATTTTATACTTATCGGTTGAACATACAGGAAAGCGAGGTGAAGCATGCGGCCCTCAGGGAGAATCTCAATCATGGCGCAACCATCGTACATTCCGCTCACTGGACTTGGTCAGAGTATGCGACGCAGCAAGGCAGACCATCCACGACTTACCGACAAATTCGCGACCAGAGTCGGGGTCAGTCCAGCCCCAAGACGAGCTACCGCTCTTACCGCGGTAGTCGGTGTTAGGGGAGCCGAGGGTGGCGTGGTTGATAAAGTCGTACAGGTCAATCTTCACTGAATGAGTACTGCTCACGGACCGTATTGAGATAATCTTGAGTTAGACCTACATTCTTGCAGCGGAAAGTCTGCAGCGGGTCACCCTTGACAGCCTCAGCGACACCTCCCTTGCACTTGGTGTAATCGAGGCGCGGCCATTTGGACGAGTCCATCAGGCCCATCTCCTCCTCGTACTCCCAGTGCGCCTATACCGGTCAGTGTGTAATTTGTCGATAGTTTTGCAAACTAGCTTACAATCTTCTCCTCCATGATCTTGGAGTGCATGATACCCGAATCATAGAGCTCTATGGAGAGTTAGTTGTGGCCAGCTACCAATTGGTTCAAATGAGCATGCGATCATACCAGCTGCCTTGGCCATATTCTTGGGGAGCTCCTTGGCCAAAGCCGGAGAGGCAGCCGTGGCGGCGAGAGCACCAGCGACGGAAGTGAAGCGCATCTTGATTAATGATTCTTGTCAGACAACGATGATTGTCACTGGTGTAGGGAATTGAGGATTCGCTGGGTCTCCGTTGAGCCGTGGGAGATGGCGAGAGCAGCAGAACTCAAGGAAAGGAGGGCAGAAGTCGGCACAAGCATATTATTTATCTGTCATGCCTGAGATCGTTACCTGCTACGCTCTCACATGGTCGGCTACCCCCGGCGAAATGTCCAAGGACCCTTTGCTTGCCCCCAGACACACCAAAGTGCGGTAGGCCAACCCATTCAGGAAGCTAGAAGTGAGCTTGGCATGCAGAAGCATGTAGACGCAGCCTTGTCATTTGGGCTGACCAGTATCAAAACTCGTGAATGCTATGGCGCGAGGATGGATTAGATTGGACAATGGGGTTGCTGCAATGTCGCCGAGGCTCCGCGCATTTCTCTCAACCTCGAGGCCCCAGATTTGCTTTAGACCGAGAGGGGAAGGCAATGGGGTGATCATTTGTGATAGCCGGGGGCATGGTGTTGGCTTGCAGCAAGTGAGGGGAGTCACAATCGTGGAAATACTCTAAAGGATCCTCGAAAACAAGTCAAGTCCGACAATTCCCTTCGGCAGAGTTGAGTCGCTTGGTAGCCTCGCTCAAGGCAATTCGATGGTACCGAAGTTCAACTGTGAACTCGCGTGCCAAACACGATGAAGAAAGGTTGGAGCGCGCCGAATTAGTGCCCGGCTCTTTGCAGTGCCTTTTGACTCTACCAGCCCTCCGCTTGCTTTCCCCCGCTGCCAAGGAGCCGGTAGTCTGGGCAGATAAGCAGAAGTTCCCTCGATGCCAACCCCATCCTTGCCGTTTTGGAGGCAATACTTCCCCATGCGGGCATGGGTACCGATAAGCCGAGATTCGCGAAAGAACGATAATTGACTTACGGATTCCATGAGCTAGCCCAAAGCACCTAGGGGAAAAGGCTCTCGTGGAGGCGCTCGATGATAGCTGCGAAACTCGGTGCGACAATCACCATGTGAGGAATTCAAGGGAAAACTCGCGAGATTGGAGGCACTCAAGGATCGGAGTGGCGTTGGCGCTACTAGTTTAACCGCTCTAAGCTTGAATTTTAGCATACTTTACTCTTTCAAGGGTTGTCGCGGCCAATGGGTGTGTCTGCGTTGCTGACCATACTGCAGATAAGGGTGAGTGGGCCATTGAGAGCGAATGACCATGGGACTAGAATGACTATTGGTGCATTGGTCGGGTTTCTAGAAATTTGTTGTAGTTGGCTAGCAGCATTTTCCCGGTTTCTGCACATGTTCAATTGTTTACATGCGATAGACATAAGAACGACCAGAACAGCCAGTAGCGTCGAGCATCACTGAGTCGGGAGACCCTCCAAGCCTTAAAGGCTCTGATGGGTCGGCTCGTTAAGCAATGTCTGCACAGCTTAGAGCTCGCTGTACATTGAAAAAGCATTATCAACGACTTCCACTCCTCTGAACTTTTGTGGTAAGCTGTGTATGTGCTTACAATGTGAATGTTATGATATAGGGATGCAGTGTAAATGAAGCGCACCTTTGCCAAACGCCTGCAATCTTATCGAACGGAGAGTACTTTAATTCGAATTCAGCAATATTCAACTCTGGACCCTCTCCGAACAAAGCTTACGCATTCAGGCTTACGATTTCAATTGTTTGTTCAGATGTAGGGTAGCGAACTTGAGACGCCAACCGGCTGGGGTTAAATTTGAGCGACGTACGAATTTTTAGGGAGATGCCATTATGTAGTAGGTTTAAAGTAAAAGTTCCGCAGGTTTATCCCTGTTCGCGCTAACTAACGCGTTGTTCTGTATCTCATTGCGTTCCTCACCAGGCTGCCAACACCATTGCCACCCTCCCCCCGCTGAGACGAACCTAGTACGCGTAGAACAATGTCGACTCGTCTTCGGACTGGAGGATCTTCTTGTTCTCGCTTTTTAGCCAGATGCGCATCCCCCATGCACCCGCTGCCGTCGCGATGCTTAGCCCCGCGCTTGTAGACATGGCCAAAACATAGCGAGGCTCATGCGATTCAGGCCACATGTAGGGAGTCCAGATGAAAGAGGCGACGGCGATGCAGTTCACAATGGCCAAGGAACACGCCTTCTTTTCCTTGGTTTGTGAGCAAGTGTTGGACACCCAGCCGAGAATGATGCTGTTGACGGCGTACGTTCCGATCGAGAAGACGATCATGGCGACTGAACCTGGTTAGTTGGGTCTTCTCAAGGCAGTTGAACAAACGTTCGACGAGCATGTCACGTACAATATCGAGCGCCCGTGTTGAGAGTGGCGCACCCGAGAACAAAGCCAAAGACAGCAACAGCCTTGGCGCTTGTAATGTGCCTATAATTTGTTAGCCAACCTTCTTCTGCTTTTTTCTGTTTAGCTCCTTTGCGATCAGTAGAAAGAGTCTTACCAGGTTCTCTCGTTGAATCTTCCTGACGACCACGACCAAGCAATGGAAATCGCACCGGCAATCAGGTATGGCGGGCAAGTGAGAACGAGTGTGATCTTCTGATTGAAGCCAAGCGTCTCGACTGCCGTGGGGAAGAAGTTCTTGAAACCGTTGGCGCCCAAGTGACAGTGCTGCATGAACACGAACAGCCACACTTTGGGGTCCTTCGCCGCCTCAATGATGCCTCCCCATGATGTCGTCTGTCCGGAGTTGCCGACGGTATCACGCATGATGCGCTCGTGGGCCAGCGCTCGCTCGTCGGGTGTAAGCCACTTGGTCGTCAGAGGTTCGTCAGGAAGGATGAAGAAGGCGACAATGGCCACGACCAGCGTGACAGCACCTTGGATTATGAACAGCCACTGCCAACCGGAGATATTGGCCTGCGGAAACCATGTTCAGTCGTAGACTTTGCTTGAAGGTGAGAAGAAACACATACCGCGCCATGCATCTCGAAAATACCTAGAGCAATCAGCCCTGCGAACGCCGTGGCCAAAATATTGCCGGTGTAGAGGATGGAGATACGGGTTGCGAGCTCCTTTCGAGTGTAGAAGGTCGCAAGGATGTACAGCGCCCCGGGGTAGTATGGCGCTTCGCTGATTCCCAGGAAGAAGCGCGTCATCAACAGACCAATGAAGTTTGTGCTGACGGCTGTGAGTCCGCTGATAATCGCCCATACGGCCATGCAGGAAGCCATCCACATGCTGGGTCGGACTCGCGTCACCACCATATTGGCTAGACTCCAGTCAGACAAGACATCACGCTGGCTGAATCCACAACAGAAAAGAGAACCTTACCTGGAATTCCAACCAAAACGTATCCTACAAAGAGAATGGCGACACAGGTTTGATACTGCGTTGAGCTGAGGTTTAAGTCCACCTCCAGCGTATTCAGTCTGGCCAAAGCGATGGCGTTTCGATCCTGCAAACAGACGGTCAGACGTTAGAAGTCACCACAACAACTTCAACACGCGAGACCCACGAGGTAGTTCAGCCAGTACATGAGCCAAAGGATAGGCATAATGTACCAGTCTAGCTTGCGAACGAGGGCAATCTCACGAGGGTCTGACTTCTCGTGCGCTCCGGAGTAATCCCTCTGCTCGGGGGCGACCTTTAGAGTCTCTTCTACATCGTCTAGCACGGGGGCGGCGAGGGCCTCATCCTTGTCAGCAGCATGGATGCCGCCGAGTTTGGGGGCCATGGTGGGCAGATTGTTCGAACGCTGGCGGTAGAGACGAGGAGACAAGGGACAGCAGACGACAGCTTCTGGGACTGAAAGGAATAGCAGCAGCTTGTGCAAGGTTATATACACATCCTTGGATCTTCTACGGCTCCCTCTTTTCACTTCTTCCCCGCAGAACGCGGACCCAGATCTTACACTAAGTTCGTCACTTCAAGGGCAGATGGGGTATTCCTTGCCTACCTACATGTAATGAGCAGCACCCCACTGCGTGCGACAATGGCCTTCTCATTGGTTAGTGTCCTCTGGACGAACCCTTCCCTTGCCGTGTCGGAGGAGCGCCAGTAAGATAGTGGTCATTGAGGTTACACCGAGAGCAATCCCGAGGTCCTCAAGAGGGATGTCATTGGCCTACCATGGCGAATATTAGCTAGTAAGTGGGGTGCTTAAACGGGGTAGAAGCATAGAATGATCACCGGCAGCCTGGAGAAGAGGGGAAGAGTGTGGTGATTCCTATGGGATGAATGTAACGAGCGAGTAAGCTTAATGTTATGGTTGACTGGGTGCTTAAATTATGGAGATTAAGGGCGGGGGTGCGGGGGCCGGGTCAAGTCCCTTCACCGTGACGAAGCCTCTGAGTCTGCTGGAAAACTAATTATAATTTTCAATAATAGAATTGTACCGCTTGTCCGTCTTCTGTCTTTTGCGTTGTGTCTTCTTCTTATGACTCGCGAAGAAGGTGTGGATTTCTCCCCATGTGCAGCACCCGTTCGATGATGGGAGGCCTGACTGGCAGGAAAGACGACTGTAGTGGATGCGTTGATGCAGCCACGTTTCCACCATCCATCGTCGCTCGGCCTTCAAAACGACCGCGCTAATTATTGCCTAGATTTAGCGTCATTCATAAGCCGGCTCGGCGAGGGCTACTCTGCCGAGTTGTGGTCGTGTTCTAACGCTAGCTGGCGAGTCGGAGAGCAGGCTGAAAATTGGCGCCCGCAAGAATGAGGACAAGGGCTGCTAATTAAGCTGTCGGGCTTCGACCGACTTCCCCACATAGCGCCCACGTTTTGTCGCTTCCGGATCCGAGGACTTTGCTCTTTCAGTGAGTTGTTTGTCCGCTTGACTGAGACGGAGCCCTTGGCATTAATCCGTTAGTTATTCGTAGCGCGCAGACGGCGGTGAACAAAGCCACATCTCAACTTATCAGCGGTTAACATAATGAGACGGCTGAATGCGATGGTCAGTATCAATTAAGTTGCACGTTTTGGTCCTTATATGGATGGATTGATTAATACACGATTATAACCACCGTCAGTGGGCGATTCTTGATTGCACTCGATCGATAAGTGCTTGTAACAGCCTAGATATGGCCATTGTAGCTTTTAGACAAGGCATGCTTGCTTGCAAAATAGATAAGGCCCAATAGAACCTTGCACCAGGGCTAGGGCACTGCTCTAATTTCGTGCACGATGGAGCTGTGTTGCTGAGTAAAGGCGGATTTATTTCGTGATGTGTGAAGAGAGACGGCATTCGAATCTGGTAAATCTATCTGCTCGGGCATGACACGGAAAAAATGAGCCTCCCTAGACACCCGACCCATTTGATTACTATATTCACCCTTGGTTGAACAAAGGCTGGTATTTAGCGCGAACAAAGGTCTTGGACAATACGTTTTTCTTGGGAGAACCACAGCCCTGTGATGAGTAAAATCAGTGTTCATAGCCGTAAACGTCCATTGTTTGAGAATTTTGGTAGTTTGACAGGATTGGACTTATTTTGCTTCCGCTGTTAGAATATCTCGCGTGTTCACACATTGTTTTGAGGAGTTGAGCCATTGTTCTACCCGTCATGTTGGAGTGACATGTCATTGTATGGTTGTTATTACAGAACTTTGTACACACTTTAACTTTGAACACAGGTCTTCTAGACTAAGAAACAAGGACAACCACAATTCGAGTTCAGTGATTCACTCCAGGTTCTATGGAAACATGATATAGGTTCAGGAATCGTAGACATGAACATGAACTCTTAGAATTTTATAAATATCTTGCAAAAATTGCTTAGAATCCAACTTTCCTCTCCCAATCCAGCTCACAACACTCTCAAAGCAACAGCAGCAACAATCAACTTCCCTATCTCGACGCTAACAGACACAGAAACCCTCAGACACAATCTAACAGCCAGAAAATACCAACTGCAACAATGGCTAACCCTTGCAACCACTCTTTCCAGCTCCTCAAGTCGGACACGACCATGATGAGCTGGCATTGCGGAAAGTGCAGCGTTGGACGATCGGAAAATCGCCAATGGGCGATCTACCAGTGCATTTATTGCTACTTCAAGATCTGCCGTGAGTGCTACAATCGCATCTATCGCCCCTCTTCTTAAAGAGTTGCACGAGCTGACAAAATGCAAAAAAAGGGCGTAAAAGACGAAAAAGTCTACTAAAAAAATTTGGCTGATTAGATGGTAAAGAGGTTGCTGTGGTGGATGGTTTGGAACCTGAGGCGTTTCTTCGATTTGGTGCTAACACTCTCAGAATAGGGTAACAAACGGGTAAGTTGGGGAAGATTAGGACATGGGGGCGTTTTTTACTTGATACAGATTAGATCTCTGAATTAGAAGACTTGGATTCAACCTGACCTTTTATCAAAACTCCTCTTTTTTTTTTTCAACACAAATGCTCTGCTCATGCATAGGAAAGAAGAGGTATTGCTTATGTGACCAGCAATGCGACATATGATTCAGCTTTCCGTCTTTCACAATATTTACCATCTCCGAACAGGGCTCTTCTCGCTTTCGTGATACTTTGATGCAAATTTCTTATAAATTTTCTGCTTGCACACAAGCGTACTACAATTAGACACTAGCTTATCCAAACGATGCAACATGCTGTTGTCTTTATCTGTCAAATGGCCGAGCGATTGTCTTTTTTATCGCCTTCGTTGTGGATCATCCTGATTAAATCGTAGTAATCTTGTTAATTAAGCTCTCTAAACTACACAAAAGGGTTTCAAGGTCTAACAACTTTTGAAAGGACTGCTTAGGGGCTTCTCCTATTGATGTTACTCTAGTCTAGTCACCATAGCGTGGCTAATCAACGTCTTCTCTGGTTATTAGGATCAATTTCACATCGAGTTGATACTCATAATGCACATACGTTATTGGACATTTCACAATAGTGTAATCCTTCATTACCAGCTTTGAATTTAACTTGCAATTATGATTATCACCATTGCCATCCTTCTTTCCTTCTTATATACCCAGGAATCGGCCGTAAATCCATATGCCTTCTATCGTGGTATTCCCATAGCCTGTTGCACAAGCCCATCGCACAAATATGTGTTCTTATATATACGGTCCAGTCTTCCTTCTACTACTCCATATTGACTCGGTCAATTGGATGTCTAGACCCAGTAAGGAGTAGTGAGGTTGGCGGGCCTCAGACGGAAGCTGTGGACGTTGGAGTCAGGGAATGCCTCGCATCCGTTCTCAGGACCGTCTTCAGGCAGCTCTACAACCGTTTCAGAGTCACAGTCGTAGCCGTTGTAGTAGTCCCAAACTAGAATTGTCATTAGTATCGGGTATAATTCTCAAATATTGCAAAGTCAGAAGGCTGCGGGTCCAACTTACTGGTGTTAGGCTCAACTTCGCCCTGGTCATTGAGAGGCAATGCGGACAACGACAGTCCGGCACTCTCCCCATCGAGGTTCTTGCAGGTAACGTCACCGGCAGGGACAGGATATTCGGCGATCGCGTCGCCGGAGCACTCGGGACCGTTAAAGAAGATGACCTCCCAAGCAGCGGCCGATGAGGCCAGAGCCAGGCTGAAAAGGGCGGAGAACTGCATATTGGAGAGTGGGAGGTTGTTTTTGAAAGATCTTCTGGTGGTGAATGGAGGTGAAGAGCTGAAGGTGATGGTGGACTTGAGAACAACGCAGTCGAGGGCTTTTGTATTTGTCAAGATCTTTAATCACTAGCCTTCGCGTCACATAGAAATCTGGGTCTTGTTTGAAACTTTGATCCGGGCACCATGTAAAGGTTTGTTAAGATCAACAACATCTAAAACCCGAATTGGGAATATGATGCCAGGGTCCACTCCGTAAAAGGGTATAGGATCGTGGGTGTGGTGATTGAGAGGCTGAGAGATGTCGATCTTGCGGGGCAGTATTTTGTTTCCATGAAAGCTTTCACTGCCTAGATAAGAATTGATATGCAGTGTGGCGTACTTGTAAGCCACTGCATCTCAAACCTGCTGTCTGCGGTTCGACAGCGAGGGATCAAACCAGGTTGAGTTTCCTGAAAGGATAGAATCCCCACGGTGTTTCTTACTGCCTACGTTATCATGACCTATCTTGGCTTACGTACCTGCCGATCTCCAGGGTCCATACGTAAGCTTGGCTATAATGCAAATGCCGGATGTTGTACTCCGTATCGATGCCGTGCTTACTTGCAGCCACGTAGCGGTGATCGACAAGGGCCCTAATCTCCAAACCATCAGAAGATTGCGGACAACGCAAACCTTTAAATTCTTGATCAAAGCGTCCAGTGACGCGTACAACTAAAGTATTTGCATCCTCTCATGTATAGTTCGAAAGACCCTAGTCTGCCCCTCAAATTTTGCTTCATACACTTACTAACCCTGCATCTTCAACAGTGTTTCGCACTGGCAGTGTCTTTTAATTCCCAGCAATTTTCAACTCGGGACTTTAAACTGAGTCTCAGTGAATTACTCGGATCAATCTTCTTTAATTTCCGCTCAGCGTCCGCCTTCCCGCTCCGCTCCTTAACTCTAGATATTATCCCTGGTCGTGATTTTCATATTGCCTTTCCACTCTTAGAAAACATCTCGCTAGGATTTTTATGTCAGATTGCCTTGTCCTAGCACCGCGTTAACAAAGGATTCGATTGCGATATAGACATATTTCATGGCGCAATGGCCGGTAAAGTAATAACGGGAGCCGTACTGGTCGATACTTGGAAGTAAAATGTATGCTTTAACTCTGCGAGAGAGAGAGAGCCACTTTTCTAGTGCTTCGACTTGGATACATACAATCATACAATCCTACAAGCTTATTGACTACATCATGATTAGGTTTCCATTAACTCTGATTTCTGAGAAGTCGTCGTGGTTGACTGAATTGCTTCTACAAACAAATTGGCGCCTTTCCAAAGGGTTGATGCCGATCTCGCAAGAAGACGCTCGACAGCATACATAATCACTGTAGTCCGGCTGTATGCGAGTTGCACGTGGCAGGTATCATCGGCCTGGAAAAAGGGAATCTTATGTGATATTTGTGAAACGTACGCATGAACCTTGAATCCCGAGTCGTATAGTGATCATCATGTGGATAAGCTACTTGCTGACACCCCTTGAGGGCCGCTTCTCCCGAAGGATCCACTGCTTGGCAGCCTAAATGGATCGTCATAGATAATGCAAATAGACCATTTCGTCGTTTTACACCGTGGAATTTATCGAACTTTACTCATCTAAACGGCTTCGCTTCTTTCACATACTAATGATCTCTGGGGCTCTGATTCGTTTTGTGAGCATGTCCGTCGAGGGAATACGAAACAGAATCGCGTCCAGTCCATGAGACTGCGTTTAGCTGATCTTGCTTAGACCTAGCTAGCTAAATTGCTTTGTGAACCATCTTGAAAGTTGTCTTTGTAGGATTGAATCAAGTAGCTACGCGAATATAATCATTATCCCGCAAGAAATCAATGATGTTCGGATTCTTTGTTAAGTCTATTAATATATTCACTATGATGGATAAGAGCCCACTATGAGCCTTTTCAGTAGGCTATTTAACACCTGGCCATACTGTTCATTTTTTCTTGACTCTTTGGCACTATGTCCACGACACGGTTTTCATTCCCACACTGCGCGAGAAACATTTTCCATACCTGGGACGGATTCCCGCGATCTTTTCCCGTATTCGTTTTGCAATGACATCATTAATCTTTTTTTTTTATTCCGAGGACAAACTTTGTCGCACCCAGGCCATGTGACTCTGCTACTGCTATTATCTTTCCAGACATTGGAGCGTCACAAGGTTCTTTGCCTATCAACAGTTTGAAGATCCCTCCACCAGTGCCTGCGTTCTCGAGTGCTGCGATGAGTACTGGCTCATCAGTCTGGATGCCCCCTACTCTAAGTCGACTAGTGACTCTAATACCTTATCCCGGTAGTAATAATTGCTCGCTGCGGCTTTCAAAAACCTTGCTGTAATAGCAATGAAATCGTTGCATCTTTCGACTGCAGATGTCAGCACCGCTACTGTGATTCTTTCTAAACACACCAAAACATTCTTTATGATTGCCAGATCCCCTATCTTTCTGTGCAGAAGCAGATACGCAATATCTTGATGTCTTGTTCACGTCGTCGTACCTCTTCGACATGCTCACCACCATCCTCACAACCAGCACTATCACCATCCAGGATTATCCACGTCCCTCCTCGAAGATTAAACTAGAAGCCAAACCCTCAGATCTTTCAAGCCACCCCAAACCTATTCGACGCATGGTCGTCCAGCAAAACCACTGCCTTGCTTCACTCGGTCGATTTCACAAGCCACCTAGCCTAACAGCAACAGCCATAGCCCGAACAACCTCCCGCTCACCACAACGCCTACGCAGAGTCTAGAGATACAAAAGCTACAAGAATAATGAGAAGCATCTTGAATAAGTAACATTTGGACCAGTAAGCGCATGACTCTTCGTACATGAACTCAGCAGTGAACATACCATGAATTGAAATGAGGCTCGCTACTCGTAACCGTGATGGGACGCCTAAGCTCATACTCGCGAATGAGCTTCATTTCCTTGGAATGGGAAATAGTATGGGATAATCACGTTGAAACTTTAGATATCTGCTCTCATGCCCATGCAAGTCTTAGGGGCTTTGGTTTGTTGAGCATGCAAACATGGTGATAGCGTGACTCAGTTTAGGAATCTTCCTTCTTAACCAAGTCAGAAGTTTTGGTTCAATTCTAAGACGACTGTGGTTGTCACATAACTTCACATATCATCCAAAGAGGCGTATCGAACAGTCGAAATGTATCTTGAATAAACTACTACTAACAAAACTATTAATAAGGCTGGCGGGAAACCAGAGCGTACAGGGAAACTGAACATCTCGTATGGGGATGGAACTGCAGAAAGCCGTCAGCACTAGATCGACAGATTCTAGGGGATTGCTAGAATAGGTTCCAAAAATTGATATTTCGTTGGAGGTCGTCGAACTTCCTCTACAGAGTAATCGAAGGAGACATAAGAATGTCCATTCAATCTGTTGGTATTATTCATAACGTGCTCGCATCTTATTAGAGTGGCGGCGGTTGGTATGTGCCTTGGATGTTCTATACATGGCGTACGACACCTCGACTAACATCAATTGAATATAATTCATGAAGAATATATGTACGGGTCTCAGATATCCTAGTTGCACTCTCGAGATCAAACAAAACTTATGATGATTATAATAATAACATATTTGTGTATTGGTAATCGCTGCATCTTCCAAGTTAACTTGTGGCACCTGGATCTCATAAGATATCTAGGAATGAAGACTCCCCGTTCCACCCAGAAGAGATCGGCCAAGTAGAGCCATATTCGTCACTCTCAACGTCTCTTAAATTCCATTGCAGGGCCAATATGTCTTCTGCATCATTCATGGTCTCTGTGAGAATTGGCAATGCTAGCGTGTCAAAATCTTCTTGAGCACTTTCCACATCTTGATCAAAGTTATTCCCGTATGAGTCTCCCCATCCAATTGTACCTGGGTTATCCGTGCTCAGAATTGATTCTTGCGCATTCTCGTCAGCCGTAGGGACTGTTGCCATGGTCAAAGATGGCGATAGCATCGTTGAGGCAGGAGAATCGATGGAAAATCTCTGGATCGCGGTACTTAGATACGCCACTGCAGCATCAGCAGCAACATATGTCTTTTGCATGGTTCTGATTACTGTAGTACATGCTAGGAGACGTGTCGTTACGTCTTGAAGACTCTGATTCTTCCACTTCAATTGCAAGAGACCCATGACGACTGCAGGGAATATGACGGTGAGTCCACTGATAGGTAGATATCTATCAAGGCGGGCCTCTTTGAGTTGACTCGCAATTTGGCTAATATGCATCGTAGCCGCTAGTGTTCTTGCTCTGGATATACTGCTGGTAGAATGCGGAACTGCTGATATCATGGTCGGGGATGATGGTAAAAATCTTGGACGGTGAAGGGAGTAGACGACTGTGTGGTAGAGTAGATGCATATGGCTTCGAAGAACATTCAAGGACTTGGTATTGATCGTCAAGTCTGAGTCTAAACGACAAGAGGCTGGGAGAGCATTCTTCCAAACTTCTAGATTCTTCTCGGCCTGGCTAAATCTTTCCGCGAGTTTGTCGTGCAACTGCTGGTAGTCTTCGGAGCCATTTGCCTTACTGTAGGCAGCCTGAAGCTCTAGAACATCTTCGATGATTCGCCCAAGCTTTGCTCTATGCTTGCAAACTTCTGCGAGTACAACCTGGCGACGTGGCTCCTTCAGGGTTGGGCATTGTGGACCTACAAGATAGTGCGAATCTTGAAGAACAACATTCTCAAAATCGCCTGCGCATAGATCGAATGTGCTGAAGTCACTGGATTTTATTCTTGTAGGACGCTGAAACCCGAGGGCTAACAGTCGGTCTCGCATCAAGCACGTCCACCAAAGCCTCTTTCGCAGGTTTTGCTTAGAGCATGGTACATCCTGCGACCCAAAGTGGCGATCCAGTCCAATGGAGTATGCATGAGTGATTGCGAGGTTGGACCAGTACCAACAGTCCTTGCGATTGGATGGTATATCAGATGATGTTGACATGAGCAAGCATGTCTGCACCAGTAAAAGCTCGTCGGCTTCGTAGTCGAGATCATAGAGTAGCTAAAACCAGTCAGTATCAGGGACATTTTAAAACTTCATTAGGTTGTTCATTTACCGTTACACGATGCGCCAGGAGGCTTCGCGCTGACCTTCGATCTTTGAAGTCCGAATCCTCTTCAGGTAGACTATCGCAGTCTACAAAAGCCGAACCAGCAAAGAGTACGGCCTGATATAGCAAAAGACTGATTTGATCTTCATTATGAATGGTGGCTAGCAGGGTTCCAATATCAACGACAGGCATGTAATGGTAGGCATGCTCGATATAAGACTCAATCAAGGCACATTGCGTAGGGAACGTCGGAAGACATAATGCGCCCTTCCCCTTCAGAAACTCGAGATCGACTAGGCTTAATCTTTTTGATGGAACTTGTATAAAAGTTGGAAAGTGTGTGATAAAGTCGCTGACACTTGGAAATGTCTGATTGTTTGATTCGAACGCCTGAGCTAGAGAGTTCGGATGCCGCCTGTTGGGAACGCGTATGATGGCCGTGTCATTGAACCCTTCGCGAGCACTATTAGCGGGCGACTTTGATGGTACGGGTTGATTGATCTTCTTTAAATACAGCGCTGCACTTTTTTCCCATGCACTTACTTTTGGATAGTTCGCTATCAGGAGGAGTGGTCGTAAAGATTTTGCTGTGGCTTGTGTTAGACCCAGTGAAACCGTCCGTGATACTTTGGACTTTGAAGCAAATACATGATTGCAGACAATTAATTCAGATTTAACCTCAGAGCATCTACTTACCGATTCCGACGCTTTCGCGATACCACGCATGAGACCGAGTCTAAGCGGCAGTTGGTACATGGGTTCTCTTCCATAACATTGCAGCGAATCTTCCTAGCTCGACAACACAAGCAAGCTCGACGAGCCCGTCCTTTCTTTTGGCCTTTGGGACTACCCATGTTTATTGCTCCGTGTCTTTCTTTTCGCGCCAATTCATCAAAGGAAGCTGCATTTCTGCTCTCCACGTTGGCCTTTTAATATTCGGTTACGGTCGGCACGGTCGGCGATGTCGGCTGTGCTCGGGGTTTGGAACTGGGCTAAGTTGCCCCCTTAAGTTCCCTCGACTTTCCGATAGACTTCAATAATGCACCTACCGACATATCGAATGTACGATGACGGCAAGTCAAACTCGAGGACAGAAGATCGCCGAGCAAATCCGGTTGTTGTGCAAATGTACCCACGGGGGCATCATCAAGTCTGCCGTCTCCGTCCGGTTCGGTGCGTGGTGGAGACGGCGCACTAGCAACCCTCAACAGCAACATTGGCCAACATTCTGAGTATTTGTCCTACCCATCAGCTATCATTTGGCTTTCAAAAGCGATGGTATATCTCTCCGAATTTTACTTAATTCAGTCGCCTGAGGCGGCTCCGATTTTCGGCAGTGCAAGGCCGACGCAAGCCATCGAGTCGCGACTATATGTACTGTTCAATAGCAGCGAATTAGAGTGTATAAACCCTCGATATCTAATGCATCACATTATCTAATTAATATTAGCCATCATTCTTGTGACTCAATTGACCATTTAGTACCTTTGACACGAATAACAAAACCGTCGCTATGTCGAAATCTATCGTTAACACCAACCCCTATCCCTTCCAATTTGAGGCCAACAAACGTATTGCTGTTACCTCTGATGGGAAGGGAACTCGGGTTGACCTACCCAACTGCCGCGGGGCAATTCCTTCGCTTCAAGCCTCTAAGGCACGAGCTTTGATGCAAGAGGCTCATGATGATCCTTCTAAAATCGTAGCACATGTCTGTAGCTACGATGCACTGAGCTCTCGACTCTGCGAAGAGGCTGGATTCCCTATTGTTTTTCTGGCCGGATATCCAGTTGCATCATCCTTTGGATTACCAGATACTGGATACATTGCATTCCAAGAATTGGCCGGAAAAATCCAAGAAGTCTCGCGGGCTGTGAGTGTACCAATCATTGCAGATGGCGACACTGGTTACGGCGGCCCAATGAACGTTTACCGCACTGTACAGGGGTTCGTGAAACTTCAACAGACGAAAATAAGAACTCTCAGTTAACAAAGAAAATAGGTTTGCCAATGCTGGCGCTGCTGGGATTATGATCGAAGACCAAACGTGGCCGAAACGTACGTCACCCAAACTTTTCACACCCAGAGAGATCCGTCGTTGACTGAATTACAGGATGTGGTCATACTAAAGGCAAAAGTGTTGTGTCTCAAGGTGAGGCATATGCGAGATGGCAAGCAGCAGTCGATGCCAGAAACGAAGGCCAAGATATCTGGATCCTAGCCCGCACGGACAGTTTGATCCACGGCTATGAAGAGGCCCTGACTAGGGCACGTAAAGCCATTGAGATTGGTGTTGACGCCGTGTTCGTGGAGGCGCTCCCTGATCGGCAGAGTATGGCTCAGCTTCGAAAAGATCTGGACTTTCCCGTCATTGCCAACATCATTGAGGGGGGAAAGACGGAGAACCTCTCCGCGGAAGAAATTGCACAACTTGGCTATTGCGCCGTGGCTTATCCATGGACACTGGTTGCAGCCAAGTTGAAGAGCATTCGTGAGACTCTAGAGGCTGTCAAAGGAGCGTTTAAGGTCGGCAAGCCGCCGATGGTCCTCTCATATGCTGAGGTTTGCGAAGGTGTAGGATTTAACAAGTACTACGAGATGGAGGAAAGGTATCAGTATGAAGGTCGGACGAATGGTGCACAGGGCCACCAGTTCAAAGAATAGATAGAAAAATTTTATTTGTGCCAGAATTCCATCTAAAGAAATTAGCCGCGTTGAGGATGAAACTTGTCATACCACGGAAATAATAAGCCGGGAAAGTGATATTGGTATTGCAAGTTTGACCATTATTACAATATTGTTGTAGGTCAAGAACTTGTTCATAATCTTGGTTACTCTTTGGAGGGCTGCAAAAATCCACGTATTAACTGGCGATAACTCAAAAACATCGAACAGGATTTGTCATTTCCCGTTATTGTCAGGACAAGGCGCATGGCACTTATTGCAATGTTTACGTCCTGATTTTCCCTCAAATTCATCGGTTCACGGGAGGTCTATACATTTTATGTGGCGTACAGTAGAATAGAATGCCGCGCAATTGTATTGTAGTAAGGGTATTTGCGTGTAGCTCCCACAATGATCTACAGTAACATCCCTAGTATGCAAAGTACGTTACTGTATCCGGATTCGAATCGCGCAGCTTCCGATTAGCTCTGACGAGCATAAATTTGAGAACCCACGCCAGAATTGCTGCGCCGATGGAAAACGCGGCGCTGGAAGCCATGGCAATGGTATACCGAGGCTCGTCCCAAGACGGCCAAAGATACTGCGACGAGGATTAGCAGTGACTTCCAGACAATGGACCCCCATAACGAGGGTCTAATGCTAATGATACTTACAGGAGTATAGATTGGACCCAAGGTTGCCACAGTGTTGACCACTGCTAGGGAAATAGCCTTCTTCTCTCTGGTCTGTCCACACGTAGTAGATACCCAGCCAAGGATGATGCTGTTGCAACAATAGACACCAGTAGCAAATGCGCACATGGCAAAGTATCGAGCGCCGACGTTGAAAGTGCTACAGGCTAGAATGAATCCCATAACTGCAATGGCTTTGGAAACTGTGATGTGCCAAACGCGCTCGTTGAAATGACCTGTGAAATACACATTAGTATACGCCTAGCAAACTGAAAGTCCTCTTTTTTATTAGCAGACCACCGGTTGCACATACCTGAACTGGCTGCCCACGCAATGCTAATGATGCCAGAGACGAGATACGGCGGGCATGTTAGAGCAAGAGTAACATTTCGGCTGAACCCCAGTGTCTCAACAATGGTTGGGAAAAAGTTCTTAAAGTTGCTGGCAGACATGTGCAAGTGCTGCATAAAGATGAGTACCCAGAGGTTCTTGTCGCGGAGGGCATCCTTGAGACCTGCCCATGTGCTGGTGTTAGCCTTGAGTTGAACAGTGTCCTCTTCCATGCGCGATTGAGCAAGAGACTTTTGCTCTGGAGTCAACCACCAAGTGTTTTGGGGCTCGTTTGGCAAAATGAAGGCGGACCCAATAGAAATCACAAAGGTGATAATGCCTTGGATGATGAAAAGCCATCTCCATCCCGATAAGCCAGCTGCGCCGCCCATTTGGAAGACTCCAATGGCAATGAGGCCAGCAAATGCAGTTCCGCAAATGTTCGCGGTAAAGAGAATTGAGATTCGAGTGGCAATTTCGTTCCTAGTGTAGAAGATGGAAAGCATGTATAGGGCTCCTGGATAGAAGGGTGCCTCGGTCACTCCAAGGAAGAATCTGGTCAAGAGGAGTCCTTTGAAATCGTGCACGATAGCAGTGAGTGTGCTGACAACAGCCCACAGTGCCATGGCACCTGCCATGAACCAAGATGGGCGTACTCGGGTCATGAGCATATCTGATTTTCGTTAGGATCTTTCTTCGACTTCATTCTCTGGGGGCCTTACTGCAGGGGATCTGGCCGAGGATGTAGCCCACGAACAGGATAGAAACACACGTCTGATATTCCGTAGACGTAAGATTTAGTTCTTTTTCCATATCGTCCAAGCGCGCGACTGTGATAGCATTACGATCCAAGTAATTGAACCAATAGATGACCCAGAGGACGGGCAAAATGGTCCAATCGAGCTTGCGAAGAAGTGCCTTCTCAGCAGGAGTTGTACGGGAACGGCCAGCCACTTCCACGCTGACATCCTCGAACTCCTGTGTAAGAGTCTTCTCCGCGTTAATGTCCTTAGGCTCCATATCTTGAGGGCTTTCTGCCTTGGTAGCAGAAGTGTTGGTCATTGTCATTGGTAGGATAGTCAGAAAGATTTGGTGACAAAGTACTCCTGGACCGACATGGCAGGAGTCCAGGGCCCTTCATATAATGTTGGGTATGTTGTCGATGTCCAACTCTCCACGGGGTTGGTAAGTTCAGATTTGCCAAACTCCCTGGTTGACCTAACCCCAGTCTACCCCAGATTGGCGGATATGGGACCCCAGGCTAACAGAGAGGCTGTGGGGTATGCGGCCAATGTCTGTTGTCGTTTTACTACACTCGACTCACTCATCTAGCGTGTTCCAGGCTCGGCCCCGTTTTTTTCGGCCGGATAGAACTGGATGGAAACGGACTGTCGCGGAAAACCACGCTCTTTCATACATGCCGAACAGCACCGTTTCCACTAGTTCAGCTCTTAGTCTAAGCATGACTCTCCCTTGTGCAGCCACCGGATGGGAGTAATGTGAGTCTATGAGAACACGCTCAGAAAACACGGCGGCAGAACCAATCGTCCCACCAGACGTAGCGGACAACACAAGGGGAATACTTGAGAATGAAACGTGTAGACCGAGTCCTCAATAAGCAAGGGATCAATAAAAAGCAGGATAGGCGTGTTAAAAATCTCATAACTGATTAAGACAGGTGTCTCAGAGTCGCGAGCTTTTAAGGCCTTTTTGTGCCAGTATCCATTATCCTTGTCGATGATCATGAAGCCCGGAGGTAACGTGGACTCCTGGATCTTAGCGGACCGACATCGGCGTCACTGCTCTATATTTACTAGATTGAGAGTAACTTTATAAGTTGGACTGGAGAAAGTAAGAAATCACGATTAATTTTTCATCTTCATTGTTGTTTGTAATGCCTTTTGTTGAAGAACGCCGACACTCCCGGGTGGCATTGCTACCAGGGGATGGCCAAGGACCCGCATTGGCTCAGCATGCGCGACGCGTTTTGGACTTGATCACCTCAACTCGCGACAATCATTTCATACAGATCCAAGAATATGGATTTGGAGGCTCTGCCATCGCTGCTGGGTATGAGCATGCACTGCCTTCTTCAACATTGGAGTCGTGTCGCGACTCCAACGCGGTATTGGTATGTGGATGTGGTGATCCCCAGTATGGCCTCCAACCGGAGAAAGGTCTATTAGACCTTCGAAAGCAGCTAGGCACTTTCGCCAACATTAGACCGATTCGATTCCCGAGCCAGCATCTAGCACAATACAGCACATTCAAGTCAGAAGCGGTAGATGACATCGACATTACGTTTGTTCGCGATCTCACAAGTGGCGTTTATTATGGCGACCGAAAGGAAGCTAGTGATGACGGAGAAGCATACGATACAACCGCATATTCCAGAGCCACAATCGAGCGCCTGGCGAGATTGGCTGGCCAGTATGCTAGGAGCACAAAGCCTCCCAAGGCAGTATACTCGATCGACAAATTCAACGTGATGGCAACATCTCGTCTGTGGAGATCCGTCGTGCAAGATATTTTTGACAAGGAATTCCCCGACGTCAAGATCGAACACGTACTTGTCGACACGGCGGCTATGATGCTTTCATCCAAACCTACTAGTCTTAACGGAATTATTCTTGCCGAAAACATGTTTGGGGACATTCTTTCCGATCAGGCTGGTGGAATTATGCCATCTCAAGACATTCTACCCTCCGCCTCAGTTTCGTCCATTTCATCGTTGCAGCCAGGACGCACCGTTGGCATTTTCGAGCCCTTGAACCTTAAGGCAACCTCTCAGAACACGAACCCCTTGGGTATCATCCAAGCAGTGGTGATGATGCTTGAGTTGTCTTTAGGTCTGCTCCCCGAGGCGGATGCACTGAAGAAAGCCATTAGACGTACCCTAGATCCCATTGAATTGATCGGGTCAGATGCGAGAACGCCAGATATAGGGGGTTTAGCTTCAGTCGAGTTTTTCATGGACAGATTGCTTTCCAACTTTGAGAGTTTTCTCGTAGCGGCCAACTCGATTGATCTTGCAGCCCAACGTGCCTCCCAATTTCAATCATCCTCATTGCCTATCTCTGCTCCGTCCCAGCGTCGACCTATGGGCATCATCGAGAAAATCATCACGCAAGCTGCGGTAGGCCTCTCGAAACCATACGTTGAGCCTGGCGAAATGGTCTGCGTGAAGGTAGACTGGACCATTACATCTGAACTACTATGGGGAGGAATGGAGAAGACTTACGACCAAATGGGACGCCCGCGATTATACCGCAATGATCGCTTGTGGCTTGCGGTCGATCACACAGTTGATCCACGCACAAACGATAGGCCCCGACAACGTGGTCTCATCACAAAGGCAGAGAAGTTCCAGCGGGAGGCAAAGATCGTGGATTTCTTGCCAGCCAATACCAGTATTATGCACACGGACTTTACCCGCGACCGAGCTCAGCCTGGACGTCTGGTAGTTGGTAGCGACTCGCACACATGCTCCTCGGGCAGCATGGGGTCTTTCGCCGTTGGCTTCGGAGCCGCCGACGTCGTGATGCCCATGGTCACTGGTGAAACGTGGTTTCGCATGCCTGAGATTTGCAGGATTACTTTCGTTGGCGAACTCCCATTTGGTGTGTCCGGGAAGGACGTGATACTCCACATACTGGGTCTGTTCAAGCGCAATACGATAGCTTTTCAGCGTGCTGTGGAATATAGTGGTCCTGGTCTGGAGCAGCTTTCTATGGATGCCAGGTTTGCCATCGCCAACATGACAACCGAATTCGGTGGCATGGGTGCATGTTTCGAGGCTGACCAGAAAACATCCGAATGGATCAGCCGTCGCCCTAATCCTCACGACAGGGAGGGTGGCCTTTACTTCCGTGCAGACCCCGGCGCGTCCTATGTAGAGGAACGAACCATTGACCTTTCTCAAGTCAAGTGGACAGTCGCTCTCCATCCTAACCCGGATGATGTTGTTCCAGTTGGTGACATCTTAGGCAAGAAACTGGATGGTTGTTTTGTTGGCGCTTGTACAACTACAGAGGAAGACTTAATATTGGGTGCTCTGATACTCGAGGCTGGTCTGCGCCTTGGCCTGAGGCCTGTCACGCATGGCAAGCGACGAGTCACTCCTGGAAGTCTAACAATCATCAAGAATCTCAAACGTCAAGGGCTGCTCAGCTACTACGAGCAGGCTGGCTTTGGTATAGGAGCCCCAGGTTGTTCCTATTGTGTAGGCATCAACGACGTCGACGTCGCTGGCGAAGGGGAAGTGTGGCTTTCATCACAGAACCGCAACTTTAGACATAGAATGGGAAAAGGTAGTTTGGGCAACATTACTTGTGCGGCTGTCGTGGCTGCATCTAGTTTCAGCATGAAGGTTACTGACCCCCAGGAGCTCCTTGATCACTTGGACGTTGAGAGATGGCAACGCCTTATCAAACCCAATATCGCAAATCTCAACGTGGCCCCCGAAATCGATGAACCAACTCCAGAAATCTCTACGCAACACGAAAACAGCTTACCTATTGGCTCAGCTTCATCCACCCCGTCGTCTACCCAGAGCTCTTCCAGGATCGTCCGGTCCAAGGTGCAACGGTTTGGCCAGAACGTAGACACGTAAGTCTCTTTGTACCATAGCCCTTTCCAGCTCCGCTCACTTACATGTGTCAATGCAAATGTCGCTAACACATCTCCAGAGATGCTATCATTCCTGCCGAGTTCATGCCTGGCGTGGATAATGCGGATCTAGGGAGCCATTGCTTTCAATATTTCCGTCCCGAGTTCCGCGACAAGATTCAAGCCGGATCACGCATTGTGCAAGTTATACAGAAATATCTGAGTCTTGAATAATTGCTAACAATGGTTCCAGTGTTGCGGAGCATGGATTTGGTAGTGGCTCGTCTAGGGAAGACGCAGTACGGGCGCTCTTAGGAGCTGGGATCGAAGCTGTAATCGCCGAAGGATACGCATTCATTTGTAAGTGCAAATACTCAATGACCAACTCCCATGTTTTGCGGATCACTAACTTCCCCCAGATGAGCGAAACCAGTTAAACATGGGATTATTCAACATCAAGTTGAACGACCCTGACTTCTACGCCAACGTACATGAAGACACTCTGCTTACGTTGGATAAGGATAAGAAGACAATTACTGTGGAGGATATCGGAAAGGTGTTCCATTATGAACAGTCTGTGATTGAGCAGACGCTGTTGGATGCCGGAGGTGTTTTGCCGCTTTACGGACAGTATGGCATTGATGTCTTCCGTTGCATCACCGCAAAACAGCCTAAGTCTAGAAAGACTGGGAAGTCAGTAGCCTCAACAAGAAACTCAGAGAGTATTGATTGGTAGAGCAATATGTTATAATACTATTTTAGCGGGCTTACATTTACCAAGTTCCTAATAAAGGTGGGTTCAAGAACTTGTGGCTGTCTCCGCCTCGGATCCCCTCGTGATGATCTGGTGGCAGCCTGGGAGTGTGAGAGAGGCCTCCATGACCTGTTCTCAGGCCTCTCAACGCCTCGATCCCAACAGCATGACCGACTAAAATGGTTCGGGAGGACATCCTCTTCTTTGCCGGGGAGTCGGCGGCCGGAGTCGCGCGGTTATGAATGGGCCGCCTATTCCCGGCTCTGTCCGCCATTGTCCGACACCGGCTCCCACCGTGGCCACGCTAACTTTTCCGCCTCCGTCCGTCCAAGTTGGAGGACTGACACTTCAACATCTGTTATTCTTTACAACAACCGTGACCATGCCTTCAAGCCCAATCGGAAGCGAGGAACGGGCGTCGAGTTTCAAGCGGGGTTACGTCGCATGTGACGGGTGCAGAGCTCGCAAAGTCCGATGTGTTCTTGGCGAGAAGCCCCCGTGCGCAAAATGCCAGAGGGAACACCGTGAGTGTGTATTCCAGAACATCCGTAAAGGTGGTCGTCATCGACACAGGGAAGCACCAAAATGGGCCAGGATAGAACCACCTAATGAACAGCAACCTGCACCATCGGTCACAGAGGCTGCTTATCCTCCTGCAACAACGTCAGGCCAGAGTGCCGAATCAACCAGCCGCAGAGATCCAAACATAGAGGACCCGGTGGTATCAACGTTCCTTGCTAGGCCAAGCGATGCGTTGAACGTTCTCTTTGATGCTGCTCGCCCTGCACCTTCGCCGCAGCAAACCTCTCAGACCTCTCAGGCGGGACAATGGGGAACAGAAACACCTTCTGCGGCTTCCATGCCGTACAACAATCCGAACATTTCAAGAAACGTCGTAGAAAGCGGCCTTATTTCTGTTTCCGAGCTGTCTCGGCCAGCTGAGGAAGTTCTTGACCTCTGGGACAGATTTCGCTTTGTACGGCAAGGCTGGTTAACTGCTCAAGAAGCAGTGACTTACATAGATCTGTAAGTTCAAGAAATAATTGCAGACCTCCTAACAACTCTGTACTCCTGGACCCTTTTTGTAACAAGATGTTTGTTTGGTTGTCTTCTTATTTCCAGTCTAACATAATTGTCACAGGGCCTACAAGTATTTTGCACCATTGTCCCCAGTCTTGAATGATGCGTTCAGTGATCATTCGCTTCACCATCGACTTATAGTCGAGGAGCCACTTCTTTGCTGCACGCTTCTCATGATATCGTCGCGCTACTTTATTCTTCCGGGAGCTGGAGGTATTTCTCGCAGTCACTCCATCCACCAACGCATATGGCAATACTGCGAGCTCATCTTGCGACGAATCACCCTGGGACAAGAAAAGATGTCTACTGCAAGAACAAGGGTCTTAGCCTCGATTGAAAGTCTCATGCTTATTACGGACTGGCATCCTCGGGCTTTGTACCTACCGCCTGAGGCCGATGGTATAGACAACGAACTTATTTCTCCCGGGTACGACCGTCGAAATCGATTACAGACGGATAATGATGCACCCCTCATTCGCTGGCGCGAAGATGTCTTTGAGCCAGCTAAACGAGCCGAGCGCATGTCATGGATGCTGTTAGGTCTTGCCGTCAGCCTGGCATTTGAGCTTGGTGTGTTCAGTGACAATTCCAACACCTTCAAGTCAGACGACCCCTCTGAGCTATGCCGCGCACGTCGCGTAGAGAAGGCATTGCATATATACGTGACGCGGATGTCGGTGAACATGGGGGTTTCATCACTTTTGCCTGAAAGCTTGACTGTTAGGGCATCTTCGCCGCCGCCGTCTCAGACGGTCACCGAAAGCATGAAGCAATGGGAGTTGTGTATGCAACTGTGGGAAGAACTTACACGATTAAGGAAGAGTGCCTCAGCTATGTTCTTTCAGTCTACTGCGCAGACCAAACAGCAACTCCAGTCAGGAAACTATAGCCTGCTTCTGGAGCACTTTGAGCCTGCCTTACAACAATGGGAGGAGAAATATCAATCGGCATTAGTCGGTTAGTCACCCTCTATCCCCGATCAAGTCTTGAGTAATCATATTGACCTTGCCTATAGATTTGCCGGAAGGTTTAGCACCCCTTATGGCCATTGAATTTCGATATCTTCGAACATATACAAGCGCTCTGTCCATCCAAGCCATTGTCGACAGAGCTGTTGCACGCAATGTCGGGCGCTACGGTGATTTCCCCAACGAAGGGTTACAATCGTGTATCCTTCCTCAGGATTATAAATTCCTGGCGCAAGTTGTGGCCGAGAGCACAAAAGTCCTACAGCTTGCTACTGCGATGGCTGAGTCGGGCAGGCTCAGATTTGCACCACACAACACGCTACTGTTCATCACATCGTCTTCCGTATTCGTGCTCAAAGCTATTAGTCTTGGTGCTCGTAACTCAGACGTTCAATCATCGCTGGGCGCCTTGGATAGATGCATCCATGCAATGCGATCATCTCCCACTGATGACATGGACTTTTCCATTAGATACGCTACATTATTGGAAAGGCACGTTGCCCGCTTCCGAGAGAATCTTATCAACTCAATCAGACAGGATCAGCAGCCAACAGAGGATGCCCGCCACCCTCCTGCCGCTTTGGATGGGCAGTTTCTGCCAGGTGGTACTACCACTGAATTCAGCACCATGCAAGATCCAACTATAAACGCCCCCGGCAACAGAGTGAATGGAAATCATCAATCAATGAATGATTTTGATTCGATAAGAGTAGCTTCTGACGATGATTGGTGGGCATATCCATTCGACCCGAGCATTGCGCCATTCAGTAGCAATGGTGAAAGCCTGTCCCTACGCTTGGAGCCCGATTCACTTGACTTCTTATGGAATATCGGGTTATCTACCATGGAGTGAGCATATAAAGTTTTTGTAGATAAAGAATAATTATTCAGTTGGACCATGAATTATGACATGCAAGCTGAGCCCGTCCATGTTATTAGGTATCAGAAACGGGGTGTGGGTTGATTTCCGCTTGTGATATCTCGGACGCATGTCTGCACTCGTCATTTAAGATACCCTTCAGTCGAATGAGCTGAATCTCCTACCTAGTCGATGCGGATGATTAAACAGGCGAGAGACCTAAACGCGACAAGCTTGATAACAAAGTCAATACCCAGCTACAGTTTTATAAAAGATGGGTGCGTCACTTGATACTTACCTCCCATTGTCAAATATTTCTAATTAAAGTCTAACTAGGTCAACAAAGTGAACACAAAGCCTTATTTAGTCTTAAACTCGCTCCCCTTTTCCGCCTGCCTAGGGTAGGCAAATGATCACGGTTGGAGAAGGGCCTTCCCTGAATGTGAATGGCGAGACTAGCTATGCAGCGTATTAGAATTAACGGAGAGAGAAGAATTCTCGCTTTATGAGTTCCATGCAAGTTTTTCTTACGTACAAGTTTTTGCAATGGCAATGATTTGCTCATAGTAAGAGATGCTGGAGTTAGCGACAGGGCGTCCAATACACCCAGGAACGACAACGACTAAGGTCAGCACAAAGTTTTTAAAGGCAGCGCGAAGAATGATTCAAAAGCCACCCGGAGGCAATTTTATGCAAAGTACTTGCAAACATCAATAGCAGTTGATCAACCTTTCTTCCTGACTGCAGAGAAATCCTTGGGTGGAAAGCGCTCTCATGTTGACTTTACTTGCCTTGATACAAATGTCCAAGCAGTTGCGGCGCAGGTACCAAAAACGTTACTCGAAGCGTCTCAAAGACGATGACCTCATATACCGCTCATAGTAACAGTCAATTTATTCAATTGTTTTAGAAGATTTTGCCTCCAAGTTATCAAGCAACGGCAGGCGCTTGCAACACAGGATAGTAGCAGTGCGTGTAGGTAGGAACACCTCCCTCCGGTGGTACAACTAGGGTGCTACTCTTCCAAATGGAGTCGCAAGAATTACAAGGAGGAGCGATTCAATCTGCTCTTGACATGGAACTCCTCTTTAGAGTGCCAAGCAGTTGAGATGTCGAAAAACATTGCGCCGCATCATCGATCCCTCGGAAAACGCTTCTCGCCATTTCTACGACAAGACATCATCATCATCCCTTAATCGCGCCCGCACCGACCCTGTAGACTTCAAAACCATTGAACTGGTAGCATTGCTACATATACATCACTCGCCTCTGCTTTGGAGATTCCCAGAGGTGATATTGGGAGAGTTTGAGCCGCTGAGAGCAGTCAAGCTACTGGCATCGACCAAAGCACTGGAAACATGCAATCCCAAACTCCCGAGGACATCCAAACGGCCGAGAACGTCCAAATGGCAGAGAACGTCCAAACAGCCGAGAACAACCCACCTACCGCCGCCAAACCAAAGTTCAAGGCGTGGTATGATCGCAAATTCAACCCTACCCCGAACAAAAAGCGGCTCTATGCATATCTCAGGGTCCACCCGTTATGGGATGGACCGGCGGACCAAGTACGCAGCGGCCAAGGAGGGTAAGTTGGCCCCCCTCCCAGCCCATCGGCATACACTTCTTTCTATATAAAGACTCACACTCAATATCAAGGTTCCAATGGGCATTTGTTACAGCTGAAAAGGACAACGTTCGAGACCGGAATGGTATTCGATATGAGTGTGCTCTCGTACGGGGCGAGGGCCAGCAAGATAGGTGGACAACACGCCGAACCCTACTGGGAGACACTCGGAGAAGTCCGGACCTTGCACGTGTCTATTTTAGAAAAGTTCTTGACGAGGACCGCCTTGACGAAATACTCCGCAACACGCCCACGCCACACATGACAAATCTGTGGGATCCGGCCTTGGTGAGCTGTGGATGGATGTCGATGGCCTGGGATCAGCTGATACGCGAAGGTAGAATCATCGCTGGGAGACGACAGAAGTGGTGTGAGTTGGAGCCAACTATCAGGGTGTGGTTAGGGAACTTGATAGAGCGGACACTGGTATATGCCCAAGGAACGTCAGCGAGGTATATACCGCTCAGGCAACGTACGCTGCACGGTAATCCTATATTGACCGCGAACGACGCCATCGGCACAGAACCATCACCTATACTTGATGTGACCAGGCCTTGGAAGATCGAGTATGCCGATACAGCCTCCATTGTTGAATACACACGGAGAAGATGGTTCAAGACTTTCCTGGGCATTTCAATAGACATAGACACCTTGGGAAGTAATTAGCGGATTTGATTAAGCGGTAGTAGATAGTTGAATTATTTCCAGCGAATTCGTTTCTCCGAGGTATGCGAGACACTGTTGTGAGTCTGGTCAGAAGAGTGGTGCGATTCCTCCTAGCTCTCAATGATAAGGGAAAGGAAATCGCGCTAACAGAGAGTACATGACAAAAAAAAGAGTATGCCTTGATTTCTTCCAGGCAGAAATTTACCTCTCTAGTTGCCAAAACGACATTGTTGTTCAGCGAAAAAGAGAAGGAATAGCTTCACAGTGCCACGAGACATCGAGGTGGGGTCTTGTTCCTCTCCGCTTGGTGCGACTGCGGAATCTGAAGTCCATCATTTGTCTGTACTTGACATCTTTCTGTACGTCGATCGCTTAATAAAAAAAAAGCACGGGATACTTCAATCGCTTGAGAAAAGGCTTCATCCGCACATATGGATCAAGTCAGCAAAGACGCGGAGCTCATCTACAACTACCATCGCATTTCCTCCTCCACCTGCTCTTCGCAGAACCTTACTCACGCCGATGCAATCTTCTGCCTTTGTAGCCTCGATACACGCGTTGCTTCCCGCGCTGCCGAGCTATATCATAACGGTCTAGCACCCCTCCTCATATTCTCAGGCGGCTCAGGCAAGCTCACAGCCGATCGCTTCGAAAAGCCAGAGGCGGAAGTTTTCGCCGCTATTGCCAAGGCGGAGGGTGTCCCCGCTGAGGCCATTATCGTAGAGGCAAAGTCAGCCAACACGGGAGAAAATGTGCGCTTCACATACGCGTTACTTCAGGAGAAAGGGATACGTCTTAAGTCGTTGATCTTGGTACAAAAGCCATACATGGAGAGGAGGACGTACGCGACGTTCATGAAACAATGGCCGGACAAGGGGGTTGAGTTCAAAGTGACGTCGCCGCAGTTGGGTTTAGAGGAGTATTTCGATGAGCAGAATCCGGAGGAGTTGGTCATTAATATCATGGTTGGGGACTTGATACGTATCAAGGAGTATCCTGCGAAAGACTTTCAGATCGAGCAGGAAATTTCGGAAGAGGTGTGGGCGGCTAGGGGGAGGTTGCTAGAAGCTGGCTACGATAAACATCTCCCATGACACAACCCTAGCGGGGAAACCTCTTGATAAGTTGAGACTTGCATGCTTTTTCGAGGCGAAACTCTGGCTATCGCTTCTTAGGCGCACCCAACGACCGCGCCGTTGTTTTGAGGTACTCCTTGAAGCTCTCAAACATGACATGGTCGTGGCCTTCTAGCCACCGGCAACTAATAGACAGATCCTCCTTCTTGACGCGCATGTACACTCTAAAGCCAAATGCGACCTGCTTTTCAGGGTCGCTTGGCCATCTGTCCTCCGCTTGCTGATTTTCCGACTCCCATTTCTTTTTCCGCCTCCATGCTCGGTTCCAGACATTGCCCACAGCGCGACCGGTGCCCTCCAGGTGCTCCTTGTCCCATTCCCAACTGACGAGATCTAGTTTTCCGATTGCGTCGCTGAACTTGTCCGCCAGTTCGCCGGCGGTGTTTATAATGTACAATTTCATGATCCAAGCCTCTGTCTTTGGCGGCAAGTAGCCCTTTAATGAGGTTCCATTGATGCCCCTAGCGATGGTATGGGCCGGTCGCATACCACGGAAGCTCCACGCAATAGCCCAACGCTTCGTCCTGTTCCCCTGCACAAACTCTGTGACAGCAAAATTATCAATCCCAGCGTCTTTGATCTTTCCCAGCAGCGCGGTAACGCTACTCATGAATCCCACCATGGACGTGAACCACTGCACACGCTCTCTTAGCTTCAGCGACTCCTCCAAAATTCGGCCCACAAAAGCGACTTCGCCTCCTTCGGTGACCATCTCTACCTGAGCGCCGGTGCAGGCCGTGAAGGGAGGGCGGGACTTTTCCGAAGCGCTGCGGAGCATTGCTTCCTCGGATTCGTAGAAGGGTGGATTTGTCATGGTAAAGTCGATTCTGTCCGGGATGCCATCAACTTTTCCTTCGCCTAGAGGGATGAGAGGATCTTCGGGTCTACGGTCAACGATCTTGATGCGCGATTTGAGGTCGTTCAGCTTGACGTTGGCACGGGCATATTTCAAACTCTTCTCATCAATGTCTACAAATGAGCCAGCTTAGCTACTTTTTGCTCGACGTTTTTCTCTCCCGCAGGTAAGGGAAAAGACTCACCTGTCGCGATGAATGACCAGGGCCGCTGGGTACACCCAAGCAGAGGGTAGATGCAGCTTGCCCCTGTGCCAATGTCCAAGCCGACGAGTTTGCGACCGGCAGGTTCGTACGAGGTGGTATCGAGCAGGCTTTTCAACCAAAGGATGTAGTTGTGCCTAACAGCGACCTTGTACAGCGACAAGTCAGCATCATAGGAGTTCATGCTGGCTAATAATGTGGTCCTACAGGAGGGCAAAGCCGATCATCGGGGAGGTCGAGCTTGAGATCAAAGTCCAGCTTTAAAAGCGTGCGCGTCAGCTGCCTCACCGAAGCCGGATCGTTGAAGTCCAACTCTCGTCCCTTAACACTTCATAAAATTCCGTCAGTGATGACTTTAATCTTGCGAAAAAAGAGCTTGATGATATCCTGAGCATACAAGGCGGCAAACTCGGCATCCAGCAGCGCGAGCTGTTTGAAATCGGGGGCCCTCTTGTAGAGGTCCTGAAATTCATAATCGCGTGTCGGCACAGGCCACGTCACATTGAATCTCGAATATCCAGCAGGTTCATCGCTTTTCCCGCCATGCCAATGGTCCACAGCGTCGAGCGAGGCCTGCGAATGTGTGCGTTTCTTGCCCATTGTGGTCGATGACGAGCATATTGCAGCGAGGGTGGGCTAATTGTTGGGGGCTCAATCAAGCCATGGTTAATGAGGCACGGCTCAGACGTAGAGAGAAATAGCACGTGGGAATAAGCAATAAACTCAATGTTCTGCTCATTTGAATAATGAAAGATTTCTTGAAGCGCTGGACTTGTTTGTCGCTGCTGCTTCTGGTGGCTCCAGACGTCGAAAGAAGACGTCACGTGATACTAACACAAGTCAACGACTCATCTGCCTTATCTTATCAATGTCCTTTTCTTCACGATCTCACTTAGACAAACTTCTGACTACAAGTCTCAAGGTCAATTCACCTTGACGTCGAGAGTTATGGTATTGAATCAAGTGCTAACTCCATTAACATCGGGGTAGTATCGTTGTGCTCGAATTGTTGCAAGTGATTCAATACTCGTAAGCCGTTTCGCTAAGATGCTTGAGCCTTGGATGATGGCTGGAACCGATATAAATGAACATGCTCTGCACAGAATATGCATTCATTCTATTATCTCCGGTATAGGGCCTCCACCAAGCTTTGACAGCGGTCGTGCAAGGCGTGTTCTTGAGCAAAACTCAAATGCAGCTCTAAACTTCCCTGCATTCGTCGCGTTGTAGAAGGTTTGGTGTGTATGCGAGAGAATTGAGCCATTCCGAATCAATTAGAAAGTCATAATTCCACCAATCTCGACAACGAGACTAGCGCTTCTGCGCAGGATCCTTGTGGTACTCTTACTACCATAGATGAACCACAATTAGGGTGTCTGCTGCCTTTCCAATAAGTCTGGATACCTGATTAGGTCCTATTATCGGATCGCCCGGGTACGGGTAGCACCTCCGCGGGCCTCAGTATCGTAGATCTTAATCAAAACCCGCACCCAGAATCAATTGAATCGACCCCTGCAGTTTTCAAAAATGCCCAGGCAATCAGTCAAGCAGACAAAGAGAGTGTATCGGCATACTTACAGCCTCGGCAATTGCCTGATCCAGTCGCTCGACACTGCGCGACGCTAGTAATGCAAGGCCTCCGATCATATCCCGGAAAGATGCTACGCTGAGAAACCTTCCCTTCTTTTATCTTTAGGGCTCAAAATCCGTACCGGAACCTCTAGCAGTCTTTACGACGATCGCTCAGATGTTCGTGTCCCGGACTTCAGACCTGGGAGCATTTCTACGGAGGACGATTGAGAATGAGCAAGGGCAATTTCTCCAAGAGGTGTGTGGTTCACACTCTACTCTAATTCCTGCACAGGACCGTTGGTCGTTGGTACTTCCTATGCCCAGAGCCTATTAGATACTGACATTCTGGCGGCCATGCAAGCTTATCTTATACTTATTATTCTGTGTCTTGTCGGCGAATCCGGGAAACCTCCTGAATGGGATCGAAAAATGCTCTTAACGTTTAAAGTCCATGCTACCACTCTTTACAATGTCCCCTCTGCTCTTCCTTTCTTCTCTTTTTCCTGATCTGACTAAATCAGAGGGCTACTATGTTACCGGCTTGAAGAGGTTCGTGGCGGAATACTTTGCACTGATGAGATATCCCTGCCTAGCAAGACCTGGGAAAAATAGATAATCGCTGAATCTCGAAGATAAGTTCATTTCGCGAATAGTCCATAGCAGACCTCATAAGATATAACTAGGTTAGCTTGCGTCTGGTTATGAATGAGTCGAATAGTCGGTTTAAAGAGCGGGACTTTCTGCTGCATTCTCGCCTATGATTAACCTTACGTATGGAGAAGCCGTACGAAGTAGCAAAGGATTTGGAACACAGATAGTTCTAGACCACTGATTATTTTCACAGACCAAAAAACACGGGCACCTAGCAAAGTGCGCCTAAATAACATCACGTCAAATATCTAACTGTAGCCTGTGGCGACTCCTTAAGATCTACATACAAAGCTCGAAATTAATCATCAAGCCCATAGTGTTTCCTCCCTATGGTAGCGACTTATGTTTCCATCCTCGACCTAAACAACTTCAGAAGCTTTAAAATTTTGCTGACACCTACTTGTTTAGAAGTCCGACAAGATAGCCATGCTATTATAATGCTATCGTTGTCGAAGACTCTAAAAGTAGAAGATGCACCAAGCATAGTATTAGTATGGGAAGCTGTATTTATAAGGCTGGTTTTTTGGAGTCCTTAATAAGGCGGCCGAATCAAACAAAAAGGTTATCAGCAGATCTGACGGAAAGTAACTGCGCGAGACAGTCTTTGAAGATGCTAGTAGGTGCGCTACGTATTCCATGATCTATGTCCGCAATAGTAGCATAGACTAACATAGTTAACAGAGTCTGGAAGATTCCAGACAGGACTTGACTAAGTTATTTAGCTTCTTCGTATATTTTACATTTAATTTCCCTACTTTTCTAACTTCCTCGTTCTCCTCCCCACTGTACTATTCATTACTACGAGCTGCGGCCTCTGCTAACTAGAATGAATCAATAATTGCATTATACCATTCTGTGTACGAAGGAGGGCTTTTTGTATCGAATTTACCCCAGAATAATCTTTCATCAGTTCCTCTTCGCAATGACTTGTACTTTTTAGCTAGGTGGGACTCGGCTTTCTTGTTAACTTGTAGGTTCCAGGTCCGGACAGATGCGTTATCCTTCATAGAATGACCTGCGTCAATTCGAAAATTCTTGTCGCGCCATACCGTGCCTTTTATCTTTTCCTTGAGCAAGGCTCTTATCTTCTTGTACATGCTCTCACCGCGCTGATCAAGTAAACTTTTCATATCAGCTTTGCTAATATGTATAAGTTTAGTTGCGAGGGCGGACTGTTCTGTTCTGTTTTTATCCGTCCAAACGTCCTCGTCAGAGCTGTCAGAATCATTGCTATCTGGGGAATCTGACTCAGGGCGCGTGGACGACCGGACGCATGCGACTTCCTTATCACGGTCACTGTCGCAGATATCAGACGGACTTTCATCGTTGGCTTTTCTCGTGATAGGTTCTTCAGCGCGTTGTACTAGAGGCTCGTAGGGATATGGTGGGACGATAGGGTTCTGTTCAGACGGGTCTGCGGTGAGATCTCTCGGAGCTGGACTGGAAGACCTGGAGGAATCAGAGGAATCGGATCCGAACTTCATGATTAGATATTAGCGATGTGTTTTTACGGCGGGTTTTTACTCTCACAACACACCAACCATGAGCCGAGGGCATATGCAGCGAATACGAAGGGTACGGCCGGTAGCGGAAGGTCGACTTTTATGCCTCCATTTGCCGTTTTGCTGGCCCGCCATCCGTTCCCATTGTGAGTGGTATCCATAGGAGAACGCGGAGAGACACTAGGGACTTCTGGGGATATATTCCTTGCAGCGTCTCGCAAGATGTCTTCGTGTTTCGTTTCATCCGAATATTGTATCGTGTTAAGATCGTTTTCTTGTTGACCACAACTAGAATTCGAGCGATCATTATAGTTCGAGCTAGATCCAGAGTATTCTGAGTCTCTGTTGGTTTCCGACTGTCGCTTAGATTTCCCAAGCTTTTCGACTGTAGCACTTGTGACAACAGCCGAAATAGCAGCTACAAGTGCTTTCTCGGCGGCTTTACCAGCTGGTGGGGAAAGTGATGCCATGGTTGATTATAATGAAAAAGAACTGGACGTAGAATAAAAAGTAGTGACAGGTGTTCAAGTTTTCGGAGACATAGGGTGGTCGACTTCTAGGCTTAAATCACGAAACCCCGCATAGTTAACTCCATCCCATTGTAAAAGACCGTAGCTTGGTGGAAGCTATAATATAGGGCTAAGCTCAGAGCACCATCTACCAATCAGACACGGACAAGTCATAAGACATTATGACGCGTGCGAATACGAATGCATTTTCGATTCAGTTGATTGTTCGCTATGAGTGGCTCGCAGGTATTTCATTCGGATCCAAACCCTGCTTGTTAGCTGATATAACAAGTGTAAAGGAGGCTTGGCGATAAGTATTATTTTTGCAGAATCAACCGATTCATCCCTCTAGGAGCGGGAGACTCAATTATGAGTATTGGTTAACATCACAATTCAGAAGTAGCGTCAAGGGTTAATATCACGTCTAACTAGTGCTGTACGGAAACGGGTTGCGTTTTCACATAAGAGAGGACAAATTTAGATTAACTATTTCGGCTATTCACTAGGGCGTGACGTAATTGAGAGAGCCTCTCCATGTATCTTATGCTTGTACTGTGTCTACAGTCGCATCTTCTTATTTTTTTTTCTTGACTTTCAGGCCCTTCCCTCTCAAAGATTATCTACTAGCTATGAGTCGGGGCTTTTGGCCCCCAAAAGCTCCTGCACGAGACCCAGTCGCAAAAGGTCCTGCCGCAACGGAAGAGGCTAATTGGCCATCGAGTTAAAGGTTACAAGGGTGTGTGCAAGATTATACACAGCAAGTATATACTAGGGCTAGGGGGTAATAGAAAAAGAAAGAAACACAGAATAGAATGACAGAGAAAAGAGAGAAATAAAGAAGAGCGAAGAAAGAAAAGGAAAAAGAAGTAGGGAAATAGGGAAAGGAGAGAGAAAGGAAATAAGTCTAGCTAGATAGCCTTACTACTAGTAGCTTATCAAACGAGGCCCTCCCTCCTTCGCCAAAGTTATCTATACTACTGGGTCGAAAGCTATTGTACAAAAGCAAGCTCGTGAGTGGGCAGCTACAATGGATATTACGTACAATACCTCCTATAAGGTTGCTTTATGCCGTCGTTGTAGGACCTACATCGTGCTAAATAGGCTAAAGCAGTGGGCTTACCCCCTTCGCGCGGAGCCACATCGGAGGAGAGTGACGGCGCTGCGGGCGCATGGTAAGCTTCTACTGTCCCTAGAGCTGCGGGGACGGGAGGAACTTACATAGGGCTTGCCCGATTAGCAGAGGCCGTGCGAGCAAATCGATAACCTGGAAGTAACAGCCGGGTATATTTGCAAAGCTAACAGGGCAGCCTGTTGCTTCGCAACGGTCGAGCTTAACATAACGCGGGACCATATGCCAAGGCGCGGCCTAAAACCTCCAGAGAATTTGATCAGGGCGCCACTTTAACTCCGCGGTCATCAATAATATCAACGAATCTTATTAAGATAATAGAGGATCTTCGGTGTTAAATCTTAAACAATCGTTATCTATAACATATTATGAAAATCTGCTCTGTTATTCTACAACTCCACCTTGAGAAATATAGGCTTGGCAACTAAGCTTTAAATTCTAACTGTATAATATCTTCTGATTGCTTCTAATGAGTTCTTCTTATCTCTCTCTCTCGGACTGTTTCGCTATTGAACTCCCTCAGACTGGGCTTTGTCCTTGACTACTGCTTCCAGCGAGCTCAGTCTTACATACCAAGTATCCAAGCCAGAGCAATAGCCTCTGTGTCATCGGACAAATCTTAGACTGATGCTTACGACTCGATGTGAACTGGCTAACTTTGACGGCTAGAAGCTTGATGTGGATGCGTAGATTTTGTTACTAGATGTTGTTCTAAAGTAGATACTTCCCTTCCGGTTTTCGAAGGTTCCGGTCTCGTTATCGTATCGGAGCCGGGGAGTAGTAGAAGTTCTGCCCCGCTTCGGTCTCTAAGTGGGGGTTTTATCGGCGAAAGTAGCCGACGCTAAAGATAGCTTGAGCCGGAGAACCACTTTTCAATTGCACCCCGACGATATCCTAGAGGAACAAGGTGCTGTCTATAGAGTTATTGCTTCCTTCGCCTTAGCCTCTCGCCCCATTTTCTCTAATTATCATTCTTTTCCTGCTTGTCTTGACATCCTTCTCTCCCTTTCATCAGCTACGGGGATAACCTAGCGCTTCAGTCAAGTGGTGGTCAGACCCTAGCAAGAAGGCCTTGGAAAGAATCACAACGTCCCTCTTCAAAGGCAAGTCAACTCCAAAATACAGTATTGAGACAGGCACATCGGGTAGACAATGTCCTTGAAGAAAGTTCGAATTGAGCAAAAGCTTCCTGTATCGTAAAATTTCCTGAATGTAATTTTTGTTCTTGTCTTACATCATGCAATGTTCCTAAGCGTGTGCTAATACATCCTCTCGCAGGCTCAATATACGCCGTTAAAGTCATGTTATCATAAAAGAAAGCTAATACCCTCGGACCCTTCCGTTTCGAAGTCTTCTTGTTGCTCCGCGTATCGCCTCACCAAAGCAGGACCCTCCACCTCCAGCCGTCAAGCATCTTGATATCCTTATCCTCGATGCTTGGATCGCCCCTCTCAATGCGGGCTGTGAGCTTTCTGACGCGCTTCTGCATCGTGCGGGCAACCCGCAGCGATACCTCGTTCTGGAAAACGTAGAGGACGGCAAAGACGAAGAAGGCGATGCCGGCAAATTTTCCGGAGCCCAATACGCTATCCTTGATATAGGATAGAATACCCTGGGATCTTTTGAAGGCGTACTCGGTGTCGTTGGAAGATTCTGCGGACTGCTGGTCTTCACCGCGGCGGAAGATCTTCCGAACCAGCGGGATGAATGAGGCCCTGGACATGGGTCAGAACAACATTTCCTAGAAGTTAAGAAGATAACACTAATTAAACTTACATGGCCCCTCCAAGAAGCCACTTGCGCCAGCGGTGGTTCTCAGCCTCCCTAACCAGCACTTTCACCTCATCCTGCAACGCCCGCAAACCTGACAAGGTCATATGCTGCTGCGAACGTAACCGGGACTCGAGTTCCATACCGGTAGTGCTCGCGGTCCCCATCCCCTGTCGCTTTCGCATGAGGGCCTGATACTCGCGCAGATTGAACTGGCACTGGGTCTTGAGCTGGCCGAGATCGGTCGGTGCCGGCAGAGTGGAGGTCATCTGGGCATAGTTGTTGGGATTCTGACCGTAGTTGTTGGAGGGCCGGGGGACATCCCACATGCTACTTGGGTGATCGGGGATCTGCGACGGGTTGAGGCCTAGCTGGCCGACGCTGTCGTTGATGTCGAAATCGACGCGGGGATTGGCATCGGGGGCCGAGTAGGAGTGAGGATGTTGGGGATAGGACCGCGGCTCGGATTGTGGCGACATGGGCCGCGGGTCCATCCTGGTGAGGGACTCGGAGTCGGGCATGGTCGCAGGAGGCTCTGATGATTGACTTGACTCGAGTCAAGTCTGTCACCGAAGAGACAAGACAAGAAATGTCTCGAATCGAGTCGAGAGGGCGACGACGCAAGTACTGTTGATGCCTTGGAAGAAGAAGAAGAAGAAGAAGGGAATAATGGAAATCAAGAAATCGGTGGCTGGGAGTTGGCGGTTAATGCTGGCGGAGACTACTACCTAAGGTACAGTAAGGTATGCACCGTTTAGTGGATTTCACCCAGAATGACGGCGCTGGGCGTTAGTGACGTTGGTGACGTTTAGCGGAGTCGCTAGTGGAGCTTCCCGCTGTGATCCCACTGGCTGGGCGGCTAGCGGGGTGCATTCCAGGCCCATAATGCGCTGTCACTCCCAAATCGACTTTTTAACTGGCTTAGACTCGAAAAGATAGGCGCGTATCAGAGAAATGCATTTTGACGTATCCCCAACCCATCGTCACCTCCCATTTTATTTTCCAAAATCCAGGTCAGAGCACAATATTATTGATTTGAGCCATCATCACTATACATTATTCAACCATTTTCATGTCCTATCTTTTTTCCATAGGTCGCGCAGATGAACCAATCTCAAGTGGCAGCGGGAATTGTCTGACACATCCAGTCGTCCTCTCTTCACCCAAACCAGCCCGATCGATCCCCGGAACCGGAGATTATAGTTACATTTGCGTCTGCTCTAGCAGGCTTCGAATAGTGAATTGAATCAATTTTTTTTATTTTTTTTATTTTTTTTTTTTTTAAAAAAAAACCATGTAACATAATGTCTTATTTACGTGTGTGTTGAATTACTACGTAAAGTTTGTAAAATTAGCATAGTAAACAAAAGCCTTACACAACGTCAGGATCCATCAATATTTGTATATTTGTATATTCTAATTAGCGTAATACGACAAGTCTGCAACCTCTAAGCTCTGAATTACAATTATCGGCGCTTACAACTAGACTTCAAATCATAACCTGGGGCTATTTAGTCTCTTTCGATTTCATTTTACGCATCGCTCATTCTCGAGGAGTTGGTGACGATGCGTTAAATATATTAGGCTAATTAGTCGAATCAGGATGTACGCTTCGATCGGGCTCTCGCTCTCTCCCCACAGCTATTTGGCCCCCAAGATAAGACTGAGAAATATCTCGGGGAGCGTTATCATGACATGTGGGAGTGCACAGAGAAGGCTTCCCTACATATCTTTACTCTAGAAAGTTTATCGCAAACGGGTCTATGAACTCATCTTAGATCTCAATATTTAGTCGCGTATTTGATCTCGTTTAGTCGCAAAGACACAGATTAAGCACGATGGCCCAAGACATTGTTTCGGCACTGGATGCTATCCAATCAGGTGAATTCGACACAGACGCTGACCGTTTTGCAGCCAAGGAAGCAGCTCGACGTTTACTCGCTCGCCTCGAAACACCATTTGAGAAAGCATGGACTCTCATCGGCGAGGTACCCGCCACCGTTGCTAGCATCCAAGTTATCCAAGATCTTGGAATATGGTCAAGATGGATCGAGGCTGAGAAGCAAAATCCAGGCGCATCTAAGACGACCGATAAACTTCACGGATGGTCTGTGAAGCACTGCGAGCTGAGCCTATTGCGTCGCTTCCTCCAACATCTTAGTGCCTTGTGGGTGATTCAAGAAGTTGCAGTTGATACGTGGAAGCCTACACCTTTCTCGCTAGCGTTAGGGGCTAGCGAAACATTCTGCGGTGACATGATCAAGGCTGGGTAAGTAAAGAGGGGGGTTTTCATACTGCTCATGACTGTTGAGACTAATGTAGAATGTAGTTTGGACCACACTATCCCTTGCGGCACTAATCTCCCACGTTTCCTAGCCAGGATTGGATACAAGGAACCACTTGACATACCCTCCTTCGACAACTACAGGGATACGTTTGGCGACGACTTCTTCACCTATTGCCAAAAGTATCCTAAGGAAGGAGCTTCGTTCCAAGGGGTTATGGCGGCAGTGACGCACTACAAGATGTCGTGGCTAGATGTATACGATACAAAACCCTTGATTGAAGAAGCCGACCTGAGCAAGCCACTTTTCGTCGACATTGGTGGTGCCCAGGGTCTAGACACGCAACGCTTACTTGACCGCCATCCAGATCTACCGGCCGATGTGCTTATCGTCCAGGATCTGCCTGAGGTAGTTACCGCTCACAGTCAAGTCACCCTCGACAGCCGTATCCGCAAAATGGGCCACGACTTTTTCCAGGCACAGCCTATTGTCGGCGCCCGGGCATATTTCTTCCATGCGGTTCCACATGACTGGCCCGATGCGGATGTTTTGCGCATGTTTGCGAAGATAAGAAATGTGATGACACGGGGATACTCGAAGTTGTTGATATATGAGATTGTCATGCCTGCAAAGGGACCAATGCATATGATGACCACGTTGGATCTGTCATTGATGACGTGCACAAGTGGATTGGAGAGGACTGAGGAAGCATGGAAATACTTGTTGCGAGAGGGTGGTTTTAAGATCAATAGCATTTCCAGGCGTCCGGGGGCGGTGGAGAGTTTGATTGAGGCCGAGATGAGTTGAACCCTATGTCAGTACACGTGAGTCAATTAGTAACTCCGGAGGAAATATGATGAGCTATATGTGTCCATATGTTGAAGAGATGTTGCATATCTTGAGAGAATATAGCATTAAGTGGTAACACCCGCTTTGGCTAGTGAGTGTGGAAATGAAATCCCACTACTTGGTTTACAATTTCACCTCCGAAAAGCAGGACTCTATGATTTCTGTCTACTCACACATATACTCCCACTCTATTTAATCGAATGTTCCATGCCCTGATTGGTTTCAATCGCCAGCGGGAAAGTTTTATAGAGTGCTAAACAAACATTTAGAGCACGTTTGCTAAGCTAATCGAGGCCGAGTTTACATTTAGCGCTGCCGCGACTACCCTCTCGCTACGCGAAGCGAAGAGATACTCACCAGATTCGCGGACATCATTTGTCAAATAAATGCTGTCTTATGTTAACCTAAATTCATAAATAATAGTTACCCGAAGTTTGAGTATTTAGCGCCACACATTGGTTCTGGGTCACTTGTAACCTAAAACTTGTCAAGAGATAGTCATACATCCGGTGCCCGACCATCGCCATGTCGTCATCCTAGAGATGCGTATTGTCCGCTGTTTTCCCTTCCCGACAGTCCCCGAGCCGGTCGAGAGATCTCCAGGTTTAGGGCTGTGTAGAAGTGTGGAGTAGACCAGGGTTGAAGAACATGATAAGTGGAGATTGTTGCTTCTAGAAGACTGGTACCGAATCGTACTCGTAGTAGGCCATTCTCGGTGGTCACAAGACACAAGACAGATGGAAAGCCGGGGTCGGGTTCCCCGGAATGAAGATCTCAGTGAGGCGGCTTTGCTTTCTCATTGATTAGGCGTTGTGGATGTGCGTAGGGATGAGAACTGTGCTGCGAGGTGACAGATCTGGAAAGTTACGCTTAAGGTAAGTCATTATGCTGATCATCTTCAGCCTTGTCTCGCACAGCCACGACATGAAGCCAAGGCCGTACTACAGCCACGAGACGGGCGAAATATGATATCATTACCTAACGATCACTTCAATCAATTAGATTATATATAGATAGGTTTCGGTCCAAAAAAGATGAAGATAAAAATGCATTAATCCATCAATTATTTCAAGCTTCCATCAAACAACAAACAAATACACACACATTACACACACTTTCATCAGCGAGTCGGTACGACCATCAGCTTCAATTTACGATCATACACTCTACTTTTCTTCCAACGAACATACAAAGAGCATAACAACACTATAAAAACAAACAAAATGTGTTTCGGCTTTTCCACAAAGAAGACAGGACCTCCGAGTGCATACGATGCACACGCTCGACCCTACCGTCCGCCAGCAGAAAACGACAAGGAGTACATGAACTCTATAACAACCGGATACACCAGCAGTGGCCTACCGAAACGCAAGGGGCGATTCGCAGGCGGTCCAAGCAATGGGAATCTTTGGGGTGGAGAATGGTCTTTGGTTGGAGGACCTGCGGGCTACCATTGATCTTACTCAAACTTAACGCTTACGAAGTAACGACGTGCGAGAAATTTGTAATATATAAACATCTACTTTTCAGACTTTGAAGCCTAAACACCACATGAGTACTATTGTATACGAGATCTCCATATTATTTTAACAAGTCATCCACATGTTCTTCTACTGATACCTACATACCTTCACAACCGTTGACGCAGGGGGTCGGGGGGGGGGGGGGGGAGAGAAGATCGGTAGTGTCGGGATCAAAATAGAGCCCCGATATCCAAGTTGGGTTTCAACTCGACGAGCCCATATCAATTCTATCTTGCTTATGTGCATCCAATGTGCTAATTAATCATCCATTACTTTTTATTAGATATCGCTGCTTGCCTGTTACCGATTAGAGAGTTCTTGAATGCTGCGCTGTGGCGTGCAAAAACCCCTGTCACCCACCCATCTCGATACGGAATACGCTATACGGTGTGCGCGAAACGCTAATCGGTTTACCATCACCGCATTACGAAGCACAGAGTACGATGTACGGGACATAAACGTGTGGATTGTACTGTATGTGATCGATGGTTAACATCATCACGAGAAATTGATTTGAAATCATGCTATATCAATTAATCTGTCCGAGCACAAAGGATTGAGTAGAGGCTTGGGCTCAGGACTTAGCGGGTTATTATATAAAGCATGCTGTTTGACCCTCTCGTAGTATTTCAATACACATCTAAAGAATATTGTCAGCTTTATATGATCTTTCGAATACATTATAACACTAGTGCCACTCTAACGCCATGTCCTCTCTTTCTCTTGCAAACACAGGGCTTCCAGACCAGGATACCGCCTCTGTCCGTGACCCAACTGCCAGCGGGTTGAAGGCTCGCTTTCTTAAGACCCAGAATCAACAAAAGACGACCCTTAACGACAGCATAGACTTGCAACCCAAATTCAACATCACGACGGAAAATACCGGTGTGTATCAGGGGCCACAAGCCCACCAGGCATCCGCAGATCTTCTCAATGAGCTTCTGAAACAGAATCAGCTAAAAAATCATGTGTATTTCAGTGAGAAGGATGGTTTCCATAACCACAGCGTTCATCATCTCCTGGCAGCCTACGGTCTAGGCGCTACGCCACAAGAGCTGCAACTGGCTCAAGACACGATGGAGAATGTTCAGCGACCACGGTTTTCCATGGACAAAAGCCACGTTGACGCGATGCACCAGTTGGACGGATTCAAGTCAATGCTTGGTGATGACAGTCATTTCCATGACTACCTTGTCTTCTTTTTGCAAAAGTTTGAGAAGGATGGCTGGAAAGAGGTGTTGACAGAGTACCTGTTTTCAGACACAGAGCTATCCAGAGATCTATTCAATAGACTCTTCGGTGGTACGTATACTATCAATATCCTCAATCACAGGTAGTAATTGGCTGTCTTTTTAACTCGGTACTATTAGGAATGTGGCACAGCCTTATTTTGATCGGATACGGCATCGAGTTTGAACTACCAGGCATCGTTGCCGAGGGCCTGGCAGGTGCTTGTGTCCACACCAACTTATTTGGACCCTTTTTGGAGGAGTCTGAGAAATTGGCAAAGAAGTCAGACAGCAAATGCACGCCGCTAGTCAAACTCCTTCAAGAGATCCGGGACACTCCCGCTCTAATCAACAAAGAGCACTGGGGAGGAGGCAACTCATTCAAATACACCGATGCCGCAGCCAGTAGATCACCGCCCGGGATGGGAAAGTTGGCCTCCAAATGGAAGGTTGAGACACCTCTCGAATTGGAATATCGAACAGCTGAGATGATCAACGTCAATGCTTTCATGACAGGGGCAGCCCAGCGTCCTCAGAAGGTGGTTAGGATCGACTTCACCTTCATGCACCATGTTAACGCATCCATCTTCTTTCCGGTCTTCTTAAAGCAAGATTGGATGAGCACAGCAGTGAAAACACGTCTGCTTGAATACTTCGGACGCATAAATCTCCTGTTCTATGCTTCAAGCTTAGGACCTCAGCTGCGTGCTGACGAGATAGTGAATTACAAGCCTCTTCAGGCCGACCCAACTTGGAAATCTATCATCCAGCGCTGCCTCGCGCTTCCTGATGATGGTCACCTGCCGAAACTCATTCGTGCTTTGGCGTACGGCGAAGAGTTCTCGCGGCCATATGAGAAGCTTGACAAGCAGGGAGACGGATGTTATTTGCCTGTGAAAGGCGATATGTGGCTCCAGATAGCTAATATGGCAATGGACTCCTCGGAGGCAGAGCCCGAACTCGTCAAACGTTGGCTAAGGGGTGCTGGTAGCGACGAGGCCTGGGCTGAATTTCCAGATAGAGTCTAGCATCAATAGATTGGAATGAAGTATTCAATTCGTCTGAGTCAGAATGGCAGCCTTTTGGCTTCTTATCACTTTGATATCATTGATAATGGATAAATGATAGTTGCGAAGCGTGTTAAACAGCACAACGGAATCCACCTTGATCTCTAGCTACTCTCGAAGACCCAATCTCCTCGAATGGCCACTTGAGATATTCTTTCCATGGATCATCCAGGCGTTGGTTGATTGAATCTAATAGTTCTACAGCGTGCCCTTCCATGAACCACCGAGTTTCGGAGCGGCAAACAAGGATGTTGAAATGAGCTAAGATTACCAGTGCCCAGGGCACTCCCTTATGTAACTCGTCGACATAGCTGCTCGGCATGGCGCCAAACCAACGGTCCCCGGCGTTCCTTAACGGATTGTTGTGATGTCGCATAGACGCTTGAGCAAAGGCGTCATGAAGGGCAGTCAGCATGACTTCGCAAACTGACGACTCGACGAGAGGAAGTAAGCGCGATGTCAATAATACAATCTGCTGGCTGTCGGAGCTGTGCCAGTAATCTGTGAGGTCTTCAAGAGGTGGTGGTAATAAATGCCACTCGCTCTTGATCCATGCCTTGCAAGATTCGAGAAGTAGGCATGAGCCGTGTAATAAGTAGAACCAGCTCGGGAGCCAGTGGATATCCGTTGTATAGGCTTCCACCTCTCTATGGCTCGAGAAGGTCTCGCATCTAGAAAAAGCGCACCAGACCAGCCATTTGGAGTACAGAATCAAGGTAAGGTGATTTTGTTCGTTTATGCGTTGCAAGGCAGACCGGAATTCCGGAAAGGCGGCCGCATGATGCTTCGCAGCTTGTAGGATATAATGATCCCTCTGAGCGGGACGCTCCCAAGACAGTAGGATTGCTGCCTTAGCAAGCATGCCTCGCATCAAAAAGGGATGTTCTTGCGCTAGCTGGGGAACGGCTGTTTGTAGCTGTTGAGTCGCTTCAGGAAGCTGACCTGTTGATATGCACGCAGACGTTATGAACTGATGCAGAAGCTCGAGGTCATCGAAATTCAACCCTTTAGATGGATCCGATGGAGCAGCAGGGTCCGTTTTAGACAGTTCAGTAGATTCATTAACAGACCGGCTTGGTGGTGGTAGCTGATCCCCTGGAGTTGGTCTACGGCCAGTTTTGTCCGGAGGTATATACGAGCAGTTGGTTGAATATCTAATACAACCCGCGCATTTTGGCTTTTGTTCGCCACACTGTCGATTTCGTTAGTCCCCAAATATTAGACTCATTCGTTTCGCGATCATTTGAAAGAACTGCTTAATCTTCTTACTTTTTGACGCCGGATTTTGCAAGCTTGGCAGCCAGTTTTCACCTTGCGGTGCACTCGTCTTCGGCGGTTAGGTAGCTCGGTACTGCGGAACTCCATCTGCGGGAAATCCCAAATAGCACGGTGAAGATAGGTTTTCTGAACAAAGACTACGTTAGAGAGCTCGGGGAATTAGAGGCCAGCAATACGATAAACGGTATACGGAAGCTGGATTGTAGGAGAAATTTGTCAGCCGTGGTTGGAGAACAGCCGGCTACGTCGGATGGGAACAAAGCGTGCTTTATCAACCCTCGGACTAGTCCGAGAGCTCAGTCGATCACCTGCGAGTACAATACCCGGGTCAATAATTTATACTATAGCCCTAGTCAATCACAGAGATTTCGAGACTTTTCTGGGTATCAATCGCATTGAGCACGATCTTTTCCATAGCTGACAGCATATTACAGGCAGCGTTTTATAACTTCAAATTTGTTTCCTTGATGCCAACCAAGTCTCACTGCATGGGGAGAGCTTAAAGCGATTATGTAGATTTCTTTTACTTTCAACTTTTTATTGTCTAATTTCTTGCGTGTTCCTCTTTTAATTTACGTGCATACTCATCCGCCTTTTGACAGATCTGCACCATTTCATCCACAGGCAAGTTGGGATGAAGCGCGCATATTCGTAGCGCAACCTTGCCACTGATCTTAGTGGTCATGATGCCTGCCACATTATTTGACACGAGAGCCTGCGATATGGCTGAGTTTAAGGCCTCGCGCTCGTCTTCGCTGGTTCCCGGCGGTGCGTATCGGAATGTCACAACGCCCATGCTCGCGGAGCTGATAATCTCCCAATCGTTAAGACGCCGAAATTCTTGCTCTGCCGTCTCAGCTAGGATAAATCCGTGATCGAGCATAGTTCCAACAGCTTCCGTCCCGAGAACCCTGAGAGTGAACCACAGCTTCATCGCTCGTGATGCCGGTCGCGTCAACTCCATTGTATAATTCCAGAAGTTGGGAATATCATCGTCTTCAATAGCAACGCCATCTCTCAGGTAATCCCCTTGGTTAGCGAAGCTCTTCACGAGGTTCTTCTTGTCCTTGACGAGCAGTAAGCCACAACTGTATGTCTGAAAGAGCCACTTATGCGCGTCCCATGACAGACTATCTGCGCGTTCCAGCCCTTTTGCTTCAGCTGACCGTGATTTTGAAAGTACAGCGGATGCCCCATACGCACCGTCAACATGAAACCAAACATCGTTGCGGTCGCAAATCTCGGACAAATCTGCTAGTGGATCGACAGCACCGGTATTGGTCGTCCCGCACGTCCCGACCACTAAGAATGGCACCAAGCCTGCCTTTCGGTCTGCCTGAATAGCTTCTTCCACCTGTTCTGGCTGCATCCGAAACTGCGCATCTGCCGGCAATCGCCGGATACGGTTGTCCATAAATCCTAGTAGACGAAGCGCCTTCACCACAGAATAGTGCGTCTGGTCAGACAAATACGCCACAGCGTTAAGCAGCTCTCCTTGTGGTACATGACGATCTCGCGCAAGCACTATGCCCATGAGATTCGCCATTGAACCTCCGGACACACAAACCCCTCCGCTTGTGTCACTGGGTAGGCCAACTTGCGACGCCAGCCAGCTAATGAGCGTCTTTTCCACAAGGACAGGTCCCGAAGCTTGGATTTTAGACGCGCCGAGAGCATTGAAGGCACTGGCAACAACATCACCAACCCATGCTACCGGCGATGTGGGGGAGGGTATGAGACCCATAAACCGAGGGTGATTGACACGCATGCGATGGTCAAAGATGTCGAATGCTTCTTCGACAACAGACTCTATTGACTGCGCTTCGCCAGGTGCGCTGAGTGCTTTGAGGCGAGGCACATCGCTCGGCTGGGCGACTTTGATGATGGGGTTGTCAGTGACATCTTGCGTTGACGATAGAAGACGCGGAATGAGCTGTTGAAGGGATGTCGCGACAGACTCAAGGTCAGCACTTAGAGGTGGTAATGTCATGCTCTCCATGGTGACTTTCTACCGGTCTTAAATATTGATGTCTCCATCGTGATTTCCGTCATGAAAGAGCGTACTGGCGGCTTTTATATAGCAATAGGTAGGCATGTTTGCCATGTTGTACGGGTTGCAGTACTCGTGGTATTTGGTCAACAATCTGATAGCACAACCATAGCAAACATTGCTCAAATGCCATCAGCTTCATCAGCCGCGCCCTAGAGATAACATAGGCCAAAACCGTGGGTTGAATATCCACCATTCGTCACTCGTGGGGCTCGCTCTTGTTGCTGAAGTCCGAAGATGCATCAAGTTGAATGGTGCATTCTGGAAAAATGGATCGAGAATTCCGTTAATAATGCGAGTTGTGGAGAGACAATTGGTACTCCTGTGGTGCGCCTTTCGTCTTACATGTATGGGTCCGGCGGGTCTGGTAACCACGGGGCGCGCCCACCAGTTCGGGACGGAGAGCAACGGTACAAGCGAGGGTGCAAGGATACCATCCGTGGGGAAGAAACGGACACAGAAGCAAACAAGTCGTAAGTCTTAATCCAAGTTCTCGTGATTTGGCTGCGCATACCGCATGCAATAGCGTATACGATCTTCACTGACCCAGCTGCGGCAATTCCGCAATCAGGTGAGTGATTGAACTCCTAGGTCCTGATCTGAGTTCCGTCTTATTCCAAATCCTTTCATCTATAGTTCTAGACGAAGGACACTTTACACAGCTACGGTCGACAACAAGCAAGAAGTTTACAGTAGGTTAGCAGCCATTTAGGCCTTATGGTACAGGTAGTTGGAATCGGTACGATTACCTAGGCAACTGAGTGATTGAACTAGCTTTGCCACTGTGGATACAAGAGAAGCTCCAACCTTAACATGTGGCTATATAGTAGGCCTGGTGGTCCTCCCTCATCCTTGTGCTCCCTTCCCATCCTACAATTACACAAGCTAACTCGAATAACTCATATTTGCAGTACCAAAAGCAGCCTACCTACCATGGTGAAGGCAGTCGACCGCCGGGTATCGCGATGGGCCTCGCCCGAGGACAAGGCTCAACAGCCACCTATCACTAATGCTGACGGCACTGCCCTTCCCTCCCTTATAGAGGGAAAGATGACAGCTGAGCAGCTTGAGGCTTACGTCGCGCATTTTCGCATCCAAGAAATTACTAACCAACTGCAATTGCCTGACACGGATTTGCAGGCATATGTCCGCCGTCGCGCGCCGTCTCCCGACCCGGAGTACGATAGCACCGGTCGCCGCACTAACACTCGTTCCCAGCGACACCGGTCGGGGCTCAAGACAGAGAGGCATCGTTTTATTGAGGAAATCACGGCCAACACTTCCTCTTATAAACCCCCATTTGATTACCGCCGTCCGACGAGATTCACTGATCGTATTAACATTCCGCAAACTGACTTTCCAGCCATCAACTTTATTGGCCAGATTCTCGGACCTCGAGGGTCAACTCTAAAAGGCATGGAAACAGCATCCGGAGCCACCATCTCCATTCGAGGCAAAGAGTCGGTTAAAGAGGGCCGAGGCAGAAAAATTACTCGTGCTTCCAACAACGCCCCTCTTCATGTGGTCATTCTGGCAGACTCGCAGTCAAAGGTTGAGGATGGCAAGAAAAGGGTTCAAAAGGTTATTGACGACGCAGCATTTACTCCGGAATGCAAGAATGAGCACAAAAAGTCGCAGCTCAGGGATCTGGCCAAGCTAAACGGGACGTTTCGAGATGACGAGAGCCAGCTCGACCAACAAGGCCAGCGACAGATTGCCATTTACCCATGTCTTCTTGAGCGGACATCAACTGAGCTCCAACACCACAGTGCAATTAGCCCGGGCACTTTTTTTGACAAAGAATATGAACAACTAATGCAAGATATCAACGCGTCCTCGAGTACGAATGATGTTGCTGTTATCAGACAGCGTCTGCCGCCTTGGAGAGTTGATCGACTTCGCCAAAAGGGTCACTACTAACAATCGGACTTGAGTTTGGTTTGGTAGCTAATAATTTTCAGGAAGAGCTAGTACTAACCAAAGTTACTAACGCGATACACATCATCTGCGTAGTTCATCCGTATTCACCTACCAGCAGTAGTATTGTACTCAAATATTAGGAGCGTCTTCTTCCATAACTAGACGGCCCAACGTCACAACCTATCTTTGTGCCTCTTCATGCCTTGAATGAAACACGTTTGTTTGATAAACGTTGCATCTATCATATCAAATAAGTTCACTCATAAGACCAAAAAAAAAAAAAAAAAAAAAGGGACGGAATATCTTCAAAATGCAAAACTAAAGCCCGATTGACGTGCCCTGTCCTAGCGGCTACATGCATAAACGAAACGGTCGTACTCTTCCCAATTGTGGCCCAAATTCCCCGCGTCCACATCATGTATCTGTCTTCGATATTTTTCAGCGATATTCGCATAGTCCTGGTGTTCACGGATGTATTTGCATTCGTTGAGGGCATCCGACAGAGCCAGAGCAGTTCTGCAAATTGCGCCTGGATGACACTCGCATTCGGATAGAACTTGGTATGCACGACGTAGATATCCTCTGGGAAAATCATTTTGATCAGTTATTTATCTTCCCATTCCATATCAATTTCACTTACATAGCCTTCTGTGGATGACCCATCTTATGAACGAGAACACCCATTCGATGCAGGGCGAATCCAGTATCTGGGTGATCGGACATGATTGACTCTCGGATTATCACGCATTCGTTCAAAGATTTCAAGGCCATTATCTTGTTTCCTAGACCTTCTTGTACTCTAGAAACGTGATGAAGTATCCTGAACAAATAACCGTCAAAAACAATGTCGCCAGTTCTAGAGATAAGGGCACGACTTACGTTGCTCTCTGGGCGCTGCTTGGCCCCCAGGCTTTCTCAATTATTGCTATGGCTTTGTTTGCGTAGTCAAGAGCTTCCTCGTTTCTGTTCAAGGAAGACAGACAATGACAAATATTAGAGAAATATATATCCATGTTAGGTTGCATGTCGAGGCGCGCTGCTAATTCTTCGAGAATGCACAACGCCTCTGAGGCGCGACCAACAGCGAAGAGGGAAAGCGCATGATTTCCACGAGCTGCTGCAATCCACTTCTCATCTTCATTAGACTTGCGGCAGTTGGAACTCCGTATCTCTAGCACTTCTTTAGTCAAATCCAACCCGTGGTCAGGAAGTGGAATTCTCTTTGCAACCGCTCCCTTGGTATTGACATGGTGGCTGATCATATCTCGCACAAACCAGGCTGAGTACCCCGGATGGTTGTCATCTTCTAAGGCAGTCTTGCATATAGCAATTTGCTCATCTGCAATTGCCTGTGCTATAGAATTTTGGCCCTTTTCGTAATAGTACCATGAGCAGCGGCAAGCTACCTCTGAAAGAAGGATAGGTGCCGGGATCCGACTCTCGTGTCGCCGATATGAATTGATGAGTGCAATTACATTGCTGGAAAACTCATCGCAGGCCATCCATTGGGAGAGCAACGGTTTACCATCCGGTTGAAATGGATAAGAGGCGTTGAGATAAAATACAAGCTGATTGATCACTAGGGAAACTTCATCTGTTGACATGGTCTTCTCCACTGCAATTTGCAGGAGCCGATGGCATCTGATCTTATTGCCTTCCTCGTCCATTGTAATAAGGGCTAGCCTCAGGAGTATTCTGAGAGCCGGGTACAGCCTAGGACTGTGTCAGATGCGTTTCGATTCATACACTGGGGGATACTCACGCTCCCTCAATACTGTTGAAGGGAGTTCGAAGAGCTTCGTGAAATCTGGGAAATCGATGTGGCTCATCAGGCCCCTCGCAAATCCTGCAGCAATTAGCATAGTTATTCAACATATAGAGTTGAGTTGCCTCACATGTCTTGTTGCGTTTTTCCTACAAATAGTTTAATTGGAACCCCATCAGGATCAAGAAATGCCAACATCTGAATGAGTCTCTTGGCGTAGGGATTAAGAAATTGGGAGTTCAAAGCAAACACATCGCTAACAGACTGTTGGTTGAAGTTCTCAGGCCCGTATGACAATTCCGGCTTGAATAAAAAATCCCGCTCAAAATTAGGATATGTCTGCAGGAACCTCCCGAGACGCATTCCACATTGACGGATATAACAAGCAATCATGTCCAGAGGCAGTGGGTGATTGCCAACTACCTTTGCGATAGCTGCAGCACACTTCACATCCTCGTCGGATGCATTATCTGCTCGGTCGACTTGAATTAGCAGGAACTTTGTTGCAGTCTCTGTGGTGAATGATCCAAGACTGATTCTACATCCTGGACTATTTGAAAATAGTCTCGATATCTCGGGGTCTCTGCAGGTGATGATGACAGAGCCACCGCATGTACATGGTAGGTAAGGTTTCAGAATCGATGCATCTGTGACGTTATCGAATATCACCAACCATTTCACGACGGGTCCATTTGTGCCTAGATTGATAGTCAGTACACGGAAGTAAATGCCTAGCTAGAACGATCGTCGGCTCCTCACCTCTGCTTGTTTTTTCAAACCAGCGAATGAGCTGCTTCTCCTGCTCGATGTGCTGCTGATGTTCTTGATTGACAAGACACAGGCCTTTAGCTGCATCCCGAAATGACTCTCTCAACTTAGCTTGAGTCTCGGCCGAGATCCAAAGAATGACGTCGAGTTTGGACCTGTTTTGGTCGGCGAATTGGAGGGCAAGCTGTGATTTTCCAGCTCCTGGAAGTCCATGGATACAAACGCAAGATGTTTTAGTACGATCTTCGTGATGAAAAAGGGCTGAGTATATCGACTGCAACTCCGTCTCGCGCGAAAAGAAATCCTCCTTCGGAAGTGGGAGGTTGTTGAATGGTATATCTCCCAACAACATTCTACTGGAAGTAGACTGAGACTCAGATATAAACTCTAAAAGCCTATGTTGATTTTCGCGGATTGAAATTATGCCAGTAAAGTGTGCAGCGTGATCGACCTCTCTCGCAAGAAAGTTCAGCTTATCTACTCTGGTTGTTTGTGACACCTTAAAGGACCTACGAAAGAAATTCCCTGGAGTCCATTAGCATTGCGAAGATTAACATAGTATTGATTAAGGGCTCACTCAAAAAACTGCTTTCGTAGAATTGAATCGCATCCAGGCAAAAGCGAATGAACTCGATATAGTATTCAAGGAGCGACTTCTTCAGGGAGTCAGGCAAGTCGGCGGCTAACGCTGAGCCGTAGGCTTTAAGACGAGGAATGAAGATAGAGATAGATCGAAAGCATTCACTTAGGTCGTCTAAACACCGCAAGTATCTCGATCCGAACTGCGCATGTCAGACGTGAGCGGGGAAATGCTGTAAATTGTAAGACAGCGACTGTGTTACCTCAAGAACAAATTGTAAGGATCCCCAAAAGAGCACAAAAGGCTTCGGGCTGGCTTGAATAAAACTTTGAACAGAACGATTGAGCTCCCAAAGCCACTCTAGGAGAGGCCGTAAATTGCTTAATTGTTTGACTGATCGCTTAGCTGAATACTTGGAAAACGAGCTTTCCACTGCCTGGACAAGATCGTCGCTAGTTTCGATCTTTTTGACACAGGCTGGTTTCTTTTTCCCAAGACGGCAATGAAATTCCTTCTCAGCTTGCTTCCAGATCTGCTCCATCTCGTTAGCCGTTTCGGTCGTCATTCTGATAGCTATTCTCAGCGAAACAGGAACACAATTTGTTCATAGTCTTGACAGCCAACGATGGAAACATTTTGGACACTTTCCACTTGAGCTATCTGGATAACTATTAGCCTGCCTTACCGAAAATGAGCTTTGTTAGATGCTGAAGACTGTGTCTACCATAGAGTCTCAGCCAATGCGACGTTGACACAGGGCATGGGCACATTGACAGACCTTGTGAGAGGGTATATGTTTGTGTGTGTGTGCGTGTGTGTGTGCGCGCGGGCGCACGCGTGTGTGTGTGTGTATGTGTGTTTAAACCTAACAGCGATGAGCGAACGCTTCAATGAAGCGATTGTGGAGGTGAGATCTTCCTTACTCTTTTAATCGGTGTGTCTGTTTATGTGTGTGCTTTGCCGTGGAAAGTGAGGCGTGGTAGGCTGATGGTCATTCCTTGCGTAGATAAAGGGTATGTAATGCGTCCGACAAACAGGCGAAACACAACCTAAGTCACCGAATTGGTTCTCCTTAACATGAATCACGACCACGGATTTTGAGATAGTCACATGTCTTTGCGATTGATTTCATTGCGTGCTACCTAATATGACGACTTTACTTGTTTGATTCATAGGAGAGAGTTATATACCTGCAAACCCATGGAAGGAAAACGGATTTGCCAAATGACGATAACTAAGACAAGGCTATTCCCATAAGTGTAGTGACCTCCACAGCTCACTGTTTGACTCAAATCAATCTTTCAAAGATCCCCCAAGCCAGGCATTCCAATCCCTTCGTATGCTGCTTACTATACAAAAGCCTCATCCGGTGCCACCACCACTCTGTCCCCCATTGCCGCCACCACCTCCACCTCCGCCGCCACCCGAGTTAGCGCCTCCTCCCCCCGTGCTTCTTGAAGGACCTCCGTTGCTACTGGAAGCACTCGTGTCCTTACTTTTTGTCTTTTCCTTTGACGCGGTGTGGTCGTCGTTGTTAAAGTTGGTAAGTTCTGGCATCTTGTAATTGTAGGCCAGCGAGAGCTGGTACCGAGAAGAATAGCGGTCTGCAGTTAACAGACTTCGCAACGGAATTGAGGGTCTGTGCAGAAAGCAAAGAGCGGTGAAAGCCCGGAATCAGATGGGTCTGAGCTTTTAGATGTTCAATTCAATAGCAACAAGGAAAATGCGGCGATAAACATAGACATTTTACAATTACGGGTGCAAGGGGAGCGAGCAGCTGAGATTAAATACCCTAGTTTTATTTCTCAAAGCATGAGCTCAGCTGCGAACTCTGTAGATTGTGACTGTAACTCTCGCCGGCCCTCCAGTTGACTGAGAGCCGGATAATTCGTCGAAAGTCGTCGATCAATTACCAGTTAGCATAATCCTTCAAGTTATATTTCTAAAGAATGAGGGCATCAATAAGGCATAGCAATTCAGTCGATAACGCGCAGTATCATCCGTGCATCGTTGGTTACACCCCGCCTTCTAGCATCCAACCGGCGCGCTGGACGACTCCGCTTGCTTGACACCCTCTTCTTTGTTCGGTGTAGCCTGCTTCAGTCTTGGCCTTCCCAGATTATCTAGCTTTTCTGTATGATAACGAGACGCAAGAATGGTTAGTAGTCGAGGAAATACCAGGGGAGATTATTTTCATAGTCGTCTAATATCTGTAATAGCGAAGTAAAAACATAAAAAGAACGACATGCTACGAGCACGTCTATCTATGCATTAGAGTTCCATTTATTATAACCAGCGTGGGTACTATCCATAGTATTGGGAGCTTCCCAATTGCCTTACTAGGCCTATCGTATGCCACCCACGCTTTTTTACACTTATGCACCCTTATACACATAATCAATTCGACCGGTGAGAAGAAAAAGGCGTCAAAACTTGGATAAAAGTGCACGAGGACAACTCGACACAAGTTGTTTCCACCACTTACAAAGCCTTGTGCCGCCTTGTGTTACCTCTTGTTTGCTTCTAATGGTGGCTGTGTGTGATATCTAACAGCTTGATCATAGTATCATCTGATGAATCAGGGAAGAGAAGAGCTGAATATTAGCAAAATTACGCCTATCACGGTGGTCGGCGATACCACCTTGTGCAGAAGCAATACGCGAATGACCAAGCAAGATTGCTATGAATAAAGGCTACGATCAAGCGACGTCGTCATCGACGGTCGCTGAATGTGACACAAAATACGCGCCTATTGGTTGTTCTATTAACCACGGACCCGATAGCGCTTTTCTAGGCGGCACATTGCACACCGAACGAAAATTAGAGCCTAGGTATCGGGCCGTGGTGTTTCGTAACTCGACATCGTTAAGCATGTCAGAAACTCATGCATCCTGCCTCTATTATCGCCACGCTAGGTGGACAAATCCAATCAAGACATAGGCAAATATGCAGAACTGAGACTAAACAATGCGTCCGAGTATGCCATCCCATATGATCGTTATTGGGCATCGATGTATTTACAGGAGCATATCCCGACCCCGGGTGGTATGGAGTAAATGCTCTGCCTCTTCCGGGAAGAGCGGAACGAGTGGGACCGCGGAATGCTTGTCTCGACACCCGGTATGTATGCGTTATGTACTGTGGCTGGTAGCACGCTGACATTACTGAGGGCTGTGCGGATACGAGTACATGGAAATAATGTAAACGTGGATCTTGCTTATTAGCTGGGTTTGAACACGACTTCTTCATGCTAAGCTTAGCATTCATTGCACAGAAATACGAGTCCACTAGCTAAGTGCACCCTCTTACCATCTACGCTGTGTTAGCTGGAGCTGCATACTGAACTATTATAAGCAACTGAATCGGGGGGCAACGCTGAGGGTCATTTCTTTGTATTACTTATCCTGCGTCCTTCTTGATCCTTGAGGATTTTTTCACCGGCCTTGTCTGACCGGCTTTCGCTAGCACAGGACCTAATCCACTAATGCTATAGTTGGTGTCTACTCCCTTTTTTTTCAAAAAGCAATGGATGCAGGGCGAGCTCTAGCCTTCTCGCCACAGCTTTAACAGATGTTAACAATGATAAGGGGCTTTGGACGACCCCAACAACTGTGCCCAACGATCAGCAGAAGCAGTGGCACTGATGGTCGCATACCGGCAGATAGAGTCGCCTTTTTTGTTTGTTTGTGTAGTGCTGGGTGGGGTACTCCGCAGCCTTGTTGAGATATGCGTGCCGTTTGAAGCCTGTAGCTTCTTTCGTACCGCGGAAGGGAGGCCCAACATTTAGATGCGGTGAGGAGATACATATCGGACTGCGCTGGCTCTGACCGATTTTCTCGCTGATTCTTTCCGAGGAAAAATGTCTGGGAGCCTCTTTCTTATTGAACTCGGTCAAATGAGACGAGAATTAACATGGCTACCAAGGAACCACCAGAGTCTGAGGCAGCTTCGAAACAACCGGTAAGATCTAGTTCGCGAACAATTCCGACTTTCATTCCACTAATCAATTTGTGCTATTTCAGCATTCGTCATCAAGCGTCTTCAAAAGAGTTCACGAAGTTCCAACCTCGGGTCAATTAGATCGAATTCGAGGATCCTGTGCGGTTCCCGCTATCACCTACTACGTGGTGCATGAGGGGAAGATCATCTCCGATGGAGGTGTTGGGTTCGGCAAAAATTCCTCTTTTCACGAAGCTCCAGATTCTCAGTCTCTTTTTACGTCAAGTTCTCTATCGAAAGTTTTCGTCGTACTTTGCGTTGGTATCCTTGTTGATGAGGGAAAGCTTGAATGGACCTCTCCCGTCAATACCTATCTTCCCGAGTACGCCCCGCAGCAGGATAAAACGGGTCATGTAGCCACTGCGACAATCAACGAAGTCCTTCGGCACTCTAGTGGACTGGCCAACCCGACGACTAGCTTCATCGGGCCCCATGGCAAAGTTATCCCGTCGAAGGATGATTTTATCCAAGTTCTCAACGCTACCCCTACAACGTATCGCGGCAAATCTTTGCACAACGAATGGTTATACAGCAACCTAGCATACGCGCTTATTGTTCTAGTCATTGAGGAGGTTAGCAAGACCTCGTTTGACCAATTCTTACAAAACAAGGTGTTACAGCCTCTGGGAATGCGGCACACTGCTGTTACCAAGACACAAGTCGAGGAATCCAACAATTTTGCGCAGTCTTACGTTCAACTAGATGATAAATCGTGGGAAAAGATCGACCACGAGTGGACCAATGAGCACAATACGCCAATTCTGGGTATGATCGGGATTAGAAGCTCAGCAAAGGATATGATGGTTCTCACATGCGCTTTGATGCAAGCATACTCCAGAACAGCATCTCTGGAGGGCAGACAGGCTCTTGGTGTTGATACTTGGCCTAATGAGTCTTTCGAACTCTTAGTAGGAGTTGAGAACCCCCTTAAGCAAGTTGGTTCTATACTCAACGGTAGTTATTGGTGGATTCCATGTACCCACGAGACCGATGGTCACAGTCACCAATACCGTCACTACCTTCCATGGGTTAAGTTTGAGCTTCCATGTCCGATGTTATCGTGGGGTTCATGGAATATCACTATGAGCGGATCGGCAAATAAGGAAATGAAAATATTCCGCGAAGAAAACATGCTTGGGCAAGATAAAAGCAATTCCAGTTGCGATCCGCTAATAGGATACACTTTTGGTGGGACCGGATTTTGTGGAAATGGTGCTATCAAGTTCTTCCCAAAAACCCGTACTGCTGTGGTCACATTTTCCAGTGGTCTCAATGTTGGAGACGCCGCCGAGTTCGCTAACCTCGCCTTTGTTCAAGCTATTTTTGATCTGAAACCACACATTGATATTATGAGGCTTGTGCATTATGAAGTTGAGGCGCAGAAAAAGAACTTGGCACAGATGTGGGAAGATATTGAGAAACACCGTGATACCTCACCATCACAAATCAATCCGTCAGACTACGTTGGCGAATACAGGGGTCTTGGGATCAGACTTATCGTCCAGGAAGCCACCAGTAAGAGCGGCCTGGAGCTCTGTTTCCACGGCCGAGAAGATCTTGTGTTTGCACTAGAGATTTACTCAAGGGACAAATTTAGTTATTGGCCTCACACTACAAATCAGTGGCGAGTCGAAGGCTGGCTGGACTGGGACCATTGGGATGTCGGAGTTTTACATTTCAGACGAGATCCAGGCAATAACGGAGTAGTTACTGGAGCTGAATGGATATGGGAAAAGGATGCTGATCCCTATCTGTTTAAGAGGACCAATATATCCAGCACTTTAAAACACGACACGACTATATCTCGGAAACCCTTAAGGATGGCGGAGATGTTTAATAAGAACGAAATCGCTATCGACACTGATTCGCCTAATAGTCAGCTCGAAACGTCTACTTCTCCTAACGGAAAGGATTTACATGATTTAGAGAACACATCTACTGGCAAAATTAGGAAGCACGAAAATGGCGGACTCGCTCGCTCTGACAGTGGCCAGCAAGAGCCAGACGTAATGAAAGATCATATTTCATCAACCGACCCTTGTCCTCAAGCTCCAAAATCTTGGTGCTTAGTTATGTGATCTCGAGTCTCAGGCATACAGTCCAGAAACTTTGTTATCAAAATTATGTGGAAGACCGGGCTTACATCTAACTTTTAGAGTTAGTTTCAACACATCAATAAAAGGAGTAGTACCAGACACTTTGATACAATACGTTAGATAATGTTCATTTTAAGGCTGCTATTATCATAACTATGAAGTTTGTACTGATCAAGTAAGATCAAACTATTCCTTCTAGTGTTATCGCATTTCCTATTTCTTCAGTCTATTTTATTATAGTAGAAGAAAGTAGTGATTATAAAGGTATATTTTAGTTATAGTAGAAAGCAAGCAGCTTATGAGGAACAAAACTCTATTGAAAAGCTTAAATAGAACTCTTTAATGATTACGCTAAAATTTATATATATATATTGACCCGCAAAGCTAGCTAGGTTGGCCGGGCTGGCCAGGCTCATCACGCTAATTATGCTGGATAGAAGTAGGCTACTTAGGCTGTCTGGGCTGCTTGGGCTGTCTGGACTACTTGGGCTAACTATGCTCATCACAATAGATAAGATGCTCAGGCTATTAATAGTGCTGCTCATAGTTATTAGGTTGCTCAGGCTAACGATGCTGGGTATACTGGATGGACTAGCTAGACTGGCTCGACTGGCTGCTGTTTAAGCTACTGGTTAACAGACAGTTTATGTATTCTGAAGTTTTCAGTGTCTAGAGGTCTTAATTAATAGCTATTCACTGACATATTAAATACCGGTATCAGTGTATTAGTCGTTTAGCATTTACTAGTAGAGCAATATGTCTAAGCGTCTAATCGTAGCCGAGAAATATAGAGTTTCTTATGTATCACTCCTGCGCACCAAGCCTTATAACTATAAATCAATTATTAACAACCACTCTAATTATCTAGTGGGATCAGATGTGGTGTCTTAGTTCGGGTCATGACTTGACCTGGTAATGTAACTAATCAATTTGCGAGCAGACATTCATACAATTAATTAAGTTCATAAAGCTCCTAGAATAAAATTAAACTGCTCATGGTCAATATAAACCATATTTCTATTTCATAAGCCTTTTAGATTCACATAGAAGTAAGATTTTCATTCCCATCGCAACGTATGCATTGGAGCTTTAGTCAGGTACTAGGAGCTTCTAAGTCTTGTGAAAGAGTATCTCTAATCGGACTATAGAAAATTTCTAATCGGACTATAGGTCCACATTACGGCGGGTCTCCCGCATTTGCTAGGTACCGCCGGCAAATGGGCAGTATCCGCCGGTAATGTAGACTGTGTGCCTTTGTAGCCCCGGGCCAGATGAAGGCCCGGGTGAGGCCAGCCGCGATGTTAGTTAGCTAGCATCATGGCTAGCTTCTAGAGTCACAAATAACGCAAAAAAGGCCCCTGGCCGTCCAAATGAAGGGCGGCTAGGGGCCTTTTTTGCGTTTGGTTAATTTATAACTCTAGAGGCCGGTTATAATGCCTGCTAACCGGTATCACGACCGGCCTCACCTGGGCCTTCACCTGGCCCAGGGCTACGAATACTAAGGCACACAGTCTACACTACCGGCAGGTACTGCGCATTTGCCGGCGGTACCTAGCAAATGCGGGAGACCCGCCGTAATGTGGACCTATGGTCCGATTAGAAATTTCTTATAGTCCGATTAGAGATACTCTTGTGAAATACCAGCTATAAGTATCTGACTTAATTCTGAATTCATCCTCCATGCGCATCTTTGATGACTCCAGGTAATCTTATCATGTACAGGTCCTAAATAATATAACTACTTGTGTAGAGATTGCATCAGACTTTCAACCTAACTACTCTGTGTCGCGAGCCGCTCTACTCAATTTTTTGAGCAGCGTTTCTTTACCAGTCAAGGATGTTCTTTGGGGCGCTGGGGGACCTCCACGGATGGCTCTAGGTCTTTTCAAGTCATCAGATGCAATTTCTAAATGTTGCTAGTAGAAGAACGGGACATGATACTCAGTTAAGCTCGAGGTTAAACTCATAATGAAAGTGTGGGAGTGTCTTATAGACGTTGGTTAAACGCATCTTTTTATAACAAGCCCGAGGACAATTTTTCTACTGTGAGACTTTACGTTATCCCTTACTCCTAAATTCCCTCGATAGCTCTATCAATTCCCACTGTAGTTCTTTGTGCTGTCTTTGACCTTAGCATGTGAAGGGTCTGGGTCCAGGGATAGTGTAGCTTGTCACCGGAGGCCAGTGTACGTTGATGGTGATCCCAGGGTCAGATGCCTATACTCTAGTTAGCACTTCAATCCCATTCAAGTTCCGCCAGTTATTTAAACATACCTTGTAAGCACCAGGCAGGGCAACAGTAGAAGGCGATGCAGAGCCTCCACCAACAACATTGATCTGAGCACACTCCTGGTAGAACTGCGCACCAGGGTAGCTGCCAGCACCATGCAAAGCCAGCATCTCAGCACGAAGCAAGTAGTTCCCTGGCTGAATGCAAGGCGGAATAGTGATATGATGCAGTCCCTTTCCGTTGATGATCTTGGTCGTGCCCCACTCGCCGCTGGCATCAAGCCCCGACTCCTGAATCTTGAACCATCCATCGCCAGCTCCGTTGGCCGTAGCAGCGTTGTCCACTTTCTTCAGGTACGCTGAGACGGGACCGACGTGGGAACTATCCATGATGTCGTTTGGCGCAGAGCCTGTAGTGCTGAGCATGTAGCGCCATACAGCTGTCACGGTATCACCGGCGTTGACGTCGATGATGAGGTCAGTGGGAGAGGTAGGGTTAGGAGGGCCATTGCAGGCGATAGAGTCGGAGGTAACGTCGTCGACGGGGCCGTTGTATGAGGGGACACGGACTCCGTTGCCGATGCCGTAGTTCTTGCCAGCGACTTCAATGGAGGAGAAGATAGTGTGGGCGCTGGCAACGCTGGCCACGACGAGGGGAGCAAGGAAGGACTTCATGATCGCGAGAAATGAAAAAAGAATAATATGTATGTAGAAAAGATCTCAACTACAATGGAAAAGGTGAAGATCAGCAAGCGACATCGACAGCTCCTTTATATAGATTTCTACAAGAGGCATGGACGACCATCTTATTTAGACTATATTGATCTATCAAACTCAAAGTGATCGGGCCGCAAAAAGCCAAGAATCGCCATGGCGGCGATTCGGAGACGTTTCCATCCAATATTCAATATCTGAGCCGTAAGCGGGATGTCGAATACTTGCGGATTGAAAATGCGGAGGGAGAGGCTCCGCGATAATGGGCGAGAGCGTGACCCTGTAGAACCATGTTTGGTCTCGCCCACAGCTCAATTCGACATCTGTCCAACCAGAAAACGGAAACCCTCGATTTGTTTCCCCACGTACCAGTGTTCTGGGTGCTGAGGTCAACTTGCTTGGAAGGTCTCGAACGTTGTGCTTCGGCTTCGTGATGTGGTTGTTCCGGACGTGGTGTTGTTTGTTGGACCGCCTATCCGGCTGTTTTGCGCTAAATAACATCACCGCTGACTGAATAGTGGCCGATTGGCTTATAATACCAACAAGGAAGTTTTGATAAGTAAATAGGTGAATGATTTAATGAATTGTGGCTGTTTTGAGGAGTATTCAGATTCGCTTATCTTGGAACGTGCGCCATCCAATGTACGGTAGGCAGCGGCTTGTTCGTACAGATTAATGCAAAGGCACATTGCGCGTGATTGCCTCACAGATATTAAAAAAAGGATTGGGAATAGGATGTCAGAATGATGATGTGCCAGACGGAGCACAAAAATTTCATTTTGTATGTTGATTGATCGTGGTTTTTGCTCCGGTTGCCGTGAAAAAAACGACAATGTTTCTTGTTTAAACCCCAACATACATTTTCTTTCGACCAGAACAAATGAGCTACATGTAAGACCTATGAAGCTACTTAATTTCTATGCGATAGATATACTTGAACTCACAAAGACTTCCAAATATGGTCGAAAAGAGTTTATTCACCAGAGCAATGCGCTTCTAGGGTAGCGCCCTCCATGCTATCCTATCTAACGTTGACCAAGTGGTGAAAACGATTTTTGATAACATATGGTGTTGATCCTGTTTATTACAGGTAAGAAGGCATTGAAAGTAAGCTTATATAGTGATCGATATTCATGAACTTTTACTATTTCGCCCGTTTGACGCTGTAGTCGACTTAGCCAGGGCGTCTCCATTGCTACGTAAACCATCAATGTCTCGCTGGTAGCCCAGCTAAGTTCAGCCAACACGAAAGCCAGAACCTTAGAGCAAACTCCAACACGAGAAAATGCGCATTGTGAGATGGAAGAAAAAAGTTCAAGTCCATAAGTGAGACATTCAGCTTGGTAGTGGTACTGAGAAAAGGACATCCGAAGGATCGTGATTGCGTACGCCGAGCCCCGAGCGGAGCCTTTCTTGGCTCGGAGATAGCAAGGGCATCCAGTCACCAAATCCCTCCCTCCAAACGAAAAGTTCTGAAGTAAAACAATGCTCAGAAACAGTGAATAGCGCTGAGGGGACAACCGTAGGCATGAGCCATGTGGCGTTAGGCGCACCGTTTGGTGTAGGGCACATTATTACTGCTAGCACAGTTGGAGTGGGAGCGGGAGGCTCGGGTATCAGACTTTCCGTGCGGGACAACCCGCGACCAGCAGCGACAGCGGACAGGTCATCATCATTCTCGAATGATTCTACTAATAGACGCGTGTTGCACTTCGGCACAAGATAGTCATATCTCGTAGAAGACTTCCTCTCGAATTATGTGAGTAAGTCATCTGCGTTACAATGAAAGCGGCCGGTGTGGTGGAGCTCAGCAGCGCCCGGCGCTCCCGGACAACGCAGATGGTACCCCAAGCTGCTCCAGCTCATGCACGTTTAGGACATGAGAGATTCGTATCATGCACGATGGCACACATCACGGTCGCGAACAGCAAGAACATCGCACCGATTGGGGGCCCCGACATTTCCACAGTGTCGGAGGGCCGGACGAGGCGGCTGGCTTCCCCAGTTTTAATCATAACGCGTTGCAACTCGGCGCTCCGGAATGAAGGGAGAAGGCCGGTGTCTAGCGATGTGCCGCGTTCTGGTTTGGGAGCAACTGTACTCGTACATCAGTTCTAAATGAAATGCCAGCAGTCGATGCCGCGCGACGGTCCCGATCCTGAGAGAACGAATCGCTGAGTGCCGGCAATACGGGTTAGTATGGCCAGCTTCCTCGACCAAGGCCAGGCAGGCCCGGGGCTATGGCCAGCCAAGGAGGGTGTCATATTATTAGGCAAATGTGCGATGAGATCTGGGATGACGGCCCCACATTGGCTTCACTTCCGATATGGGGGCGAATTTCGGCTCATTTCCACCCGCTTATTGCTCTGCCATCTGATGATCTAGGCACACGGTCAGAAATATAAACAGTTAGGGGTAGTCCTCGTGAGCCCGAGGCAGTTTTTCACGGAGCACAAAACGAAGCAGGCAAAGATTGAGTGTGAAATGAGGCGCCGCCAAAGTGTACTTGAGCCTTCGGGTCGGGCGCCTGAGCGTATGTGGCTTGCTGCCCTGTCAAATCGCGGAGGGCCCCGTTCGGGAGTGGGTACGTTTGGGGATTGGTGGTGCGTGGGCTGCTTCGGAGCCTGGGAGCGCCTTGGGGATGCGATCAGCCGAGACATATCTCCGGGAGTAGTCGTAGTCGTGAGTAAGAATACCATTTGGCGGGCGATGTCGAAGATCTGTTGGCCAACCATGGGAGTATGGCTAAGCGCCTTCGCGTGCTTCTCGCTTGCTGTTCATCGGGTTGTTGGACGTGGTCAGCTCAGGGCGGCCAATGCTAGCCCGCTGGCCTTACCCGTAGTGGCCGCCCATCGGCCGATGTCTTGGACAAATGCCCTGCTGGTCTGAGGGTGCCGGAGGCGCCGCCTATGCTACTCTCAAATTTCCCGTGCCGTGCCCCCTCTTTGCTGCTGGCCGCCCTGCCTTTCTTCCCGTTCGTCTTTTCTGTACACCTCTTACTTACTGTCGCTGTTAAGACTGCTCGTGAGAAGAGACTTTTGCTAGGAAGGCTGTGCTTTGTTATTGTTAGAAATGTGACGTCGGCATTGGGATGGTACTAGTAATATGAGAGAATCCCACAACGCAGGGGCAGTCAGCCCGCGATAGTGCGGGTGGTGTGGCCGCTCACGCTTAGCTTCCGTCCGGCATCCGGAAGGATTCGCAGGAGATATTTTCGTCCCTTCTCTGCGTTGTGGGTTGACGGTAACGAGGTGTGTGCGAGGATGGATGAGCGACCGGGGCGCAGGATGAGGCGCGGAGGGAGCCTTGACTCCGACCTTGGGGGGGAGCTTGATGGAGCTAGGGTGGATGCCTGAGGCGGCAGAGGTACAAGGACGAGTACCGAGAATGGCTCGGGGCAGATGTCTCAGGCCATGACTGACTGACTCGAAGGGTTAGATCAGGTGACCTGGTCGGGCTAGTACACAGCACGGCTGTTACTCTAGCAAGAGAGAAAAAGAGAGAAAGAGAAAATTGGGATGAAGTGTGAGAAGTCGTCTAAACTCATATGCTTGATTCTTCTTACTGTGGTGACCGGCGTGCATGCGTCGAAGCAATCATTCCCAGACTGCCGGAGCAGCCCACACTACATGTGGTCGAGACAAGATAATGTACTCGTACATGTTTGTCGACTTTCGGAGGTGACGGGCATTGGGGCTTGCTGTAGTGGGGCCAGGCAGGGCTCCCCTTTTCACGGGCGGTCGGGCAGTACGGGCTTTACGGGCGCTGCTGGCAATACGGTAGCCCACCGCCCACCGTGACCGCCTGCCCCGTACGGTAATGCCCACTCCGTGAAATTGTGGATTATCGATTGTTCAATGTATTGTGGGATGGAGCCTGAGATTCCGGGCAACAAACAAGGCGGAATTACACATACTACTAGTAGTAGTACCTAAGGTAGGTAATTAAGGCAGCTAAAAAGACAGTGCCGAATAGGCCCTAGCAAAGGCATCCGTCATTTCTGGAGAACCCGTCACCGTCACCGTCACCGTCATCCGTCTCCCGTCAACCGTCACCGCCGTCGTCTGGATTTTCGCTTCCGTGTGGGTTGACAGCAAACAGCATCTGCTAGAATCGCTACCTTATACATATCGACACCGAACACTTCGACTCTTCTGTCGCACGACAAGCAGCCCTCGAAGCGGTCACTTGAACTTGTCTTATTGTTACCGTGGTTGGGACCGTGACCGTGGTCGGGTCGACTGACTGAGTGGACTCGGCGCTGCTCCTCCCGCTCTCCCGCCTACCTCCACTAATCCTCCACTAAGGAAGCGCGCTGGGAAGTCTTGAACAGCCCTGAAGCAGCGCCTGACCGGCCCTCTACTGCCCTGTAGGACCGCCTAGTACCGCCTAGCACCGCCTGTTACCGCCCTGAAGAGGCTGAAGCAACAGTGCAACTGCCATCGCCGCCTCCTCCTTCTCCAGCCTGAATCCAAGCTCCGGCTGCTTCCCTCCTCTCTCCTGCTCTGATCTTTTCTTTTTTCCTCTATTCTTCCTCTTGGCCTCCCCCGAAGAGTCCCATCTCTTGGTCTTCCCTGCTTCTGCTCTTCTTCATCAACCATCGTCGTTGTGCTTGTTGTCGCCGTCGCCGCCTTACACCTGCTGGCCTCGTTACATCGACGCGCTGCTTGATCTTGACCCTCTCGGACCACGGGCTCCCTGGACTCACCGCCGAACGCCCGCGTCTGCCGCGACACGTTGGACTTGGAGTTGGTTTCCTCCCTCAACCTAAATCTTGGCTCCGGGACCCACGGTTGAGCCACCTCCGGAGCGTCTCCTCTCTCTCGCACCTTGCAGCTCACTCACACCTCTCACTCCGTCGGCTCGTCCTCACTCAAAATCCCCAAGCCCCCATCTATTTACCACTATATTCACCACCACTACCAACCTCCCGCAACCCCGAGACCACGGTAAGACCGAGGGCGGAAAAAAAACACCTCGTCTGCCTTGATCGCATTCCTCCTCCCCTCTCGGTCTTATCATCACTCACTGCGTCGTCGTCTTAGCATCAGCAGACATACTTTTTGCGCCATCATGTCCTCGTCCGGCGTCGTCCGCGGAACCGCCTTGAGGGCCGGCGGCGCCTGTGTGCGCTGCCGCAAGGGCAAGACAAAATGTGTCTACGAGACGGGGCGCCCGCCCTGTCGCAACTGCGCAAAGGGCATGCATGAGTGCTATCTGCCCTCGGAGAGCATGGCTCATCATCACGGCCAGAGCCCTGCGCGCAACTCGAGCGCGCATCGTCCTCCTCGCGACTCTCTCCCGGCCTCCGGCGCCACCTCGAGCGAGTCCAAGCAGACGGGCGCTGTCGGCTCTGGCTCTGGCGCCAGCTCCAGCTCCCGAAGCGTGCCCGCCACGGCCGCTGACAAGTGAGTTCTCTCTTCTTTTTACTCGTCTTCTCTCTTGTTTGCCTGTCCATCATCTATGGGATTCCCCTGCCCTTCCTGACCTCCCCATGTCCGCTCGGACTATGATCCTTACCTCATCAATCTCATCTCCGTCGCTTTTTCTGGGGAGGGTCACATCAAATCACGGTGGCTTCGGCGCTGGCTTACAGCGGACAAGCGCTGTTCCACCCGCTAGCATCCGCTACCACCCTCCGTCGCCAGGCCTGTTTGGGCGCCGGCATGCCCTACAAATCACCAGAGCCACAGGCTCATATCCACTAAATCCGGCTCCGAACCATCCCATCTTATCCCGTCCTATGCTATTTTTTTCCCTTCTCGTCTTGGCTCTTTGTTCCCTTCTTCCGCTGCTTTTCGCGTGTCGATCCCCTCCTCACGCCTCGGCTGCAGCCCGGGCCGAAGCTTTCCTGGGCCAAGCACTCCCTGCTCGTCTCACCTGGGTCGCCCACCCTCCACCCTGTCAGTTCGTTCATCCGTCTGGTTTTGGGTTTCTTGGTCTTTGGTCTGGCGTCGCTTCTTGTCCGCCGCCGCAAGCCTGCCGACAAGTGAGGCTCAGCACCACGGACAACGGACGGCATGGCCTTGGGTGCCCAGCCCTGAAAATCTCCCCCATTCGCTACTCGCCACCCCAAACACCTGACTTGACTCGCCTGCTTCCATCCCTCACGAGATCAGTCACGCCGTATCGTACGTGCCATGCTAATCATGTTTCATTCAGGCTCACTCCCGAGCTCATCGCCGAGTGCGAGCGCGTCGTCTCCAAGACATTCCCCGCTTGCGTGGCCTTCCACAAGCCGAGTTTTCTCCAGCAACTTAAGAACAATTCGCTCGAGCCCTCGCTGGTCTATGGTCTGCTCACGTGCGCATCTCGGTACGTAATCCTGATTTGTTTGCTTTTCTTTAATCGCGCCCTCCCCATTTCGGAAGCTGCCCTCGGCGGCCGGAGATGCTCCGGTCACCGAACTGGAGCCACTTTTACCGGGATTAAGCCGGCCCACCTTGGCTCCCCCCGATCATAGCATCACCAGGGAAGGATAGGAGAAATGATGGAAATTCATGCTCAAAGAATTTATCACTAACCAATTGGCTATAGGAGCTCCATCACATTGATCCGTCGGTACAGTGGTCCCACGGCCGCTGCCGAGTTGTTCGCCTCCAAGGCCATCGGCCTCATCAACCAGAACCTCGATCATCCCAACTTGGCCGACATCCAGTCCCTCTGCCTCATTGTCATCCATGAGTGGGGGACTAGAAATGCCGTCCGGGCCTACATCTTCCTGGGCCAGGCTGCTCGCATGCTACAGATGTACCGGATCCTCAACAGCCACCGCACTGACCCGGACCAGTTCATTCGCGATGAGTCCTTCCGCCGTACTCTCTGGCTCATTTATATCCTGGACTGCTTCCTGACCAGCACGCCTGGCCGGCACCCTGCCATCTCCGCCCAGGACACGGCAGATGTGCCCCTGCCTTGCTCAGACATTAACTTTGCCTTTGGCAATGCTGTGCACGTCAAGTCGCTCGCCCAGCACCTCGACCCGGCTCGCAACCCGGCGACCAGCAGTCAGCTTGCGCCGGGCGATGTTGGTGAACTCGGCTTCATAGTAGCGGCCGCCACCATCTGGCGCGATGTCGTTGGCATGCTCACCAACACGACTCTGTCAAACTTCCGGGAGGAGACATGCACAGATCTCATCAACAAGATCGAGAGTCTCCGTGGGTCGTTGCCCATGCAGTTTGTCGACAAGCCTGGTCAGATCAACCTCCACATCACCATGGGCTCGGGCTACACCTTTGCTGTCTTGCACTGTCTCCTCCACTGCTCTAGCATCTTTGTCCATCGCCGACGTCTTCTGCAGGAGGTGACAGCGACCAACTTCACGCTCGAGTCCTTCCTCATGACGTCCAAGTGCCACGAGATTCTCGACCGCCTCCTCACCTCTTGCCACAGCATCATCTCCCTCCAGAACGCCGTTGAGTCCGGTACGCCGCGCACCGAGATGATTAGCTTCCCCATCTTTATGCTCTTCTCATCCTTCACCGCGAGCGCCACCGTTGCCTACTTGTCGCTTAAGGGGCTTACTCCCCGCACTGCCATCGAGACAGCTGCCCAGATTGTCGATGATGGACTCCGCGGCATGCATGAGGGCGAGCCCAACTGGCCTCTCATGTCCAGCTGGCTGCGCCACCTACTCGTCATGAACCGCGTCTTGAACAATGACGCGGCCGTGGGCTCTGGTTCTCGACACAACTCGGCTTCCCACGCTGCCGGCGTTAAAGATGAGGTTTCGTCAAATGCCGATACTACTGGTGGCGAAGCTATGGACTACGACCACCACGGCTCAACTGGCAGCGCGCCACCTCCTCAGGGACAGCCCGCAGCCCAACGCGCTGTGTCTGAATCTGCTCGCGGTGACAGCGAGCCACCCGTTTCTATTCCTCGCCGTCCCGGTGTCACCACTATCAATGGGAACTCGGGCAGCGCCTCGAACCGCGGCACTACCTCGCCTCCGGGAGCCAACCAGTACTCGTCGTACGCGCCGGAGGCTAAGCAGCAGAGCCCTGACGTGCCGGGCAACGGCGTTCCTGCTCAGCATGAAGGCTCGACTACTAGCCAGGACATGACGGCTCCTGAGCTCTGCTCCGTCTTTGAGAGGCAGCTCCTCGAGATGGACGATCTGGCTGCCTTTATGGGTGGCGGTGTCTAAAATCAAAACATATTGTTGCTGTATTTCAAGACAGCATGCCATTTTTGCGAGCTTTTTTCTCATCTTTGGTGGCGAACGGCGCACGGTGGATCATAGATACGTCAAATGCAGGAAGACATGGATGGACCGGACTCAAAAGTTGGCACAGGCGAAGAGATTTTCAACAGCGTGTAGGATTAGGATTAGGATCAGCTGGGGATGGGGTTGTTGAAGGACCAGCAGTGCGATACCCTGGAATGGGGCGTTTTGGGAGGAGATTCACAACGCTTTGATTTGGTCGTTTGGTGTTCATAACAGATCGACTCACAGTACTGGTCAGATGCGGCGAAGGAATTGCGTCTGATGGGAAGGAATTACGATAATTTACATACTACTCAGTGCCGATATGTTCATGATGTGCGAATCTTGTCTTGTCATTTCTCTGCTGCGAAGTTGATGTCGCATATTTGTGGCCTGCTGCGAGAACTGGCTGCTATTATGCTTGGACATGGCACACAGATGGTAAACCTGATGTCGTAAATCATTCCGAATCAACCCAAACACGATATATACAAAGCTTGCGCAACATGCTAGTACTTGTATCCTCCGTTATAGCCCCCAGGACCACCTCCGTAACCACCTCCGTAACCTCCCCCATAACCACCAGGCGGCGCACCATAAGTAGGCTGCTGCGGCGCTCCTTGCTGATACATTCCCCCTTTCCCGTCATCGTCCGAATCAGTCTCATACTCGCTCCCATCATCATCCCCACCCAAGCTCCTACTTCCAAATGTGCCCTTCTTCTTCTTCCTCCTCTTCTTGACCTGATTCTCCAAGACATTCGCGCCAATCATCCCCGCCGCCGCTGCACCCAGCGTACCCAAAAAACCGGTGTTGCCAACACGACGGGCGCCCCATGCTCCAGCTGCGCCGCCGGCTACGGAGGCCATGAGGCCGCGTTCGCCGGCGGGGCCGTCTTGTCCAGGGGCTCCTGGGTATGGGCTGGCGCCTCCTGGGTAGGGACTGTTGCCGCCGGATGGGGGGTATGGGGATGTGGATGAGGCGCGGTAGGCGTCGGCTTGGCCTTGCGGAGGAGGAGGAGCGTAGGGTTGTTGGTAGGATGGTTGGGGGGAGTGGCCGTAGCCGGATTGTTGTTGTTGTTGGTGGTATTGGGGTTGAGGGGAGTGGCTTGCGTATTGAGGTTGAGGCGAGTGGGAGGGAGCGTAGGATTGCTGCGGAGGGTAGGGAGATTGTGATTGTTGTTGTGCGTATTGCGGCTGTAAGAAATCAATGTTAGTACGATCTGGGAGTTGGGAGGGAATGGGGGGATGGATGGTGAACGTACCTGTTGTGCGTAGGTTTGTTGCGGTGGAGGATATTGTCCGTAAGACTGCTGCGGGGGATATGATGGTTGTCCCCGGGCGTATTGGGGCTGACCCCCGCCGTAGTAATCTTGATTAGACATTGTTTCTTTGACTTCTCCTGTATCTTGGAGGAATTGGTTATGGAAAGGTGGAAGTGTGGATGTGGGATGTGAAGGGAAAGATATAAGTGATTGAGCCGTGGATCTTAATACTAATGGGGGAAAGGTAAATGATGACGAGGCCTGCAGTAATAAACGAGGAGGGGGGCAACTCGCAAGGCGCAATTCCCCAAGGCAATACTTAGGTAGACTAGTAGTAACTAACTGCTAGCACGCGAGCGGAAAATGTGACGTGATTAAGAGGCTCGGCGCCGGCTGACCCGGCGCCTCGGGACTGCGCGCGGGACGGCGTAATGTGATTGGGGAGAGGCGGACGTGCGCGTGGCGCAGTGACTGCGGAGGAGGGAGGGCCTAAGCCGCTGTTTTACTTACGAAGGTACTTGGCCACACATGAAAAAAACTCGGGGTTCGCCGAGGAGGGGGAGACTGACGTTTTGGATGTGGCTTGAATGGGCTTGTTAGATTGTTTATGGGGATTTTTGCTATGTGGTGGGAAAGATGTTGCGCGATTCGGACTTGGGAGGGAGGGATTGGGGTGATGTTGTTCTATTCTTGGAGGTTGCGGCTGTGAGTTGGTGGATGAAGGAGGCTTGTTTTTGGTAAAGCTGGGAATTGACCAGACACGGGGACGATAGTCTGAGATTTGTGAATAATGTCCGATTCTTGATAACGGTATTTTACCTTGGACCCTGGAGTACGGATATGGAGTCTGTATGGAGTTTACACATGGGCATGTCGCATCGCATCGCATCGTGGGACCCACACGGCCGGCTACCAGGGATTTGCCCATGATCGACACCAGAATAATACTTGGCAACCGTTCATGAAGTCTCTCTCATGTAGATACCGAATGAGGTTCGTATATTTCATTTTGAAAAGAACACGGACCGGTGTATTTGTGCTCTTTGGCCTGCGCTTGAGGGGAAGGGGGTTCTGCAGTCTGGCTCCCGGGGTTCGGCCTTCGGTCGGAAGGGGTCACGGTGGGATCTAACTAATGATCCACCAAAAGCGCCGGATCTACTCAAGGGTGCTCCGATAGACCCTTTGGCATTTATCGTCAACAGAAGCGTCAATCGTTTCGTTGTATGTAAGTCTTCATGTAATCTGTGGACTTGTCATAAATAAGCGACTTCGCCGGAGCTCCATCCCACGTAACTGTCTGTATTCTTCTACGCTAGGGGCACGACTTGTCCCATCTGAAGTGAGGTATAGTAAAATCCCAGCTCTACTCGTAGTCATGCTTAGCCATACCGTGCTTCTTCATCTCTCCCCAGCGAATGTCCCCCTCCGGAGGATTTTTGAACGTGCGACTAGGGTTCAGGCTTAGATGAATAGGAATGAATGGGGAAGAGACCGACAATCAACGGGATTGGAATCCTCATGTTTGGGAGAATTCGGTTGTTGGTAGCAAAAGCTTGAATAAGAACGGTGACAATGCGCTGGAATGCGGCCGGTCGGAGGCAGTAAGCTTAAATCTTCCCAGCGCTTACTTACAGTGAACTCTTTCACTAACGCGGGGCCTGGATGGGGGGGGGGGAGGAAGCCCTGTATTTTGTGCCCCGCGTGCATTATCGCCGTAAGACCCACTAATGTTACTGCTCCCGGGCCGGCCTGGTAAAGCAGACTGGTTGTTCTCCTTTTCAAGAGAGTACTATTATTGTCAGTCAACGCTTTAACCAAACTCAACCTGCTACTGTCGTGCCTAGGGTGGCAATTCGCGGGATAAATGACATAAATCTATTCAACACCGGGTTTTCAGATTTTATCTGTCACTGCTGGGCTCTCGGCCTACTACTAAGGTTCTTTGATAAGTGGGCTCGGTAGGCAGTGTCTTGATAAGTGTGCCTGGCTACTAGCAACAGTCGTTTCCGTCGTTGAGTCGGGAGAATTATTGGCTTGATATACACATTGTCTTATAAGAGCTCTAGTGTCGCTATAGAGGCCTTTGGAATTAGAATTTGATGGCGTGATATTCTTGTCCTTACCTGGTAAATAGGTTTGTTCTCAGATCCATCATTGTGAAGAATCGTCTGTAAACTCAGTGGCGGCTCCCATGTATCTATCAACGCAACGAGTTAAGTACCATAATGGGGCAATCAGTAAGCATCACAGTGGTATTTCTGCCGTAATGGCTAGCAAATGGAGCTAAACGAGAGTTCAGTGCTGTCAAGTACACGTCATCTATAGAAGTAACATCGGCTCGGGCGAGGGCAAAATTGCTGTGCAGCCAACGAGAGCACCTTTTGAATGTACAAAAGTCATGCAGCACATTAATTTATGTGCAGGCTAAGCACTTATTGGTCAGCACGTAGCAGCCCAAGGACAAGGCTGAACTGGCTACACGAGAAATTGCCTACTAGTAGTAGTAGTATGCAGATGGTATAGAATCTGCATGTAATGTGCATCTGCTACAAGGCCTCGCATGATCGCAAAGTTGCTGTGATGTGCCAGATACAACTTCTAAGGACTAAAATTGTTAGCGCGTTCCGAGACGGTTAGTCAGTAGACATCCTGCGAAATTCTCAGAGACGATACATGCCACTGTATCAGGAACTAGATAATCCTTGTTTAGATATCCTACAGTTCAATGACTTATCGAGAGAGCAGAATTGATAAGCTAACAACCGTGGTGCTTTGACTGCATGAGCAGCTAGTACCATACTAACTCTCGTTGGGACGTTTAATTGCTTTCTTGTGAACCTCTACACACTAAGACTGAGCAATAAGGCCAAAAGTTCTTCGCAAAACAGCTATGGGATCTTGGTGAACATCAAGCATCATTCCCATCCCCGTCCACTTTCTTCACCTGATCCGGTTGCTGCGGCGGAAACTTCATGCCTCTCTTCCCATCGTCCTGATATCCATCCCGCCCCCATCCGCCATAGCCGTCTCCCATAGCCATCCCACCCAACCCCGATTGGTGTCCCTGTCCAGCCTTACTAGCCAGCTGGTTTTTGCCCACTCCCGGGGTCGTCTCGGCCCAGGCGTTGAGCTGATTGCGATCCATGCCGAGATGCTTCTGCAGCTCTTCGTCGCTAAGAGGTTGGCCTTTTTTCTTTTCTTGATAGCGCTGGTACCAGCCCATTTTCTTCTCCTCGGTGGGCTGAGTGTTGTCGCCACCGTTAGTTTGTTCGGTGGGGTGTTCCGACTTGGATTTGGAAAAGAGGCCCATGATGAAAATAGCCTGCGTTTTTACTGTTTCTTTTTATATGTGGATAACGAGTATGCGCTTCTAGAATAAATATTAGCTTTTCCATCCAAGCAAAAAAAATGCAGGGAATGGGTCATTTTAATTCCACCGAGTTAATGTTCTGAACCGATCCTTCAAACAAAGAGATGCGCCCGGCTAGATAGTGTCGCAAAATGCCTTCTGACTTACACAGCCCCCACATTATTCACGACTTCGCCGTGATAAACAGACGATCATCACCACTCTCAGAGTTGCCCCCCACAAGGCTGATGGGATGATCCTGACATAAAATTTGATGGCATATTGAAGAGAAGACGTTCCGAATACGAGGCATGGAAGTCCGACCCAGAAATCGATCTCCTGAATGTGATTATTGAATGGACAGCGGCCGCGGAGTGACCCGCGATATGTATTATTAGCATTTGTGTTGGCCCGACTATCGGACCCGGCGCTTACTTGCCATTTGCCAAGAAATCGTACATGTACATATCCGAAAAGCTGGGGTTGTGCATTCAACCGCCGTGGCTTCATCACCTGCAGTAGTAAGATGAAGGATGATAGGAAAACATGCTCATGGAAATCCAAATTCGAAACCACTAATGCAGCCTCGTTTCGGCCGGGTTGTAAGCCCATGACAATCCTTGTAAGAGAGCCTTTCCTCGGTTAACCTGATATGTGATGCCTTGTCCAGTATGAAATCAACCAACACAGAGTTACATCGGGCAATTTCATAGCCTTCGTCATCGATGTTGGTTTTGTCTACAAATATTCACACAGCTCTTTGGGTCTTTATGTTGGCTACCAGTTCCGGTTTTGTCCTTTTCTATCGACGCTACAAATTCATTCCATCCCATTCGGCAAACTTCAGTTTTCGTTCTGTATTCTTCCTATTTGTTACAATACATCCCCTTTGTTAGCGTTCACCATGGCCGTGACCGTCGACACAGACATCCTGGACCAGCTCAACTCGACCGAAGCGCGAGCCCTCTTTAGTATCAGCGACAAGCTAGGCGCCTGCGGTGTTGGCAAAATCGTCAATCTTCCTCGAATCATCGTCGTCGGCGACCAGTCCTCCGGAAAATCGTCCATACTCGAAGCCATATCCCATGTCCGCTTTCCCGTTGAGGGTGGCGTATGCACTCGCTTTGCTACTGAGCTGGTTCTCAGGAATTCCCAGAGCTCTAGCGTGAACGTCAGCGTGAAATTCGCCGACGGCAAGAGAGAGACCCATTCTTTCCAGAGAACCGACTTCTCGCAGGATGACCTCCCTGAGATTATTAAAGAAGCAAAGAAGTGCATGGTTCTTTCCGATACAGATGGAACTGGCTTCTCCAAAGATGTTTTGAGACTGGAAATTTCAGGGCCAGAGATGTATCCTCTGACACTCGTTGATCTTCCTGGCCTGTTTCATTCCAAGACAGCGACTCAGTCTCTCAGTGGCAAGCAAACAGTCGACGAGCTTGTTGACAGCTACATGCGTGAGACTAATAGTATCATTCTCGTTGTTGTCACCGCCGACCGTGAGCTTAGCCACCACGCTGCTCTATCTCGCGTTGAAAAATTCGATCCGTCCGGAGACCGCACTATCGGCGTAATCACCAAGCCGGACCTCGCACGCCCTGGCTTAACGTATGAAAATATGTACATGGATCTAGCCAAAAACCAGGACAGCGGCAATAAGCTCAAGCTCGGATGGCATGTTCTTCGAAACCGGGCTGAAGACGAGTCCAGCTTGGATGAACGCGACGGGATCGAGGATACCTTCTTCAACAAGGGGGCTTGGTCAACGCTTCCGAAGCATGACTTGGGCATTGCCATGTTCCGCCGAAAGCTGAGCAAAGTTCTTTTCGAACATATCCGTACTAGCTTGCCCAGAGTGACGGAGGATATTGAGTCTAAGTTACATGAGCGGGAAAAGGAGTTACGGATCATGGGAAAACCCAGGACAAGCAAAGACGATATGAGATCTTTCTTGCTCGAGATCACGGTAGAGTTCCAACGACTTGTACGCGATGGGATCAATGGAAGATACTATGACAAATTCTTCGGCAATGTTGCATCCGAAGATATGAAGCTTCGGGCCCAGCTAAGGAGCTTTCGGCGTGCTTTCGACCACATCATGAGAACGAAAGGTTCTCATCAAAAGATTATTATGGACAGCGAATCATCCGATGAGGACGAAGAGGAAACTGATGAAATTCCTGAGCACCTTGAACAATTTCTTATGAAGCACGGCTACATTTTCCCAACGCCTGAGTCTGTCGATGAGTCGGATCTTGTTCCCCAACTACAGCAGGAGGCAGCGGCCAACCAAGGCTGTGAGTTCCCAGGCACTCCAAGTCCCGAGCTGGTTATCCAGCTATTCAAGCGCCATGCGGCACCCTGGGGGGAAATTGCCAAGTTTCACATCTTACGCGTGATCATGGTCACCAAGCTCTTTGTGGAGCAGCTGATCATACACATTGCCGGCCCCTCAGAGACTAATAAAGCGACTGAAGCCATACTGTCGCGCTACGTAGATACCTTTTTCGTGGATAAAGAGAAGTCACTCGTCGGCAAACTGGATGAGTTCATGGCTCCTTACCGTGAGGGCTTCGCGCTTCCCGCGGACGAGGAGCTACAGCAGACGGTGCTGAAGAAGTCAAATCGTCGAAAAGCTCAAGAAGCGTATCATTCACTGGCTGAGGAACATCCAGAAATTTTCGACAAAGACTTCAAAGGTGCTGTCACGAAAAGAATGATTACTGATTCTATCTTGGCTGAAGGACGTGAAGTTGGCGACGAGTTCGGGACTGAGCAAGTAATTGACATGATGCTCGCTTACTACGAGGTATGCCCAGATTATATGTCCATGCTTCTTTATTCAGAAATAATTGCTTATCACTTCGATAGAACTCCCGGCGAACATTTACCGATAATGTCATGAACCTAGCCATAGAAGCTTGTCTGATCCAAGATGTCCCTAACATCCTCACGCCAACCGACGTTGGTAGAATGTCCGGCGATGAACTCGCTGAGCTGGCGGCTGAGGACGAAGTAACGCAAAGCCGACGAGCTCTGCTGCAGCAGGAGATCAAGATGCTCAGAGACGGTCTTGCTCAGTGTCGTCGATACAAGCCCCGGACCATGACGGGTGTGTTTTCAAGCCTCTCAACCATCAGAGCTTTGCAAGCTAAATCTGAATTAGTTGTTCCCTCGGTGCGTGTCAGTCCAAACCCGCCAGCTGCAAACGGCCAATTAGGAGCTTCGACAGCTAGAACTAGTGAGTGTTTTTACCATCAGCTGAATAGTACACAAGAGAAGCTAACGTTTCCTACCGCAGACGATGTACCATCGACAAGCCCATCCCCTCAGCCAGCAACAGGCCTTTTTTCCCAAACAGGGGAGAAGCAGCGAGAACTTATTCGTGACAACGGAGGAGGGCTCTTTTCTTTCTCATCCAACACCAACGATGCCAGTCCCTCTCCTTCCAACCTATTCTCAGGAAACACAGCGACATCGAATAATTCGTCCCCTGCACCTATCTCGGTGCTCGCCTCAACATCCAAGCCGGCGCCAATTGACGGCCGTAATCCGTTCTTATGGACAAAATCAGAGCACACAGCCCCATCTCCAGGGCAAGACTCAGCTGTCGGTCAAAGTGGCGTATCTACACCCGCTTCTCGTTACGGGAGCCCGTTCGGAGCGATCCCGCCGACGGGTAACAGCTCGTTCCCTTTTATCAAGTCGGATGGGCTTTTTGGTGGGACGAGCTCGTAAGCAAAGTTTAAATTAAATTACTTAAGACACACGAGGAAGCTGACCCCAGAAAGAAGCGTAAGTGATCCTGAAGATTCGGACAACTCTCCAAATCCACACAAAAAAGCACGTTGTTTAAAATAGCCGTGATTAACATCAATTGAAGAGCGCACAATTCCACTCTAATACTCCACTTTAGGCCACAAGACTAAAGGAAACTCTACTGTTTGCACAGTTGGGCCATAAAGGATGAAAAGATTTTTTGGGATTGATAATGCAGTGACGAGAAATACTTTGACCTGCCTTCCACCTCGTGATGGTGCTCATCGCGTGGAAGTAAACTAGATCTATCTGCAGTCAAACACAGCGCCATTCATGAGTCTCGCTGAGATAAACTACAGTATATGTTCCTCAATGTGACGTAGATTCAAGTGGCTCGGTTATGACACCAAAAGCTGTCAAACCGCAGGTGAGCTCGGGCATCTGCGTCAAACGTCAGCTCAAAACAGGACCTCGGCCGGGTACATCAAGGAGTGTGGAGTTGAGACAAACCTGCTCAGCGTAAAACCCGGTTATAGCATTCCCAGGCTTAGCATGAATGATTCGGTAAACCACTCCGTTAGGCGGGTCATAGCGGCCTGACAGTACGTTGCTTCTTCCCCAGTTTGTGTAGACCTAAGTCCATCATCCATGATCAGCTAAGAGAGCAGTACGAAAGTCTCGCCGTCCTTACCTTGCATGTGAATAGCTCGCCTTCTTTGGCCGAACCGTACTTGTAGACTGAGCGATCCTCGTCAAAAGGGTGACACCAGAGCTCTACGCTTTCGATGCGCTCGCCGCCCGGTCCATCAATAAAGAAATCAACATGGCTTGAATCGGGCAAGGGCTCATGACGCCCAATCGTACATGCCTCGTCTGGCGCATTTGCGCCATCATAAAAGAATTCGAGGCGGTGCAGATTGCCAGTCCCACGAATACGTGTGAGAGCACTGAGGCGCACGCCCCCTGAACCGCCAAAATGACACCAGAACAAGGGTTTGAAGCCAGTGATATACCGCTCCATGGACCAAAAAGCATATTCGTTCAAGCACCAGGATTCTTCCGGGATGTCAGGGTACCATAAGGCCGAGTCTTGAAGGGTCTTATTGCTCGATGATTTGCTTGTGGACTCAGACACATCGAGAGCGATCAGTTTGCATCCCTGGAATAGACCCGTTAGTACAAAGTGTCCTCGTAGCCATGTGTCAGGAGAAGCTTACATCAAATCCCGCGTGAAGCTCTTCATAAGTTCCCAGATCTTTCAGACGATGCGTCCTCAGACAGCCATCTGGGCTTCCAAGCCAAGGAGAACGTATACCCTCGGCACTGACGAGCTGCAACGCTTGGATACCACGTGCACAGACAGCAATTACAACGCCGTGAAGCTCTCTCACAGTCTGCTTCTGAGTATCTTGGCTGAGGTATCCCAATTGCAGGTGGTCGCCTCTGTTCGTATCGAGCTGCAAGCCGCACACGTACTTGGCGTCACCCAGAGTCACAAAGTGGGCGGTAAATTGGGCGGAAGAACAATTGGGAACCACAGCGCTGGCGTAGTAGAGAATGCGGCAACCATGTTCGAACGAGGGTATGAACTGTTTCTCCGGTTCCCATATGCATCCGGTGACGGCGAGAGTTGATAAGCGAGACCTGTTTTCGGCCTCCGAGCAAGTGGAGTGCTGTAAAGAATCATGGCCTTGTTGAAGTTCAAGGACGCCAATAGCCAAGGCTATAGTGGGCCAAATTCTCTCTCTGTTCTTCAGACCGTTTTCAAGGTGGCTACTGCGAGTCTGGTCGTACAAGGCTCTCCAATTGTATATTCGTCTGTTGCGCGCTTCAATGAACCACGAGCGATCGCCTTCTCCTTCGAACCTGGAGGCCCAGAAAGCTTGGTTATAGAACAAACCAGCGAAGGATCGGCACGCAAGACGTGCGTTCAAAGCGTCAGCTGTGGGCAGTAGAGTAGCGACATGGAGACATATTTCTGGGGGAAGTGAGCGGTGCGAGCCTTGAGCAGAGGCGGTGGAAGTGACGCCCTTGTCAAAAGCCAAGGGACCCCGGAGAAATTGAGGTAATTGAAAGGTTTCCATCTTAATCTTTTCGAGGATGGCCTGGGCTTGGGGTACATCACAAGGATCAGCACAATGAAAAGAGTCCGGCTCAAAGTTGACGTCCTCCCACTTTTCCTCCCAAGGATAGTGCTCATGAGGCCCGTGAACCATCAGGCGTCCTCCGTAGTCATGACCCCAGCTTCTGATGGTGCAACGAAATGGGGTTGGGAGTGATCTGCAGACATCATGAAGCCTTTGGACAGGAATCGGGTGTGGGCTCAGAGCGTGTTTCAGTAGTGACCAGCAAGAGACGTGGAAGACAGAGTCATCCCCTTCCGCTAGTACAACCTGTCCATGCTTCTCTGCTAGATTTTCATCTCTGTTCTCGTAGCCATGACCGGCATGGTCCCATCGATGATCGGGATTCTTTGGCGCCAGGACGTAACCTGGATCTTCATCGTCGTCTTGGATACCGACTCCCGTCACAAGAACCTTGGACTGGCGTTCATCGAAATATACTGAAGCGAGTTTCAGTCAGCCATACACAGCCATGGAATCACAAAACGCAAAAGTGAAAACGCAACTGATACTAACCACCAATGAACTGTCCCATCCACGCAAGCTCCGGGCCGAGAGGTGGTTCCATGTCGATAGGCGAGAGCAGAATCCATCCGCACAGGCTACAACTGTGTACTGTTTTCATGGCTTCAAAGGCTTAAGAGAGGCTTTCTAGTTCGTGATAATACATCCACAGATGGTCGTCGTTGAATGAGTAGTTCGCAAGCGCGCTTTTCACGCAAGCCGTGAGTTTGATTCGATGTGTTTGCTTGAATTTGAGGCATCGTCCCTGCTTGCTGCGCTACCTTTTTTTTTTTTCTTAATGGCAGTGATTCACAGCTGCAATCCAATCTTTGGTTTACAGCGAGGGGCAGCCACTGCGCCTTTTCATTGTAAGTGCAGTGATACTCGGCAAAATGCCATGGAGAGTCAGCCATACTAGCAGTATAGTACCCGAGATGCCAAGCAGTACAAGAACATGTACTACAGAAAGGAATTTCAAGTTATAGAAGCGTACATATCAGGAACAGGGGAGATAAATACATTATAGAAGGCAAAGAATAATGGACCACATATTGTATTTCTTAACTCAACACTATAAGGCTTCTTGTAGCGCCCGATCTAGCCCATACACTATACTCAAGACTGCCGATACTTCGCCTCCAACAGATTCCGTCTTTCCTTTGAACCTCAAGTACAATTGCCTTGTTTGCACTGTTCTCTGCTATCAATAGAAGACCGAATTCGCTCTTGTCATCATGCCAACGACAAGGTTGTATATTCCCAATTGGTTTCTGTGTCTCCGACTCAACTATAATTCTTTTGCCAATTTCTGGTTGTGGTCCTAGAAAGACCTCCAATCGATCTATCAGTTCTGTATCCAATTCATTGTCTGTTTCCGGTGTATACAACTCTGATATCAGAAAGGAGCTACCAGTGCCAGGGAAGAACTGCAGGTTTGATGGCAGATGCTTGATACTACTGTCAAGTCGAACACTGCCCTCATCGTTGAACCAAAGACACTCCGCCCAAAAACACAGGTATTCATCATCAGGAATGTCCTTCAGCTTTTCAAAAGAGATTTCGGGGATATTAGCTCTGAGATCCTCAATCTGTATAGATTCTGTGTTACGACTCTCCTGAGGCGAGGGCTGGACGATGCGTAACGGAGAATTTCGGATAACGTAGCAGGTGATTTTTGGCACATCCCTAAATCTGTAAGTTTCCAGGACCGAAGTTCACGCAATAGGACTTACTTTTTAGATTCACGGCGGGTTAAGTAGGTCATACCTCCCCACCCAATCCAGGTCCAGCTTGGGAAAGGTATTTGACGCTTCGAGGAAGTCATTTGTCTAGTCGTGAGGCAATCTCGTCGCGAAGGAGGGTATTCCTCCACTGGGCCCCAGCATAGAGAAAATTCAAACATTGACGTATCCAACGCCCATAGGTAGGAAGTGCCAGTTTTGTTTGCAGCCTCATTGAGGATACCCGTGAAAGCGTCCAAAGCGTCGCCTGGGTGGGTCAAGCTCCTCAACTGATAGCTTCGCACTAACAGGTTCAAGATTCTCCAGGTACTATCCTTCTCGGATTGAGAGCTATGCTGAGAATTTGAATCGAGCCGTAGAGACACCGTCGGATCGAGATAATCGAAGGACGGCGCATCATGGAAAGATCGCAGATGCAGGATAGAGTGCCTAGACTCTAATGCGATTTCCTCAGACCAGGTTGCACACCCACAAAGCCAAAAGATCTGCTGATCCATGAAGAAGACTACTCGCTTAGACAGAGCAAACTCTTGAAGTGTCCATGCGCGCGAACTCCATTTCGTCACGTCTATAATCGATAACCCTGGTTCCCTTCGAGGAGTGAGGGATGTGAGCAGGTTTGCTGGTGGCCGACCAGGTGCACGAGGTAAAGGTACTTCAACTTGTTTAGCTGTTCTAGAAATACTAACACCTGGAAGACCGGAGCTAGCACTATCACCGTCACAGACAGCGATAGTGAATAGAGCTTGGCTATAGATCTCATGTAAACGTCCCAGCTGGGCTGCTTTATCTTCATGGCAGTCCTGAATGATACAAAGAGCATCGACCCACAGGTAGGGTACATTCATTGAGCGTGTAAATCCAATAGCGTCTTTGATGGTCGCTGGGACTTCTGATGTCGATTCAAAGAATCCATGGGTTTTCATGCTCTGTATTGTGCTGTTCTCGAGGGTTAGGGTCTGGGGCCCGCCCCAGACGTAGCTAAGTGCTGCGAATTTCAGTGACGAAAGGTTGGCGTCTGGGAACTCCTGTACCGCGTTGGAGTTGACATCAATAAGACGGAAAGCTTGTATGTTACTAAATGACAAAAATCAGTGCCAGCGTGGCAAGCGGCGGAACACACTGACCTTTCATCGCTGAGTTCATATTTTGAGCTAGTTCCACATTCGTCGTGATTGTTTAGACATTCAGTCAACCACAAGCGAGGAAGCGCCGAATCGAGCAGTTCAGGCCTCCTTCTTCCAGAGAATACAAGATTATCCACTGCAATTTCTTGATCTTCAAAGAATGCCAGAGGGGGATCGGCGTCTAGACATCCTGGAGTACAGGCCCAGAAACACTCGAACAATGTTAGGCTGCCATCACTCACGGCTTCAATAGAACCTGGCCCGGGATTCTCGTCGGTACGAGGACACCAGAATAAGGATGCATATCGAAGTTCGAAACGTTGTACGTCGGTCTCGGTCGGAGAAGTGAGTGGGGAATGTGTTCGGGGCCCGGGCAGTATGGTTAGGACACAGATAAGCTCTGTGAGTTCACATTCCTTCGACTGACAGGACTCGTATATATACGGGTTCTGTCGCAAGAGTTCGCAGATTGTGTAACAAAGAGAACACGATGCGGCAGACGTTTCCACACGACTCTGTAGGCCTAGACTCCAGCTGACCCCGTCGATTGAAGGGGCTGGCGTGGATCCCTTGGCGGGGGAGTTTTGACGGTCTTTGAACTCCTGCAAAGATAAATACTTGAGTTGTGTAAAGTCCACATATGAGCAGTACTCGCATAGACTAGACATTATTGCAGTAGTGCAGTAGTGCAGTAAAATGGTGCCAGATATAGAGATATGTGTCGGCATAAGTGGATGATTTACAAACTGTGTTGCGGGGTACGGTTACTCAACTTCACGAGCGAAAGAAAGCTTCATCTGACCACGTAATAACACTACACTTACCTCGCACATTGAGAACATGAGCCATGGGTGTTGAAATATCCCTGTACTTACGTGGAGAAATCACCGGGCTTACATTCATGTTGTGAAGCATCTGAGCTGCGCCGCGCAACAAGCGTAGTGGTAGGGCTTATGGGTAAATTACAGGTACAGGGTACAAGTAACCGTATAGAATCTACGACTGTATGAGGCCCCCAAAAGACTGACGTTACAAATGGATTCTGGAGAGCTGTCCACATGCTGTGGCAAGTAGATATAGTGTATTGACTCGGTATAATTCTAGGTACATGTAGCTTAGCTAGTCGTAGCACCTGAGGGTGCTCTTGAACCAGTGGCTAAGTCAAAAGAAACTTACAAGAGTCAGTCACAACTGTAAACAGAGAGTATAGTTAGACACGAGTTGATATTATCACTAATACTACTTTAGGACTAGCGAGAGGATAACAACGCAGTAGCATCCTCCTGTAATCACAGGCTTCAGACAGCTCTTCTACAGCATTTTACAGCGCAAGCAATGATGATTTGCGGGGTTATCCGTACCCCGCGGTTCACCGTTGATGCCCCCCTGCGATTGACGAATCCGCTATAAGCCACATTTCTCAGCGCGGGGCAGCCACTACGGCTGCTCAATGTAAGTGACAAAAGCCGTGATAGCCTCAACTATGGAATGACACTGGCTAAACACCACACCACACTAGCATCATGCACTCATCAAACCCCATCTTCTACTGTAAAAACCAGTTTTTCTCCTCTTTTCAGCAGCCATGGAGAGCATTCAAAACGTGCAGGAAATCCGCTTCATTCTCCCCCCTCCTCCTCCTCTTCTCCTCTCATCCTTCCTCCTCTCGTTTTCCGCAGTCCCAGAGCGCTTTTGCCCATCTTTTTCTGTTAAATCCTGTGGTGTGTGGCGATTTGGTCATGTCCCAGAATTCAACGGATGCCCATGTGGAAAAGCATCGCACTAGCTCCATCGATAGACTGCTCTCTTTCTTGATCGACCCTCATAGTTATAGCGCCTCTGCCTCTATCTGGTCTTCTGCCTCATCTACCTGTCCTGCTAAAGAACGAGTTGAGGACGCCGCCTGGGTCATTCAAACCATCGACGAATTCTTTGACGAATCCCAGCAATCTACCGACCATCAGCACCACCATCCTGATCAATACCCCTCGTCAGACCCTGAGCCGGCCAGGAAACGCCCCAGGAGCTAATAGACAGGAATTCTGACTTTTGCGAAAGTACGATCTTTACTTCTAAAAATGGCGGCCTCCGCTAGTTTATCGTGCCCGCTATGCTGCCATAACTCCCAGCGTTATGAGCACGTTGAGGAAAATTGCAAGACAGTCTCGGGTTTTAACGCGATCCAAAACGTCATGTAAGTCCTCTCGCTATCACTCTATCCCCCGCATACAAACAGAAAGTAAAATAAAAAAAGCTGACACCGACATAGTCAACACCTCATCAAATGCCATCTCCACATTTGCCGCCGTTGCAAACAAGAGTTCAGGCCCGGCAGCCCCGTCAAGAGCCAGACTCAGTACAAAAAGATGCTGAGCGAGTGCACTCAACATAAGAGTTGCGCTGAGTGCCCATGGCCCGCTGGGAAGGAGTACAAAACACCAGAGATTCTGGACAAGGTGCAACAAGAAGTCGTGCTGTCGTGGAGCCAGAGTGAAGCCGTCCGGCGACTCTCGGGCGGCGATCCAGGCGCCCCCACTCGTGATTCGGAGCTGTGGGTCGATCTGTACCGTCAGCTCTTCCCAGGAGAGGACCCTGATCCTAGTAAGTTCACCCAAAGAGGGAGACCATCCCAAGTCAGCAATACCAATACTAACGAGGAAACTTTTAATTACATAGGGTGGAAATACTGGATCGCGCATCACCAGATGGCGGCCAAGGAAAGAGCCTGGGAGAGCGAAGAGAAGAACTTGAAGCGGAAGCTAAGCAGCCAGGAGCGAGAACTGGAGGACATGCGCCGCCAGCTCGCCGAAGCTAAGCAGCAACTCCGCGACCAAACCGTCCATGGTGTCTGGAGTCCGAGCCAGCCGACCCCCGCTGTGGCTGCCGAAGACAGAGAGTTCCTCCTGTTGCCCCAAGGAATTCTGACAGAGATAGGCATGGCTCGAATGGGTTCCAACCGGGGCCAAAACACTACTGCTGCGGGGACAAAGACAATAGACCCGAATCGACTGCAACTGTATCCGCCGAGATCGCAGGATGACAGCCGCGTCGATAACCTCAAGGCCAGTCTTTCAGAGGTGACCAGCACAGACCCTTGGGGCGATTTTTCCGATTCTGGGTTCGAGAGTGCGGAAAAGCCGGGGGATGGCTTTGCGTATGAGAATTCATGATTAATGATGTTACTTTAAACTGGAGTTTGGAATCGATACTGTAGAGATAATGACCCCTTAGATGAGTTTTCTACAATTTTTTTATTTAGTAAACATTTTTATCTAAATGAACGAAATGAGCACCAACCTCAGTTAGTCACTCGCTGGCGAATGTGGGCATTAGAGAGACTACCCTAGATCTACATGTATGCTACGATAAATTGGCTGGACGTTTGCTTTAAGGCGCTCGTTAACTCAAACGTTGTGCTGTTGTGCTAATAATAGGACCGATTCTGCTGAGTTTCCAAAACATCTCTGACTTTAGATAGCTTAGTATTAGGGTTTGTCTACATGCCATCTCCTGTCCTTCTAGAATCCGTCTTCAAAGCTTCCAGATCTACCAAATTGGGGAACACTCCCATCCTCCCATGATAAGGTTAATCCAGCCCTTGGCCTGTCAATGCGCCAGCTCACGCCATGCAATCCTTCCATTCCTCATCGACCAGATTATCGAATCTAATGTAGTCAGAAGGTTGCATAGATTTCCCACGCTTGATCTCACACCCATCTGCCTTCCCCCTGACGTCTAGATCCGTGATGACAAGCTGGTGATCCCCACTAAATCACCGGGAACACCGTTACAGGGATGGAGCCAAAAGCAAATTAGATGGGTCGCACGCACTATTACTATGCACAGACGACGCAATGCATGCACCTAATTCGGCTGATCCTCATCAAGTGCCGGGGGCTTATTCATGGAGAGGGAGCTGAAGATGAGTTGGCGTCACTGGCTTCTGTCAAAAGATCTAGCTGAAAGGTCAATTGGGGAATAGTAGGTGCATTGGAAGAGAGACATGCTTCCGTCCGAGTTCACGATCCCGATGGGTGAGCACTGATAGTTCACCGTCAGCCAGCCACGTTGGATACCTTTGTCCCGTTGAGGCCAACCGGTCAACGAGGCCGCCGGCTCGTGTATGACAGACGGACCCGCTATCGGGATCTCGAGTCCATGGGATGTGCGCTTTTGTGTCATCTGTCGACGGACAGAAGCCTAGTGTCCGTGCCTCTTGCGACATGCATACACAAAAATGCACCATTGCATACGGGATTCGAGGCCTGCGGTGCCCTGGTTCCTGGAGGATGCGCCCAACGCAACATGACCTCGACAGAAAAAGAAGTAAGCTAGAATACTGTCATTCACATATCTTCGACCAAAGCTTAAATACAGATGTGCACTGGCTAGCGAGTCCCGATTGTTCGACAAGAGTTTATTTTGACAGGCGCTTTGTCCGATTGGGCTGGACTGTTCCCGCTGGGTTGAAAGCTTGGTTGCTGGGGGTGATCCCGCAATGTTGCACCCGCCGGATGGGCTGTGTTTGTCTTACATTCCTGTGCCAATCCCCAATGATGATCAGCCGTGGGGTCTCACCGGGGTCTCACAAAGGGGTGATGGGGGCCCGGTATAAGAAGGGAATGAGGGAACCAGAGATCGGGAGCAACGAAATTGACAAGGGCTGTTCGTATTTAAATGAGGGATCCTCGTTTCTTTTGAGCTTATCTCTAATCTTCTCTTTCTCGAAGGCAGCTTCTTCTTCCCTTTTCCCCAGTCTCTCGTTCTTTATCTTGGTGTCGTTCGTTGTAATAAAGAAGCCTGTCCTGTGTATAAGAAGCTTTCATTATGAGGTTTTCACTTTCTGTCCTCACAGCCCTGGTGCCTCTGGCCCTTGGCGCAGTTCTTCCCCGAGCCGATGATGCCAAGGTTCCTTCGGTCCCCGACACCGACTACGATGCCGTTGTTGTCGGTGGTGGTCCCGCCGGCCTCAGCGCTGTGAGCGGCCTCGCTCGTGTGCGTAGAAACGTTCTGGTCATTGATTCAGGCGAGTACCGCAACGGCGCAACACGCCACATGCACGATGTCATAGGCTTCGACGGTAAGTTGTTTCAACGGTTTTCAACGGCGGAATTTTCGCATACTGATTTGACCTTTGTTCAGGCGTCACTCCCGCCTGGTACCGCTACGCCGCCCGCGAGCTCCTCTCCCACTACGACACGGTCAACATGACCAACGGCACCGTCACATCCATCAAGCCCCACGACAACAACACCTGGTTCACCATCGAATCCAAGGGCACCGAGACCGTCACAGCCCGCAAGGTCATTCTCGGAACTGGTCTGCGCGACCTACTCCCCGACACTCCCGGCATCCGCGAGAACTGGGGCCAGGGTATCTACTGGTGCCCCTGGTGCGATGGCCACGAGCACGCTGACCAGGGACTGGGTCTCATCGCTGACCTGCCTAATATTGCTGTTTTCGTCCGTGAGATGCTCACCCTCAACACGGACATTATTGGCTTTGTCAACGGAACCGACACCCCCGAGCAGCGCAAGAAGGCTGAGGAGGAATTCCCCCAGTGGGAGGACTACCTCAAGATCCACAAGGTTCAGATCATCAACGAGACCATCGCTTCCCTCAACCGCCTGAGGAACGGCTCCGACCCTGATGCCGACCCCTCCCAGCCCTCGTACCCCGAGTACGACCTTTTCCGCGTTGACTTTGAGGGCAAGCACAAGTCCGTGGAGCGCGGTGCTTTCCTGACTGGCTTTGACAACGAGCAGCATTCCTGGGTGGGCCGCGATATGGGCGTTGACCTCGAGGAGGGCCGCTATGTTGCCGACGACTCCAAGGGTCACCAGACCAACATTCCGGGTGTCTACGCCATTGGTGACTGCAACTCTGACCAGATCACCAATGTGCCCCATGCCCTCGTTAACGGCAAGCGCACCGCTGTCTTTGTTCACGGTAAGCCTCTCAATCGAAGAACAAGAAACAGACATATGTCCGGGCTAGCTAACACAAATGGCAGTGCAACTCGAGCGCGAGCAAGCCGCAGTGGAGCTGGACAACTTTGATGAGAAGAAGGAGCTGGAGGAGCGTGACAATGACCTCGACATCCGGTCGCTCTGGGAGCGCATGAATGGACCGCCGGGCGAGATTCTCCATGCTGGCCCGTTCGAGTCATGAAGAAGGGGAAAAGTTTGGGAGAGGGAAGTCATGTACGAGGAAGTAATACGTAATTTGCATGTAGGTGAGTTGGGTTGAGCCATCATATGCAAGCGAGCCTGAAATTTGAAAGAAAAAGCAGACAAAGCGAATTCTGCTTTATTCACGACCCTCTTTGAATATCAAATGCTGGTGAAAACATGTCCGCACCCTGGTAATATCCTTATGCCTCCTCCGCGACGATGCTGTCCGTCTTCTCCTGCATGCAAGGCTCTTTATCCACCTCACCCGGCGGCACCACAATACCGTACTTTTCATACGGGAAGTTGGTCAAATCCGGCATGTAGTCGGCCCAGCCGTCATCCAACTTGCCCACCTGATGCATATCCACGGTTCCAGCCTCGCCCGTTGCCCCAGCCAAGACGTCCTTCTCCCGACCCTCATATTCCTGCTTGAGCATCGGATGCGGTACCCAGACCACGCGCATCCCGGCACGCCGTCCGGCCTCCACTCCAGGAACCGAGTCTTCGAACACAAGACACTCATCGGGCTTGATGGGCTGTTCGCCGGAGGGGAGGGAGTCGTTGATGGTCTTGAGCGCTAGAAGGAAGATGTCCGGCAGAGGTTTCCCGCGCCCGGGCTGTAGCCTTTTGTCGTCACCTAGCACGCGACGCTCAATAGGGAAGATGGAGAAGAAATCGGACAGGTGATCGGTCTTCAGCTTGAAGTTGCGCTCGGCGGAGCTCGTGGCGAGAGCAATATGTACCCTCTGTTTTTGTGCGTCCTTGTCGTCGCCCTTGACCTCCCAATACCGCGTTCGACCGAGGTTCGCTAGCAACTCAGGTACACCGGGGAGTGGCTGAGCGTTGGGGAACTTTTGCTGGTGAAGAGCCGAGTTCTGCTCAATGTATTCGTCTTGGGATATCGGCAGATCAGCCCAGTCGTGGAAGATCTTGGTGGCCTGGGGCCCTGGACGACCCTGCAGCTTGGCCTTGATGGACCAGGGCATGTTGGGTTTGCCGTATTTGTGGAGGATGACGTTGACGCATTCGGTATAGATATCCTCGGTATCGAGTAGCAGCCCGTCCATGTCGAAGAGACAGGCTCGAATGGGAGGGAAGCTGGACGAGAGGGCGTCAGTCGCCGAATGCTTTGCGCCGTGGAGAAGGGAGTCTGGGAACGTACTCGTTCTTGGCCATGGCTGCGGTTTGCGATCGAGGCAAGGGAATCGGAATAATGAACTTCTACGGATTTAGTCTAAAGAAGAGAAAAATCTAAGACCTGCGATATATGGCGCGACAGACGGCTGTGTTATGTATTTGTCTTGACCGGCGAGGAGTAAAGAGAGAAATTGAAGGCAGTCAATGTCATTTTGCGGACTTCTTTTTTTGGCCACCAAGATCGATCTAACTGATTGAAGCTAACGGATGGCGGGGTTGTCTCAGCGGGGTTATTCCGGACCCTTACCTACATGTAGGTACGGAGTAGTAGTCCACCACGAAACCCGGGACGCCCAGGGCCGGGTCGGGCTAGGTGTTGCTGCTATTTAGACAATCTTAGATTTGCATTATACCCTTTTAACTTAGTGTACCCTTGAATTTAATGAAAAGCGATTTTAGCGATAAGGTTGGTAGGGAGGAGAAGGAGAAGCTATTCAGAAGGGACGTTAAGCCGTTGTTATATTGTCTGTAGGGGAAAACTTTAGCATATTAATGCTATACATCATTTTCTCTTTTTATACCTACACGAAGATATGTAGTCTACAAATATTTATCATGGTAGAGAGATGACATCTTCGATAGGACATACTCGATGCTAGTTATCTAGTGCAATCAGCATACCTGATCGAATTATAGACTAAGGTGCGTAGCTACGGCAGCTTTTTCAGATGCTCTTATTGTGCCACTATTACTACCTTAAAGCATTCAGTAAACCCTGGTGTACCAGTACTAAATATTGGTAAAGCAATCAAACAATCTGCCCGTATAAGATTCTCCGTCGTTAAAGGAGCCTAAGCTTTAGTCGCTGTCCAGATCACTATCGTTTGACCTGCTGGATGCGTCTTCGCTCGCTTCATCTGAGCTGTTGACAGCTTCATTAGCGATTTCAAGATGCTGAGTGAGTGCATCTCTTTCGGCAAGAAGTCGCAGTCTTAGGTATCGAGCAACTCGAACAGTACCTCTAACCTCATCGTTCTGAGTCTTAAGGAAACTGTGCCACCTCTTTCGAATCGATCTCACTCCCACTGTATTGAGATGTGTCGAAACATCTTCCGTGGTACTATTTGCAGGTAATCGGTCTTCGCTCGTGAATAGGCTCGCCTCATTAACGACGCTGCAGCTATATGAAAGAACACTAAGAACTGTGTAAGAGTATTAAATTAGCAGTTAGGCCTGTTAATTCATGACACAAGTGTATAATAGCGGGATAAGTAATGCAAGTGCTTACATTGCCTTTCAGGCGTCACTAATGCTTCAGCATTTTCACGTTGACTCTTCCGAATCAGGGTGACGATCATCATGGCACCTCCAAAACCAAGACTTAAAGGATGTGAGACACTAATCATTGTCGGCCATCCAGCACCAGTAATAAGGGATGATATAGTAGCCCAGGAATACCAAGGGGTGGCAACTGTGGTAAAGCTAGTAGCAATACCGATTGCACTCCCGATAGCACTCACGGTAAGCTCAAGATCCGAATCCACATCGGAATTACGCATACTAATATACGCATCAAATGCAGGCACGTGATTAAGAAGTGACTTAGCAAACAGAAGAGTTGCGTCGTAAGCAGCTAACAATGCTTTGTAATCTCGACCTCTCAAGCGTCGAAGAGCCTGGCTGGAGAGCGGGCTATCATCGCCCGGCAAATAATCTGAAGACATCTTATTAGTACAAGGAAAGAAACCTAAGGAATGAGACAGCCGTAAGGCTTACGCAGGTATTTTGATAGACTGTCTAATATCGTTTGGAAGTACTGCTGCACTATTAAGATTTCCTCTCTACCTACTTCGGGCAAGTCGTGTGAAAGCTAGCAAAGAGAGTTAGCTATAGATTATGCTAACATCTGGACTAGATATTAACAAACCCTATTGCAGATGTCTCTGAGAATTGCCTCCCCTGTTTCTCTTCCAGGAGCGCCGAAAAGGACACCCACGCGATCTCTTATAGGTATACCAGCATCTTGCTTCCATGGAGCTGGCGGCGTCACTTGGTATCCTGCAAGGTTAACACCAGCCACAGTCGCAAATGCTAGGCAAAATGCCCTGTGTAACTGAGTCAGAGTGTGCTAAAGATTACTTCAGAGCTTATAACGAACCATTGCGGAATGTAGGCGCTCCTAGCAATCATAGCCTGAATACCTTCAAGATATGGCTGACCAAAGCGCAGGGCGGTTTGGAACACTGCTTCCCTCCAGTAATATGAAGTAACGGTATTGACAGGAGAGATGCCTATGAGAGACTGACTGCAGAAGCTACAAACTCTAGCCCTGTTCTCTGGTCTTACAATTGCCCAGCATAAGGTACGCAGCTCACTCTTAGAAACTTCAGTAGAGTAGCCCGACCTAGTGCGCCTATGCCATTCCAGCCCAAGCTTAACCTGGGCATATTGAGTGAGTGAAATATAGCAACTCAATCCGCGGCGGACTGAACTTACCAATGTAACGCCTTCTGGCTGGCTGTGCCTTATACTTTCCGCTTTGAACGTGACATTATCCCTAGGGAATATGGCATTGACGAAAGTGACGATACGGGCCCTGAACTGCCTTCTATCTTCATTGCCTCCGAATTTGAAGCGAAATTGATACTCGGAGTTTCGGGGAGGGAGATCCTCAAGCTCACAATCGACCATGATGATAAAGAACTTGTCATGACAAAAGATGCATGAAGTCAGGTCCTGCCTCAGTAGTAACTTAAAAGCTACGAGAAGAGCAGTAAATATGATGAGGCTAGTAGCACCGACAGCCTTATAAATACTCGTCTGACCACAGCGAAAGGTTGCGCGCTGCTCGTAACTAACCGGCTGTATATTCCCCTTAAGTTCAAGAGGCTCTATAAAATGATTGGTCAAATGTGGTTTCATTCGTTCGCCTCATTATACGACACCTCACCGAAGAAGGACTGAAGCGGAACCAATACCAGGACGACACGTCCGCAATCATGTTGGTAGGTAGCCATTGGCTAGCTATTATTTGATATCTGCATGCCGTACTGCAACCCTTCTTACGAATAATAGCTCTTTAGGATATGCACCCACCCTTTGCAGTAAAGGCTGGGGAAGCTAAGGCCAAGGTCTTCCAAGAATTGTTGCATCTCTTGCTGCCTCCTGCAGAGCGACTTGTCCTGCAGAGCATCGAGAACCTTAAGTGGTTTGTCGAAGGCGTGGATGAGGTCTGGCCTACTGCTCTGAAATAGGACCCAATGCCGTCGACGACGACGTCATCTGGCCCAGGTACGACCAACCCAATCCTCAGCTCCATCGCGAGATTTACCAGTCCGATGTAATCATTCTCATCTACTTGGCTTATGTTAGAGATGTTCGGAAGTGCTGCCATGCCTTCATTGCTAGGTACGACGTAGACATGTTGGACAGAGGGGCTTTAGCTGAATTTCTAAGCCAAGCTATGCTCGCGAGCTCCCTTACCAACTAGAAGTACATTCATATGGCTTTCCATTGTGTACTATAATTCGAAAGCGTGGCAGGGGTAGACAGAACCCGAGTATTATGAAGATATGTGATAGGATTGGTAGGTATATGTAGGTTTTGCATTTTTCTAGTGTGCAATCTTCATCCTATTTTCCTTCAATTTCTATACTTCTTTCCTGACGTCAAAATCTAGCAAAAGTCAAACAACTCATGTTATTTGGATTTGTTTATGTTATTTTCTGCGGCCTGTGCATGGCACAATAGGCTTAACTTACAAGACGGAATGAATGATAAGGCTGTTCTTATCCACTTCTTATCGATAAAGCTACCCCACGTCATCCCGTCACCTTACAGTAGCGAACCGAACGAGATTCATCCCACGCGCGTTTCTACAAAATCATGACTATAAAGCAGACTGCAATCTGAGATAAAATAGCTGAGCATATTGGAAGAGCTGTTTTTCACCGCGCACATTCATTCGCTAGCCCTCCATATATCCGACACTCCTTTCAGCCCGTGGCCTTCCCGAGTGCCCCCAGATGCTTGTCTCAAACACGTAGACTCAGCCTCTGCAAGTAGAGCCTCGCGACTATTCGATTATGGCAGAGCCGCAGGACAAGGAAAAGGAGAAAGATGCTGCTTCCGCCGAAGTCTCGTCTAAGGACGCTCCCCAAGAAGACGACGACGAAGTGAAGCTCACTCCGGAAGAAGAAGCAGTTAGCCCCCACCAACCCAAATCCAACTTCATTCACACCGCAAACTGACCAAAACCACCAGACCGCTCTCCAAGAATCACAATCCCTCAAAACCGAAGCCAACACCCTCTTCTCCTCCGGCGACCTCCACAACGCCCTATCCACCTACGACGACGCCCTTCTCCCCCTCCCCAAGTCCGCTCACTTCCCCCGAGCGGTACTACACTCCAACATAGCCGCCTGCCATCTTAAGCTCGAGCAGACGAAGGAAGCTACCGCGGCGGCTACTAAAGCTCTAGTTGAGTTAAGTACTTTAGAGTCAACACTTGACGGGGAGGGGAAGAAGGACGATCAGGAAGAAGAGGAGGAGGAGGAAGCAGATGAAGAGATCGTCAGCTCTGGAGCCGAAAAGTCAACCAAAGTCCCCAAACAAGGCGACATAAAAGCAGACATCGCCCGAATCCGGACAAAATCCCTCCTCCGCCGCGCCCGCGCCTACGCCATCACCAATCCGCCTACATGGCACGCCCTATCCTCCGCACAGTCAGACTACAAGACGCTCGACGCTTTACCCGCAGGGTCACTTACGCCTGGAGACGCGCGCACGGTGCGTTCTATGTTGAGGGATCTAGAACCTAAGGTGAAGGTGGCGCAGGAGAAGGAGATGGGGGAGATGTGGGGGAAGTTAAGGGAGTTGGGGGATGGGATATTGAAGCCTTTTGGGTTGAGTACGAATAATTTTAATATGGTGAAGGATGAGAAGACGGGAGGATATAGTATGAACTTTCAGCAAAATCCGGGGCAGGGAGGATGATGGTTAGGGGGAGCGCTGATACACTTGAGATTACATATAGAGCAAAGACGTATAAATCACCAATGTGAGCATATTCCTACTTTCAAAAGTAGAGACTGCTGGTAGCGATGGGTCATATTTCCAGACTAAATGGAACAACAGAGGCCAAATCCCAAACTAACTCGGTAAGGTTGAATACGTGTAGAGACTCAAACACTTGGGGTTGGTCTGCCACAGATTCAATGGACTCAAACGCCTGCAGAACCTTTCCAAAATAACACCACTTGCAAAGATGAAACTAAAACAGCGGCGGGCTGACCACATTGGTCTTATTCGGAGGCTCGTACCAATTCTTATATGGACGGTTGGGAAGCTTAAAGTCAGCACATCGCAGCGGGTTCACGGCATCCAACTCCTGGAATCGCGGCAGGGGTGTAGTGATCTCTGAAGTATTCGGAGCCACTGAGGCTTGCCGACTTCCCGAAAAGTGCTGTGGGCAAGGATATGCGTGGCTTCGGGATGCTGATGAGCTCCGGATCCCTATATTAGACTCCCATGCCCTTTTGAGACCGCTCTTGACGCTGCCTATCTGCAGCCCACTTTGGGAAGATATCGTATCCAGCATTTTCAGGACTTCGTTTCGCTCTTCGACGTCTGTCAGGCTTTTGGCGACTGTCGCCAGGCAGCGGGCGGCTGTGGAGGCGATGCCGCGATCTGTACGATGCGAGACAATACCACAGACCTGTCGGGCGTGATGGATCTGAGATTCATGCCACCCGCCAGTAGATCTCGGTGACTCTTCTGGCGCAGTCTCGGCCAGGATGTATCGCGCAGTATGGTATAACAAGCGACTGATAACAGCCGCACGCTTGATAAGCCTGTCCGAGTGTCAGCCATGGAATCAGTAGCCTGAAGAAATTAATGGCCTAACTCACCATATCTTTGGGAATAGTGACAGATGAGCTGAATTCCCCATTTGCTCCTCCACATATCCGATAGGATGCATCGTCCGCGGGCAAGCACTATTCCATCGGTTACACAAATCCCAGAGCTCCTCCCACTGCCTCCGTCTAGCATTATACTTGAAATGCTCATTCTGAGGCCTAAGCTCCGGGTATGCGAATCCGGCTGCGCGGAAGTTGGCCACCTTGGCCATGATGTAGAACATCTTGTGAACCCACGTCTCTTCCTTGCCAATGCTCGACACATCCTCCTCGCTACCGATCCGCATGTCAACGCCCCAGTCGTCTGGGTCCCAGGTCATGTACCAGTTCATGGCGAGACAGTTCATCAACTCCATTTCAATATTCAGCCAAAAGCAGGTTGCGCCAACACCGGTGCTAGTGGCATTCCAACCGCATTCACGTATCAGAGCACGAGCTCCGGCTATATGATTCATTCGTTGCGTCCTCGTATCGGACATGATCTCGTAGACATTGAGGACCACGGCTGCTGTTGCACACTCGGCCATATTGCGGTCGGGATTTTGCAAACTTCGAAGAAGAGTCGTGGTAGCCGTGTTGTAATACGACAATGCCTTGTCCCCTGATTCCGGGAAAGCGAGCGACTGGTGTTTCATGGCGCAGCTCAAGCACGCATGTAAAAGCATGGGTGACTTGAGGGCATGGTAGGGCGTAATCTGGCTAAAGTGCTTCGACTTATCAAACGAATCCATCCACACTCCGACCTCTTCGACGAATATTTGCATGCAGCGGACCTCTTCCGGTGACCCTAGATATTCGCGCTCATCTGTTTGTGGGTTTCCAGACGACGGCGATGACTCTTCTTTCTCGACTTGAGGCGCATTAAGAAGTCTGTGGTCCTTTTCAGAAGATGCCTGTGTCGCTTGCGGCAAGATCGAAGCTGAGCTGTACCAATCATTCGTCTTCAACATCGGCGACGTTTTTTCTTGCTTCACTCTGGTGGACACTATTATATCCCGAGGAGCATTAGGAAGCTTGATTCGGGGTTTAGGGGCAGGCGGTATATACGAGGCATGCCGATGTGGAGATGGTGAGAGTTCTAATTTGTGGCTGGATATCATATTGGTGCGAGGCAATTCCTCCCCGGACCTCGATTGAGAAGCTCTTGACCCGGTTGACCGGAATCTTCGAACCACTGGACCACTCAAATTGCCAGGTAAGATCCGCGAAGAGCGCTCACGGCGAGTTGACGCATTGGGTCTCCGGGAATAAGAAGCAAAGCTATGGTCTGTCGTGGTATTGTTGAATGTGGAACATGTTGACGCGGACGTACTCGTATCTACAGCTTCGTATCTTTTGAGGCCGCCAAGATACTCAGACGCAATGTTTCTTGACTCGTCCTGAAAGCCAACTACATAGCTCGTTAGAGAGTACAAGGACATAATGGGAAGAGGGACTTGCCGGCCCATACATCGGCAGATGGGATGTCCTGGAGATCAACCACATGAATGTCGAGGAAGTTCACGCGGAGTCCTCGACGACAGAGCCTGTTGCTTTTGCGGCAATTCACACAATCTGGAGACGCTTCGTCACACTTCAAATGTCGCTCTCTGCAAGTCAAGCATCCAGTCCGTGTTCTTTTCGACTTTTTTCGTGGGTTTGTTAGGCGCGGCCTCTTCTCGGTAGCCATCGCGGTGACCATAGTTCCGGCAGTATGCTTGGATCAGGTGAATAAGTGTAAGACGATTATGATATGCTTGCTAGTCCAGAACAATGTAGCGACGTGGATGCGGGAAGACATTTGATCCATATAAGTCTCTCTGGGTTTCGCTACAAGAGCCCGTAATAGAATGGCTTGACTTGCTTGTAACCCGATGAATGTGCGCCACTTTCCCGAAAGCCTGGCTAGTTTGTAAGGCTCGGAACCTGTCGGGACCCTGACAAGGCTGAGATCAGACAGTATCCCCGCTTAATCATGCGTAATAGGGACAATAAAGGGTAGAGGCAGAAAGTCCTTGGTTCTACCTGTCAGTTAATAAGGTTCGCTTGCTCGCGGTACACGCTTCTGCCCAAAGGTGGCAAAATGGCTACTCGCGCCTTGCAATCTCCATCAACTTGCGCCAATCTGCAGGTGGGCCAGGTTCTAGGTGGGATCACGACGGGTCTACTTCGAGTCTATCAGGAGATAAGATGCTGTGTGATGTTCAGCTTCTTCAGGTGATGTATCGCTGCGCGTATGACTTTACTTGAGACGAATTGGGACGACGGCAAATCAGACAGCACCCGGCCCACACCGACTTCAAGGTACGCTGGCCCGGATTAGAATGAATAAGACCCAGACAGTAATGCGAGCTTTGGGGGAAACAGTGTTGCTGTGTCGTACAAGTTGTAAAATCTTGAGCAGTACTGGCCTGGGTCTCTGCCACACCTCGTTCGCCAATAGCTCAAGCCGGGGCAACATTCCGTGGGCATCTAGTATAGAGGGTTCGACTCCAATCTTATCAAAGCCAAGGCATGGTTCCTGAAATAATTTGACTTGTGTAGAGCCCGTATATGAGGGGTATTATAGGGGAATGACTGTTCAAGACCAATGCTATTGGCAGTCATACCATTGGAGCTTGACGTAGCACGAATGCATGCGTGCTGCAAGTAGATGGTCGAGGCGGGCGGCTGGGACACCGACTCAAGATCTGATGGCCTGCCGACGCTTTCTGCAAGATACGAAGAACCCGGTCATTTTTCCACTGTTGAAGATCACTCGGCGCTGCTATATTACTTGTGTTGTCCTCTCCCTCAGCGGCACGACCTTGGCTTGTAAGCCTCAGAGCAGAAGCGAAGAAATTGGTAACTCGAAGAGCTGTGTCTGCACTGCTGTGTAGCGTGTGTCGTGGACGTACAGTAACCTGCCTCGCATTGTGGCGTGCGCAGAAAATGGTCTCTACTCATGTCCTCCATCGAACGCTTAACCTCATTGGTTGTTTTGCGGTGTGCGAAGAGAAAGCATGTGCTGTGCTGCGCTAGATTCCATGGCTTGTATCTTGCGCAACCACTCTATTAGCAAGCCTGCCTTTGGATGAAAGGCCAAGCCACGCCAGCCATGTTTTGCACTTTTGCTCAAAATCCTGCCCGTGGTGCAGCACGAACACTGGGGGTCGAGCCACTCCTGGGCGATGAAAAGCTGCCAACCAAGACGCAATAACTATCATTCAGAAATCAAATAGACATTTAAGGCCGAGGTAAAGCGGAGTTGAGACTACGGAGTAGTCGGTCATCAGTGCACAGAAACAAGTATTCGGTGTTAGGTGGTCGAAAGAGGTAACAAAGGACAAGACTGTCGTGTATCCCCCAATCGCATTGCGGGGAAGAAAGCAAAGCTCCCTCCACCAAGCTCTAGCAGCCAAACTTGCTTCTGGGCATCGTGGGTATCCTTCGGACGTCGGCTTGAGTTTGAGCTGAAGAGCGGCCGTTGGGACGGTGCAGCACTAGAGCTTTTCTTCGGAATCGAAGTTGGATGTGTCTCAGGACAGCAGATGTACTGTCAATGGATTGGCGGACCATGCTCCTGGATGTGCTCAACTCTTGTGGCGTCGCCTGTGTCACCATGGCTACAATTCGTCCTGTCGGGTACCTCTCCTTCGCCGTCAAGCGAGTATCCCAGGTTGTTGGTCATTGAGCGTCGACAAGCAATACCGATGAATCAGTAGGGTATCCCCAGAATACCAGATCTGGAGCATTCACTCCTCCAAAAATTGATTAGAAAGTATTGTATCAGGTGGCTGTGTCCTTCGTGAGAGCCACTGACCAGAAGTCGGAGCGCAATGGGGCCCGGTACCGTAGTTCCGCGTCAACCAAGAGCGGTGAGCAGTCATGAGATCAGGGTAGCATTGAGCACGAAAACCATCCAGCAATCAATATGAAGCATAGAGATAGAGCTGCCGCAGCTTAGCGTCCTGAGCTTCCAAAGGGTGGCATATTAGCCAACGCTAAAGATGCCATGCGACCCAAGAGGGGCTGCCAGCGGCCGGGTGTAGGTCTAAGCCCCCCGGGGGTCTTTCTACAACGCGCCGTATGTGCTTTAGTAAAGGTTGAGTCGCCAGTGATCCAATGTTCGCTTGGGTCAGATTCTTGCTGGCCAAGGACACTTTTCTTGTATGCGTGTCGCAAACGGCAACGAAGTGAGTGTGGTGGTACAACAGCGCCCGGCTCAGTGATCAGGCGTAATGCTTGCAGCCGGTGTAGTGCCTGGTTGGTGGCTAAGCCCACCGCCGAATATTCCGGGGTTCCATCTTTGTTTTGTTGAAAGGGAGAGTTGACAGCGGCAGCGTGGCAGATGGAAGGGAAAGGAGTAAGGAAGATAGATGGCAAGAATAAGAGAAAGCTTCGAAACGGAATGGAGGTTGATATCCAATCGAGTAAGAGAAAGCGAAGCCTGAGGTACTACCTTACCTTAGTGAGCAAGACCGCTATCAGTGGTTCACGTGACACCTACACCACACTGAACCTGCACTAAACCTCCACTGTAATCGAAGCCAACCAATATCGCTAGGGAGACCTCATTCTGACTTGAGATACCTTATTGTCGACACAACAATACGATGCGCAAGTGAATCATGTGGCCTTCATAAAGACAATGATCACCATGTGAACTCGTTTCAATAGCACCATCCCTGTCGTTGTCATTCGTCCCGCGGCGCACAGCATGTCCCCATCATGACGGAAGCTGCACCAACGCCCAAAAACATTCTGCGTGGGCACAAGGCGCAAATCCATGCAGCCGTCTTTCTCCGTCACAATGAACGCCTTGCGACCGGGGACTCCGAGGGATATGTAGTCCTGTGGGATTTGACAATCATGAGGCCCAGAGCGGTTTGGAGACCACACGAGGGCGCCATTCTGGGCATCAGAGGTTGGGGCAAAGACAAGGTCATAACGTGAGTTCACAGGGTTTTGGCCTGCGAACGCTCTTGGATTGAAATGGGGAATGATACTGAGACTATTTTGTTAGGCATGGTCGTGATCACAAGTTGATCGTGTGGCAGATTGGCCAGGATGATGAGGAACAGCTGAGCGTTTCACTGCCGTTGGAAGACCTCCAATCACCACGGCCTTGCCCAAAGAAACTGCATTTACTGGAAGTGAATACGATGAACTTTTGTTCATTCGCGGCCTGCCCCGGAGACGGTGACGGCAATGAACACTCCAGCATAGATAGTGCAAGCGACATTCGCATTGCTGTTCCTCACACCCTGACATCAGACGCGGTGCGTGGGCGTGTACGAACGGACGAGAAACCTCAAACTGACTGTGATATATCAGATTGACATATACTCGCTGCCATTAGGCTCTCGTATTCATACAGTCCGTTCCAACAAAGATATGGGCATGGCCATGAGCCTAGCACTGCTCAACTTAAAGGGTTGCCTCACTCTAATCGCGGCATTTGAGAATGGCTTCACCGCGGTGCATCGCTTACAGGACAACGGCGACTGGGTTCTGACATATCGGGCACAGGCCCATGCTCAGCCTATTCTCTCACTAGATGTTCATCCTAGTTACGAGTTCTTCCTCACATCGAGTGCTGATGCTGTAATTGCCAAGCATCCGATCCCTACCTCGCAGCAAGAAGTCATACCCGACATTGATCCTAGCAATCGTGTTGTCGAAGAAGTCGACGACGATGAGGCCGACTCTTCAGGACCCTCAACATTGTCTGCTCAGCTTAAGAACGAAAAGGCACAGAGCAGCTCTTTCAAACCAGTGCTCCAACATTGGGAACATCCCATCAAAACAATCAACACGAAGCATGCTGGCCAGCAGAGCCTCCGTATACGCTCAGACGGGCGTATCTTCGCCACGGCAGGGTGGGACTCCAAGGTTAGGGCGTATTCGTGTAAGACCCTCAAGGAATTGGCCGTACTTCAGTGGCACAAGGTTGGCTGCTATGCAGTCGCCTTTGCGGATGTGCCCACGTCAGCGTCAGATGAGCCGGACAGTGAGGAAACGGTCCATAATAACCAGGTAGACTTGCCAAAAACGACGGCGCTTTCCACAAGAGCAGTTGGGGGGACTTCTGTGAAGGCTAGACGAGTCAACCAGGCGAAAACAGCGCATTGGGTGGCGGCGGGTGCCAAGGACGGCAAGATTACATTGTGGGATATTTATTGATACCTATGACTTAGACAAAAGCGTACAAGACGGATTGCGCTCGTCGCATTGCTCTGAACTATGGACAAATGCCGTCAATCTCTATATTCGATTACTCGATCTGCCATGGGCTTCCGTTGGCGGCATTCAACGTTGAGGTTGATCGGGAGCCCTGAGGTCGATCAGTCCTTGACATGATTTCAATGACCTTGATGGTGTTAGTGATGTTCATTGTGAACAGGATGTCTTGCTTTACATCCGTTCTTATTCCTGACAGCGCGTATCACGCTGATTTCGCTCCTCATCCCGGGCTCTTCATGGAAAGCCCCCACCACATTCGCATCATCCAGCTCGCAACCAGCGCATCCCTCCTCTCCTGAGTCATCTCGGCCGTCACCACCAAACTCATCATGCCATCTCTCACCACCTCCCTAGCAACCAACATCTCATTCTCATCACTCCACTCCCACGTAACGCCTCCTTCCCCTTTCCCATGCGGCGGCACCACCGTAAACAACGTCCCCTCCCCAACCAACTTCCAATCCTGCCACCTAGCCCTCACAACCCTATACCCACTTCTCCTCAACACCCGCCCCGCAAGACTACTCAACCTCCTCTTCTCCTTTTCCTTTTTCGGTCTACACATTTCTATCCCTAAACTCCCTAACGAAGCGCGGGATTTCGCCTCCCCTTGGAACGAATATGTGGGCGCTTCAATGGCTGTGGGATGGGTGAGGTCGTAGAGTGTGCGTTTGCGCGTGCGGACTGTGCCGGAGCGAGGGCGGATGCTGTAGTCGAGGCGATCGAAGACGACTTTGCGGTCGGTGCCGCGGAGGAAGCCGACGGAGTGGGAGAGTTCGTAGAGCGGAGGGGCTTGCGGGTCGCTGGAATGGATGAAGCGCTGGGCGGCATATAGAGTGGCTGGTTTGAGCAGCTCTGAGGGGGAGGGCTCAGGCGGCTCCTCGTCGTAGGATGGCGGTTCGGCCATTTTAAAATGAGGATGTAAATGACACGACGAGGGTGAGTGGATGTGGATGAAGTTGACGCTCGGCGGTTTACTTTGCCGTCCGTCTCAAAAGCCTGGGTAGGAGGAAATCATTGATTTATTCCCCGGGTTATACGGCGGTCAGTCCAACATGATATAGAGAATGATTATGGATTCGTGTCCAGCTCATAAGGCTAAGGCTGAATCGCTCAGTATTAAGGCTTTGCCAAGTGAGGCTGTGAATATGAGAGATGAGATGAGAAACGCGGACGCGCCGGTATCTCAATTGACGTCAACCGATTCCAGCCGACGTCGGCGCTGGCGCCCGGCTAGATCCGAGCACTAACAACAACACCAAGACAGCATCGTGAAGACACTAAGCGCGTGGCTGAGTCTCTTCTTATTCCAAATACGTGTGGAGTATTACCCATCACCAAGATAATTCGTGTTTTGAAGGTCATTCATTCAGTCATTGTATTGAGATTCTTAGGTATTCCGTCTAATTCATCGCTGTCCCAAACAAATATCGTCAAAGGTCTTGGTATAGATGTGATTTTGTTTTTTCTCGTTCGCTCCCTTCAATCAAGGCAACTCAAAAACTTGTTCGCCAGATTCGCTTTTCGCGTCTTCCGCCGGCTTCTGGTCAGTTTGATTGCTAATGTCGACAACTACTAGGTAGTAAACATCCTGCGAACCAGAGTTAGTCTCATTTCATCGTAACAAGTGAAGGAAAGAAAATTACCTTGCGCAGCAGACTGGTCACTATATCAGACGCGCTAATTGTCCCTTGCTTCCCCTTCTCATGCTTCTTCTCTTCTTCTTTGCGCCGCTTCTCCTTGCGCCGCTTCTCCTTGCGCTCGCGAGACCTCGATCTCGCTCTGTGCCCCGACACAGGGCCCTTCTTCGACTGCCATCGTCCGCCCGTTACGAGAGCCACCCAGTCGCCACTCGCCGCTGGATGAGCTGGGTCTGCGTACCGCGACTTGAACTCGCTCGTTGGCATCAGCTGTGCTCCCGGAGCATCTCGGTGCTCGGCTAACCATTGTGCTCGGGCGTGCTTGTCCATGTGCTCGTCTGTCCAGTCGCCAGCACGCGTTAAAGCGCCTTTCTTTTTTCGTTGGTTCTCGCCGTTGGCGTCTGCTATAGTGTCGGTATCATCATGAGAGGGGAATATAAGCGGCGCGGACTCGATCCAGCCGTACTGCATAGTCGACGGCCTAATCATTTCCTTGAGCCGATCTTGGAGTCGGGGTAGGATCTCACTCGGGGGGATCTCCCGTGAAAATGCATCCTTGGCTGTTTCAGCAAATCCGGGCTTGGAGCGGCGCTCATTGTAATCGTTGAAATTCGCCATGAAATCGTGGCTCGACTCCTCCGGCTTTCCTTCTAAGCCGTCGTCGGTTTCGTCTTCGCTGTGCGCTTCTTCCGGCTTCCAAGTTGTGACCAAACAGAACAGTCCGCGGGGCACGAAAAACTCAGCATTGACGCGATCAAGGAATTTGTTGGAAGCGAAGCGGCTTTGTGCCTCGGAAGCCATGTCGACGATGAGGTCTGTGACGTAGCCCACAGCCATCAGGGCTGGCTCCGGCACGATTGTCCCTACCAGGTCTGCCAAATTTATAGTTTGGATCCATGGGCTGGGCTCCAGGACTTTGTTGAAGGTGTCAAGGAAATCGAGGAAGACATCTTGGGAGATCCCAACGTCTTCCAATGCGGGTGCGTATGCCCTCATGAACCCTCTTGTTCGATCCTCCGGGCGTCTTTGGCCAATGACGACAGGCAGTGTCAGTCTATCGGTGGATAATGGCAGCTCGGCGGTGAGTGGATGGCGTTGTAGAAAAGCTGCGACAGTCTTCTTATCGTCTGGTTTCTTCTTCTCTGACGCTTCATCCGTCACCTCGGACGAAGCCGATCTTTTCGGTGTAAGTTCATTGGTCGGGACAGCCTGCGCCTCGCCTTCATCGGCTAAAGGTGCTTGCTCCGGCTGAGCAGCTGATGCAGAGGTCGCCTTCCGTATCTTCTTCTCTTTGCGATGATGGGAAATTTCGGAGAAGAAGCCGATACTTGCTGCCGTCGCCTTGACAAAGTCCTCAAAGACCTCGTCCACAAAGTCGCCTTTTTTGCCGGCGTTGGGATCGGCTGCTTGGGGTCGGCTGATAAGCTTGTCGCGCTCCTTTACGAGTTGACTCACAAGGGCGGATTGAGTCTTTTTGGCCAATTGCTTGCTCTGCTCGCCTATTGTCGTAGTTGTCATCTTGGTGAAATCTGGCCGTGATACACGTGGATTGCGAAGAGCGTCGAGGAATGCCACAGCGCGGGACCCATGATAAACTTATATCTTTCGACCCCTTGTCTTCCCCATGCCCTGCTTTCTTGTAGCAACCACAATGAAAAAGCAGGATACTAACGATTTGGGTCAATCTGCGCCATCATGGGAGAAATGCGGCCAATTGAATTGACGGTGGCTGCCTCTACGCCGCGGGTGACCGAAGAAGCTAATGTCGAGCGCGGTAAGGGCGGTTATAGCTGTTGTTTTGCCTGTCAGGGGTTTGGCGGCGGCTCAGCCCTGCGGCCGCGGGCACCGAGAACTTCAAGCTTAAATTTGTGGGTCAACGTCTCGTCACTTCAAGCTCGTAATAGAACTGGAGTAGGCTTAACGGAAGTAATAAATAAACCGTGAAACTGTTCTCAAGCTATCATCACAGTAATTGACAGTGCTCGTAGGTAGGAATTACCTGTTATCGTAAACATGTGTTTCAAAACGCGTATATCATCAGGGTATTCAATTTAACTATTCATCTAAATCATATCGAGAGTTTCACTGCTGGAACAATAGTTAACTTTCCAATTTTCAGCAACGGTACAGAGTGTAATAAATCTTTGACGAGAAAAATAGGGTCTTGCAATGATTGAAGACGATAGAAAACCTCGAGTGAATTGACAAGAAACTCTCATCCTACGTTAAACTACTCGGAACCGACAGAAAACGTCAAGAGAGCTGGCGTTAGAAGACATCTGGCAGTGTCTAGGGTAGTCGTGTTCATTGAAGGAAAGGAAGACTGTACTGGCCCCCACGACCAATTCACCAAGTGGGAAGGGCCTTCAATAACGAATAGAGTAATGATGTCAGTCGCTAACTGTGCGAGTCTTGACGCGCTTTCATTAGATGTGGTTTCCCGCGACGCTGCTGTCTAAGGTGGTATAATAAGATGTGCGAAATCGCAGCAATGGCTTCACGTCAGCGATGAAAGGTAAGTGTGAACAACAACCTAAGAAAAGGTGCTTCTTGAAAGCATCCAGTCATTATCATTAAAGGCACTGCCAAATTTATATTTCTCGTTAGGACGATATCGCCAAGCATGAGACGAAAAAGGTCGTGGACCCAGACTAGGCCAAGACACGAGAATAGAAGATGCCATCGGCGTATGCGTATCGCAGAGCTCAATTAGATCTAATACACCTTCCATCAGCTCGTTTAAGCGAATCGAATCTCATCACGAAAGAAACAATCCATTTGAAACGGACGAGGATGAGTTTCAAATGGCCATCTGTGGTAATTACTAGTAGCTGTACGCGCGTCCTTGGACAATGTTATGGGGTTACCTGTACAATCAGCGCCTCCGGGCGCTAACAAGGAATACTTCCACGGTACATTGCAGGGCTGTAGAGCCTCTTCTCGGCCGTCTTCCAGGCACTCCTAAACCCCGCTCCAGAGGCCTCCAAGTCGAGAATTGCCTATTACGCTGCCCTCCCAGCATGCGGATTCGCTGATTTACCAGCTGAGGCAAGCCGGGATGCTAGGTACCCCTGAAGTACCGAACTCCGGGAGCTGATGAGTTGGTTCGCCTTGCGTTGTCTGCAGGGCGGCAAGGCAAACAGACGATGGCTGTCCATCCCTCACTCTATTCTTTGAATACGCGTTTTCGAAAAGTCAATTGAAAGCGGTTGTCATTGTCGTCACACAGCCACGATTCGCTTGTGCCAGTAGAGATTCTCTAACAGCGATAGCGGATTAGACCGGCGGCGTTTGCTGTCGGGTATCACGCCACGCAAAATGACAGGTTTGTCCACCCATTCGTTTTACCACCCTTTCATATCGATATTGATATCTATCGCGCAACATCGGAGAGTCAATGATGGGATTGCATCATGTATAATTATTTTTAATCCGCATAGACTAAGTATGGATAGGGCATCTGAACAACCACAGGCAGTTACAGAGGACTTTGACCTGGTATGCGAAATCCAAGATTGCTGCTGCCGATGAACAAACTCCGTTGCTCGGCACAGAACCAAGGGCCTCGTGGCGAAGAGTAGCTTTTGATCCGACTTATGCTCCGGGCAAAGACAGTCCTAACTTTTCTACCCGGACGGCAGCTCATGCCTGGCAGACCCTTAAGATCATCCTCCTCTGTAGTAAGTCGAAAGTTTCCAACAACGAACGGGCTTTAAAATTGCTGATATTTTCACAGACTACTGGAATGTGTTGCTTATCTTCCTGCCGTTGGGGATATTGGCTGCTGGGTTGAATTGGGGCCCTGTTGCCGTCTTCGTGCTGAACTTCCTGGCGCTTATCCCGCTGGCTGGCATTCTGTCGTATGTCACAGAGGAACTTGCAATGCATCTGGGAGAGATCCCCGGTGGTCTACTCAACGCAACCTTTGGAAATGCAGTTCAGCTCATAGTAAGTGCAGATTGTCGCAAGAGCAACTGCGGAACAAAGCACTAACAATCTTGCTACTAGGTCAGTATTATTGCGCTGGAGAGAGGTGAAATCGAAGTTGTGCAGTCTTCGTTGCTGGGCTCCATCATCTCCAATATCCTGTTGGTGATGGGATTCTGCTTTCTCCTTGGCGGGCTCTGCAATATGAGAGATGCACTGGGTAGAGCTTGTGAGCAAAATTTTGCCTCTGCTACTAGTCAGCAACCCAAAACGTTGATGACACTGGCCTCTGTTTCCATGGTCTTGCCGTCTGTCGTAAGTAACTGGAATGCGAAACAGGGTAAATACTTTTAGTACTGACCACCGAATCTAGCTGTACCTGGTTCTGGCGGAAGCTGACGAGGCAGATACCCTCCAAAAGGTTCTGCAACTGTCTCGTGGAACATCAGTCGTCTTGCTGTGTCTATACATCTGCTACATGATCTTCCAACTGCACACGCACGACAATTTGTTCCTCTCACCAGACTCTGAAGCCGCCTGGGATGCAGACTCGGAAACAACCCTCGAAGTATGGGGAGCGGTCGTTGTGCTGGTCATCTCCACTGCACTTGCCGCTATCTGCGCCGAGGATCTGGTGGGAAGTCTGGATGAGTTTGCCGAAGATTCGAAGTTGAGCAAGAACTTTGTCGGCTTGATTTTGATACCGATCGTGAGCAATGCTGCGGAGCACGCGACAGCTTGTGTCGCGGCTATCAAGAATAAGATGGATCTTGTGGGTAAAAGTCGTACCTCAATGGTGACCGATATGCTGATGAAGGATCAATAGGCTCTGGCAGTCATTCTAGGGGCCAGCGTGCAGATTGCCCTGCTCGTCACCCCTGTCCTGGTTCTCTTGGGTTGGGCTTTGGGTCAGCCCATGAGCTTGCATTTCCATACTTGTGAGTTGTTCCAATAATTCGGCAAGGCAAGTGATATTTGCTGACATTCGTCTTTCTAGTCGAAACGGTTTCGTTCGTGTTTTCCGTGCTCGTTGTTTCATATGTCCTTCAAGATGGCAGGTCGAATTACCTAGAAGGTGCTATGGTAAGTCTCACTGACGATGGGATAAAAGGCCAATGGCTGACTTTTGAAGCTTCTTGGGCTCTACGCCATCATAGCGATTGGGATCTGGGCTGTTCCAAAGGCCCTCATGCTATAGCGGTGAGGTGGAAGATAGTCAAAGGGGAGTAATTGACTATGCGCCTTGAGAGACTCTGATATATCGCTCTGGGAGCATTTGAAGAGACTGACTTGCCAAGTTGGCAGATTAAAAAGGAGGCAGATGTCGCTTGTGGATAGGACAAGGACAGGTGGAATGATTTGAGGGCGTGCATTGTACGAGCAGGAATATTTGGCATATGCATTTGGACATTTTTGAGAGCATGACACAATTTTGGGCACCAGGATGGCCTTAGCGACACGCAATACCCTATGAGGTTTGTTGATGGATGTAATTAGTCGATACCTGCAGTTTCCACGCTTTTCCATATTCCAATATGGATTTGTCGTTGCGAGTTTGGTCAGCTCGCTGTATACTCTAAGCTTACATGGGATTTTGGGATTCAGGATCACACACCACCTGTGACCAAAGTGCTGCGTTCATCGCGAGCAGTAATCCACTTTTACGAGTCGTTAGCTTTGGCCTTAGTTTTAGTCTTTCATTTTCACGGTCTTGTAATTAGTTGCTATTAGACTCGTGGAGGTTATCGCTGGGGCTGACAAACGTAGGGCTGCGAAGTCCGCCCCCCCAAAGATCAAACTCCGCCAAGCTTACAGATCTATCCGCCCTACGAGCAGAACCCACTGGATGATCTGGAGCTGGGAGGGGTCGTATTCATGGTAGGTCGGATCTCGCCAGACGCCATAGCGGATCTCTCGGCGACTTTGCCGGATTTTCACCACGGTTGCTTATCGAATCTGATTCCGCGATGGAGCTGATCATTGCCGGTCATTCGCTGTGTTGTTGTTCCCTGTCGTTGGCGGCATCTGGAATCACGACTGACTCAATCGCGGAATTAGCTGCATTTGGGATACGTCACAACATGCGGCAGCCCTGCCGGATCTGACCTGTACCCTAACTCCGGGACTTTTTTTTTTTTAACTTATTTTTCAGGCCAGGCCTGTAGGAGCGTCGTGTTAAGGCTGACTGGGAATAACGTGGGGGCCTCGTTGACTTGCAGATGTCTCCGGGGGCCCTAGGGATTTTCGCCATGGTTAGGCGTTATGCTTGTTTGTAAGCACCGGCAGACTGGTAGCAAAGGTTCCCCTTGTTGGAGGAATTGACTTTGTTAGAATAAACCCATCTCGACTGACGCCAAACATTTTCAAGGTAGTTTTATTTGCAAGCTAGAAATTTAAGCTATGATTCATGATTCTGGTGTGAAATGCCTTCCCCTATCTTGAGCCTCCAATACTTGAAACTTGCACTGTCAGCGCATCATGCCTAAATCACTTAACGACCTGAGGAATAAGATTTCGTTTGCGAGTTGAGATGTGTACGGCACAGTCACACGTGCTAGAATCTCAAACGCCAAATTGGTCATGATCAGAACAGCATAACGCAGATAAGCATCAAAATTCCGAAGGTGCTCACTGTTGCTCGCCAACGTCTCGCAGTTAGGACTTGGGAGTCATACCGGCGCTAGGAAAACCTTAGCACACATGAATGCCATTTAGGACCAATTGAATGTGGTTGCGACACGATCCTGTCTCAGTCATCCGTAAACGTGGACCTAGCAAAACACCCGCGCTTACGTATAATGGGCAAAATAAGAGGCGGACTTTACTGTCGGAGTTGCGGGCTACTCCCAAAACCCGCCCTAAGCCGTCCAAAATGGCAGAAGCACACCTTTACAGACCCGCCATTCTGGGTCGTGTTCCCACTGAGAATGTCGCCGGAAGCACACGCTAGCTTTGCAATAATGTGTAAGTCCCTGGCGTTATGTCCCACGTTGCCTGTTTGGGCGGTTTTTGTGCCTCTTTTCTTCGGAGACAATCCGCAGGGGATTAGAAATGATAACGCCGGAGGCACACGGCTGGCGGTTGAACTACAGTCCGCGTCTTTGATAGCGCCATAGTTTGTTCATTATGGCTCATTGCTAGCTCCGGGCATGTTTGGATCTTTGTGGATGGATGGACAGGAGGGTTAAAGATATAAGGTGCTTGTTGTTCGCCTCTGAAGCCATATTCAGATCATATTAGATTCCAACAACAATTAAACATCTTTCTTCTAGATCTCCACTAGCTTCGCAAATGAGCGAATCGCAGTCAAATATGTCTTCTCCGAAACCAACATCACTCGAAGTCCCTTACGAGGGCGAAAGACTCACCTCTAGTGCCTCGACCGTGGTTGGCGAGCCTGCAGCTAGCGAGAAGATTCAAGACAAAGACTCGCCTAGCTATGCTGGCTCTGTATCTGCCGACAAGGAAGACACCAAGAGCAAAGCCGACTCAGATGAGCCCGATGATGTTGTATATCCTTCTGGGCTGAAGCTGTTCTTTATTGTCTTGGCTCTGGTGCTCAGCATTTTCCTTCTGGCTCTGGATATGGTAAGTGGCATAAGCATCCACCCGCAGCAATTATGATACTAACCTTGGTTCAATTAGACTATCGTCGCTACCGCTATACCCAAGATTACGGACGAATTCAAGGGTCTCGAGAAGGTCGGATGGTATGGCGCTGCCTTCTTCATGACCGTCGGTGCTTTTCAATCAACATGTAAGTCGCCTATGCAAGCCAAGCCTGTCAACGCACGATCACTAACAATCAACAGGGGGCAAGATCTACAAGTATTTCCCGCTTAAGGGTTCATTCCTGATAGCCATCCTCATCTTCGAAGTCGGTTCTACCATCTGCGGCGCGGCCCCGACCGCCGACGCCCTCATCGCCGGCCGCGCCATCGCAGGTGTCGGAGCCGCTGGTCTCGGCGCCGGTGCCTACACTATCATCGCTTTCTCCGCCCCGCCCAAGAGCCGCCCGGCCTTCACCGGTCTGATCGGCGCCTCGTACGGGTTCGCTAGTGTTGTCGGTCCTCTTCTTGGCGGTGCCTTCACTGACCACGTCTCTTGGCGCTGGTGCTTCTACATCAACCTGCCCATTGGTGCTGTCTCTGCGGCTATCATCTTTTTCTTCTTCCAGATGCCCCCGCATGCTAAGCCTGAGCAGGCTACCTTGACTGAAAAGATTCTGCAGATGGATCTTCCCGGTGTGGTGCTGATCATGGGTGCCGTTGTTGCTTACCTCCTGGCTGTCCAGTATGGCGGTGTCGCTCATGACTGGGATTCATCTGTTGTCATCGGTCTCCTCGTTGGCTTCGTACTGATCATGGCTGCTTGGGGTGTTCTTCAGTGGTTCCAGGGCGAGCGCTCTATGGTGTCTCCCAAGCTCTACCTCAACCGCACCAACATGGTTATGACGACTTACGCCTTCATTCTCGCCGGTGGCTTCTTTGCTGCCATTTACTACATTCCCATCTACTTCCAATCCGTTCACGGTGCCTCACCCACTATGAGTGGTGTCCGCAATCTGCCCATGATCATCGCTGTCACTATTGGCACTATCGCTAGCGGTGGTATTGTGTCTGCTACTGGATACTACCAGCCTATGCTCATCGGTGGTGGTGTTCTCGCTACAATTGGATCTGGTCTTCTGTACACCCTGGACACCAACTCTTCAACAGGGGAGTGGATCGGTTACCAGATTGTCGCTGGTGCCGGCTGGGGTCTTGCTTTCCAGATCCCCATGATCACCGTCCAGGGTTCTGCCGATCCCAAGGATATCTCTTCTGTCACTGGCATGCTTCTCTGTAAGTTCATTCTAACCTTCGTTTCAATCTATATCCATCCAGCTAACACTTTTGCAGTCTTCCAAGGTCTAGGTGGTGCTTTCTTGGTCTCAGGCGCCCAGTCCGCCTTCATCAACACCATGGTCAAGTATGTTGTCCAGCGGGAGCCGATGGTCGACCGCGCGATTCTGGTGCTTACCGGCGCCACCGAGATTCGCAACTCTTTCCCGGCTGAACAGCAACCTGTCATTATTGATGGGTACATGGACGGAACCAAGGTTGTATTTGCTATCTGCATCGCTGCCACTGGTATTGCGACAGCGGTCGGATTGGCGACTCGCTGGAAGAAGCTGGGAGTTGAGGCCCGATCTGGCGGTGGTATGGCTTAGAGCCTCAATGTTTCAAGACGACGACTTTGAATTGTGACGGTTTCCTTCTAGATTGATTCCCCTAACGCCGCCTTTTCCTCTTACGTATAATGATAATAGACATAGATAATAATGGCTAATAATGGATATTTTAGTAACTCCGTAATTTCAGTAAATTGATCTATTTACCTTCTTTGCTCGTGAGAATGATTGTCGAATACTCTTCAGCTTCGCTAGCTCTATTCCTCGGGTAAAACTTTCAGGGAATTTAGAAAGATCGCCTTATTGCACCACACACACCCTTTTTGATTCCGAAGTCTAATCCGTTGACCCAATGAACACCACCAACACTGCAGAAAACCTGGTCCATCTCAATTAGTACACCGCACGCTGTTTTGGGGGAGGTTCTTGGTTCTTACGCAGCGGTAGCACTGAATACATCCTTGATGCTTGCTGAAGTAAAATAGCATAGAATGAGGGAAAAGAGTGCAGTGAGCCCTGCAAGCACCCCGATTCTATGCTCGATTTCCTTGACTTTATACAGAATCACGACGCTAAAGATGGGGAGCATCGAAGCCGCAAGAGCCTTACTCATGCGAATAACTTTGGAGACTCCACTATCGCCATATAGAATCGTGTTACGAAGATGATCGCCAGACTCTTGCTTCTGAATTCATTTCATCGCTCGTCAGTGCGGTGCTCAACTGAGTAACCTGTGAACTGTCCGTATTAACTCACATGTATGTATCGTCCAAGAACTCTGTGGTATAATCTGACCAGGGTCGCAGTTGATCGAGATGAGGTAGTGCCGTCTGGCGTTATGGGCTCCATGGTAATAAGCTCGTCTAGCTTAGAATCAGTCCAGATGTCGTCATCCTCTCCAGTGAAGTATATGTTGCCCATAGACGGACGCTCCATATATTCCTTTAGGGCATCCCATTGGACTTGGTGAGGCTTTTTGAAGTTTACAATTTGTTGATGCAGGCCCAGAGCCGAGTCTTTGCAGTCAGTGACTTCACCCTTTCTCTTATCCTAAATAAGCAAAAGGAGGTTAAGAAATGAACTCACAGTAATCTTTAAGTACATCCCTAATCCGGCTGATTATCATCCACTGTGTGGTATCAGTATTTGTGTGCTCTCCGTCATCGTCATTGTTATCATCGCCCCCTGCGGAAGCTCGTAGGTTTCTGGAGTTGAACGGAAATGTGCTTTCCTCGGTGTCTTTATGAGCTTCTCGATCTCGTGCTTGTATCTTCCTTAGATCTAGCTCAAGTTCATACAACTCGGCTTGATAGTGAAGGATACTTTCAACTGATAAATTCGCGAAGCGTCGGAATATGGCGACATCTGGGACGTCGCCCATGAACTTAGCGAGTCTGTCATATCCTCCCCGAGAATGCTTAGGTCTATGTGGACTCTGCTCACAATCTTTATCGTTGGAAGCATTTTCCATGGTAGATTAATGTGTTAGTCTGATGGGATCAATGACAACTTGGGAGCTCGCAAGCTAGCGTTGAAAACGAATTTGGCGGCTTGGTCCATCAATAATATTTGGATTTGACACGATGGTGGTCTCTAAAGCCCTTGAATCGCAGGGCGGATTGCAATTCTGAGGCATCAAAGCGGGGCTGTCTCGTACATGCAATCATGTTCATTCTTACATGCATAGAGGTCTCACAAGTGTAGCTGTGACTGTGACCGATTTTGTTAGACATGCTGTGGTGGGAGTGGGTCATTATTGTTTTCGGTGAGGCAACGCGGAAAATGAATGGTGCAGCTTTCCCGTGGCGTTGCGTTTTGATTACTAGCATACCACCATTTCCTGTGCGAACCAGTATTCCGCCTTGTTCCCATAGCTTTTAGGATAAAGGGCCTCACTTAGTCAAGGCATGATGCAAGGCAAATGTCTATTAGACTAGACATCCAGCTCCTAAGTGAGCTAATTGGGCAGGAGTGCATATTAGCCACGTATCACGAGTTATGTCTATGACCACGTGCTGGCTATTTGTAGGTCCTAAATGCTTGTGGGCTTACCTCTCAACGTTCAAAAGTCAAGTTCCCCCTTGATCCGTCTGTAGCCTAATGGTCGTTAATCGATCTGCAGACCTTTAGTAGACTTGAAATAAGACTCTCTCTACACTATAGGTGCACTGACCGACACTACTAACACACCCTCGCCTTATTGTCCCTATAATACTCTGAGTTCATCACGGACGTGCATGAATTAGCGACAGGAGACTGGTTTCATGCACTCGATACCTCCTCATAATTGGAAAGCAACGTGTGCTTAAGCTTCATAGCACGATATGGGGCATAAGCGCCCGACGTCCAAAGCACCCCACCGCCATGGGCGTAAAGCTGTAATGACACCACCATTTGATGCTGAAGAGCTAGTGAATAGTCAACATGGAGAAGGCCATGAAAGCCTTGGCGAAAACGACGTATGCGATGGTAGAAGGCAATACGAAGACCATCAGTACCATCGGCGGGAGCCGGAAGTTACACCGTTGTACTATCACCCCGAGGCTGCTGATAGCTTTCATCAGAGACGGGAGGGGAACACTGAAAGAAAGACTCCCGTGTATCCTGAGACGACTGAATTGGAATGGGACGACAGGACCAAATCATGGCGGGTCCCAGACCCTTTTCCTGCTTCCTCATCGTCCTACAGCCATGCATACGACTTCTACAGGGACGAGCGAGAGTACTTAGGCACTGTCGCTTATCCTAGTGTTCTCGAATATACTACTGCTGAAGGCGATGAGAACGATCTGTCAGACTTTGAGCAGTATTTCGAACAGGATTCCGGATATTATGAGGCCCTCGACGGCGAATCCAAGAACGGTTCAATGCTTGATCGTAACTATGAAAGTCTGGCTGGTGGCGCCCAAATACGCCATATGGGACATGGGAGTTCAGTCACGGAACTTAATGGGAGAAATTCTGCTGACGGAAGCTGTGCTAAAGTGTGGTTTCCGTCAAAAAATACAATCCCAAAGTGGACGCTTGTCAAGCATATTATGGACACTGGCAACAAAACCGGGCTCCATATGGTTAGTCAAGGAATTCTGAAGGAGCTCGAGTATCGACTTTACCACTGGGACTTTGCTATGTTATTTCTCATTAAGAATTACTCGCCGTCTACCAGACGCTGCCCACCATGTTTCTGAGGGTCAAAACCCCCAATGCTAACCATCGGATTTTTTAAGTTACAACGACTAGAATAGCAGTCTAGCCTACATTCTTACCAACCTTATAGTTAGCCCCTCTTTCTCTGGCTCCTCTCCATACATAGCCGTTTAATGTAACTCTTTAAGACTGACTGTCTAATACCATAGTTTTCCCACCCTCGTGTGCTCACAAATTCAAACCTGTTACCTCCCTCCCTGTCAGGATTGAAAAGCATAAAGATGAAATTGCCCATCTCTAAGTGCTTTCTTTTGTGCTCGTATTGCAGTAGCATTGCTGCAAGCCCGCTCTCAACATTAAGCCTTTGATTACTGCTCCGTTTATGACTGCTAATATAGCTTTCAATCCTGTGCTGAACAGAGGATTCGAATTGCTGTTGATTTGAGACTTGATCATGGTTGCTTTCCTGACTGAAGATCTCATAATCCAACACAAATTTAGCCGATATAGCGTATCGAATAACTCTTGTCTTGGTCGAGGCCTTTTGGAAGTTGCGAGGTATTGGATTTAGCTTGTCTTCTATATTGCTATCCCATTGATAGAAACAATTCGCATTTATTGGTTGTACGTGAGCCTTCTGGCTTCTTCCTGCAATCAGGAGTTGCGCCAAGCTGTAAGAGTAAGCGTTCGGCTTAAATTTCTCCAGAAATTCCTTGAGAGCGTCTTTCCACTCCATACTGAATATTGGCTGATATGTGTCTAGCATCTCAATAATAACCTGTATTGGGAGGCGCTTTGATAGCTGAACTTGAGCAGTTTGCCCCTCTGTTCGACGAAGAACAGAATTGTTGTATGCAGTCATCTTGAGCCAAAGCTTCTGTCGTAGCTTCTGGACTTCATGGTCTTGAGAGCTAGGATCAGAACTTATAAGACCTTCAAGATTTGATTGAACCTCGTTGCTTCCGGAAAATTGATAAATGAGTGCTTTGAACAAGTCTTTCGCTGCTAATTCCGGGTCGGTATCCATAGCTGCTTGGACAAGTGGCTGTAAATCTTTTGGTTTTGTTTTCTTCCAATGTGATAGAATTTCGAAAACGGTATTTGCATGCTTCATTCTGTAAGACCACCTATCTTGATCGTCTTGCTTCTGTGTCTCCAGCACCTGGTGTCTGACCCAGTTTGCGAGTTCGTATGCGTCCTCAAGCGGTCTATCCAGCTCTGCTAGCCTGCGGTCTATGCTCGCGTGAAGTTTATTTAGGCCAATCTCACCAACCAACACGATACCGTTTAGGAGATCGAGCGTCTGCTCGTCAACTGTTGTCACGCTACTGCCGTCTGGTGCCGGCTTGTAGACGAGGGTATGGTGCACGTCAGCCCAACAATGCATAATCAAAGATGTGACCTGGATCTCGACCCGGCGACGAGAACTTTGTGTACTATCTGTCGCCTTTTCTCTCACGCGGTAATGCCGGCCTCTATAGCCCCGGAAAACACTTTCATAGTCGGATTTATAGGGGTTTGGGGCCCCCTCATCGCCCCATATGAGCGGGTAGTGGCTCGGATCTACCGATTCAAAATTCTCATTGATTGCATCCTCCCACTCTTTATAGTGATTTGGATAATAGAGTGTGATACGAATTCCAGCTAGGTCGGGCATAGCATCAAGGATTTTATCGGCTCTGAGATCCTGGGTATTAAGCCCACTTTTCTGTATCTTCGCTATTTGTCTTCGCATCGCGCTCTTCCCTGCTGAGTCGACATTCTTTGTCCGGCTAGTAATATGGTATTTGACACCATCGGGGTTGCTTTCACGCAGTGTAGCTTCCACTGTTTTTGTTAATTCTGCGAAGTCCTCTTTCTGCTGTTCGTATATTGCCTTGAAATCTTCAATAGCCGTTGTAAGCTGGTGTTGAATTTCTTGCGTTATGTCGTTAGTTGCCATGCTTAAATCGAAGTTGGGCTTGCAGGTGTACGGTTTGTAAAGAAGATGAGAAAAGTATGGATATATAGAAAGGGAATTAAATTCACTATATACTAGGAGAGTTCTTCTTTCATAGGACTAGGTTTCTCGTATCTTTATCTTACAGTCTTTTACTAATAACGATCAATATAATTAATAATATATGCATGCATTCGGCGTTAAGGCTTCGAGGCTCGAAACGAAGCCCCGATACCACCCTCTGTAAACGCCACGCATATGCATGAATACCTAAGGCAGAGAAAGATAGCATTATCCTACTATAATAGATTCTTCTTATAAAAGCACTCTTTAGATAAAGACTATCTTATATGCTGAGTTGATGAACTAAGTTCTAGTCTTGAATAAAGCGACGTCTCCTAAGTAAGCGAACTTATATTTGAAAGATTTAGGGTCAAGATATGTAGATTCACTTAAGTATTGCTACTGAAAGCCACTAGATTTTGGTTCATTCTTCATGTGCAGTCGGACTTCAAAGATCCGATGAGGCCATGATGCAACCCTCCGCGAACACTACTGATATGCATTAATGCCTAAGGCAGAGAGAGGGATAATACTATCCTACTATGGGATTATCCCTGACAAAAATACTCCTTAGATTAAGGTTATCTTATGCAATGAGCCTAATGAGGCTATGATACTACCTTCCGCAAATACCATACATATGCATTAATACCTAAGGCAGAGAGAGAGAGAGAGAGAGAGAGAGAGAGAGAGAGAGAGAGAGAGAGAGAGAGAGAGAGAGAGAGAGAGAAAACCATCCTAGTATGGGATTATCCCTAATAAAAGTACTCCTTAGATGAAGATTATCTTGTGCACTGATCCCACGAACTTTAGTTCTGGTCACGAAAAAAGCCACATCTGTTAATTAGGCCAATCCACTGAAAGATTCAAGACATTACGCTCAATGGCAGCAGCAGATCAGGAACAAGCGGTTAGCACCCAAGCCTACTCGCGCTATATCGAGTCTCGGGGTCGTTATAACTCCAGTCTCAGACCGCTCTTAAATTTCTTAGGTGCTGTTAAGGATAGAAGAAATGATGTTGTTCCTGAGCAAGACTTAGCTAACAGATCCACGATATGTTACTTCGATTATCAGAACAATGAGTGGACCCAGTCACGTTGGGCAGAGGCTATACAGAATGACACACTACAACTAGATGATGCGAGTGCAGGCCGCGTTCTTATCATTCAGAATATTGCGCCAGATTGCATGGCAAGACTTGGAGTCAATTTGGAGATCGATCCGCTCTTTTTTGCAGGTCATGTACTAACGGACTTTGGCGACATTACGGAGCGGCCTCCTCCACCCAGCCTGGCCGTGCTCCCATCACAACTTGCGTCCAAAGGTTTCCTTCACGTCCACTATCAAAAGGTCATCGACTTGCAGGCATCCTTAGACGTTTCGGGGTTCGGATATAGCACTAGGACAAAAGCGCACCTTCCGAGAAACGTCAGACGATTACCAACTCTTTCAAATCCAGATCGGCGCTTGGCTCTCGCTAGAACAGCATGCTCTGTATTGGTGAAACAGCAATTGAATGGAAAATGGATATGTAAGTGATATGTGTTATACCTAATTCCATACATGCAGTTATACTAACATAAGCATGGCCTTGCTTCTATTTTACTAGGCGTTATCCTAGTTGACCCACCAATCATCATTGATAGGGGTGTCGATAGTCAGAATCCTAGATACCTTCATCCAGAGGCTTTGCATGATATCTCAGGTGCGATTGGTGAGGGACAGTCTTTGGCGGCTTTTACCGCAGCACCACCCCCGAACAGCGACAATGCACAAGACAGACACAGGGACCATATCGAGCAGACACTAGTCCGCCACATAAAGCATTCGCCCCCGCAGCCAAATACACGCACACCATTGGTACTGCAGCTCGGCTATTTTCCTATACGTCTTGCTTTGGCACATTGGGTAACATATACGCTCATAATGAGCCGCTTTATTAAACATTATGAGTATTCGATAGCAAGGCTCACAACGCAAGTTGAGGACCAACATATCGAAGACCTTCAGCGATGGAGGCGACGAAGCAAACAGAGTCTGCAAAAGTTGTCAATACTCTCAGCTTTCATCAGCGAGAACGTCCAGTACACCCCGGAGGATGAGCGTACACCTTGGCGTACGCTACTGGGCGACATAGAGTACCTGTCGTCAGACATACAAAGCAGCAGCCAGTCGATGGAGCAGATCCTGCCGCTGGCAACTACCATGATTCAACTTGCGGACGCACGCCGAGCTGTATCAGAAGCTGTTAACGTTCGGCGGCTGACATACATTGCCCTTTTCTTTGTGCCATTATCGTGGGTTGCTTCTATATTCAGCATGAATGAGAGGTGGGCACCAGCTCAGCCGCTGTTCTGGGTATACTTTGCCACCGCGGTGCCACTGGTGGTGGTCGTTGTTATGTTGTTTTTTCTGCCGTATGATAATATAACGGAAAAGCTCAGCTGGAGGCGCCAGGGCAGAAGAAATATGGCAGGAATAGTTTAAGGAGAGATAGCTTAGGACTTCCCTGTTAATGTTATTTACTAATTTTTTTTTTCTAACTTCGTATTAATTTAACTAATAACTTTTATTGGAAAATTAACAGCTTTTATTAGATAATTAACAGCTTTTATGATAATGTTAAGTTCTATTTTATTATTTTATACTCAGTACAAAATGTAACTTATTTTTAGCTCCCCGTCGGTGCATGACGCCCTGGATTCATTCGACATTCCTGCATTCCCTTTGCCAGCAGCTAGAGACTGCCAGGCTACACTCTATCTAAGAACTTTGCCTACAGACTCCAAAACGGCTACCGGTCGGTAATCTGTTCTATTCGCTTCATGACGGCTTCCATGGCTGGTAGCCGGTTCGATGACCGAGTGATATCCCTACGCATGTAATTTTCTACCAGCCTTGTTCACGAATAGTGCGTGGTGTCATCTATTTGAAAGGACTAAGAATGGCCTGGTAAGTTCGTGTCGTACAGCTACGGCGGCTGAACCTCACCAAGATCGCCTGTGGTCGATTCTCACTTCCGATAGCGGTGCCGTCAGCTGAAGTAATAAATGAGCCCCCTGTGTTGAATCAATAGGGCTGCATCTGCAACTATAGTATGCAATGAATGCAGGCTTGTCTTACTCCGTACCGTGTTGTTGAAATAAATCGACGGAGATCGCCACGCTGTCGATCTCATGAAAATTGCACCGCATCAATACTTGGCGGGGACAGGAGCGCTTATCCATGCCAGATGAATGTTGCTAAAATACGTGTATTAAACAAGCAACAAAATGTGGAAAGTCTCGTGTCAAAATTAATGAAATTTAAGCAAAAAGAATTATTCTAGAAGGCAAGTCTAAGTCTACTACGTACATGTAAAGCAAAGGCAACTTCTTTACCGCGTCCCAGTCTTCTAGGATGTGTCTACTCAGCGAAGTACATCACTGCTTTTCCTCATTGAGAGTTTTGTCCAACCAGGCAAACATGACTCTGTTCATCTCTTGAGCGGCACCGACTTGGCAGTGATAGCCAGCGGAGCCGTTGAAAATGTGCAGCTCAGCCAAATCACCAATAGCGTCTTTCACGATTTGTGACTGACCCTTAAGAGCGTGCTCGTACTCAGCATCAGCAATCCATGTAGGCATCTTGATCTTGTCTGCAATGCCTCCCTTTAAGGTGTACTTCTTCATGGCTTTGAGGAACTCGTAGGGTGACTTAATGTTGTAGGACCAAAGGCCTTGTGCGATACCCCATCTGACAGTCGTGTCCGCGTCCGGGTCGTCAAGGAGGGAGTTAGCTGCTTCGTCAAATTTCTCTTTGTCACCGGCTTCAAACAATTCGAGTAAATCGTCATCGAAATGGTCTGAATATCCATCGAACATGTCCCAGACTCCGCCGTTAAGCATCAGTGCGGTCAAGCGCGGCTCGAAGGCGGCAGCGCGAGCGCCGAGGTAGCCTCCGAGGGAATGGCCGTAAAGAACCAGTCGATCCGGGTCAACGTGTGCAGTTTTCTTCGAAAGAAGATAGTCAACAACGGGAGTTACAACCTTCTCCCACTCGGGGATAAACCCCACTCCCTGGTCTCGGCGGACAGTGGGCTGGCCGGGACCCTCGTAGGAGATAACATTGTACCCGCGATCCAGAGCCGGAGCCACCATGTTGAAGTAAAAGTCTTCCTGGGCGGCGTCGTAGCCGTTGCCCAGAATCAAGGTTGCCCGCTGCTCGGTGTTGTTGCTGTTGCTGTATGGATACCAGATAGCATCAACAGTAAAATTGTCCTTGGTGGGAATCTTGATGCGCTGTGCAGGAACTGTAAGGGATGCAATGGCCTTGTTGTAGGCTTTGGTCTGTTCGTCCCAATACTCATTGATACGGGGATCGTCCCAGTCAAGACGGTTGTATACATCGGCGCGGCGGAAGTAGTTGGACACAGAGAACCACGACGTTCGGACGTTAATGGGGTCGTAGGCGATTTCGGGGTCGAGCGCTTTGAACTTTGTCTCGTTTGCGAGCTTGAACCACTCTTCGGTGAAGCTTTCCCAGTCACCGGGCTTGATGTTCTTGGCGACTTCTAGAACGGGGTTGATGTCCGCGCCCTCTCTCACGGCCTGTTGAAAGCCACCGAGAATTTCATAGTGGAAGGCTTCGTCGGGGCTAAGCGCGAGGATGGGCTCGTCGGTCTTCTTGGCATTGGTGACACCAACGCAAGCAAGCGCGGACACAAGGGCCGTGGTGCCGACAATCGCGGACTTCATCATGAATGAGACTTAGACGAGGAGATCAAAGACACTGACAAGATCTTAGGAGCTCAATGTATTAGAAAGTGTGAATGAAGTGATTAAGATGTTTCGAGTTTGGAATGTCCATTGAAACGGAATGTTGTTTATATACTACTTTTCTAACCCACCGTTGGTCCTAGTTGAGGTCATACTATTCATAGTTTTCTATGGCAGGATCCGATATGATGTAGTGGCAGATGTCAATATCCGTAAAGCGTTACTTACATCGCAACTTACATGGGCTCGCTGACATGTGGAGAATTCTCCTAATTAGGTAAAGGTTTTGCGACAAGGAGTTCATCGAGAGCCGTCTTTGTGTGACCGACTTGGTTAGTGCCGAACCACGCCGCATACTCCTTGCGTTGATTTTGCTTTGCTGGTATAGGTAGCCTCGTATAGTCCGTCGTCATCCATTCGTCCCCACTCTGAATGACAGGCATAGTCGCCAAGATTGTCGTGGCTGCCTCCCCAACGGAATCAAGCTTAAATTGTGACCCATGCCCAGCCTACATATCGCAAAACTATTTCTCATTTAGGCTTACTTTGCCGCTTGCCGAGGCGTCAAACAACGTCAAAGACTAACCATGGTCAATCGTGGCGCATCCTTTGGTTGCGTAACGTGTAAACAGCGACGAGTTAAGTGTGACGAAACCAAGCCGAAGTGTGGGCAGTGTACTCGCCTCGGTCGCGAATGTGGCTACGGAAAGAAAGCCGCCCCAGTGAGGTTCAAGGACGAGACAAGCCGGTTTTCTGGAAAATCATCTAAGTCGGCAGAGAGGGCCAGCAACAAGGGTCAAAATGGGGTCAAAACAGCCACGACGCCGATGACGAAGACGGACAAGAGCCCGAGTTCCAGCCCGAGCCCGAGCCCGGCTTCGGCGGAAGGCTACACAATCTTGCCATATCTGCCACCCCGTCAGCAAGACCTCGCTGTTCCATTCTTCCTCACCTATGTTACCAACGTGGGCCGAAGTCTCGAATCAACGCGCGGCTTCTTGGAGTTTGTTCAACCTGTGCTGGCGACCGAGCTCCCGAATTCCCCTCTCAACGCGGCTGTTACCGCCGTGGCGACGGAGATATGGATGCTCTTATCACGTCAAAACGATACTCGGTGTGCTGCCTCGGCGACAAAGCTGCACAATCATGCAATAGTGAGATTGCAGAGTGCTATCGATCATCCAAGGGAGAGAACAAGCGATTCCGCCGTCTTGGCGTCTTTGATTCTACAATTCCATGAAACTTTGTTAGCTGTTTTTGGGCAGAAAACAGCTCGAGGCGCTCATCGGAATGGGGCTCTGGCACTATTGCTCAATCGAAACGGCAATACCAAAGGTTCGAAATATCACGCAAACCTCTTCGCGAATGTTTTGCACTCTAAAGTCTCTTATTGCATTCGGCAGCGGGAGCCATTGCCGCTGAGCGAAGTTTCTTGGCTCGAGGATCAAGTCATTCCAAACATGGTGATCAATCCGAGCTGCCTACTTGACATTATCGGCATCTCAGTTGCCAATATTCAGCATGAGTTCTGGGAATTTTTGAAAGGGCCTGACGAGGGCCTGCCGCCAATTGATCTGGCTCAAAGGATCCAGAATGCGGAAGCGGAACTCCAAGGCTGGGTGAAAGTCATACCACAGCACTGGCATCCAGTGACGCTGCAGGGTTCGGACAGCCTCGATGCATCCATTCCCACGTTCCAAGGGACTTGCGACGTTTATCCCAGTTTGCAAATTGCCAGCATCTGGAACGCATGGCGCATATACAGGCTGATTCTCATTCAAATCAGACGCGAGCTTCCCTATCTGCTCGGACCAGAGCATTGCCTGAATAACAATGCGCAAGTGGACCAAAATGGCAACTTTGTGATAGATGATGACCTGGGTGCTCATGAAACCGAAGAGTTCGTCGATGGGCTTTGTCGCAGTGTTCCTTTCTATCTTGGCAACTGTGAACAACCACCTACGGTGTATGACCTGGATAGCTCTAAGGTCGTCTTGCCTAGTTGCCATGATCTCCCAAGAAACAGTCAGCCATTTATCAGATATGACGCCAGCCAAGACTCTGTATCGAGAATGGATCACTGTCGGCATGTCATTCTGCAGGGTCCTGTGTACATGATGAGCGTGCTTTCCCTCATTATTGGGCTCTTCAAAGAAGAGTCCCGCTTGCCTTCGACCCAGATCCTGAATCAAGACCAGCAGGAGTGGATCTCAGAACAGTTTTTGCGCTCCCTCTACCTACTCCGGCGAGTACCGGACGCTACTTGGAAGAGTGCTAGCCGGAAAAGGGCTGCCAAAGCTGACAAGTCTCTCCTACCCCAGAGACCTGCCCCGGAAGTGTCACAAGCTGAGGGGTTGGCAAGTGGCGTGAAGAAGGGTCTATGGACGATGAACATTTTATAGTTGTATGCGACTCCGTGCGAGTATCGAATGACTAGCGACGTGTAACATCGGGTTTTCAATTTCCGACTTTTTGTCCTTCATGTGGAAGAGATGATATTTGTATACTTCACGTTGGCGGCTCTCTTTGGGCAATCACGAAGACTTGAGAGCTTTTAAGCTGCGTTATTTAACAGAACCGGACTATCAGATTCAAGCAGATCAAGCATCGTCTCGGCACTGCCGTCGACTGCGTGTGCACTGTCTGATAAGCAGGTACTAAGTAGGCACCTGGAGTGACGAATGCGGGTGGTCACTTGAATACTACTCAACACATTTAATACCTGAAGACGTGCTCATCGGGTACCGTCTCCGTGTTCAATGAAGTGCCCTGCACAAGTGTTCGTGCCTACACGCCAATAACCCCTTTACCAGCTCAATTCAATCCAAACTCCCCGTATGGGTATGTAGCGAGGGCCATTCATGGCATTAATGGGTCTCCATTTTCAAGGCGTAGATAGCTGTGACAGGCAGAGCAGGAAACGACCCCTGTCTTCGACAGAGCGTCCCATTCTACCCGAATCTGACATGCGTATGTTGCCTTGCGCGCTTGCGGTTCATCCATTGCTAGTTCCAGAAGACTTCGAACGTGGTTTGTCATTGTTCTTTTCGAGTGCTCATGGCGCACCACAGATCCGCTCATTTGGGCCGCAGAAACGGATGAGCCTCAGTGTTGAGTACATAGTCATCAAGGCTGATCAGGTCAGGCGGGGAGAAAATTAAGTAGAAGTACTTAAGTGTCTCCGCTAGCCAGAAACTCTAGGACAAAGTCAGTTCTCCTCGTAACTCTGATAGGGGAGCAGCGAAGGATAGATCGAACTTACCTCCATGGAATCATCCTTTGTAGGCTTTGTCTTCTCAGTCACGTCCCGAATAGCCGAATAAGCCAGATCTGTCTCCGTGGACCTGATTATGCCCTTAAACATTTCCCACGCAAGATCCCGTAGATCCTCCTTACCCGTCATTCGATACAGCAAGAAAATGCTTTCGATGGCTTCGGGCCTTAGAATGTACCGTGGGTCACGGGCGTTCTTCCAGCCCTTGTTAAGTACAAGATCGCCCGTCGCCATCCACCTCTCCTCATCCCATGGGCAGCCGTCAAGAGAGGGACATGGAATGAGGTTAAAGATCTCAGGCATAACTCCAGTTGGGAATTGCCCGTATGCCCATCCGCAACCTCGAGCCAGCCGCTCACCGATACTGACATGATCTTCCATCTCGAACAACTTACCTCCCAGGCCGAACATCCCGCCTGCAAAGCACGTTAGGTGCTGGCTTTCCGGGATCAGTTTAATCTCGTCACTGGTAACTTTTACGTCGCCAATAAACAAGATATCCTCGCCCTTGGGTAGCATAGGCCTGAAGAGCATGTGCTCCTCAATTTGATATGCCGCATTGCGATACAGCTTCTCGTAGATAGAATCCGCGCCACCCAACAACAGATGCATTTTTGGTAGATACTCATACAAAGAATCGGCCAAAGCACCCAGAGAGAATTGCCCATTCGTAGCTCGCTCTTTTTCAAAGTTCAAGGTTATTGGCCACATGCCAGGAAGCTTGGTATTCTGCTGAACAGCTTCTAGGAATTCGGTAACGCGATGAGTAGCATCGTAGAACTTGGGATTTCCAGTCAACTGTGAGAGCCGTGTGAATTCAAGACATAAGGATGCTGGAGCAGCAGAAGGATCGTTGATTCCCGCCTCTTGTTTTCCTTCCTGCGCCTCTTCAAAGTTCAACCAAAATCCCGGGAGCCGATTGGGCGTGTCGAATGCCATATAGAGTATCTCGCCTAGCTCAATGGCTTTCTGCAGGATCGGAATCTCTTGACTGAGATCATAAGCACTGAGAAGACCACCCAAATGCCGAATTGTCGTTTCGAAGAGGTTAAGTGCGCCCTCGGTCGTGTTCGCAAAATCCATCGCCGTAATCGCACCCGCCGCTTCGTGGAAATCCTCAATCTCGCCCATGATCCACAGCGTATCTAACGCGTCAACCAGCGTAGCCGCATATCCTCCGAACGTATCCACCCCACCGCCCGAGACGGGTTCAAGCTCATCTCGCATCCAGGCATGCTGCTTGTACGCACTATAACTTCGACGGAACACCTGCAGGACCTCGTCGCGTCGGGGATCGGCTTCATCTGGGTTGGCAAAGAAGCTTCGCGGTGCCTGCACCGCTGGAATGCGTCGTGGGCGACTAGAAGGGAGCTTCTTGATCTTGTCGGCAGGGTAGTATTCGGGGTATTGCGACCAATCGAAGCTACTGGGGACGAAGCGGAGGGCTGACCGCGGGGCCTGTGTCCATAGGTCGGAAAGTAGGGCGAAGAGAACGAAGAGCGCTATGGCGGTCGTGATGATGACACGAAGGCCTCTACTACGCCGCGGGGCGATCATGGCGCTAGTGTCGGAAGGGAGATGGCGCGCCGGGGACCGTTAACTTGAGAGCAGCATGTCGCAACGGCGGCCAATTCGTGGTCTATGGCCAAGGATGAGCAAGACGAAGCATCATGAAGAACAATTGATCAGATCAGATCAAACAGAAAAAGCAAAATGTCGTCGTGTCGACGTCCACTGCGCCCCTGATCTCCAGGGGTCACCGTGGCACTATTATTAATAATTTGGCGTGGATCCAGGCCCCGGTTGAACCCTCCCTTCTAGGGTCTCATTTGCCCATAGAAAACTGGAGTACGAGTAGATCCTGCACTGTCTCGAACGATTGACCCTTTCTGGAAGATGAAGTCGTATTCGGCGGCAAATGTCTAATATATCTGTCCGAATCTATAAGCTTTTCCCGGCTGCACGGGTTGAGAGTAGTCTGTCCGGTTATGCAGATTGCCGCGCGCTAAGAGCTAACTTAGAAGGCGTGTGTGTCAGGGGTTGCCACACCTTCGCCGAAGCTTAAATTCTAGCAATCCGTAGTGGGGACCGACCGTACTGAGGCTCCATGTTCATATGAGTTCATGTATTTTGCTCTTCACTATGCACGGTCCGTGTAACATTCTTGTATTTTGCGTCTTTACAGTTCATATCTTCGCGATATTTGAATATGGTCTGGAACGTTTCGCCACCCAATCTTTTGGAAACCCCTAACTCCAAGCAAAATAAATAGGCTCCAACTTTTTTCACTGGACAGGATCGTGGTCGTTTCTCTCCTCAACATGACTGACGTCTATTAGCTCGAATGTGTCTTTCATAGGGTTTCGGCACGACAGGCGAAAAGGGTATCTCCATGCAGTTGGTTGACGCCCTTATAACAGATCTTAACGTAGCCGGCCTTTCGCATCCTCTAGTCGCTTGCCTCCAATGATCCCGGTGTTGTGGAAGCCGGATTTGCGTTAGGATCCCAAGCCATCAGTAACTGAAATGACTCAGGAAGATAATGCTTTAGATTCAATATACTGAATGAGAACGGACATTAGATGGAGCTTTCGATCGCGGGCTGCTTGATTCGACAGAGCGATGTACTTACGCTGCTCTACAGGCGGAGGAAACCACTCCTTGAGGAAGAAACACTTCGCCATGCTGATTGCGGGCAGTTTTGTGATATGGTGCAGGCAATCTGAAGATATGTGCGGGCTTGGTCAGGGAAAAAATCCGAAATAAAGAGAATCTATACATGTAGGAAGAGTTTCTGCGAGAATTAGACATGATGCCGTAACAACGCGGGGAAGGCTAACATAGACCAACGACTAATCATTGTGATATAGTAAAGAGTTTCGTTAGGCTGAGTATCGCAATCTTTATTAAATATGGACATGTTCTTCAATTCATATTCACACCAACCACCAAGCGCCTCGCTACATGCGCCAACTCATTCGCCAGATTATTGCCCGGGTACAGGCGGCATGCCTACATGCTGTTGCGCCCCTTCAATGGGATAGACCCACGGTAGCCGCCGTTCAATGAAGAGTTCAGCACCAGGCTTTCCTTCCATAATAAGAGAGGGGTCTTCAAAGATGCCAGCTCGCAAGATGGTTATCTCGCTTGGTTTGCCAGAAGGATCAACATTCACTCCGTAAAGTGGCGTACCTATGAATCAGCGAAGTCAGCCCCACGCCTGGCACTTTCTCATATCCTCTCTCTTTAGCACGTTCACGTACCACAATCAGAACAGAAATAGTTTCTTATGTAGCTTCCACTGTCTGCTACCTTTGGTGTTTCTTTTGGGGCTCCCGTGATCTTCAGATCTGCGCTCTGAACTACAAAGCTGTAGCTGAAAGCCGCCCCAGTAAGTCGACGGCAATCAATACAATGGCATAATGCCTAGTGAGTAGACAACGTCATATTAGTTAAGAGACATCATCATAGAGTTGGATTACTTACCGATGTGATTGGTTGATTACTGTAGTCGATGCGGATACGTCCGCATAAACAGTTGCCCACAGCCATCTTCGGGAATAGACCTTATTGGCATGAACAAATGGTCTCTTTAGCTAATTTTGCGAAACTCAATGCTTTCCCCAGAGATACCAGAGTGTTTATATCGTGTCTAAACGTGACTGTGCCGCAACTAAAATATCTTAACATCGTTGATTTGTCATCTAAGCTAAAAAGAAACTGTTGAGAAGATCCGGTTTGCCTCTTCGCCATGCGAGTAAGACTCCACACGCGACCCCAACAGATCCATCAAGCTGAACCTCAGCATTTTGAGACATTAGGAGTTAGTAGTCGCGCAGCACAAAACCGAAATAATCTACATTACTACAATTGTAGAATGGGCAAAATATGAAACAATCTCGGACAAATAGTGCAAAGATTAATTTGAAATTGCCGAGGAGCCGAGTTCGACGAAGAGAAGCCATGTCAACTGCCAGATGCGTTATTGAATGTAGACAGGAGGTGCAAAAATGAAACGCTTATAATCATAATGAATGAGCCTCCTTAATCATAGCTCCCTTCACCGCTATTTGGATACATATGTTGACCAGGTCTTTCATCGTCGAAAAGAGAAGGCAGGTGCTCTCGAGTTGCTCGATATCTGTTCTGTTGTGGGTGGTTATCTATCGGTTCCATATATTGGAATGGGTTATAAGTTGAGCCCCATGTCTCGGGGACGAAGGGATTAGGATCCGGGAGGTCAGCAAATGACCTCGGAACTGCGCGTTTCCCAAGCTTACGGCGAGTACTCCCCGGTTTGGGCGACGATTCGTGAAAGTAGCCATCATCTTTAGGAATGCTTTCCCCATCTTCCGGACGAGAAGGGTTGGACTTCTTAGCGTTAGGGACGTGGACAAGGCCCCATAATCTGTTCGGCCACCTCTTTTGTGTCTCTTTCCTCTCTTGGCCTCTCTGACGTTCGTTTATAGCACGCAAATCCTGTAACTCCTTCAATGCCAGCTGTTGTAGACCGGATGGGCCCAAAAGTGCGTCGTCCACAGTAACTTCAGGGCTCTGATACATCTGGTCCCATGAGTAGATGCTATGGTTGCCTTGGTATGCTCCTCGCTTTGTCATTTCCGTGTCTAGTAGACGTCCAACGTTGGCGCAACGACAATTGAAAGCAATGTCAATTGGCATCAAACCGTAATGGTCCTTCTTCGCGATCTCGACGCCCTCTCGTTTGTATTATTCGTTCCATGGAAACACACGAGTCAATAGTGGCAGCCCAATGCACTAGGTTCCTGCCTTGTATATCCCTTTGGTTTGGGTTGACGTCGCCCAAGGCGAGGAGACTGGCGAGAGTGTCGGTAAATCCAGCATCGGCCGCTGCTTGTGGAGCTGTGCGGCCGAGTCGATCTCTTACACGAGCACTAGCCCCATTTCGAAGTAGAATTTCGCAGCTCGCGGTGTTGCCCAGTGCAGAAGCATAGTGTAGGGATGTCTTTCCCGCATGATCAAGTTGGTCAACCACCTCTCCGAAGCCGTGGTTTAGGAAGCAATGCGTCAGGAGGTAGGTCCAGTTGTTGATAGCAAGCAAGTGCAGAACCCCTTTACCGGAAGAATCTCGTTCCTGAATTGGGCCCTTGATATTATGTCGGACTAAGATGTGTCGACAAATGTGCTCTTCTCCGTGTTTCGCGGAATGAATCAGTCCTCTCAGTATCTGATCTTCAGATATCGGAAAGGCCTGCGAGTTCTGTATTAAGGCGCTAGCTACTCTTTGGAAGCCCCAGTATGTTGCTAGAGTGAATGGTGTCCGATAGTCGTTGTCTGCCAGATCCAGCCGAATTCCAGGGGTCTGTAAAAGGATTCTAACCTTTGCTAGATGATTCATTGCAATAGCAAGGTGTAAAGGAGTGTTTCCGTGGTTATCTTGGATATTGACGTTCACTGAGTAGCCTTCCAACAGCTGCACTAGTTTTGTCTCCGGGCCATACTGGACAAGATTATGCACCACAGTCTGGCCACTGTAGTCTTTCGCATTGAGGTCAATCCAAGGATGTTTCAGTAAGCTCTCGTAGAACTGCCATGATTCAGACTGAATCGCCATCTGGAAGTTGGTACGAAATGGCTCTTCTGGTAGAGTTGGGTCTGCTCCAAGCTCAAGCAGCAAATTACCAATATCAGCCATCCTGGCGTCTAGGTTTGCCTGTCGCATGCAGTATTCCAAACCAAATCCACGCTGGTTTCGTGGAAGCCACCTTTCGTTAAGATCGTAGCCGTGTGAAACAACTTTCCGTATCAACGCCTCTCTGTCCTCAAATTGCACATCACTCAAAATGGCACGTAGCGGCGTTGGTAGGTTTGATCCGGGATATAGCGTTCTGTTGACGTATATGCTATCAGCTTTGGCCATGCTTGCGAACTCGAGCCATAAGTCATCTTCGGCAGGGAGTACTAGTAGGTGTTGCAGCGCGAATGTGACTGCGTAACTCCAGAACGGGTACGTCCGGTCAAAAACTACTAACAGTTAGATGTACATCTGATCGATATGGTAGTAACTTACCCATAGGATCGAAAGAAGAGGCACTCTCCAAAATGTCTGTCAGCTGTAAGTAGTTCAGACAAGCGTGAGTAATGCCTCGGTGAATACGTAGTAGTCGCGGTCGATTTTCTTCAAGACACTTGGCCAATAAGAAGTCACTAAAAGAAGAGTGACTAAACGTTACGACGTCATCGTTATGAATGGTGATGAAACTTCCAAAGTGCTTTTCCAGATGCTGACCCGGCTCCTTGAATGTCTCGAAATCCTTCGACGTCTCAATTTTCCCGTTGCATCGATATAAACCGAGAAGCGTACCCAACTCAGCCTCCCTTAGCGGCTTTATCGTAATTGACATAAGAAGGAAAATATCCAAAGCTTCGCTGCGTATTGCTGGTTCTATGTTCTCCAGAATTGTCTCATAGAGATCCGTAATGCCCGATGGGAGATCATTCAGTCGTTCTAGACGCTCTTCCAGTGTTTGTCGATTCCATAGAATGCTTTTCTTGCTGAATTCTTCCCACGCTGTGCTTGCCCACAAGAACATTCCTTTTGCCCTCTCGGATATTTTTGTAATAATTTGCTGGCGAAGAGATGCATCTGCTGCCTCTTCAAATTGTTTGTTATGGCTAGAGAATTCGCTGATTTTATTTCCCAAGAACAAACTGATGCTGGTGTTCAAAGTTTTCTCGTCCAAAGTAAGCTTGAAGATGTTAAGTGATGCTGGATCGGATCGTGATTGATACCGACAGGATAACAATACACGCGCTCTGTGCGATGGTCGCTTCTTCTGGATGTGCTTGACGAGGGTAAGCATCTCTCCCGCAAAATCCTTCGCGGCCTCCATGCCAATCTCTTCCACAGCATCTATCACTAGAAGCGCGTTGCTCATGATGTCCATGCACATCGTCTCCAGAAGAGCTTCCCAAAGCTTCTCTTTGTCGAAGTCCAAGGACACAATGCCTCTTTCATTGGTCTCGATACAATTTCTAATTAGAGAGCCCGCGAGTGGATTCAAATGAAGGATCTGGTGGAGAAGGGAGCGGAGTATACTTTGGACCGGGGAGAGAAGTTGGATCGTACTCGTACAGAAGAACGATATGGCGGGACCCCCTGGCTGGTCAGATATACTGACTGATCCAGATGCAACAGTATCGATGATGTGCCGGCTAATCACACTCTTTCCGGCTCCTGGCTGTCCCGATAACCACATGACGGCTGTCTTTGAAGCTTTGGTCCATTCTTGGTATGTAGGATCAGAAAGAATCCAGTTGCAGGTAGATGCTGACGGTTGGGAAACTCGTAGTTGGGAAGTCTTGTAGTCGAAGCAATACAATTCGCCAAGTAGCCCTAAATTGTCTACCTGGGCGGATGCTTTTAGTTTACAAGCTAGAAGTCGTTTCAGTATACAGTATTGGCGTTGGAAACATGTTACATACCTTCCACCATTTCCTTGACGGCACTCCATACTGGTAAATACTGCTGCGCGTCCTTGGGCGAGACTTTTGACATTTGCTTATGATCTGTGTTGAGAGGTATCGTCCGCTCATGTGGTAAGCCAAGTATTGCCGAAAACTGTTCAACAATCTCTGAGGTTGTCAGCACACCTCGTTCTTGCTTTGTGAATGAGTTTCCTTACAATTTTGGACTTTAACGGTCTTGTCTCGTAAAAGGAGACAATAGATAGTTTCTCCAACAGCGGAGTAGACAGCTGTGAGATTGTAGTCAATTCGATCGAAGAGACCTTGAGTAATTCAAGGAAGTCCTGTCGCACGGCAGCGCCCAGAGTTGTCAAGTTAGCAATGTTTGCGAGAATCTTAGCGGTCGAGACTGCTCTTGATCCCCGGTGTGGCGTGCCTAAAAATATCATGCCATGTATTGATTGGGCCAGATCTTTATATTGAGCATGGTCTACATTGGTTTGAGTAAGTAGTCTCTTAGCGATGAGTCCTCCAAGACTGTGACAAATGAAGATTAGTGGCCGTCGTCGCTCTTTTGGGAGTTGTCTCTCCAAGCTCAGCCGATTCAAAAGGTCGTTTGAGAAGTCGTTCAAAACCATGCGAGACTCATTAAACCAGTATTTTGAGTCATATCCGTAGGTCATGATCCGAGTACCCGGTACGTGGAATGGTAGTGAGTCTCGGAGCCACAGATGTCCGGCATCATCCGCCCATGTCTTGAAAGGTCGGCCCCCCAGGCCATGGATAGCTACTATGCTGCAGAAGTAAGTATTAGAACTGTGGCCGAGTATAAGCCGAACGCTTCTCTCTGAGCGACTTACTCGGCGACGCATTGCTCGGGATCATAGGCCTTCTCGCTAGGATACAGGCGGAAAAGCCCGTGGGAAGAACCCTGGTCGTCGCCCGGCACACTGCTCATTTGGATATCGGGCCCTGAGTGTCGATCAGAGAGGATGTGGCTGCCTGTCTATGTTTGTGTCTCGATATTGTAGTGACCCTATCTCAAATGAGGGGAAGCATCACATCCGGGCTGAACTGGCACACAGCCTGCATGCACTTTGTCAGCCTTACAATAATATGCACCTTTGCCTTCCTGCATGATCCTGAATGGTTCGGATGCTGCCTGCATTTAGCCAGTGCGACCCAATCAAATCCGTACAATCATCAGTGTTAACCGGCAATGGTTTAGAAAAGCTTCTATTTAGGAAAGAAAATGCAAGGCCTTGGAGCATCAGGACAGACACTCGTTAAAATGCATCTTGCGCTGTCCCTGAGCCTACACTACATGACTAGAATTCATTGGCCGACATGCTATGTAGGTCTTTGGACACCATATTGAGTATTGGAAATAGATACATAAGATTGTAGCTTCATTGAAATGTTCTGGTATCAACTGCCCCTCTATGTTACTGAAATCTTGCTGGCACAGTAAGTTCAGTGAAATCGCAATGGCCGGGAAATACTAACGTGAGACTGCAAAAATGCCCGAGTTGATGTTGGGAGTACTAGGCGGCATTGTCACAAAAAGATTTGGATGCAATTACCGCCTTGATTGATGTAGACGCAAACCGTGTCAACGAGATGGTATGGAGAACATGAGTGAGAAAGAAGAAAAGGACTTGCTTGCCCTTGTGAAATCGAGGCTAATGGTTAATGCCGATGATCGTGCCACTGCGGCAGAAGTCCTGAGCTCACAGTGGGCATCGAAATGGGCAATGTCGAATTTGGAGTTGGCAAGGGCCGAAGGAGTCTGCTGGAGAAGACAGATCAGTCGAAGTAATTCGTTGACTTGGCAGGCTGGCACCGGCACGAAACCAGTGCGTACGACAGGGATGTTCCATCGCCAAGCGTGGTTGTTGGATTATGCTTGAAATGATTCCACCTGCCCCGGAGTTTGAAGGGGTAATGGATACATATTTGCGGGACGCGATATGTTGGCGCGATCTCACGGACCAAAGTTGGAAACAATCCAACACGTTTTAGAATCGAACCAACGCTTGGTACTTGGACAATGGGTGCATATCTACTAGCGCCTGTGAACCATGAGTCAACTTGCCGCTTACATATATTAGGGGCTGATACAGCCAGCAGTCGCAGCCACAACTAACCGCTACTTGGCATATACCATCACTTTAACGAGTCAAGTCAATGACCTGAGCAGTTCTGCCTTGTCACACAGTTCGACTTCGATCAAGCCTTTACACTTGTCATTCCCCCTCAGCGGTGGCGCGGGGCGATTAACGGACTCTCTCTACCCCCCTGCTTCTGTTCCGCTCCGCGGGGAACAAGGACTGGTCATTCCCACACTCGGGCAAGATGGATCTAGCAGTCAACAAAGTCAAGCGTTCAAACAGCCTCTCGCATGACTCAGAGCTTGATACCCCCATCCTAGTCAATTCTGTCTCTCAATCGCCTGCGCCCAGCCTGCGCTCTGACGGAGCTGCTTCTCAGTTGCATACACTGGAGAAAAATGCCGCTTTCCTGAAGGAGACTTCGAAAGGGGAGGTGCATCTATCGGAAGCGCACCGTGCACGAGGTCTGTCTGGATTGGAGAGATTACCTCCCGAAGTACGGCGAAGCCTTTTGGCCGTGCTGGATCTTCCGCAACTCAAATCTCTGGTTCATGCCTCACCAGTTTTCCACCAACAGTACCTTTACGATCGCAGTTATCTTCTACGACAAGGCTTGGTGATCACACTTGGACCGTCTGTTGTCGATGCATACGCTGTTTCTACTTTCTCATCTAATGAGCAAGGGGAGGGACGGAAGATTTTGGAATACCTGGGATCACATTCGACGCAGCATTTCCATGGTGCTGCAGGGAATCTTGATGAAGGCATACTCTATAATATAGCAGCCTCCTATCTGCAAATAGTGAAGCCCCTAACAGATAGCTTTGCTTTATTCTGCCTAAGGAGTCTCAAGTTGCAGCAGGCTGCGAGGCCAAATCTGGGTGACCTTTCCTTCTTATGTATACAGAGTCTCATGTTAGAGGAGGAGGCGATCGATAGCAAATATGAGCACGAAAAGCCACATTTCAGCAAAAGTGAGATGGCAAGGATGGCGCGTGCTACATATCGGTTCCAATTACTCTGCAAGCTCGCCGATACAAAAGATCGCGAATCTCGCGCAGCCGAACGACTAGAAGAGTTTTTGAACCTGATGGAGCCATGGGAGATAGAGGAGCTGCTCTCTTTTTATCAATTCGCCTATGGCTCCTACGATGGAGCTCTTTCGAAAGTTTCCTGGGATTTACATTACGAAAATCCAAAGTTTGATGACCAGGGGTATCCCCCAACTCCAGATGGCGCGTTCGACTTGTCGAGCTTGGGTAAGCCATCCATGCGACGCTCTGTCATCTAATAGCTAACCTTTCGATAGATAATAAAGAATGTCTCCTCGAAGGAATAACACTAGGAGGAATAGTTCAACTACACAGTCTACTTTTCAAACTTAAGGACCGTGAGGAAGTCGTAGCCATGATGCAACAGAAACTAACAAGATCATACATCCCACTTACTACAACTACGGGATTTTTCGGGGAGTCAGAGCAATATATAAGGCAAAAGTACCAACCCAACCATCGTCATAAGATGCAAGAGGATAAGGTGCCATGTTCATTTCAAGGCGATAGCGACTTAAAGTGCCCACCACTGGCATGGACCTTAATCTGGGAAAACACTTATAGTAATTTGTATGGATCGTATATCCCTGACTACTTGCGCAGCTGCGGATACGTCTTTTGGGACGCCGCGACACTCGATTGCATGGGGAGCAGGAATATGATCTTAGGGTTATGGAAGCAGGAATGGGACGAGGATCCACGAGATTCTCTCGACTGGAACTAAACGGTGTTTCAATGTGCTGGTGGTCGGCCAAGACGCCGAATCAGTCCTCAAGACAAGATGCGCTTCAATTCTGCTAAACATCTACTGGTGCGCGAAATCAGCTTTAGGTAACAAGGAGATCGCATAAAGAATGGATCTATGCTTCGAGCCAAGCAAGATGTCTACATTTAATAGTGGACAGCAGTAATGAGTTGCGTCTTTATACATTATTTTTACGAGCTACCCCGCTTAACTCGCATTACTTCACGTTACTGCTAAATCTAAAGCGCTCTATGTAATGAACCCCTGTGATTCCAGAGCGCCTAGAGAGGGGCTCTTCTACTTCTCCGTAATCAGAAATAGAATAGCAATATGAATGAGAACTCTCATGCTTGCATTTACTCCTCGCTGCTTACACGTCGTAACAACCCCGGTCGCTCCGTGTTTCCCCAAATTCACCAACCCAAATAAATACTTTTCTTAGAAAGAAAAATTCAGCTTCACCAGGAGAAAATAATCTTCGTTGATCGCTCACATATCTGTGAAATGGATGACAAAGGCTCTGTAGCAGTCGCGGCAAACGATCAGGAGTTTACAAAGAATCACAAAGCATCTACTTCTAACAACAAATCGCTCGAAGCCATCTCGAAGACACCTGTGGTTAAGCAATTACCCGCCCCAAAGGACGAAAATCCGATAGAAATAGAAAACCCCGATCTAGCAAACAGTATAAAGGCAGACTCGTCCGCTATGGACCAGGCTCCCAGCCAGGAAGCAGAGACTGTCATCGCCAAGCCAAAACCAGGACATAAGGTTGATTCAACAGCAGCGGTAGAGAGAGCATTCAGGAAAGCTGAAGAGCTGACCGAAGAGGAACTACTAGCCAAGTATCCGTGGATGAGATCCTGTTGTAAGTTGACCTTCGATTGCGTGACCAGGAACATGCAACTGACAAAATCATTCAAGGGCCACCGCCCCCAGGAGTCGGTCCTGAAGTTGCAATGCAAGCCCTAGAAGAGATCGAAGAAGAGAATCGGATGACAAGTGGCGAGGAAGAGGAAAGGAAGCCGGAAGATGTGAGAACAGGCAATAAATGATGATGTGTCAGATTATGGACTCTTGTACATAATAATGAAGCACTGAGTGATTTTTGTCGGATCAAAGTCGTTCTCAAATATTCCAATCAAGAGTTAACTTAGACAGTCTTTAGAAGACGGGGGTATGGTAAGAAAGCAATACCAATAGCAAGGACTTACAAGTAGTTTTCAAAGCCTTCCGAAAGTACCAAAAAGTACAATTTATGGGTTTTAGAGCACTGAACCGCTTTTGTGTGAACCACCACAATCTCTGTTTTATCACTACGACCATACCCCCTTGGGAAATTTGAGTCAGTTAAATTTAGATTGATATATCGTCTGTAAGATATGTAATTCATTACTCAGGTTTTATGAATTCGTCTTAATGTAGCATGTGGACAACTCTGACGCAAACTACATGTACTACACTCAGTAGATCACAGGCCAGTCTTCTTCATACCGAATGAGGTTGATACCCAGCTGCGCCGTCCCAGCATCGTTGTAATAATGGTACACAAGCACATCGGCATCATCATCGGTGAAAACTGCGTTGTGCCCGGGTCCATGAACAGAGCCATGGCTTGCCAGCATCTCAGTTCCACCACCCTCCATCATTGACCTCCCGTCGCGGTCGACAAATGGCCCTGTCACGCTTGATGATCGACCAACCATAATTCGGTAAGTGCTAGAAGCGCCCTGGCAGCAGTAGTCAAACGACACCCAAAGATAGTAGAAGCTACCATGTTTGATAATAAAAGGCGCCTCAATGGCGTTCTCGGCATTGTCAGGTCGAGTGGCAATTTGGGTTATGTCACTACCGGAGCGCAACCCTGTGCTTGGGTCTATCGATATCATGTTGATTCCTGAATAGAAGGAGCCAAAGGATAACCACCATGCGCCCGAGTCGTCGACGATCAAGTTGCCATCGATGGCATTGTAACCACTTGACTGGTCAGATTCGATGACCAGACCCTGGTCCGTCCATGACCCTGATTCACCAGAAGGGCTCGTAGCAAGGAAAATGGCCGAAACTGAGCTTCCAAAGGACGAAGCAGAGTAGTACAAGTAGTACTGTCCGTCATGGAAAGAGATATCAGGAGCCCACAGGTTGAGTTCGCCCCCGGTGTAGGGAGTGGTCCACGGAGCGCCGTCTGGGAAAACAGCTCCGGCGTTCTGCCATGCAGTGCGGTCGGAAGATGTCTTGAGCTGCACATTGTCGCCTGTGTATGCTGCCAAGTAAGTGCCATCCGATTTCTTCACCACCGTTGGGTCATGGATGAAAGTATCGCCCGATACTGGACCTGGTTCGACAAATTGCCGTTTGAGAATCGTCGGAGAGGCCGTAGCCCCGGCGATATAGCCGATAGCAAGCTTCCAGAGAGAGAGCCTCATTTTGAAGATTCACATATGCTCGCGACGGTATCTCGTGATTGCTCAAGGCTCTTTCGTGTTAATGGCGTGACCCGATGGTGGACTGCTTATTGGCATTAGCTTACTCTTATATGTTTGTAGCCGCAATACTGGATATAATTAAGCTAGGATCGGTGTTTAAATTCCCCCTGCTAGAATCAGCATAACCTTCCATCCTGGTCATATTCTGGTTGGAATTCAATGCTCTAGACTGTAATCGACGAGGAGTTTCGAGACACTAGTCTCGGCTCGCACCTTGGCGTTTCGCAGGCGCACCCCGGAAAATTAACGAAATGGCGGATGCTACCCTCCGCATCTGATCAGGCGATGAAACCAGTGTAAAGGCCCCAGTATCCACGAATCTCCACCAGTCTCTAAGACAGCAGCTGACTAAATTCAAAAGCGCCCCAATTGAAACCCAGCTTGGGTAAGACGGCAGAGTACATCTCATGTAGTCATCGCGGTCTAAGATGGATTCTGTGCCCCTCATATGCCTTCGGCAATTGTATTAGGGCGGTAACGTTGAAAGACAGATGACAACACTTAGCTTGGGTTGCGCGGCCTCACCCGGAAGAACTTATAGTTTGTGGGTGAAATACATCCTTGCGCGTCCAGCGCGTTGTACTTGCTGGCAAGTCTTCCTTCATCGGTAAGCTCAATGGCAACGCAAGCCCAAAGCGCTTTCTGTTGTCAATTACGGCAGAAACGTTTTCAGCTTTCCATCCAACGGAAGTTCTTGGGGCAAGGACAGAGAGCAAAAACTTCAAGAAAATTTGAGGCCTGGAAGCAAGATTTAGTGAGAGCAACAATAGTAGCGATGATGAAACAGTTGGGGACGCGAGTGTGGAGTGAACATCATAATATCCCTCGACTCGACCAAGCCGGGGCCACACTGAGGTTTGCAAAAAGGACTTGCGCATTGTGTACATATGTATTTCTCCTATACATGATCATAAATTCCAGCCGTTAAATCGCCGTCAAATTTTGCCCAATGAGTGTAGAACGCCAAATCATAAAAAATCCGCGTTAGTTGGCACGCAGTAAATACATATAGGGAGTGCATAAAATCAGAACAATGAACGTTGAAACAAGATGGGTCTCTTGGTCATGTCCATTGGCCATATTCATGAATCATAAGCCTCCTTCTGGACCAGCCAGAGACTTGCCAGCCAGAGCTGACACCAGCCCATCTTCCTCCTACCTCTCTGCACGATTTCGAATCGTACGGATCGATACCTCTTATCTCATCGTCACAGCTGCTTTAAGAAGTGCGGTTGATTTCCATGCGCTTCTTGAGGCGGTAAGCCAGAGCACGCTTGCGAGACTCGGTGGACTGAGTGAAGGCAGCAGAGCCACCGAAGGGACCGGCGGGTGTGTTGTTGCGCACGCGAACGATGCAGACGTTCTCCTCGCCTCCGGCCGTGCCGTCACAGGTCATGCCCTCGGGCATCTGGATCGTCATGGGGAAGTCGGTGGTGGTTGTGAGCGACAGGCCGGCGACGAATCCTGGCACATCCTGAGTGACCTCGGCCTCTTGGAAGGCTGCCATGTCAGTGCCGCCGGAGGAACCGTCAATCATGGCCTCCATGGGACCAGCTCCGTCTTGGTTGATCTATGATATGGAAGTTAGGCGATGTTCATGACAGTTTCCTAAGTAAGATGTTCTTACCTGTCGCATAGTGACGGTGACCTCGCCAGTGTCTGAGCAGGTAGGGAGACCAGACGTGGAGCCATTGCCTGCACTGGCAGCCACACTGTTCTCAGTCGCAAACTCGTTCTTTTCACCCTCACCACCGCCGCCCAGAAGGCCGCCGATACCACCACCACCGCCGCCTCCAAGAAGGCCGCCAAGGCCACCTCCGGCGCCGCCATCGTCCTCCTCCTCGCCGTCATCAGCGCCGCCGCCGCCGCCAAGGAGACCGCCAAGGGCACCTCCGGCGCCGCCATCGTCTTCCTCATCCTCAGCACCACCGCCGCCCAAAAGACCACCAAGGAGCTGACGGCGACGATTCGCATTGTCGGTGTTGTTGGTAGCCTCCTGGTTCTCGGGGTCATCAGCTTCCTCCCCTTCGCCCCCGTCCTCGCCGTTGTTGGCCTCTCGCAACATGGAGAGGTCGTCTTCAACACCAACGGAATCTTCAGCTCCGTCGTTGGTAGGGGCAGCGCCACCACCTTGCATGAAGTTCTGAATCATGGCGTTGGGGTCGACGGGACCGTTGCCTTGGGTGCGACCAAGAGGACCGACCTCTCCACTCTCGATTTCGCTGTCCCGGATGATGGATGTGTCCGCCTGGGACCCGCAGCTGTTGGAAGAGCAATCACGAGGTGTGCCATCAGCAACTGTATAATGTTAGCTCGCAGTCAAATAAAGGTATTACCTTGAGTAGAGAGACATACCGCTCAGTCCTGGCATGGTAACGCCATTTGCTCCCTCGATGGAAGTGATGACACAGTGTGCCGAGGCGCCAGTGACGGCGGTGATAAAAGCCCAAGTCGTCTTCATCTTGATTGTAAGAGGAATGATCAACGAACGAAGTCGTGAGAAGATATTTGATAAACTTGAGATAAAGACTGGAAATCACACGATCAACGCGTGAAAATGGTGGAATTGATTGTTGACGACTTGAGGCTGGCTGTGAATGATACTGCGCTGATGATTATTCCCAGAAGAAGGGAGAGAACTGCATCTTCTTATACTTGTCATTTTGACGAGAACCTTCATCCTCAGGAGCTTGATTGTTAGAGTATTCCAGCCGTGTTTCTGAGTCTTGCTATTCACCGACGTGATACTCGTAAATTCGTCTCAAAATCCAAGTATGAAAACATTCGCTCAATAGAGAGTCTGCAAAGTGTTTCCATTCTCGTGAATGCCTTCAATTGGAAATATTTGTCTAGGAAAAGATTCCAGCAAAGAAAAATTTGGGGCAATGGTCAAACGCGCCGAGCCGCTAAGTCAACTGTTGAGTAGTACGCAGCACCATCTTGAGGCGGCTCGTTGAGGCAGTGTAGTTGCATCGCGGGGTTGGCCTTGGGTCTAAGTCGGCTCTCGATTCAGTCTGACCTCGTATTTTCGTTGCATTGGAATCCTCTCTCGGTAAAAGCTTGCGAAACGGCAAGAAGGTTGTGTCGGCGCGGCTCCGGATCTTCGCTGGGGGTGGGCCAGAAAGCTGGTGATTGTAAAACAAGCCCCAGACGCAAGCTCTCCCTGGTCGAAAAAACCGTGGGTGGAAGTGGATCAGGGGTTACGGCCCGGACTTCAGAATCAGGATCGGGCGACTAGTGATGTCGGTAGTCGCCCGAGATTTCCGAAACAGCTCTATCAGAGCACCATCTTTTATCTGAACTGCCGAAGTTTTTCGGCGGAGAAGAATCATCTCAAGGTAGCGATTGGACCGGGCGCCTTTCATCCCGGGGTTTTGGAGAGGAGTGTTTTGCGTAGGCCAAGAAACGCCACCCAGCGAAACCGGATACCGCTAAAAAGAAAGCCAATGATCACACTCAGCCACTATTTCATGTTAGAAATAATCCTCTTTGGCAATATTTGCGGAAAGCGAAACTTCCCATAGTGTAATGTGATTGGTCTACCCTAAGTGGTCGACAGCAAAACCAGTAGAGGATCAGTTGAGTCGCTGATCTACGTTTTGATTGCCTGTCACGGTGCCGCGTGCGATTTCGAAGCAACATGTCTGGGGACCAGATTGGAAACAGCTTGCGCCATCCGTCTGGATGTTGCAAGTGAACTCAAGACGAGTCTCGAAGCGGAAGTGCTGTCGAGTCCTTGGGCTTACAACGGAACTATTCACAGCCGGTTGGAATATGTAGAATGTATCATCGCTATTCTTATTATCAACTCACTCAATAAAGCATAAGGAGTAAGATCGCGGGGGGTAGAGAGAAGTCAACTTTCTAACATGTAATATTTCTTCAGTTACTCAAAGAGCACCAGGCAAAATCGTATCCTTCCCACGAGAGCCACTTAGATGTAGATGTACTGATTGAGTCAAGTTGACCATCAATGTAGCCCGGCTATGGAATAAGGACAAACCACAGGCCGAGATTGGCTCTCAGTACAGGCACGCTGCCTATCGGTACTCTCAGCTTCATGAAGCCTGCGCCTAGAGCCCTGGGCTAACCGTGGGGAAGCCTAGGGTAAGGGGTGGCTGGTCAAGCGGCAGATGGAGTATTCATTGCTCAGTTGACGCCGCGCTTGGCGTGAGGGAATGTGGAGCCGTTGTTATCAGTTTGCGGGGGAGACGGTTGCCCTTGCGCCCGTCCACGTCTTCTACCTTGGTTCTTCATCCCCAAAGCCCGAGGTAATCAACATAACGTTCAACAACAGTGGAGCGCGACTTGCCATATCTTAATAAAATACAAAGCTAACACCTATTTATCACTTTAACTCAGTCTCATCGCTGAAAGAATCGTTGATTCTCTCTCTGTCATTCTATCCCGCCCCTACGGGGGACAAGGTCTCGATGTCTTGTTATCAAGTTGCACTGCTTTAGTGAGAAAGTTCGGCGCGAAAGTCCAACGCCATTCACTAAGATAGATCCACTACAACCTGAGCTCTCCAAAATTAGCCCGATCCGTATCTGGATGAGGTCCACTATAATCGCTTTGATCTTCCAGGTTGACTCGCTGCCATGGAGGTCAATAAAATCTTTCAACGAGAGCGAGCATTCAAGACTTCGCTCTGCAGTACCAAGGAGCTACTGTAGCCGCCATATGAAGATCCAAGTTCGTTTCTAGGGTAGATGGATTAGTGTTGTTCACTTTAATGTCGCTCGTCATATTGGACATGGCCTCCCTGCCAAATACCTCCGATACCGTTCCCTTTCCAACCCTAACCCGGACGTCTCAACTACCTCTCCGGAAGCGACGCCGAGGAGGGAAGACATATTCGGTGCGATTACCTCGAAATGCGATTTCACCCGATGGTTTAATTCGCTGCTTTGCATCCATCCCTCGACTAACGCCGGCTGTGCTTAGGGTTGTGGCATATGCCGCATCAGGAAAATCAAGGTTAGCTTTCATCAGCCTTCACATGAACTTGAACTTACCTCTTGATCAGTGCGATGGCCGCCAACCTAGCTGTGCCAATTGTGAGAGATCACGGCGCTATCTTTGCGACGGATTCGACAAAGATGGCCCGAGAGATGAACAGTCGCAGCGCAGGCGCTCTGCAAAAGCCTCAACCTCGATTTGCCAGAGCGAATCTGAAGAGACGGGCAGCGGAATCACCCGAAGAAACAGAAACTCTCAAGTCAGCCATGAGTCTAGAAGCCCCGGTGCGATTGAGCATCAAGATCCCCAAAGCGATCCTGCCGTGACACATAGCCCATCGCGCACTTCTACTTCCGAGTCTGACCCATCTCGTTTTCACGATATCAATAGTACGATCCTTTCTTATCAAAACGAGCCCTGGCATCAGCCGTGTTCTGAGCCTCAGCAATCTCACGCGCAGAATTTCATTTCTCCTGGGTATCCGGACTTTGCGTCAATAGTCGGTTCTGTCAGCTCAGATGGCTTCAATGACAATTTCGGATCTTTGTCATACCCAACCGATGAAAGTACAGGAGGCATCCCCTTCGTCACTACGGCAGAAGACCTACCTCTTGCGCATGACCTCTTCCCAACTCCGTTTGACGCTTTCAGTTCCGTCGCGTCACTGGGAAATAATTACACTCAAAGTACAAATCAAGAAGTACCCTTGTTCATTAAAAACAACAACAGAGACGAAGACGACTTATCGCGAAATCATGACCAGAGCAATGTTATCGCCCTTAGGCAACCGCAACGAGATTCATACCATCAGTATCAGGAAACTCACCTTGCCCCTCTCATGCCTACAAGGATCGTCGATCATTCATACGGAATACCAGACGATATTCTTCAGGAGTTAGTGCACCACTACAGCACGTATACTTCTGGATTAATGATGCCCACTTTGGCGCCCTCGAGAAATCCGTGGCTTCGAGTGTATCTACCAATGGCTCTACAGAACCCGCCCTCACCGGCAACCGAGTGCTTACTCTACGGTGTGCTTGCCTGTTCAGCTTTCAATAAGGCGGAGTTAGGTTGCCCTGGTCGGGCGACTTATCTTCAGAAGGCGCGATTCTACAAGCAAAGGTCGACTAATCTTCTGAGCAACTGCGTATCATCCGTGATATCAAACGATGGTTCCCAAGATCCATTGGAGACGCAGACATTACTAACAGCTGCGCTTACACTACCCAGCATTGATGTACGTAAATGATGTAAAGGTCTTAAAGAATATTTGAACAACGCTGACCAAGATAAAATTATAGGTATTTAGCGGAGCTGGTGAAGGCTGGGGATATGAATCTCTCGTCCGTGCCAAAGAGGTAATCAACCGAGTAGGCAGCAAGAGCCGGTGGCCTACGGAAATGACTACCATGAATCTCCTCCAGATCTTCTACTGTCTCGAAATTATTTCCTGCACCTCTGCTCAAGGTCGCGGGCCTTCCAGCCAAAGGCGACAAATTTCAAATTCCAACCCCGCCAGGATGCTTCTCGAAGCAAATGAGCGAGATCACGACGGACAGTTCGAACAGACCCAGATAGATGACGATTCAGATACACCGCGTCTACGTGTCAAGACTGTGTCTCGTCCTTTCTCTACAGACAATAGGAACTTGTCCTACAAACTTCCAGCAAATTTTAAGTACCCCTTGAATGTCACCTTTGGTGTTGCACTCAGGACACTTCGATGCTTGGGAAAGATTGTCGAGCTAGCGCAGAAGAAGGAGGCTTTCTCCAATACCGATGGAAGTGCGGGCTACTGGTCTGATGATGACATCGACGCCCTTGTCAGCCTTGAAGCCAATATCTTTGGCGCTTTTGATGATCTGGAAAGCCTGGTGCCACCTCAACAACTGCAGCATTCGACAGTAGGCGGAGGACCAGCGGGGCCTACGTCGTCGGATTTGGTAACTCAAGAAATAACCGAGAACCACATGAAGGCCTTTCATTACAGCGTTGCCGTCTTTTATCGGCGGGCGCTCTGTGACGGAGGCACAGACGTAGTGCCCAACATCGATTTGATTACTAGCACCAACACATCAGCAACATTTCAAGGAAGCCTATCGAACCGTTATTCGAGTCAGTATCTCGTTTCAAAGGCACTTGAACACCTTGAAAATGTAGATGCGCTTTCTAATGATATGATCATCGCGAATACTTTATGGGCCGGCTTTGTTGCAGCAGTGGAAGCAAAAGAGATGCCACTGCGACACCGAGCCATGATATGGCTTGGCCGGGCTAGGAGGCACGGCATTGGTAATCTTGCGAAGGCAAAGGAAGTCATGATGGAGTGTTGGCGTCAGAATGATCGGTACACTTGGTCTACCCAAGGTGATGACAGTGTTTCGCCTACGGACTTAGGACCAGCGGACTGGCGAGAGGTGATGCGAGAGAAGGGTCTGAACATAATGTTGACATAAGAACTCGGTTCTATCTAGTCCTTACAGACACCGGTGATACTCTGCCAGTATTTTATCGATTATCCGTTTACGAATTACCGCTAAAGATTTCTGTAATATGATATCCAGAATATGTTCAGACACTGCCCCATCAACAACTAAAACCATATGCATCAAGAATCTTAAGATCCTCAGAACCAATTTACATTATCCTCAGCGTCTTATTTGCAGCTTCGTCCAACTGAATGCATTATTCTTGTGAATTTGACTGCTATGTCAGCTCTGGAAGAGCCAAAGATTTCATCTACATATACCAAATGGTGTCATTGTTTTGATAACGGCCAATCCCCACTGATTTCGAGATCTACGCCCCTTAAGCCCCCCTTATACAACCCCTCTCAACCTCCGTGATAGCTAGCGTGCCTTCTCGGCGCGAACGAATGAACTATTCTCCTCCACGCCCAATACGGGAATTCTAAAATCGGCCTACTGTGGGGAAGAGATCCAGACTCAAGTCTTATCTCGCCTCAGCAGATCCAAATCAATCGGTGCGCATCGATCTACTTCGCCACGTGCATCCACCAAAGAGACTGAAATGCCACACACAGTGTTCCGATAGTTTTCCGAGGTCGCTGAAAGTAGTGTATTCTTGACACATAAACATTTTCGCCATTGGGCTTGAATAGGGTGCATATCGGGAATTATGATCTCACGTTGACAGTCCGCGGACTTGGAAATTATAATAAACTGTCCAGAGTGAACCTCAGATCTACTACACCTAGCACCCTCATCTTCAATCTCGATCAAATTCTCATTTTATGTATTGAAAGTTGTTACGGCTCTCATCAGACTATAGCCATGTCTAATATTCTCGAAACTGATTTTCGAATTTTGAGCGCAGCAGCCGTTGGTTGTGCTCTGGTACCACTGGTTTATTGTCTACAGTCTAGGACCAACTCATCTGTCCTCTCAACGCTGAGATGCATTGTTACGGGCGCGCCTTCCGATAAAAAACTGTCTGGTAGGTCAATGCATGAAGGACATTGATACCCATTCCCCGGCTGACATTGACAGGATTTCCCATCCAAACGTCCTCAAAAGACCAGGCGGACTGGGACACTCTAGACTTTACAACAACTCAACCTGTCAAGGATGATTTCTCATGGCAGCATGAGCCTGAGAAGCCATATCGACCGTGGTCAGATGGACCATACTTCGTAACAATGGGTGAGTAGTAGGATGTTCCACTTGCTGGGCTAGGGGTTTTCTACGATGTTTTATCTAACAGATCCCATATAGGACTGAAGAAGTCTACCCTCGATGAATGGGTTGAGATTGACAAAACATATCTCTCTCGATATCAGTACAAGCAGTACCTGTTTGCAAACTATCCAGAAGATACTATGCAATCATTGCCTGGATCTTTCGACGCGTCATTAGAAGCATTATGGTATCTCGCCGACTTCCTACCTCAGAAGTATCCTACCATGTTCCGACGTACAATCCCGAATGGCATTGAAAATTTGGTTACCGGTGACAAATGGGATCTGCTAGAAGATGCTGATACATGGACTACACATCATCCCCTGAAAGTTATGAGTCTTCTTACAACGGAGGATTGGTTCGTGCTGCAAACGGATGATGACCAAAAGACAACGAGGTTAAAAGCAGGGGCTATGTGCTTTCCAGGTAATATTCTCGTACCATTTACCACACGTTCAACTTCTAACGAACTTGGCTAGCTGGATGGAAGCTCCGTGAGCGCATTGGAAACAGTCTTTGGCAGATTCACGCTGGCAAGGTTCCCCAATATCAAGAGAAGCTCGCTGTCGGCATGGACCGATTTTTCCTCCGTTTGCGAGCTGATAAGCAGCATATACGATTCAACTATGCCATTGACATCTCATCTGAGCTGTTTCACATCAATTCACACCATAATCTCACCAAGGAGGGTCTTGATGAGCCGGTGACGTTAGACCAACTGCACCTACGTGTTGAGAGGCAGTACTTGCAACGACTGCCGAAGACTAGAGGTGTGGTTTTCTCTATTCGCACCTATGTTACTCCTATTACAGAGGTGACAAAGGACCTGGACGTGGCGCGGGCGCTCAGGACGAGTGTCAGTAGCTATGGACCCGACCTGGCTAGGTATAAGAATAAGCATCTGTGGGAAGAGACATTGATGGAGCATTTGAACGACATTCTTCCAAACGAAGGGATTGAAGAACAGCATCGCGATGGAAGCGCATCATAGATTATATGCAATCATCATCAGATACGATTAGCGCATTAGAATTTAGGGTTAGATCAACCATAACGAATGTATTCAGAGCCTCTGAGTATCCAACTTGAAGCAATTGCATATATCAACATATTGTATTCGAATGTTCTGCGCAAATTTCCGTGACAAATTCATGTTCTCCCTCGAGAATGGAGCAAACACTGTGTTTCATGGCATCGAACGTTGGACAATGGTGGTTTAACAATCCAGCGCACCAATTCGACAGAAAGACTACATGTGATCACGTAGGGCTAGATCATGTACGTGTCGGCTTTCAAAAATCTACATTGCCTCCACGACATATTCAATTACTGCACTGAAAGATCTACCAAACCCTTGCTTCTGGAACTGATTGACTACAAAGACGTTCATGGGCAGACTGTAGGGTACTCGTGTGTCTCGACAAACCGAGTTGACCATCAAGCCAGACAGTCCGACGTCGCTCCTCCACCCCATAGCATCTCCTGAGATGAGCCTATCAGAAGCCTCTTTGAGGCCGAACTTGTGCGCTAGCAACCAGGGCGCATGTCTTAGTGTTACAAGTTCGCCCTAGAGTGACAGCATGAACTGATAATTCTTGGCCGGTGCGTCTTGGTAGCGATGCGCTTATCGCTCAGATGATCTGGGCAATGGTAAGCAATATGGGTCCATCAAGGCCGTCAAGAGGTTTTGCCTTGCAATAACTAGCCCCCTCCTCACTCCATTCTACCCCAGAATCTATCATCCCCACGGGAATGGCTGCGGATTTAAGCATACCTTATCGGACCCCATGGCCGATGTTCGCCCACGATGCCGGTCGCATTCTGCTCATCGCCCGCCTTTATGACAAACAGTCCTTGTCTCAACCACGTCCACCATTCTTTCGCGAGTATCTTGCCCATCAGATTTGTGATTCAGTCAATCAATCAACGTTGAGAGGGACTCTTTCCGTGCTTTATATGTATTCTAATTGATGACAACAACCAATAATCCCAGAGCAAATAACCATGGCCTCCTCCAAGACCAATAACGCATGGGGTGAAAAGGGTCGCAGCGCGACGACCACCATCTACGCGCAAGTACACGCCGACCCTCAGATTCCTCGACCAAACCCAACAGAACCGTTATGGCAAACACCAGCGCACCCCATCGTGAGCAATGCCAGATCGCAAAAGCTACCACAGGCAGTTGACTATTTGATTATTGGCTCCGGCATTGCTGGCTGCGGCGCTGCCCAGGAACTCCTCAGCAATCCCGCATCCAAGGGTCGCACGGTGACCATCCTTGAAGCACGGACAGTATGCAGCGGTGCAACTGGTCGCAATGGCGGGCAGATCACCAAACTCCCGCCGGGAACATATAATTCTTACGTGCGGCTGTTTGGTGTGGCGGAAGCCAACAGAATATTTCAATTTACATTGAAAGGACTGGAGGCAATGGAGGCTCTTGCAGATGCTCAAGGGCCCGAAATCAAGGCCTACACTAAATTCACTAATCTCGAAAAGTTCTTCGCGTACTACACCAAAGAGACTTGGGAGCAAGCCGTCAAGGACGTTGAGCTTTTCGAACGGGAGAACCCTGACCAGAGAGGAATATATCGCCCCGTGAGCGCTAAGGAAGCACAAGAAGTGTATGATGCCAACGACGCTTACGGAGGTTTCCTGGCCCCGGCTGCCGTAGGCTCGGCATACAGGCTTGTCACCTCAACATTTGCCGCTCTGTTGGATAAGTACAAGGGAAGATTCACGATAGAATCTGAGACTCCCGCGACAGCGGTGAATTATGAACCACAAACGAACTCAAAGCACCCATACAGGGTGCAAACTCGTCGTGGAGATGTTCGAGCGACACATATCATCTACTGTTCGAATGCCCACACATCACATCTTACGCCAGGTCTCATAGGCAAAATGTACCCCCGCCGTGGCACAATGTCCGTCCAGAGACCTGGCAATAGCTTTCCGAAAATGGCTGAGAGGAACTCATGGTCTATGTTCTGGGGTCCGGGAGTAGATACCAAAGCTGGAGCTATAGACGGAGGTCACTATTACGGCTTCCAAGAGAAAGAGACGGGCGATATTTGGATCGGCGGAGACAAGGACGCTGTCGATGGCTTCATTAGTGCGGACGACACAGTAGTCGATGCTCAATCTGACGCTAACCTGCGCCAGCTCCTGCCCAATGTGTTTACCGACAAGATCCTCAAGGGCGACAAAGAAGTTCGCAGGGTTTGGTCTGGCATCATGGCCTACACAGGTGACCGATTACCCTTCATTGGGTCACTTCCATCAAGTGTGACCGGCAGGCAAGGAAGCTCCGAGTGGATGGCTGGGGCGTGGAACGTATGGGGTATGTGCAACGCGTTGCTCGGCGGAGCGACTCTTGCGAAGATGGTGTTGGGTGAGCCTACACCGGCCTATCTTCCAAAGTCTTATTTGATCAGTGAAAAGAGGCTATCTGGGAAGAAGTTCGAGTCGAATGAGGTAGTGAAAGACTTCTTTGTGCGGACAGGAATTCCGGTACCAAAAGAGGTGGAAGAACGAATCAGCAGCAAGCTATGATTCATTTCACCATGTTCACACTTATAACCTCAGTCAATATACATTTTATAAATAAAGGGAAGAGAGGGTTAAGTGCTTTCTTCATGCCGACACTTCATGGACATCGCGCTCTGCACGGCACTTCCAGCCAGCCTTACCTCAGTTAGCCCACACCTCGTACATCCATTGCGATAACGTTTGCAGGTGATGTTTTGTAACTTTCGTTCGTTCAGCTAGTTTTTCCCACGGTCACTGTTGAATATCCGTAATACCAGATCGCCCACGAGCACCTTGTGCATCAAAAGTTGTGGGAGACTAACGCGGAGAGCAGAGAATCAGTAAGGCATGGCGATAGTTATGTATTTCGCATGGGAAAAAAAGACAAGTTAAAAGTGTTCGCCACGCCAGCAATGTGTCAGAAACTCAACTCACGCGTACATCATGTAACCAAGGACTCTCACTCAAACTTTTCACTCATTGTTTGGAATGCTTCTCTCAGATTTTGTAAGCAACAGAGATCTCTACTCTTTCTGCAGCATTGATTCGTGACTTAAAGATCCAGTCACGGAAGTTAATTGCCGACCCGTTTGACCAACAAGGAATATTTGTGGAAATCGTGAAACCATTGAAGAAGGCGGGGGCGCATAAAGGCAGATTTTGATGTTGCTCTCTTGAAGCCAAGCCATTTTCCCATACAGCCAAGCACACGCAGACATTCTACACGTTTCAACTCCGTATTCCAAGACTGAATGCATGGATTTTCTGAGTTTCATGCTTGTATTTCAGACAAACGGCTCAATTTATGCCACACGATGGAATTCTTCCGTAGAAAATATAAAACTCAATGTAAATTCCCGAGCGCCATATTTCCTGTTCTCCAGCATTGCTCCCTGCCACTTACTGTCCCTACCGTTGCGTTTGCTTTAATCAATTTTGTTTTGTTTTTCCTTCCGCCGGTCGGACTCCTTTTCAAGATACCCTTTTTGATACCCCTGTACATGAGTACCCTAAACCTTCAATCCCTGGTTAAAATGCATTTCTTCTGCGCTAGCTCTTTCTTTCTGCTTGCAAGCTACTCCGCGGCTGCCGTCATCGGCTCTCGGCAGAATGAGGATCGCCCAATCTCTAATGGGGAGTGCTGTATCGCAGAGACGAACTTGAAGCAGGATACGTGCATCACAGCATCTGGGGTCAACGGCCGCTGCGTACCAGGCGGGAATGCCTGTAAGCCTCCTTTTCCCCCGTTTGAAATTACGTTTAGGACATGAGCGTCCAGGGCTCTTGCTATCCATCAATCTGTCTCGTGCTATGATAATTTCTTGAAAGCATGCTTACACTGAACTCGCAGGTGGCGGCTCTTTGAGCTGCATCGAGGAGGCCAACCTCGAATGTAATGAGACAGTACAAGAGCGTAGCAGCTCCCTATGTCGCGCAATAGATGGCAATGGAGGATTGTTCGAAGGTGACAGCATTATCGAATCACTTGATGACGCAGAAGTCAGTTGAGATACATTCCGCAATAAAGACGAACCAAAAATCACAGCATGCATCAATCCGCTACTGAATCTTCATACATATAAGAAATCATTACATACACAGTACAAAAAAAAGACCAGCTTCAAACAAGTTTTGACGGGATAAGTTGTCTGTGCCCCAGCATTTACTATGCTCAATCTTGGTCTTTCTCTTCGAGATGACCAGTAGATAGGGTTAACAGTTGCCACCGTCTCACAGCACCGAGCGAACATCGTCGTCAGGGGTGTGATTCTTTGAATTGATGTCTTTTGCTTCCTGCCTCTGGTACGGTCAGCATTGCCGAAATTCAACGATGCATTCGATAATGAAGATTTGCAAGTATTATGCGAATGCCTTACCTTGGTTCGTTTTGTTATCCGCAAATAGATCGCCTAGAAAAAGCTTTGTTGAAAGAATCACCCGCAGCCGTAGGGCTGGGGACAGGGTAGGAAATCTGGATACATCAATCCATGTCTTGAGGCGTACCCCGGCTTCGGGGTCCATGTCGAACTAGGCTACCAGCGCCGAAGAATAAGATGTCCACCAACCACTATTCTTGTTTATTAGAATCAGTGGAGTGCGAGACATGCAGAGAGATGGGGATGGGAAATGATAAGCGTGGAGGGCCGTTTTAGGGGTCAAAAATAGGCATAGAGGCAATTTGCCGCCGCCGATCTCCCGGTCTCGCGGGCTCTCCCGCTCCCGTTCCGCTCTCGACTATTGATCGTGTCCCTCTTCCGCGCGGAGTACACCCTCAGGATGATTCAATCTTGTCAAGTATACGACAAAAAAGTCTTGGCTCGACTCTGTCCTTTACCGACATAAGGTTGTAGATTGCGGCTACATCTTCATGTAGCTAGGTTACACAACATGTCCTCAACCATCGAGAGTTTGCCTGTGTCTGAGATCACGACAGAGCTCGAGGCAGAGTTCACGCCGGAAACTTCTTGTACGCAGGACATCTACTACGCCATATTTTCAGATTCTAGCTGCGGCGACGTGCCATGTCGATACTTCCACCTTGGGCCCACGACAAGCGCGGAGGAATGTATGCCTAGCGGATGGGAGGCCGAGGAGGATTATTTCCAATCGCCAGGCGGATGCCCTGGGGGCTATACAATAGCGTGCGCTGAGAGCGCTGAAGACTCTCCAGAAACAACTGCGACGTGCTGTCCGAGGTGAGTGGTTACGCGACGGTGATTATGTCCTGCAGAACGATCGAGACTGACACAAGCGATAGTGGTTACGAATGTCAGACCGACAACTCATGGCCCTGGCATTCCACAAACCCATGCATCAAAGTGCAACCCGCGACTCTACCTTTCGTGTACACCACCGAGCTATCTGGCGAAGACCCAAAGACCATCACGACATCGCGCGGATCGGAAGACACGGACCCGACTTTCCACGCTTTTGGAGTTGAGATCAGATTCCAACCAACCGACATCGGTGCCTCAGTAGAACCCACGAAGACGGCGTCATCAAATAGCGAATCAGAGTCGCAGTCCGGGGACTCTAATGATTCGGGCGGGGGTGGTCTTTCGAAGGGAGCGGTGGTTGGCATCACTGTTGGCGTCTGCGCCGTGCTCGTCGCCGGTCTTCTAGCCGTTTGGTATATTTGGAGGAGGAAAAAAGCATCGAAGAACCGTGTTGCGGAGGAAGCGACGCCAAAGCAACTTACACCTGAAACTGCGTTACCAGAGTTGCCTACTACTGCAGATACTGCGGAGCTGATGACAGAATATGTTGCGCCGCCGCCAATACAAAGGAAACCAACCGAGCTTAACGGAGACTACTCCGCACCTGGTGGTGGTGCAAGTCGAGGTGCAACCCCTCCGAAAAAGTTGTAGTGGGCTTGAACCGTATCGGAAATGGCCCGAATCAGGCGAACGATTAAAAGCGAACCTCGTAGCCTGACGTGGCTTTAGGCAGATTTTCACTTTGACTAGGAGGCCAAAGTAACTTCTGTTAGCAGCGTGTTTTTACCAGGGCATTGGATATTTTTAGCGTAATGTTTAAGCCAGCAACAATTATTCTCTGCATCTACTTTCAACTATCGTCTTAAATCTAGCGAGTATTACACACTTGATAACTTCTCCAAAGTGTTTTCATTGGGGGTGGGTCAAGCTCGGAACAAGTTCTATCTCCAGTTACTCGGAAACTAATTGTTGGTTCATCAAGCTTTCGAAAGTCCACCAAAAGACTAGGGAAGCCTTGATAACTAGGATTCGCTATAGTATAAATAGGAGCGGGTGCCATAAAACTACTGTATTTGGGTCTTGTAAACGGGGCGTCATTATATGTCAGCCATGCTGACTGACCTACTCCGTCCAATAGTTATGATACCAGGCAGTGTCCCACTCTTGATCGCTCTCCTCACCATTTCGAGATCTTCGCAGACGGATACGTAAGTCCCGTCTGGTTGGCGAGCTTCTTCACGGACTGTCTCGGTAGGCATTTTCTTCTGCCGCTCTCCGCATGTGCATGCGGGCACAGTGTATTGCTCATCCGGCAGCCGTATCCACTTCCTATAGCAATTTGACAAGCACCAACGCGCACTTCTGACGCTTGCTTCCACACGCCGCATCATTTCACAGTGTGCTTCTCGTAGCTCTGGGCGTTGCTGGAATGCCTGTTCGTTTTGAGAGGCGTGTTCATGAATCAATTCCGCCACTGCTGCGTAGCCGTACAACTCGGCCAACTCGATTGCCCTATCATAGCCAACTTTCCCAAGATAGCTACTAAGAGAACCAGCCTTGAGCAATAACTGAGTCATATCCAATCGGCCATTCGCTGCAGCAGAATCTAATGCGGTTGGCGGTTGTCGCCCATATGGCAGTTCGCCATGAAAATTGCAAAAGCTCGAGAACTGCCATGCACCAAGAAGATTCGGATTAGCTTCTCGTTGTAGCAGTAGGATGGCACACTCCAAGTCTCCCACTTCGGCACAGGCCACAATTGGGGGAGAGTCCAGATGGCGTGCAAAGCCTTCATTAGGCTCCGCACGGCCGTCAATATTGGCACCACGATTTATAAGAGCTATGACCAGATCTGTTTTTCTTTGTCTCTCCTCGGGGGTTGAAAACCTCAGGCTACACGCTTCATAGAGCGCAGATCCATGTGCGAAACCCTGAGGAGCATAATTCACATTAGCTCCTAAGTTCAAGAGTTGAGATATCATGCCACTGTCTTGATTCCGAATAGCTGCTTGTAAGGGCAAAATATCAGAACACGGCATATCCACATCAACACCTGTATCAAGCACAACCTGGACAAGGCTGCTTTCGCATTGTGAAGCTATCATGAGAGCTAGTGTAGATGGATATTCAGGACTGAAATATCGCTGGAAAATGACACTGAAGACTGGTCCAAAGCCTCTGGCGCGCCAATTCTTACGCGGCGGAGCCGCCCCGAAGCTCGGACGACAAGCCCACCGTAGGATGCTTAGCATCAGAGAGTTCCATTCAGCCTGAGTCACCAGTTCGAGCTCATCTTTGTACTCCTCAAACAATTCCCACACAGACAAGAAGGCCTCGCGGTGGCACAAGATAGAAGCTGAGAACAGCGTCTTCTTGAGAATAGCAAAGCAGCTTCTATCAGAACTGCGTTGTTTTAGGCGAGCGCCTGAACCAACAAGTGACCGAAATATTGCGGGAGTTTGCGTTGTTGGTATCCCAAGCCCTGTAGCTAGGAATGCTCCCAAAATAGTGAAGACGTGATATCGATTTTGGAAAGTGGTTTGAAATTCCCCATTGATATCCACACCTTTGGCTAGAAGCTTCGATATCTTCACGGAGTGTCCAAGCTGTGCCGCAATCGTCATCAGTTTGGGCCCATATGAGTCTACATCTGCTCTGGGCAAAATACTACCTGCAACTAATCCTCCGACAAGATTGTGCTCAGTTACGCTAAGGTACTTAAGTACCTGGAAAGAAAGTGGTCGATTCTTTCGTCTGAAGTGCTTGAATATAGATCGCATGTCGTCGTTGAGCCTTACTTGTTTCACGCTTGCTTCCCATAAATCCATGCAATCCCATATTCTGTGACGGCATTTTGAACGAATGTTTCGAACGGTAACCCCGTAATCCAATAGTGCTCTGACCCTGGAAGCGTTGAGTAGGCTCAAAGGAGAAAGGTGGTAGTGAGATGATGTCAACTGTAGCAATTCCAAGAGGACAAGCTCTAGAAAACTCTGTTTGTCCTTGTAAGAATATATGGTGCATCGACTCAGATATTCAGCCAACGTATGCCTGCCTTGGAGTGCTGCGTCGCAAACACCATACCGAGTAAGAGGTCTTGATTGGCTTGTACCTCGAGCCTGTAGACGTCTAAAAATCTTTTGATCCCTACAAAAGCTTATGTCAAGCACTGTAGGAAGCCATTCGGGACGTGCTTCGTATAATTCGTCCAAATGATCAAGATGACAAAGTCCGAGGGGCATTAATGTAGAAATGTCTGCTTCAGCGTCGAGAAATATGTCCAATGTACCAAGAATCCTATCATATCCATGTTCTTCAGGAATCTGTGTCCACTGGCCACCTTGGAAAATCCCAATATCCTCGAAAGCTTCGGCCAAGAAGGATGCAAAAGGGGTGGTAGCGTATGATTGAGTAGAGAGTTCTGGACAATGTTGCGCAAATGAATGACAGCTGGGGATGCTGAACAGAACGTTTGGAGCGTTCACTTCACTTCTCTCTATCAACAGCTTAACACAGTCATGAGAATTTGAAATGGTGGCTGCTCTGACTGCTGATGGTCTGTATAAACAAATAGAAGATAGGATAGTAGCGCCGCTGACCAGGTATGAAGATACCAACCTCACTTGGCCCAAAGCTGCAACCAGCACTAACATCCTGTCCTTGTTATACTGAGTCCACTCAGGGTGCACAAGAAGGACGAGATTGAAGAGATTGGTAACGTAGTCAGGAGCATATTTGTGTCCTGCCCATAGCTTATATGGAGAGTTGACGGCATGCCTGAGGTTGGTAAGGAATTGATCCCATATTGCTCGAATAGAGAGCTCTCCCTTTTGGAACAAACACATTAAAAAGCTCTGGGGCAGTTGACGTATCATCGCGCCAAACGAATTAACTAGTTGCGGGGTGTCGTCCTTGTTATATGTGCCATTTGAGAAGATAAATGTAAACATTGCAACATATTGGTACGCATTGAGTGGGATTAAGGTAGCAGAAGATGTTGAAAGGTGACGAAGTAGATCCCATGCATTCGGGTAAACAGAGTCCGAAATTCTGGCGAGACCAGTCTCATTTTTCATCATTGTAAATCCATCGTCAGGAATGAAAGTAAAGGATATTGAATCGAGGCTATGGTATTGAGATGGCTCAGATTGATTGCTCAACACAGCTACAAGACAAAGCGAGCACTTAGCTAGGCGTCCGAATGAGAAAACAAACTTGGATATCGAACTTACCAAGAGTAGATTTCCTGAAAGTGTGCCAAGGTAGAGTTTCTTGAGCGAGTTCAATAAACCTTGTTGATCTGCTTGGAATCCTATCTGTTCTGTTCGTCTAGTCAAGGAAGCCGCGATGTGCCACAGTAAAAGCCGAAAGGACTTTGCTTCGCGACTTTGTCCCCATCCCAGCACTACGGTGTGGAAGAGGTGTGCAAGGGAATGCATTTTGACCTACGGCGCCGGACAAGATTTTGGAATGCCGTGTCGTATTGCTACGCGGTTGAATCGTTACTCCCGGTGGGAGTGCGTGTTCGCTGTCTACCGTTCCTAACCCGGTCAGACTGTTCAATATGCACGAAATAAAACCACCTACTAGTCACCACTGAATTGGTACCACCTGTCCGTCGAATTTCTTTCCAGGCTTTATGCCACTGAATGAGCGTGCCATTCAAATGCACATCATACGGCCGTTGGTACCCGCGGGCCTCAGCCACCAGATGAATTCGGACCCAGTCTTCCTTCTTCAACTTTTTTCGCAGTTGAAGAACATCTCTGAGCTTTGTCTCATACGTTGATAGCCTGCGGGGTACATTAGTTGTACGATTCACTGGGGTGGTTCGAGAGTCCTAGAGGAATAAGCGCTTACGGGTTCGGTGGGAATCCATGGTGAGCCTCCAATATTTGCTTGACTTCTTTTAAAGTCTTCCTCTCATCTTGATATAGTTTCTTGATTAGGCTTTTGTGACTATCCCAAATCGTGTCCATCGTGTGTCGAAGCAGCGGTGTGGGGCAGCAAAGCTCAGATATAACACATTGATCCAATAAGCTCTGTAATAGAAGTGAAAGAAGAAGAAAAAAACGAATCCAGAACTCGGAACAGCAGGTCTCCTGAATGGTGTTTGATGTATTATGGGCCAAATGATTGCATTTTCCCACTACCACTACCGGAATGTCAAAGAATGTAATTGAAAGACGGGGAGAGATTGAAATCAGATGAGGCGGTCGATCTGATGTAGGCGAGGAACACAGCCTAATCTGTTGGGTAACACTTGGGCAAAGGCCATGAAAGGTCATTGCCTGCGTTAAAAGTCACCAACAGGTGAAAGGCATGTAGACCAATCCGTCTAAAGCCCCGCCTACTTCACCGCGCCGAACCCGTCAGGAAGGTTTTGGACAGACGTGGGTAATATTGCCACCGTGGCTATAGAAATGCAATTCCCATCGAATGAGAAACCGCTAACCGTGCAGCAGCTTTTGGACATGCATAACCCCTCACTTGTGCCTTGCTAGGCAGACTTTGTCCAAAATCTTGTCAGAAGCGTTGCATGCGGTCCGCAAAATGATCGCCAGTTGCCTTGCGTTGGCCAAGACTGGACAAGATTCCCTTCTACTTTGGAGTTGCGATCGAAATCGGGGATCAGCAAGAAAATGGACAGCGCTTGACGCCTTGATGGAAGCTGGTTTAAGCTTTCCGTGAAAGTTTGGATCGGACTACTCTTTACTTGCCAGACGTTAGACGCGTGTGGTGACTTTGAGCCCTGGTGTGGAAATTGCCCCTTGACGAATCAATGTTGTGCCAAGATATCAGAATACTCATGTCTCTCAGTAAGGTAAATCGTCACCACCAGAAATTGGACAGCCGATTGACAACATCGCAATGAAAGGGGCTGATAATGTTTTGGAATCCAGAGCCTCAGATTTTGGACAGCATTAGGAATCAATGTAACAGAAATTGCATGGTCTCAGGCTGTCCCTGGTATGAGCTCGGCATCTAAGATTTTGGTGATAGCTCGGAAATCTGCAAGACTTTGGACAGTCAGGGATCTATTATGGCATTAAGTTGGTCTAATAGCAGATGGAAGATATTTATGTTGGGTCTGTTCTGTAGACTGATTTGGATATAAATATGCTCACCCATCTTGATTCTAGAAAGATTCGACTCGAATCCATCCTCTGGTATTTGAAAACGCCAAGCAAGTCCCACTAGAAGTTCACAGTAGTAATTCTCAAGATGTAAGAGAGCCGTAGTGCTTTGGATCTTTCTATGCTGACAATGAAGGCCATCCTCAAACTCAAAGAGTAGCGGCCCTCGAACCGCGGCCTCCTTGCCTACCCGATCCCAGGCCTTGTCATACACCTCTTCCTCCTCTTCAGACTCCCTTTATGGGGCATCTTTCACTGCTGATACAACACTTTCAAGCTTGGGTAATGCATCGACTTCTCACGATTATGGGGCAGAAAATTATAGTCAGTCAATGCCAGATAGTCTGTCCAATGCGAATTCACAGAAATACTGGATCACTGGAATCGGAGCACAGTTTCCAAAGTAAGTATATCATTATTCTAGGTCAACAGGCGTTTTTTGACCACTTGCTTTTAATTACCAGGAGCGATGCATCTCAGCCGGATCATGGTGACCCATATCAAATACCTCTGAACTGCTGTAAGCCATGAGCTACATCATAACGTAGGTATGTTGATCGACTTGAACGCCCGAAACGTCAGTTCTAATAGCTAATCAGCTTGCGAAGGCTTAGACGGCTCATTACAAGTATCTTCACAGAGCGAATCTGCCTATTCTACGCGATCCCTTCAGCCAACACGATCTTGCTGTTTATCGCGGTCCTACCTACTGTTCCCAGGCCTGATCTACGTTGTAGAGGTTATGAGCTTGACAAGGCTACGTCTATCATTTAAACAATCCTCACAGAAATAAGAGAAGTTTCGGAGGAGTGCGAATATCTTAGATTCCAATATCCCGAAGAATTTAATTCTATCTACATTTCACGAATTGTCCCACATAAGTTCCTAATATTTTGTCATCTCCATAAATCTTTTACAATAATTCTACATAGCCTATCTGGAATAGGACTGTGTTTCAACTCTATTTCAAATCATTCAGTGTTCTCTTGTCAACTGATAATCAAAATTGGGATCTTGCAATTTGGCGAGGGCATGCTTCATCCCCTGAATGAGAAATGGTGTCGATTCGTAAATTGATCACAACAGTATTTCAGTGGCATGATAACCTTCTCAAACAAATCGTCTCGCCACTTGTTGGACTGTGTGCAGTCTCCGTGTTGATTCGGAATTGTTGTGAGACACCATGCAACCGCATCTGAGAATTCAGGACCTGCCTCTGCAACTACTTGCTCAGACCATTCGAATGCGGCAGCAACATCAATGAAAAGACTTGTTGTGTCATTTTCAGTGTTCCCAGAAGATGGACGGTCCCCGTATTTTTTCCGAGGACCGGACTCTTCTAAGGTGGTATCAAAACAAAGTTCCAGTAGCATTATGCCGAGATTCTTCAAGGTGCGGTCGTTGGGAGCGATGTGGCCCGATTGGGTGATTGGCGGTTCTGAATGACCGCCGGGAGCCTCTTCATAGAGAGAGTCTTGCTCTTGAGACTGCTCGTGTTCGAAATCCTTGGATATATATGGTCGTCCTACCAAGGTGCCGCCTGATGTGGGCTCATCTCTTGAGAAAAGAATGGATCTCTTGTCCCAGTGATCCCGGATCCAGGGGGAAGATTTGAGTTGTAGATAAGAGGAAGCCAAAGTAAGCCCAATTATATAACGTTGCTGGCGTGTAAGCCTCTGGCTCGCGCTCTTATTAATGAGAGAATCTAATGAAACCTCATTTCGAGCTGGATGATTGAGACTTTGACCCGCTGCTCGCGGTACGGGGTGCAGCGAAATACTGCAATTCTCATCTCTAAGAAAATACGACTGCTTGTGGTACGTTTCAGGACGAATGTTCGGAATCTCCTTACAGAGACAAAAAATGCGTGACATAGCTTTGCTTTTCAAATTGGCAGGTTCAGTGAGACCAGGGCTGCAGCTGTTCGTAATGGTGACTTGCGGCAGATTCTGAACATTCGTTGAAGCCGGTGCGAACGATACTCTTTGCTTTCGGCCCGTTGTGTCGTCCGGTTGGTGATCGAGAAAACGAATCTCCGTTTCTTGAACAACCCATCTAAGTTCGTCATCGTCTGTTTTGTTCTCACCACTATTGCAGAAGCAGACTCTAAAGTCGGCGTTGGGAGTAGTTCTGTGCTCAAGCCGGAGGCGAGCCGAGTGAAGCCCCTTGCACTGACAATTCCAGGACCTGCTCAGAACCCTGTACAGCTTATCCGTCTGTCGCCAGAATTCTCGCAGACCTCTAATATCGGCGATCTTCTTGGCAACACCACGACTTTTTTGTAGATCCGCAACGCGGTCGCTCGAATCAAGAAGGGTGCGTAGTTGATCATTGCCTTTATTCAAATCTCTGAATAGCTCTTCCCGCTTTGTTTGATGAAAACTTAATTTTAGTCTTCGCATTAATAGGGATGTGTTTGTTTTGAAATCCGAGACGTTTGCCCACAATCTTGTCTGCTTGTATTGTCATCAAGGTGTGATAAGTTACAGTCGATTCGCGAAGACAATTTTTCGAAAGCTGGTTCGCAGTCATACCTCAGAATCGGAACGAGAAAGTATCTTCAACCGGAACTCGGCATCCTTAAGTCCTAGCTCCTCTTCCATTTGATCTGTTGTCTCGCCGATATATTTCATACTCGTAAGGTACAGATCATAAGCTTTTGGCAATCTTTGCTTAAGCTTTGCATCGAGGTCTGGATCGCTCCACATTGACCCTGCAAATCGGAATGATCAGTCTACACACATTTAATTCATGTATCAAAGTAGAAAGTCGGATACACATAATGACAAATTTAGTTCTCCAGGTTTGTAGCTTACCTCCGGGATCACTGAGTAGCTTCTCAATGGTATCATCATCCGCAACCAGCGGGAGTAGAAGGAATTGCAGGTTTCGTTCGAAAGCTAAACTGCATATCTTCAACTCATGCATCCATTTTCTGTGCTCCCTTCGTATTTTCCAAAAGACCCCAACAGCGTCGGTCACATCGCGATAATGCTCGAGAGCGCTGATAAGAAGTGGGAAAGCCCCAAGAACCACCCCAGCAGCCTCAAGACCACTCATAACCACTGTTCTCGCTGTGAAGACGGAGTACAAATAGCATATGGACGCCCAGAAGGTGAGGCAAGATCGGTGTGCGAGGCCAAAGAAGAAAGGTACGCAAAGCGAGATCAAAGATATGGGCACGCCGAGCGGGGTAAGGCAGACAGCTGGCAAGGCTGGAATGGTGCAGATTATGTATTGCATATACGCGGCATGAGGCGTATGAATACAGTGTATTAGCAGAAGAGATACGTACTGTCTATCTTATTACTTCTTGTCTGTCGTATGAACTTGTTCCAAGATTGTACGCAGAGTTGCGAGGTATCGAGTGCTAATATCAGCTTCAAGCCATTTCTTCTAGTCCCTGAGTTGCTGTGAACGTGCTTCTGACAGTCATTTTCTTCTCCTTTATATAAAAGTTCTTGCTGCATTGAACGGCCTGCTTGCAGTGAGACAGTGACCAAATCGACTCGTCCGTGCCCTTAATGATTTTTCGCACCCGAACGACCCCCTCATCCGAGTAACTCAAGCACACCATGCTGGGCGTTTGTTAGAGACAATCCAGTGTAGGGAGCTAGACTTTACGCTATTCAGAACAAGAAGCTTCTCATTGATCATTGAAATGGCATTCGATTCCTCCTTTGTCGGAGCACCTCAACCTCCCTCTATTTCTTCAACGACCACAGCTTGCATCGGGCTCTTTGAATCACTAGCCGAGCTCAGTAGTAGCTGGACTGCGACTGTTCATGGCATCTCTCACGAGGCTGTGTTAGATAACTTTGGACAAATTCGAATTTGGGCTAGTAACATTGGTGCGCTTCAATCCCAAAGCCTGCCCAGCTCCCTTGACCACCGTCTTCGAGAGGCTCCTAAGTTTGCCGCCGAAGTCATTTCTCTACTTGAAGATTTGGTAGAGACACTTACAGATGGTAGGAATTACACTACCCAATGGTTAAGATCTTGTGCTAATCTTGTCTGAACAAGTACATGCTATCCTCTCTGGGGGTAGAGAAAACAGAGTGGGGAGCCTAGTTTTACCAGAAGAGGAGAGCCCCGATAATGATTCGGCTTCTATCATTGCTGATAACAACCATGTCCCCCCGATGAGAAGTCCTGACTATGATCCGGATATCCTGTCTGGTTTGGACAGAATCTCGGAGGTTGAAGAGCTCTTTTCTTCCATACCAGAAGTAATTTCTATGCTCTTCAGAACTTCTGTCCTCATTAGGAACAACAGTTCTAGAGACAGATTTTCCAAGGCTCAGGCTGCTATCTCTAAGGCTGCAGTCGACCCAAAATACGATATAGACTACGTGAAGGAGAAGTTTCCCACCCTTCGGTGTGGTGAGATGGAGTGGTTGGGCGACCGTTTGGGAAAGGCTATTGCACAGCGACGTCAGTTCCTTTGGTATTGCAGGGACCATCGGAAGAAATTGGACCAGCCCGTCATGGATAGCTCAAGGATGGAGCGCCTGCGATTTGATAACGCCGAGAAAACTGATGAATTACCTGAAATCTCGAATCATGGGCAACCGGAAGCAGTCGATGACGCAAAAAGTCAACTGTCGAAACAGACGGGCACCGTACTGGCTCCTACTACAGCAAGCACCGTGATTCCAGCCAAATTGGATAGTGCAGACATATTGAGGACATTGGGCGACATAGATGATGACATCGAAGCTCAATCTGTCACATCTTACGCGACTTCAGTTGAAGAGACTGAAAATTCTTCTGCGCTAACTGTCGTTCCACTCGAAGAGGTTGCGAAACCCGGACAAAACTTCGAGTGCCCCTATTGCTGGACCATCCAAAAATTCCGATCCCACCGAAGCTGGAAGTGAGTAAGATTCTTTTCATACACTAGAGGAAAGTCGATCTCGATAGTCGAGGCTAATATGTCATTTGCAGAAAACACGTCATGGCCGACCTGAAGGCGTACATATGCACGGCCGAGGAGTGCGATATGAAACTGTTCACTGATTCCCGCACCTGGTTCAACCACGAGATGCAAAATCATTTGGTAGAATGGAAGTGTTGCTTTTGCTCCCGGACATCTTTTAGCCAGCTGGCGAGCTTTAAGTCTCACTTGTCACAAAAGCATGAAATCCAACTAGATGATCAGCAGCTCACAAGTCTTTCTCACACATGCAAAAGATCGAAGGACTCCATTTCGCCCCATTCATGCTGCATATGCGATAGATGGGAAATGGATATTCGACTCCGCAATGAACAAATTCCAGCGGACGCAGAGATAGCTGTTACGCCTCGAGATTATCGTCGACATCTAAGTACTCATATGGAGCAACTGGCGCTCTTCGCTTTACCTCGTGAAGTTCCGGAAGGTTATGCTGATGATACTGTTCATGTGGCCTCGAATATCAACTCACGATCATCTCAAAGTCAGTCTATCTCAACAAAAGAAGACCTTAGTGCCGTTTGTATGACCGATATATATGCAGTGGCGACAAAGCTGGATGTAACAACACTGAAGTCATTAATGGGAGACATGATAAAGGAGAACATCTCAGAGAATCTTCTTAGAAGTGCAGCGGCGAACCAAAAGTATGGCAAAGAAGTGATGGAATTTCTGCTCTCGATAGAAGGATCTCAGGCCTGCATTAACAGTGACTTGCTGCACCTGGCAGCAAGCAATGTCTCCCAAGGAAAGGACTTGGTCGAACTTCTCCTCAAACACCGACCTGAGGGTGAACTTGTAAATTACTTGGTGTTCTATGGCGCGGAGTGGAACAACAAAGAGGGCCAAGAGCTAATTGAGCTCTTATTCTATGAGAGACAAAAGGAAGGCGGTACTTTAGAAGAGATGCTCATTTGGGGGGCACATATTGCATGTCTCTCTTTGATCAGACACTGTCTGGATGCCGGTGCTGAGGTTGAGACCAAAAATGATAAGGGGGAAACACCTTTGTTCGTGGCAGCCGCCCATGGAAAGGAGGCCGCTGTCGAGTTGTTATTGTCAGAAGGCGCTCAAGTTGATGTCAAAGCTTCTAACGGAGCTACGCCTCTAAGTCGCGCTGCATTCAGTGGGATGGCAGCTATAATACATCAACTACTAGCCCATGGCGCGAATGTAGAAGCAGGAGAGCCTCTGCATCATGCTACAAAGAAAGGTCATGAGGAGTGCGTTCTTATCTTGCTAGGATCGGGGGCAAACGTCAATGCCCTGGATATCAAGAAGAGCGCAACCCCCTTAATGCTGGCAATTGAAATTAAGAATGAAGCAGTCACCCAAAAGCTTATTGCAGCTGGAGCTTTATCTTCTAACGTCGACCATAAGGACAATGATGGTCGGACAGCTCTATGGCATGCCGCCAAAGCGGGCATTGCGTCTATCATTCAGGTTTTGATAGAACTTGATGCAGATGTGAATGCAGAGGACCATATCGGACAAACACCACTCTCAGCCGCCGTGATGTGGGGAAATAAGGCAGCTGTTGAGAAGTTGATTGATGCCCGTGGTAGTCTGAAATGGAGAGACAAAGAGGGCCGTACACTGTCGATGCTCGCTGCTGAGAGGGGATACAAGGACTTGGTCAAACTTCTGGCCGTACGGGGCTTGCAGTACTCTGAGCTGGACGGGGCTCCATTCACATTTTCCAATATCGCCTTGCGTGATCTAAATATCGATGCCCTGGACCTTATTCACAAGCAGGATGGTGAGGGATGGTGCGCAATCCTCAATCCTCAACAGCCGCATAAGTTTAAATTTGATGTTATCCACACCATGGCAGACGATGTTAGGGCAGCTTCTGTCGCATTCAGTAACGACAGCGAGTACTTTGCTACTGGGGGACGACAGGGTGTTCGGGTCTTCGAAGTTGCCACTGGATATCAGACCTGTTACCTAAAAGATCCTACGATGACTTCTTGGTCAGGTGGGACATCGGCTTGGGTTTTTAGCCTAAGTTTCAGTCCTAATAGTCGTTTTCTTGCTGGAGGTGGTACCGACGGATTACTACGAGTAAGTTTATGATGATTTTTCTTCCAACACCTAAGGTGTGCCGCTAAATATTCGCATAGGTGTGGAACATTGAAAAAGGATTGCTCCACAAGACCTTCCCTGATCAAAAGAAATGCATTCGCGGCGTTGAGTTTATGAATCATGGACGTGCTGTTATGTCCTGCGGCGATGATGGCACTGTCCACATTTGGGATACCGAGAGCAACAACAAAGTCTTTACTCTCAAGGCATCAGAGTCTTTATCTAGTGTCAAATTGTCTCCCCTTGTGCCACATGTCTTCGCTACGGGTGCAGAAGACGGTATGTGGTCAATCTGGAATGCCTCAACTGGGAAACTCTCTGAGAAACCAGAAAGCCCTCTCGTTTCCCAGATAGCCGGTTCACAGGTAGCCTTTTCCTCGGATGGAAAGTATCTGTTCGCTACTGAAGACAACGTCATTAAGATGTGGGAGCTCGGGACGAGCGCGGCAGCCGCTGTAGAAGGCGTTCGCAAATCCCCGTTTGTGAGAGCTTTTCAGGGTCATGAGCGACCAATAAGGTCAATCGCCGTCATGCCTGATGACCACTGTCTGCTATCAGCATGCTATAGAGGTACGGTCCTCTTATGGGATATTGAGACCAGCGTTGCTCACGCAATGATCAAAATCGATGAGGATGACACGTCCCTGGCTACAAGTCCAGATGGGAAATACTTTGCGACTGCTGGCTATAATAAAGTCCGCATTTGGTCTTGCATTGGGTGTAAAAGAGATGAGTAGCTGATGGGTCTATGATAATCAATACTGTTGCCTTTTTCTGCATCCAGTCCCCAAGGCGGGTTTTGAAACATGCATCTAGATCCATCAAGTGATTCGGCGGCCTCAAATTCTAGCTTTTACGGATTGCCAAAAAGCCTTGTCTCTTTCTTCTCCTTTCACTTTTTTTGTTTTAGTTCCACGGCGGCACTATATACTAGAACGCAGCATCTACTGCGCAAGCGATGATGTCGGCTGACGACTTTGGACTCAGCATGTTTCTAGACATTACAATACTCGAGTAATATACGGCGGGGTGATGTTACTTACCAGTGAATCTAATGGAAACCCGGGGAAGCTGCTCCTAACAAACAACCCAAGGCACCTAGCCGGTTCATGCTCGCTCCTCCGTGGCCGTACAGCACAAATCCTGTTCCAAAGGTGAGGCTACCTAGAGAAAGACCGACAAGGAAAGGGCTTAATGTAGGCCCTATCACCTGTTCTTGCCTAGGGTCTATACCAGTGCCGAATGAGAGGAATAGCAATATAGTGCATGTCATCAACTCAATAGTAAAGCCTTGTCGGACAGATACGACATCTGTCTACAGCCAGCAGCCGCCAATCTTGAAGTCTCTCATCCCGGAGCTTGCTCGCGCAAGCAAACCCCCCAACGCTGCGCCCCCTGTTTGAAAGGAGACGTATAAAAGTACTCGGGGAAATGAACAGAACCGTGCAAACAAAGTTGCAATCGCGATAATCGGGTTCAAATGGGCACCCGAAATTGCACCGAAAGAAAAGGTGCACAAAGTCAGATACACAAAATTGAGTATGCCACCTACCAGTGTCCCAATAAATAATAAGTTGTCAAGGACTCCCCAGCGCTATTTTGGCTTAGCAGGAATCACATCAGGAGATGTATTGGCGAATACAGTTACCCAGACCAGCATGAGAGATCTTGTGCTGCGCCTTAGCATGTGCTTTACGCTAAGATTTGCGTAGGTTAGCTTACCCATTCCCTCTAATCGCGCGCACTTCCACAGTCCGAGTGAAAGGAATGGCTTGAGACTCAAAACTTCACCGATATGCATCAAAGGCGCCGCATCCGGAACTTCCTTCAGGATGTCATCATTGATCTCACCCCGAGATACAATGTGGACTCCCGCTCCTCCAAGCCGGCCGACGAACGGTGGAATGACGATTTCGCAATTATCTAAGTCCCTAGCATCTTCTTGCCGTTGAACAAATCACGCCATAGCGGCCATGCTCTCGAGGTCGTGACTCTATGCACGTAGTCCTGGATAGGCTCTTCGAGGTTTGATTATGTTGAGGTTGGGTGAGCTCTACCTCTATTGGAACAGGAAGGATATCAAAACGTGATGTATAAATCAATTTCAGGATTCACGGCTTCGGGCTCGGGAACATTTAATTTCAAAGAGAAGCCATCGACATTTCAACATCAATCATGATGAAGCCTTTTATCATACTTGAACAACATGCACGCGGAGTCCTTCTAATTGGGTCGGGTTATCGAAGGTTCGGACTAGCGCTAACGATACTCTACCACCAACAATCCTGAGAAATGGATCTGTAGTAGAATCATCAGAGCAATTTAATACTAGGAATTTTATCCCATTTTAGTTCTCTTCTTTTGTTTGCCTTCGTTGCTACTGTAGTTGTCGAGTGTAACCTGCTTATCAACGGTCCCGCGGGTCCACTCAGATTTCCGGCCGCCGATGAAATTTCCTGTTCAGGCAAGTTCTACGTCCGAACGGCGAAAACGTTGGCGGGCAGATCACCCATATTGAAGAATATGAGCCCTATCGTAAGTTCGACGAGTAATCACATTCAATACAAACTTAGGGATCTAAGATCCAAAAATCTAGTTAAAATCTTGTTTAGACGTATGCTCAATCAAAGGGCCATAGAGGTGATGCGGCGGTGTGAAGGACTCTAAAGGAAGACTTTGATCATTAAACCCACGAAGACATGATATTAAGATACTGCGGTCTAAAATATAAGATTATAAGGAGTATACATGAGTGCTTGATTGCTTGCTATACCGTCATGCCCTTGAAAGCTCAAACAAAGGTGTCGCCCTTCTCCATAGTTTCCTGGAGCTGCCGTCTTTTGGCTGCCTGGATCATCGAATGCCGCCATCGTGCGATATTCTGTCGGAAGTACCATATGGAAATGACTCCCGCAGTTAGAGAAATTGTTACGGCAATGAAAGGCCACAGCCACTGCGTGACCTCTGCTTTACCAGAGTCATCAGAGCTGAACGCAACACTTGAAAAGAGGGTCTGTACATGATGGTCCAGATCAGCTCTGAGTCTCGTAGTACCGGTCACGTGGGGGACTTACCGCTGTGAATGTTCCAGGAAGAAACACCATTGTCAATATCGTGATAGCATGCATGGAAGCGCTATCTTGGGATATTTTGAAAGACATCTCTAGGTTTGTCGAACTGTCTTGCTGAGTAACCATATTGAACACCTACACCAGTCTGTGAGTCGTCTCTTGAAAAGCTGGGGTACGAGGTCACATACAAAACTCATCGCCGTCTCCTTACGAGTTCCATATTGCTCAAGCCAGCTTTGCTGATATTTGAAGGCATCCAACACATATTGGAACAAGCCGTGTGTACGGTTTATCGCCGTCCCAGGTCTTCCCCTCCCTGTTCTCTGACAGAAAGCAGTGTGTGCCGCAACAAGCTTTTTGCTCAGCTTGACGGAGGATGATATGCTCCCAAGGCCAGTGTTGAGCATTTGAGAGACGCTGTGCAGTTGGATAGTGATTCTTTGTAGTTGTGTTCTTGCTCCGAAATCGCCTGTCTGGTGGGGTTTCGAGTTTGTTGCTGATTGTTGGTCAGAGTAGTCGTTCACTTGCTTGAGCTGCGCGAATATGTTATCATATGCCAGACCCGTTTCCTCTTCATTGAATACTCACCTGCGTCATTAAGCGATTCCGGACGTCGGCAGCATACTCTGTTGCCTGCTCAAAGGCAATGCCAGCCATCATCGCGTGAACCAAGTATGGGCTGGTCACGAGCTCTCTCGCAGACACCAGCGTTTGGTCATGACTCCGCTCTCCCATACGAATGCGCTCTAAGAAGGAAAACCAGATTCCGTCGTCTGGTGCAACGACGATGTAAAACGTTGTGTTTGTGGCAACGCTATGTGTCATGTACAGAGAGCAAGGCGCTTTGTTCCCTTGCGTAGCGCCCTTCTTGGCTTTGTCATATCGGCCTTTTTGATGCCAGCGCGGATGCTGACAGAATAGCTCTAGAATGAACAAATCAGCCTCGAGCACAGAGTACACCAGTCACTCGTGTATACTAACCGAAAACATCGAGTTGTTTGATAGGGTCAGCTTTGACTTGCGACACTGCAGCCCAATAATTCGGGCGCCCTACAAGGTCAAGCAGGAACCCGCTGTGAATATCAAAATACTCGAATAACTTCCCGGTAAGTGATTGTGAGATCGACGCTTGGTATTCGAATGTGGCTTGGTCATGTGGCTCAAGCTTGACACATCTAGTGCACATGATTAGTCTTACTTAAGATCAACTTTCCTCGACGCAATCTCTTAAAGGATCAATTACAGTAGCATCATTGATGGTTCATCTATGTTAGATTCTATAGACTGCAATTTGTTAGCTGCTCAACTTTAGCAAACCTATCTCATCCAGGCTTACAGTAAATGCTGCTTCTACGTCGGCGTCATTCTGGTCTTCTTCAAAAGCTATACGATATTAGATCGCCTCTTACAAAAGGTCATGATAACTTACTGATTTTATGGTTGCGCCCTGTGATTTTTAAAATGTCCACACAGGATCCAGGCAAGAAGTTCGCCGTGTTGTGAAGCACATTTTGGCCGTGCACATTCAAGCCAGGGTGGAGCCATAAATCCGGTACCGCTAGCTCCCCCTCGATCGCAGAGACTCGCCGAAAAAGGTCGCTACTTTGTGAAAATATTGACGCCGGTCGTTCATGGTAAAGTAGCCTTTTCTCTGTCGCGAGTACTGGCTCTGCCTCCGGTGCGATGCTCGGGGTGACGCTAGGCGAAGACGCCGCCGAGTCTGCGGGCTCGACGACCACGAGGAAATCACGCTGCTGATCGCTTATGTTCTTGGGCTCAGCCATTTCGATGCCGGGTGGACCCTGGCGCCAATAGCCCTCCGTGGCACGCTATGTTTTTGCGAAGAAGTGAACTTGACTGAGAGCTTGCAAAGCTAGCTTCTCACGACATTTTTCAAGAGGTTGGAACGACTACCCACACCGGCAGCAGGAGGCCTATCGTCGAGGCAAACAAGGCAAACAATCCAGCCCTACACTAAGCACCTTAACTTTTCAGCAGGGATTCGTAAACTATTGATGCCGACGGTCCAGTCATCATACGACGTTCTGGCGGGGGTGTGCATGTTGCTGACGGTTGACTGGGATATGTCCATTTTTCGCGCAGCAAAAATCCTATAATAGATGTGGCGGCCGCTTAGTGATTTGATGTCTTGTCTCGCCGCGATTTTAATTCACTGTCGGACCCATTGATGTATGTACCAATAGGTGTTGCTGAATGTGACAGTACCAGCCTCATCAGATGCATCATCAATGTTCCTTTGTAGGTGAAGACTTAGACTGGAATTGCCAAATTTCTTTACCAGCAAGCTACACCGCATTTCCAGAAAAATCTAGACCTTGGCTCAAATCCTGACGCACTAAGCCACCATCAGGAGGGGGCACCAAGTCACGAAGATGTGATGACAGAACCCCGGTAATAGTACTCATACAAGCATCTCACACCCGCGCGGCAACATCCGTCTACAGCGGGACTGCTGCATTTCGGGAAGTGGGCATACCCAGTGCTTCACTTAGGAAAGGTGATGTCAACCGAGGGGCTGGACGGATACCAGATGTAAGGCTCACACATCCCGGCCCGGGTTGCCGCGGGCTACCGAGTTTGCGTGCGTCGGATAAGCGCCAATCCAAAACTTAATCGTGTACTTTATCGGCAACCAATAAGGCACCATCGCCCAAGGAATAGGCCTAAAGTACAGAGACGGGCGTAATGGCGATGCAATATGGATGTTAAACAATAACTCAAACCAAGTAGATAATATCTTACACGTATTGCTTTATTTTTCTAGCTTTATTCACTGACGCTCTTTCGACAAGGCAGCTGTCTCGACCTTGGGATTCCATTGTTCCCCGACGGGGATGGAGAGCTAGACCCTGCTAACGGCTGACGACCGCTACCCTATGTTCACGGCGTATAGAGAGATCAATAGGGCAGCTCGGCAGTTTTCTTAGCAATTCATCGCGCGTTATCTCCATGTGAGAAAATGGTAGCTTCTTTTAATTTTACGTAGACTATTCTGTACAAACTGCAGCTATCTGAGAAAGCAAAGATGGGGGAAGATAAAGGCCAAGGCCCCAAGACTTAAAGGCAAGCTTTGCTTAGCCACAGTACTACAAAACCAATGCAAGTCTCACGTATAATCTTGTAGTAAATAAAACCCGCTCACCAGCGTCCGTTCAATGGATCAGATTTGCGGGATTCTGGAATAAATGCTGTCGCCGCTCACATAGTCAAAAAGGGGTCTTTATGGTCTGACTATTCAAGTACTGTTCGTTTTAATCGCGAGGCATCGTTTTGTTGTCTTGACTCAATACTGTAGTGGATATTGCCCTGGCTAGTATGCTACATCGTCTCGAGGTAGGGCAGAACTGCATCTCTGGGTTTGAAATGGGCACACCCCGCGTGAATTTGAAATGCTAGCCGCAGATATTCGCATAAGTTTAATTTGTTGCGATATTTTGCGAATGGAGGTTTTTGCAATTCTAACCGCGATTTCTAGAATGGGCCTTTTCGACAGCCAGGACTTTCTTGATGAGGAAGAAGCGATAGTCTGATAGATTTCAGTACCGATCTCTTGAGAGGCAGATATTAATAAAAAAGGTCTCATTCTACTCGTAAAAATTTATGTGGTGGACGTAGACGAGCATTTTCCAGCATTCAAGGCTTGTGGTACAAATGGCAACGTAGGGTATGACTAGAAGTAGCCTGAAGCGATTGAGACAAAGTTTTGCCTGCGTCACGCTTTAAAATGTTGCCTTACTCGTTTGATCGTTTTGTAAATTTGCTGTAACTACATGGCGTTCATTTTCTTTTCCTTCTACACATCAATGATATATTGAGACTAGCGGGTCGTTGGAGCTGCAGTGGTGATGGCAAGGTGAGTCATTCAGTGTACCTCAGACCTCCTCCAACCTCCTCCGACTTCCGGAAACAACCCCGTTGTTTGTCATTCAATTAGTCCTAAATCATACCATCAGCTTTTGTCGATGAATGAATAATTCACTGGCAAGTCCGTCATGCAGCCTCTTACCCAGGACGTCAGTACTCTCCAAGGGGTAAGCTAATTGAAGCGATGCAAGCGGGGCCTCGTTGACACTGGGAAATATCCAGGTGGATCACCTACTGCATCGCTCTAGTCAAGATCTAAGACCCATTGTCGTAATGATGTGCGGAATCGCGGGTATGGCTCAGTTCGGACTCCGATGGCAGTGAATCCTGTGGCTTGACACTGACGGCAAGTGTAGGAGCTGGCAAGTCAACACTATCAAAGCAAATCATCGGCAAATATTCACAATTCATCCGCCTCTCCATTGATAAGACCATCTTTGAAACACACGGCCTGTATAATATCGACTATCCGGCTCAGAAACTCACTGAGTACCAAGAAGAAGCGTATCGACATGTGAAGAGCGAGCTTCAGCGGCTTTTGCTAGAAAAGAAGCAGGACATTGTTCTCGACTTGTCTTTCTACAATAAAGAGTATCGGGACCAGTTTAAGGAAATCATTGTAGAGAACCAAGGGCGTTGGGTTCTTCTGTCACTGGAAGCTGAAAAAGATGTACTGTGGAGAAGAATTACCCAAAGACGGCAGGGTCGAGACGCGCTGGCATTGAATGACGAGAATCGGAATGGTGACTCAGCTTTCGATATTGATGAGGCGACTTTTAACATGTATTGGGACAATTTTGAGAAGCCTAGAGGCGAAGGAGAGGTGGTTATTGCTATACAGTAGCTGAATCCTCCCCCCCTACCCTATTCACATAGCCCAGAGTTGAGATATTCATTTACTCCTGCGACCTATGTATCCTTCCCATAATTGTGTAGGCAACAACACGTCAGTTGAAGTTCGCGGGACATTTGTGTTGTAGGCTAGAGTGTTGTCAAGCGAAAGCGCAAACCAGAAAACTGAAGAGCTATCTGTAGCCCATTGATTACAGACCGAGGTCGAAATGCCCGCCGTGATCCTGGAGATAGGATACCTAATACTCTTTAGCACCAAGTCTAGAAGTATGTTACATGTATACTTGGAAGGTGAGATGCGAACTCACCAAGCAGCACGTCAAAATTACTTACGAATTGTTGTTCCAACAGTAATGAACCTTAAATTTAGGCTTAATGACCATTGGGCAAATTACTGCAAGCAGGGCATAAATTCCCCTCACTGTAGAATCCATCGATAATGGTTTGGCATTTCTCATCACCACAAGGTTGTATGACGACCGGCCCCAGCGGCCTGGCGCAGAGGGAACAGCATTCAAATAATCGGTTGCACATCTTGGTTTGGTTGTTGATTTAATACTTCCCGATAGGCCAAGAACTCATGCCAGAAGTAGAGATACCGAGCAAGCCCTTTAAATACGTCGTACTTTTGACCCCAAGAACACAGCGTTGATTCACTAACGGTATTTGGGGGGAAATTTCCCATAGCTCGCCACGGCTCTTGTTTGCTTTCGACGTCGTGTGTTTGCGAATCAGACGCAGCCTTTCCATACTAAATGGTTCGTTTTTAAAGTCATTGAAACACTCAGCCATGCTGAACTCAGGGGTGAATTCTGTATCTGTAAGCCGTGAGTCCTCAACCTCCCCCCATTCGAGTTTGCTTCATATTGCTTCTCGTGCAGTTGAACAAAGACCATGTAAATTACATCCCCCATCGTTCACACCCCCACTATCCAGCGTCAACCCAAATTCCAGCTGTTCGTTCCGTTCTCTGGCTGGCTACCCATAGTCAAGCTACAGATCTGCGTCTAGTTTCTTAGGCTAACGTCAAAGCTACATAGGTCTCCCTCTGTTCGACTATATGGTCCAGAGCCCGCGATAAAATGGAGCAGAGATCGCTACTCAAGGCATTTGGAAGACAAAAAGCAACGCAAATGACCTCAGTATACACGACGCTGGCTTGGAACCTGACGCACATGAAGTAGCCTTGTTTCTGAGATTAAAGTCGCGCGGATGCGCTGTACCTTTGTTTCGTGACATGGGCAGTCGTCAGGGGAATTTAGGGGCTAAGAAAGTAGTAACTCACCCACAAAGATAGATGAGTTCCTCTAAAGGTATTGGAAGGGGGATTTCAGTGGCAGCTTGTCCTTCCGACTCGATGTCAACAACAGTGAATGATTACCTTCTTTCGTGTACCCATTATCAGAAATCAGCCACTTCAGTGCAGCCGTCCACATGATACAAATTCGAATGTAAATGAAGATCTACTGTTGGATCCAGATTATCTAAGAAATATCAAAAAACCAGTTTTAGGGGCACAACTCCCTTAGACGGTATTTCTGGAGTTAAGGGGTTGTCATCGTGCTTATGGTTGGCCATGAGAATCGCAAGGCGAGCTTCGGACTACCCAAGCAAGAAATCCACATTTGATTATGGTAGCTTATTGCTTCCCTGGTAGTGATCCCGGATAGCCGAGGTCCTTGTCCCACGGGAAGATTTGAATTTGCCACTAATCAAGATAACGCGCCGCTGCTCTCACTGAGCCCTCGTCTGCTCACAAATAATCCACGCGTTGACATCAAACCTGCAAAGTGTTGCTGCCTCAGATGCCTTTTGCCTTCGGCCTGAGAATGAGCTTCGGAGACTTCTTGATTCAAGTCACTTAGAATCTGACATTGCAATTGTATCTGTCTGTAGGATAGCCGCGGGGACCTCAAAAAATTAAGGGGTGGCAGGTAACGGAATCAGGGGCACACTTGAAAAGCTCGCTAACTACTTGAAATAATACAACTGCAAATATCATGAGAATTGCGGGACTATTCCCTGTCCCTGAGGCATGGTGCTTCAAGCACTAGATATGCCTCCGTCACACTGGGTATGGGGAAATGATTCCGACAGATCTCGGCCTCCAGATATCAGACTTTGCGGTAAAGTGGCGAAAAGAATTCCTAAACCGTCTTTTGACAGCTCTAACTTCAGTGTTAGTTACTGGCACAGCTCGTGCATATTCAAGAGCTAAATAGATGTCTCCAGTATCCTATGTGGGCTTGGGTGGAAGATTTTCTGTGTCCCAAGGCTAACAAAAGATTTACCTGTGGAGAGTATATGGGGAATCTGTCCGTTAGAACTGCCTATTTCTCTTTCGATTTCCGTCTCGTGTTCAGTTTTTAACGAGTTTAGCTGGACGAGCATCTTCAAAATGCCGTTCATCCATCTGATGAAGAGATTGCATAACTGGCACAGGGTCATACACCTCCTGGCCTAGATAGCAAACCCATGATATCTCAAACCAATAGGGTCAGAGATTATACCCAATGCTTGTGAACCCTAGAGGCCCTCTTCATGGTGTATGCCTGTAGTGTAGAGTGGTTTGGTGGTGGACCTCTCATATTTCTACTAAAATTTTGGGCATCAGCGGTACTGCACAGTGATGAATTCTAACCTTTCATGGCATAGCATGAGCTTTACTCGTGAACACCTGTCGGTACTCGACCTGCCTTCTGAGGGAAAAGGTCGGAGGTGTTGATGCCGGAGAACGTTCCGTGACAGCCGCGCCAAGTTGAGGCTCTTAGCTTGGTAATAGTTGTTGAGCTAGTACCTTTATATCCGTAGTTGATGCAATCTCCGCAACGAGACCTTCCCTCATCAGGTATAACCAGAAGTCTTGACATAATACGAACCACATGGTTCCCTGCGCAATCTTGCTTCTAGTACGCACGATCAGGAGGGTTCCTCCGGTTTAGCCTTAGTGTTGTTAGCGAGCGGAATGAGGTCCCACGGCCCCGGGAATAGGAACCTCCTGCTCTTTGACTCTGAGACATATCTCCGGCGGCGAATCAGAGAGATGCATAGGTTAATGGTGACTGATGAGGTACTTTAGGTCGCCGGACAAAGGAATCATTCTGGCCAGGCGTCTTCTCTGGGCAAGATCGAAGTATTTATGACACATTAGGTTGTGGATCCTGTTCGTTTAACTTCTCCGCCCTTGGATCATGAATTTTACCCTGAAGCTCGATAGTGGCGCATGCTGACTCTTTTATCCCTTAGCGCTGCCCCTATTGTGAATTTTGGCGCTAAATACTCGTGGCTTGCTTGGCCATGTGTCGGTGTCCATTTGTCCAGTTCAGTCTAATGAGCGACCGTTGGAACTTGAGCGCCTCATCGACAATGAGCCATCATTCTGCCGATTTGTTTTCATCATGGACAGAAATATGTCAGATCTCATAGATCGATCAGGAGAAATATGAGCTCTCAAGATGACAAAGGCTTCCCGTACTGCCTTTGGTCACCTGTTCATCTGGTGCCGGGAACACGATCGTGAGACCGGGGGTCGCAACCCGCTGGTCCCCGCCGGAATTGTGGCCCCTTACTCTTCCGACCTTGGCAATGGGAGGGCACCCCCCTCGCTAATCTGAGATCCAATCCGACAGGTCACCTTCTTCCCATTGGTTCGGAGTGATCAGGATCATGCATGCATCGATGCCGTCGTTACCGCAATGTATGAGGGACCAATGTCGTTTCGTTTGAGTGCTATAAGAATGCTATTGGTGACTGCGGCCTTCTCAACGGTGAACAGAAGAAGCCTATGAGGCCTAGAATTATCGCTCTAGCACGGATTGGCGCTACTCGCCACCATCAGATCTGGACTGCTTGGTCGCGGTGTCTGGGCAGAGCATAAGGGCTTGGCTAGTCGCATTATAGCGCTCTTGTATTCATGCGACCCGTAGTACTGGGCCTAGAGCATATGTTGGTCAGATTCACCGGGCAGGCATCGGTATGGAAACAGTAGCAAAACGCAGGGGGTCTACGATCCGAAGATTCGGGAGAGATCGTCCATAGAGTACCCTGGCTTGCCCGCCTCATTCCATCAGATGATTACTACTTTCGTCGGGGTGCAGATGTGCCTGGATTCTACGCATTCTTGAAGCTACCTGCTGACTAGTGTGTTTATCCTGGGTCCCCCCTGCCAGTCATCGCTAGTGTGAAGCTTGGGAAGCGAGCCTGACTCGTGGACTCATAGGGGGCACTATGTCCACTTCGATCTGGCGGAGACTGGAGAAATTTCCAAGATTTCTTAAAAGGCCCACGGGGTACTCTTCAGCGTGTTCCAAAAAGCAATTGTAGAATTTGGCCGCATAGCTGTGCAAGATTGTCGCCCATCATGGCTATCAACCCCTCAGGACCTGGGTTGTCCCTACTCCTGGTGTCGGTCATTCTACTAGCTTTCTCATGCATTACCGTCGGGTTACGGATGTATGTGCGAGGAACATACACGAAAATTGGAATGGATGACTGGCTCATGATTGCTGGATTGGTAAGAGTTCTTTCTGGACACTTCACTGATACCGTCAAGTCTAACGATGTTGTCCTTGATATTAGGTTTTCTTCATTCTCGCATGCCAAGCAACGATTTCAGGAGTCTACAGCGGCGTTGGTGCCAAAGATGCTGTCATAGATAAGGAGCATGAGATGAAGGGCCTGATGGTATGTGCATTAGGCAATCCGCCGCACCAATGCGTCTTCGAGCTGACATTTGTTATAGTGGTTCATGTTCTTCCAGCTATTCTATGTTCTTAGCACCGTTCCAATCAAGGCATCCATTTGTGTCGCTCTCTTGAGGATCACCCCGAGGAAGACGTACCGCTACATCATCTACGGAGTTATCTTCCTGTCAACCGTCGCTTGTATCACGACTGATATCGCGGTCTTGACTGTGTGCAAGCCAGTGTCAGCAACATGGGACAAGAGCCAGGGAACTTGTGCCGATCCGAAGATTATTACCAACATCTCTTTCTTCATCTCGGCTAGTTCTATCATTACCGACTGGACTTGCGCCATCCTTCCTGCGTTCATCTGTAAGTTTGGCGCCGTCACATAGTTTACAGAAGTCATATTATATACTAACTTGTTCCTTCAAAGTATGGGACGTTAATTTGCGAATGAAGATTAAGCTATCAGTGGCTATCATTCTCAGTCTTGGTATTATGTACGTCAACTCCATTCTTCAAAGGTGCCCATTTGTCAGCTCTAACCGAAGGAACAGTGCAAGCACAGCAACGATTGTCCGACTTAGGTACCTACTGGCTTACAATGATCCTGGCGCTAATTATCTGTACGAAATCGCCAACATTGCCATTTGGTCCATCACGGAATCAGGACTGGGCATCATCGCTGGATCCATGGCAACACTGCGACCGCTACTGAAGCACATCCCTTTCCTGTCACAATACTCGAACGACCGCAGCTCGAAGAACACGAAACCCCAAGGCGGCAGGACAGGAGAGTCACACAAGATGCAGACATTCCGTTATTCCAAGAACGGAACACACCAGTGTGACACTGTGATTGAAGGAGGGGACCACAGCTGGGACCGCCTATCCGACGCCGAAAGCCAGAAGAACATTGTGCAGCATGATGTCCAGACAGATGTCAACAAGGGCATCACCGTCACTACGGCCGTGACACAGACAAGCCTAAGCTCCATGCCACAGCAAGCTATCAACCCTACCAACTTTCTGGACGACAGCTCCGACAAGGGAAGCGACCGACGAAAACAAGGCTAGGCTATGAGATTTAGTCTTTAGCAAGGAATATTTGAAGGCTGTTAGGCCGAAGTTGCATTTCAAATTTCATCAATGTCGAGTGGTGCACAGCATGCCAAGCGGTGTTCATTAATAATGCTTGATTTTATTCATAGCAGGCAAACGGAGCCCAGAAACCAGTCAAATTATGTATTAGTATGTAGTCAGCATTACTCCAGCAATATATAGCTACTACAATTTAAATTGTTCTCAAGGCAGAGCAAAGGAGATCTTGAGGTCTAAACAGAACCCTTATGGTGAAAAGCTCATGTTCCATAGGATTGAGTTGGTCGTCTCCACCAAAGCGGACCAAACGTGGAGTTGTGCGTGATCGTTAAACTCTCATCATGAGGTTAAATTACTGTGGACTCTTAGACAGTTCGACTCCACGAGTTTGTAAGCTTCGGCAAGATCAGCGTGGATGTTCCTAAATCGATAGGTGAGGCTAAAGGGGTATCGCCGAATGACAGACTTTAGCCGTGTACCTTTGTCAAAAATCAACTTTAGCCTATCGTAAGACGAGCTACCGAGGGTGGTGGCAAATCGTTTGTGGTACCTATCTTACTCCGTAAATAGCTATTTTACTCGTGCTGTGAGCCAAGACAAAACTGATTATAAGACGGACTGTAGCCGTGGGCAACCCATCGATGTGCTCGAGTCTCCTGGTTCCGGCAGTCTGGTTGAAGCATAGTACCATCGGTCATAGCTTCTGGCTGGAGAGTTAAACGTAAAAGGCTTTCAGCGCCAACTATATAAAAATTTGACAGATAGAGTAGGTTTGCTTCCTTTTGCGAATCCTATAATTTCTTGTTCCTGTCCATAGGTACGATTAATTCTGCAGGGAATTCAGACCACACTGAGCAACGAAAGAAATTACCGTACCAAACCGAACCGATTGGAGTAACCAATGCAGAACTAAAGAATAAGGACTAAATGTATGCCCAATCGCAAGGTCTCCCCTGATCACTAGTGGTCGGCAACTCGCTCTTCCGTGCGGATGAGAGTGGATCGAGTTCCACAACATCGGACCCTTCGGCGGATATCACCCAGGCCGTTCCGAGTCATAGCTGTCAGCCGCCACCGTCTGTGCTTCTTGAGATAATAGCTTTTTCTTCCCGGCATGTTGACAGTTAGGGTCCACAGACTTGTGAAAACTTTAGCGTGCTTCCACGAGGAGCTTACTATTGTTGGTTAAGAGCAATTGTAACATGAAATTACCCACTTACTTTGAGCAAATACTAAAGATTCTAGCAAAAGCATCCTGAACAATCTCTTTGCCTATTGGAGCGCTTGACTATATCGAAATGGTGTGGATTCAACCTCAAAATTTGCCATCAACCCATCGTCAACTCAACTTGGTGTTGAAGAGAACAGGATTCAAGAAGGAGAAACTGACATTTGCTATGTCGGTGGATGAATCCATGGTTATGCTTTCTGAGCTACTTGGGATGCGAAAGCTTGAAATGGCACTTACTGGAACCCTGACTCGATTATAAGAAGACAGAATGTTACAGCATTTCATTCCAGGCCAGGAACTACAAACAAGGTAAGCTTTGAAAGTAAGCTCGAGTGATTCCAAATGCTTTACATGATCGCAACCATGACAAGACTTGCTCATCCATTCCCAGTCATAGCACCAGAATACATTTCCAGAGTCAGGGAAAATCAGCTCTTCTTCTGGGGGGTTTGCATTATTTAAAAGGTGTTAGCGTAGAACGTGTAGAAAGGGGTTGGGTATCAACAATAACCGCCTGTAGCAATAGGGCGACCTAACCCACTGCTAGGGCAGCCGAGGTTTAGGAAATTGCTTTCGTCGTCAGATTGATTACCCTATTGACATAATGTCAAAACTCTGTATTTTACGTTGGATCATTCAAATTACAACTTACAAGCCTCAAGAAGAGTAGAAGAGACCTAGGGACTCTCAGTTGTAGTAGCAAAGAATGCTTGGAGCAAGGCTTGAGTGAAAGCTTTCACGATGACTGAAGTTGATGAAAAGCTACTTTTTGATTGGGGTGTAAGTTTGCACCATGTGTTTGGAACAATCTGATTGATAGTAGTACTGCCTCTGCATGTCGATCCTTCAACCCACCCGTTTGCCTACGTTGTATTAAAGCCAATTTTTCCCACCATGCTTTGATACAGTCACTCAGATAGAGTCTCTTGTTCTTGAGATTGCATTGATGGTACTTCAAGTACGAATACAATGTTTTCCAGCATTACTGGGATCTAGACTCGCACCCATGCCACATCCATGCGCCTGGTGCTAAGCTGATTAATTTTGTTATCCCACTATTCGCACTCGATCTGTATAGAGCAACCTACTACGTATTCCTTCAATAGACAGAGAAAACATCCACAGTCTGTTAATATCGGCTCTTGAGTTTGTTTGCTACTTATTTAATAGTGCATTATGTTTTGCGTTAGTTGGGTTGGCGATAATCGTGTCGGCTTCATTTCCTGTTTCGCATATCGATAAGATACGCTGCCTCAAATACACGTGATTCCCATTTACACTCCTGGCAGACCGCCTCTGCAGATTATTCCCATCATCTGACTGGTGAAGATTCATATGTGCTTAAATTTTTCACCTAGATTTCACTCAATATTCCAGTTGAGTTGGTCTAAGCGCTGGTCCCTTAAGTTTGCTTGCTAGACGGATCGTGACCGTTCAACAAAAGACTTCATAATGTTGCCCGACTATTTGAAGGACAGCTACAAATAATACAAGAGTGATACTGACCGCTTCGCAATATGGCTCATCAACGTTGCCACCAAGTGTGGCTACAAGCCCGCCGACTTGGGACGCGAAACCCACGTCTACCAAGGCCAATTCCAAGAAATCAGGTGGGCGCTCGTTGCTTCTGCCTGAACGTCTGCCTAGACTAACAAGACACAAGCTCCTAAAGCTGCTTCGCCGCAGTATGCCGCAACCTTGCCTGAGATGAGAAAGATGGCCGACATAGTAGCCAACCTCAAAATCAGAGTGCCTGCCTCTATTTTAGCTATCGGCGAGCGCGCAGTTGAGCTACGAAAGAAAGTTACGTCGTACTTCCTGGGTCTTGGTAACTCAGGCTCCAATGATCGACACGCACATTTCCATCGATGAGCTCTCCACGATTCGCTTCCGCCTCTCACTTAATTCAATGCAAACCGTGACTATTTTCACGGGTGGCGATTCTAAAGATGGTCCTAAGATGCGAATCAACACCCCAGGCGAAGGCGAAGAGGATACGGATATCCAAGCTTGGGTCAATCGGTTCTCTGCCCTGACCGTGGAAGACGTGGAAGATGTTCCAGACACAGCCTCGGACCAACCTGCATTCATTGTCGCAGAAGCCGTAGAGGATGAAGAAGATGCTGAAGAAGACGAAAAGGCTTACCTGACTCACTATTTCTTCCGGCTCTTCTGCTTGTTTCATGACCTTCACACGTGGAGGTCATTTCTGTCAGAAACTGTACGTCTCCCGCTACGACCATATTGCACTCATATCCAGTATAGTCTATTGACATATTCTAGTGGTCTGAGTATAAAGAAATGAAGATTGACCTTATGACAGCTTCAATCGTCACGGACAGCGCCATGCAACTCGCGCGAGATCTCATACAGGATACCTTTGATAGCTTACCCTCTGGCTTCCTTTCTAATGACTTGGATGCTCAGAGGCTCGTCTACAGCACTTCTTGCGAGACAAGGGGAATAACTGATCAACCACCGCCCGAACTAGGGTTGCCATTTCATGTCAAAATGGCGAAAGTTGCCGATTGGTGCTTCATAGGACCAAAATCGCTCCTCCTTAGCTTCGTCCCTATCTTGAAGAAGGATCACCTTCCTGTATACAAGCCAGAATACTTTGGTGTTTACGACCCGAATGCCAACAGGTCGAAGATGTCTGTTGCCCAGAAATTCAACCAAGACAAAATCTTGCTCCTAGAGCTCTTGCCAGAGTTCGCCATGGTACAATCCTACAATATCCCGCTTCCTGTGCGCGACGAGATGACTGCTGGCTTTGTCGACTACATAAAATCAAAGAAACCATCACTGTGGTTGTGCTGTGCCGCTCAGGTGATGCTGGATGCCAATCATGCTTTGGCATCGAGCCGCCTCGGCCCATTAGGCGACCTTCGCATGTCAGGCTTGCGGATCGCAAAAACAATTGAGGAATACTGGAAGTTGGCTGCGACACATGGAAAGCCTCAATTCTGGCCCAAGGAAGGCGACGAGGAGATCAAGCGCATTCGGGAGTCCATCGAGAGATTCATCGAAGTGGATGTTATGAAAGCAATGCGTCAGGGGCTTGCGCCAGTCGGAAACAAGGCGAGAACCGAGACGGGAAGATCACAGCTCCTCTTTACCCGCAATCCAGCACTGACTGGTGCGGTCATGTTCCATCTCAACCTTCGCATGCAGAGGGTTGGTCAGAGCCTCATCAGCCAATGGTATGATGTTCAGCAAATGGCCTTCCTTTACAATCTGGTGCAAAAGACGCCAGGTCAACAACTTTCATGGCCTGGTATGGAGGCCTTTATCAAAATCCATGGGGAAGAAGTCATGTTCATTGGCGACAGACCGAAAGACGCTGAACAATCTTTCAATCGGCTGAAAATAGCTGCTGGCATCTCTTCTGTGACGCGAATGGCGAAGGACTCTAGGAAAAAGGGTTCTTGGCATCTACCAGACGGCAAAAATGCCAGGATAATAGAATCAACCACCAAATTCGCCAATGTCTTTCGCCAGCGGTATGAGTTGGAAGGCAGCTCGGGCAGCAAGAATCGCAGCTTTTACAGTGCCGACATGAAGAAGCTCCTAGATGAGCTCTCAGAGAAGTCAGCAGCCACAGCCAAATCAAGCTCCAAAGCCAACAAAGACCGACAACTAGGATCTGCGCTGTCGCCGCAGCAGCTGTTGGAGCTAAAATGGCAAAGTACACACAAAATCGGGGCTCTGCAACTGCTCGCTATGATAAAGGACAGGCTTTGCGAAGAAGAGCCCGTGCTAATGTTCAATTACTTTGCTGTGCACAAGCAAACACTTGAAATTCTGCGCCGCATCCAGACCAAAGAGCATGAAAAGTTTGTGCAGTACTTTACAGAACAGTACATGCCCGACGAAACCTTGATATCCAACCTCGTCCTTCTCATCCATCACGTCGCTCGCGGGTCGGCCAGGGACAGTGAACACTTGGGTCTCGCAAAAGGTGTCGGCGGCCAATATTACAGCCGCATGGTCGTGAGTTGCGGCGAAGTGATGAGGGAGTATCTTGAGAAGAACGGAGATGTCGTCGTCAAGAATCTGCGGACGTTCTGCAAAAACAAGACTCAAATCTTTAACTCTGAGAATAACGTTGGAGCTTATAATAAGGACGCCGATGAGAGATTCATGTATTGGATCAAGATGGATGAGCTGCTGAGTCCAGCTCAGATGGAGTCTCTAAAGACGGGGATTCCCTTGGCTTGATGCTCTTTAGGGGGCCAGTGAGCCTGGACACGATTTTGTACCTAAATAACTGTTGAACTTCACAATTTTGGCCAGAGATAGCGCTCCAACTTGAGAGACATTTTGCACCCTGGCTCAGCTAGAACAGCATTTTTTACATTTACGCGCGTGGGAAAGTGTTGCCATATCCACCAACCATGCCGGGTAAAAAGGATCTAATACTTTACATCGGCATGAGTTCTCAAGGCTTATAATAAACTCTGAAGTAATTTTGGTTGCACACAATCGATATTGAGGTTGAAATTGATAAATAATAGGTGCCCAGTAGGAACGGTATTGATTCAGTCGTTGTCGGTGCACACTCGTTGTAACATAACGTGGATGGCACCGTCACTTTTACTTCAACCTCACTCTCACCTCACCACAACCGCATAAAGCAACACCAACGCATGTAAACGCGTGCGAGAACCTTCTCGGGTGTCATTTTCTTTTCTTTTGTCCTTGTCTTCTTATATCGAGGCAGTCTACCTTCGCAACACTTCGGCAAGATGGGCATTTTCGCGCTCCCTAACGAAATGCTGGTGCACATCTCAAGCTTCCTCCAAGAAGAATCCCACCTCGCGCAGCTCGTGAAAGCTCACCCCATATTCTACCAACTACTCAACCGCATACTATACCAAATCAACGCGAACAATGAAGCTTCCATGTCCGCAGTTCACTGGGCAGCTATGCATGGCCGTCTCGCCACAATACACAAGGTCAGGTACTTCGGGCTCGACATCAACCAGCAAGATGACTGTAATTCCACTCCGCTTCTCCAAGCGGTCATCAATGGCCACGTCAACGTGGTGCAGATGCTACTCGATACTCACGATGTCGACTTCAGTCTTTTGCAGCAGGGCCATAATTCAGCCCTCAACGCAGCTGCTGCCAGCGGCAACGCCGAAATCGTACGTATGCTTCTGGACTACGATCGAAGGGTCCGCACAGAGCGGCATGGGTCTGGTGAGAAAGCTTTCACTCGGCTAATTGATGTCAACGCTGGTGATTCCAAATTTTCCCTTCCGCTTTGGTCGGCCATTGAAGGGGATCATGCAGAAGTTTTAGAGGTGTTGCTTGGATTGGACGACATCGATGCATTTTCCCCAAACAATGAAGGCTGGCCCCCATTCATATACGCCGCCGGAAACAGTAGCCAGGAAGTAGTGGACGTATTCCTCGAGTCCGGCAAGATCGACCCCAGCGCGGCGTCTAGTTGCGGCTGGACGCCTCTCACAAGAGCCATTATAGAAAAGCGCATCTCGTTAGCTCGTACACTATTAAGATCTGGCAAGGTTGACGTCAACGTTCGAACACACATACGTATCGGGCGTGACGTGTGCCCTCTAGACCTGGCTTTACTTCGGGGCGGAGAATTTGCTGCTGAGCTCTTGTCGATGCAGGGCATAGATGTGAACTCCAAAGATAGCACAGGTTATACGCCTCTTCACATCGCCTGTGAGGCCCTGCCAGACTATTCAGTGCCAGGTGGCGATGTCGCTGGGATGTTGTTAAAAGCACCGGGTATGGATATCAACGCTAGAACAGATGACGGGCAGACGCCTTTATCCTTGGCTATTTCCAACCATAAAACATCTATCTTCGATCTGCTGCTCAACATGCCGGGAATCGAACTCAACACGCCTACTGGCCATGAGGGTCGCGAGGTCACAGCCATAGTCCAAGCTATACGCCAAAGAAACAGCTACGCTTTCGGAGCTCTACTCAGGCATCCGAAGTTCGATCCGATCATGTCGCTCACAGATACGCCGCGGTTCCTCCTCCATGATGCGGTCAGGAATAATGACCCCGACATGCTGGAATTTCTGCTCAGCCATGGCGAAGACATCAACGAGAATGACAGCAACGGGAATACCCCGCTAAGTGTTAGGACCTATCATGACAAGCCCTTTCACGCTGTCGCAGCCAAGAGGTTTCTCCTCACTCGAGAAGACCTTGATCCTAATCTGACAGACGACTCAGGGATCAATCCTTTCCTTGACGCGATCATCGGACCTGGAGCCGATGATGATGCCGATATGTTGCCAGATTTCTTAGCTCACAGCCGGATCGACCCCAACATCACAAGGTACGGCTACCCAGCGCTCTCGCTTGCTATCTTGAATGATAGCCTAGAAAAAGTTGTCATGCTTCTTGATCATCCTCGCACTGATGTGAACTTCAAGATTTCCGAAGGTCCACAATGCGGACGTACTCCGTTGCACTGTGCAACGGACATGGCGTACGAGAACTCTGTGAGGAAGAATATTGTCCTTAAGCTTCTCGCTCACAAGCATATCGATGTCAACATCATAGATAGCCGTGGAGAATCAGCGCTGCATCTTGCTGCCCAAAATGGACTCTATGACATTGTGAAGATACTCTTGGACTCAGGTCTTGTAGACATGGACAAGTACGGTCCGTCTGGATTGTCACCACTGCATCTCACAGCCCACAGTGGGCCATAGCAAACATTGCCATGATGTTGCTAGATAAAGATGGGATAGACATGAACTATAAGTGAAATGAGCGGGGGAGCTTTGGCCAAAAGGCAACGCCGATGAGATGCAGTGGACTTTTTGAAGAAAAGGGGTGCTGCGGGGAAATGAATATTATCATGAAGCTCGCATTGGGGCACTGCAACTTATGAAAGCCTGGTCCTTCACAATTTTGTCGGCACGGGCCCGAACAACACACCTAACCCCTGTCACGGCTTGGCGTGCTGCGAGTGTGAGCTTTAAGCGAGGCTGAGGGAAATGAACATGGGGAGGGAGGGATCCTTACCGGCTAAAAATCAAGGAAAACGGTCTCGATCCCCCACTACGCCGCGGCAACACAGACACTAAGATAGTCAACAAATAAAAGCAGTTAGTGAAAGCCCCCAGGCTCTTCCTTTGATTTTCCCGTCCGTATTACATATTGCTTGGACATGGATATCAGACGGGACCCCATGGCGGTTTACTGTAAGAGCCATCGCGCAAGCCACAACTGTCCTGGCGAGATTAAGAGAGGGAAAAGTTGGCTGCTTTATCTACTGTGTTGGTTGCCAACTTGCCGCGCGCGACGGCAAGGTGGGTTGCGTTTTGTGCACGCGGTGTGCCGAAGGATCGCGCAAGTGCGATACTAAGGCGTCCTCCCGAGAATCCGTACATGAACCATACAGAATGAGGTTGGTACTAACAATACTCATACAATTCACATTAGTAAATAAATGCTATGCCTCCTCTTTCTACGCAGGGGTCCTCTCCCCTGGTCTGTTCTTCCTCCGATTCCACTAAGTTGCAAATGATGCTTTTGCATTTTTGTGTCCATCGCTGTGACCTTGAGGGGCCTTTCAACTGATACGAGCTGGGCCATTGAGACTCACAATTGCGATGGGCAGCCGGCAGGGACCTGGCGGCTGGCATGGCCCGCCAGACTGTGTGATTGACTGTTTTCAGCAAGCTCAGGAACAAGTTGGCTGCAATCCCGACGACGAAGAATGCTGGTGCGATGAGGCGAAGAAGGCAGATGTGATTAGCCTCACAGAATCTTGCATATCCGATGAAGACAATGGCTGTGGTGGAGGGATGCCTGGCTCGGCTAGTTCAAGTACGTGCTATGCAAACACCCTTTAAACCTTGAATCTTTTACTGCGCGCTGGCCTGGGTAGCAATGGAAAGGGTTTACTAACAATTACCGCTGTTAGGGTTGGAAAACTACTATAATTGGACATGCGAAAACTCAGATCAAGACTCCCCGACAACGACAACATCGGACCCTGATCTAGACATCGCGGCTGCAACTTCACCTACCTCCTCGGACTCGCCTGTCACTGAAACGACTGAGACGGGTGCGTCTACCACAGAAGAATCAATAGCCAAAGACACAGGCTCGCCAGACGACTTTATTATCCGACCAACATCTAGCGACGATCTTAGCGGTGGGATTGATGACGACGCCGGCGGCAATGGGGGCGGTCTCTCCCAAGCCGCCAAGATTGGCATAGGTGTCGGGTTCGCAGTAGCAGGGCTTATGGTCGTGTTATTACTCGCGCTATGGATCCAGGAGCGCAAGAGGAGGAAGAATTTGGAGTGGACGACGTCGCCAAAACGGAACACGAGCCTGTCGCAGGCGTCTCGAAGCAAGAGGATGTCGAAGCGGTCAGTGCAGTCGGGGGCTGGGACAGCGACGAGCAAGTATACAGATCAGGGCATGTGGCGGCCAACCGGAGGCCCCATATTGCATGTTGAAAAGGAATAAGGTTTTTTCATGTTATTTAGGGAGGCTGGAAGCTTTGAAATTGAAGGCAGGACAACATCAAAGCCATTTAGGTACTGGTTGATTGAGCATGGCACGGAGTTTGGTTATTTTATGGGTTAATTAGTATTGTCGCATGAGCTAACGGCAACAGAAGTTGAGAGAAAAGGCCTCAAATGGCGAATACAAAGCCGCTAATATTTCTTTTCCTGTAGCCAATATATGTGGGAGGACAAGAAATGAGTGACTTCCTCTATTGTTACGTCGCGGCGAACCTTGGCCATAATCTTGACGATAGCGAGCCGAATGGTGGGCCTACAGCGCCGTACCCAGTAGCTAGTGCACAAAGTCATATAAAGAAGCTTCGGAACTGATGAACGAATGTAAATTTAAAAGAATAATATATATCTGCTTTGTTTTTACGATCAAAGCTTGAAGGCTCAAGACATCACAGGGCCACAAAGTTAGCTAAGCCCTGCAGAAATAATAGGCCACAGGACAAGGCAGTGTATCCAACAACAAACAAAATAAACAAAGTCATTTAAATCCAGAGGTGAAATATCTTGCATATCTCTTCGTGCGTATGAGAGTTGTTAATTGACGCTTAGATATTGCTTGAAAGCGAACTGGTCTTTCAAACCCAGCTCAGCAACAATAGTGCTTCTCCCGTAATTCCACCAACTTGCTACGATGCTTTCCCTCCTAAAATTATACATCGGCTACAAACGCATCCATAATCCACCTTATTTCATCTATATTAACGGCTACCCGGGGATTGGAAAGCTCACCATCGCCAATGAGCTAGCCAAACTCCTTCCAAACACGAAGGTCTATCATAAGCACCACATGATCGACCCTGTAGCTGCTCTTGTCAACCAGGATGATAAAGACTACAAGAGAATCCACTCCACCATTCGCCGCTACATCTTGCATGTTATTACAATTTCAGATTCGACTAGGAACTGCAACTGGATATTCACAGATACCAGATGCTCGGATTGCGTTGACAGCAAGGCTGCCGAGGATTACAAGCTGGCTGCAGAACGTGGAGAGATGGCTTTTATCCCGGTCATCATGAGTTGCAGTTTGGAGGAAAATCTGCAGAGAGCTTCTACAAGCTCCAGTAGTATCGCATCCAGTACTACCAAGCTCATTGACCTAGCTACGGTACAAAAAGTCCGTCAAGAGGCGGTCATGTATCAATTTGGAGGGAGGGAAGAGCTTCAATTGGACGTCACTGACCTCACTGCACCTGGGGCTGCTCGGAAAATCTATCAACACTTAATAAGCCTCAATGAATGAATAGGGGCAAAGCTCGCAGCGATAGGCAAGCGGACCCGAGAAAAGACTTTCATACAAGAAGGCTCTGCGGCGCGAGATATTCAATGCTCAGGGTACATCATTGTTTCGTCCTTGCGCTGACGGTCGTGTATGTAAGCCAAAGAGCTTCACGATGCTCAGAATGGGCAGAGGCTGTGCGTGGGATGTCTCTAGAGAGAGGAGAAAGATAGAACACATATAATATTGGAATAAGTTTGTCATGAAGTGGTATCTTCTTGTCTAGAGTGTGTAGAGTAGATCTATGTTATTACAAATTATACATTCAACCATCAAAATATAGCCCGCTAAACGCCTCGAGTTTATCTCTTGCTCATGCGTCGCCCTTCTCTGGCTTAGCCTTGGTCCTCAAATCTACCCAACCCATACCAAATGCGAACACAAAGGCTGCAAGACAAGTCGCCACCAACATGTAAAAGACGTTCGTAAAACCGGTAGAGTAGGCGTTCAAAAGACCCTCTCTGACCGGTCCAGGAGGCGCCAGCGCCCGAACAGCATCGGCACTACCACCTGCAGCAATTGCTGCTTCCGGGGTTAGACTTGGAACGTTGTTCGTAATCTCTTTGCGTAGAGTCTCCTGGAATATCGTGTTGGCAACGGTAATGAAGACCGCACCAAACATGTTAGAACAGAATACGATGAAGCTGGTGCCGACGGCAGCCAATCGTGCAGGAAGCGCGGCTTGAATTGCAATTACACCCTGTATTGATGACTGTTAGTCTGTTTCGGGACAAATATTGACTTGTTTTGTTGGCACCCACCATCTGCATGCCAGCACCGCGGGCGCCAAGCAGAATCTGGTATCCAATGAGCTCTCCTAACCCCGAGGATGGATCCCAAGTAGTCACGAGTCCAGCTCCAATAGCGGTCACTGCTGCCGCAAAGAAGGCCCAAACAATGTAGTAGCCCAATTTCGTAACTGAATAATGTCAGTTTCTTGCCTTTCAACCCAGCTAGATGGGGCTTCACATACCTAAAGCGCCTGAGAGAAGGATGAAGACTGTCTGCGACAAAATAGACGCAAGCATATATACACCACTCATTGTAGGTGAAAGAGCTTTGACAGACTGTAGGTAGATAGGCATGAAGTTGCTTCCCACCATGACCGACATCATAAGTAATGAGAAGTTCAACGAGCTCGACCACACGACCTTCTGGCGTACCATGGGGATAGGGATCATAGCATTGTCGCCCATGCGATACTCCCAGATGATGAAAATCACGGCCATGGCAGCAGCGCCACAAAACATGCCGATAACTTCGGGTGAGTCCCAGCCATGAGCTTCCTTCTCAGCACCAAATTGCAGGGCCATCAGAAACATGATAGAGGCCGGGGCGAAAAGGAGAAAACCTGTAAGATCGAAATAAGGGAGTAAGGAACGAGCGTAACGGAAGCTGAATGGCTCCTTCACTCTCTGTTCCGGGATCTTCACAAAAGTGATGAATGCAGCGACCACAGCGCCAAGGGGCAGGTTGATGTAAAAGCCTACATTAGTTCAATTAGCATGTCGAACAAGGAATGTGTCGAGGTCTTTGACTTACACCAGCGCCAACTAGCATGCTCTGTCAACACTCCTCCGATCAAGGGCCCTGCCACGATGCCGATTTGTCCCACTACGACTAAAGTTAGCCAAAGGAAAGGTTGCACGACATGGAAATAGATCGTAGCATACCTCCCATCATCAAACCGGTATACACTGTAATGCAAGTATTAGCTATTGAAGCAAGAAAGTTCTTAGACTGAAAGACTCACTTGGGCGAGTCTGGGGTTTGCATGCGCCTTGTATGATCGTAAGACTACCATTCATGAGTCCAGACGTGCCAAGGCCAGCGACAGCACGGCCGAGAATGAGCATGACGGAAGACTGAGCTGCGCCGCAAATAGCGGAGCCGACCTCGAAAACGAAAAAGAAGCTCATCACCACCCACTAGAACTTGTTAGTAATGATTGATGGCGCCAGGTGTTAAAAGGCTTAGGCTTACTTTTGAGCTAAAGTAAGTGAGCATCTTACCCGTTAGGGGCTGAATGGTAGCGCTGTTTTACTCAGTGAGTCACCGTTTCAACGGGAATCTTGTCTCGCGGAGGATCATTCTCACCTGGCAAGCTGGTAGGCGCCAATATACCAGCCAACATCTTCGAGTTTGTTGAAGTCACTGGTGATCTGGGGGATAGCCTATGATTGAGTCAGAAGCTGTTTTCCGGGTTGCACTTGAGCTCGCGCGAATTGAACTTACCGTGCCGATGATTGAAATGTCCAACATGGAAAGGAGCATGATTACGCTCACGGAGCTCGCAACCAGGAATAGCTTTGCCCCCTCAACGAACTCATGATCCTCATCTTGCGTCGGCGCATCAGTCGCTTGCGCTTCTTTTGTTGGTGCATTCGTCTCGTCTACTGTTCCATCCCCACGGTCTTTGTTTTCCAGGGCACCATTGTGCGGAGTTGTGCTGTCTGGTAGTGTTGAACCGTTTAATGAGGATGCTGAGGACTGCTGTTTTTGGTCGCCGTGCGGTTGTACGGCATCTCCAGCCTTCTCGTCGTCATGAACGCTCATGATGCTATTGCGCTATCTCTCTCTCGAAAAACAAAAAACTGCTGTGATGTTCACGGATTCTTAAGTACGGGCGGTGTTGTGGATACCATCAAATGGGATTTTGCCGATGATCCCCGTGTCGTCAATTCGTAATAGCAATGCACAAGTTTTTGTTGCAAGACTATTGGAAAATACATTCAAATAAGAGTCAAGAGACGAATGGCTTATATGTTGCATTGAATGACTGTTTATCAATCTTTCGATGGAAACCACACATGTCCGAAATCCGGTGCACAGCTCCCGGTCCATGGATATAACGGCACGGCGGATTTCGTAGCGGGGGGGGGCATACCGTATGGCGCTACTTCCAGCAGGGGACTCAGCTGATAAATTCAACCGGCGGACTTCAACCGAATGTACGGTGCCCAAGGGTCCAGTAAGCATGATCCGATGTTCCGAGCGGAGAACTACATCTGGACAGGGGGTTGGCTCTTGGTCCGCACGCAGTTAACGGCGGAGTATCGCGGGTTCCCGAATTCCGGTGCGCGAATCCCGCCCTGTCTCTATTAAAAATTTAGGCTACAAGGCCTGCTCAAGTCAACTGTGAATCATACGCATACGCGGCGATGTGCCATCCAACTGTTTGAAGGGTGGATTGTATGCTTATTATAGCTTAGGTACAGTTTAGGCACGTGCATAAGGCTGGTAGCAGGAGGATTGGTCTGGTCGGACTTCATCGGACTGAATCCCCCTCAAGCCTCACGAGTGACAGCCGACGAAACCCGTAAGCGATGTTGAAGCTGCATTGTTACCTTACGCTCTACCGTTTTCAACCCTTCTTTTGTTGATCCATGATTAATCAACGGTGACTCTTATTGAAAAGGGTTTTCAAATATAGATTCAGAGTCCTTTCCTAAGTGAGGAAAACCTTAAGGCTTACTTATGACTCAGAATTAGTTCTTTTGCTGCTTTCTGTCGTCGATGCAAGGTAAATTGACTAGTCGTGTACCTAATTTATCAAAATATATTAATTTCTGAAGGATTCTGAAAAAGCGTGGAAGAAGTCCTTTGTCCACTCGTACAACGCAATTCTTAGCTAAAACTGAATTGCCGTAAGGTCCAATTGAATGGAAAGGGAGAAAAACTATATGTATAAAAAACCAGATTAGTAATTGTAAAAGTTAATAACAGTTTTGATATAAATAAACACGACATAAAAATAGCTATAATTACCGAAGATTTAATATATTATATTAACTAATAATAGTATATAAAACTTAATAGCTTATTAAAGTACTATAAAGTTTTATTATTATTTACTTAATCTATAATAATCTTATTTATATATATAATTTTTATAATTTTATAATTTTTATACTAAATTATTTAAGTTTTAAGAGTTTAATTTAAGTATTTTTATAATTATTATTAAATAAATAAATAAACTTTTAAATTAATTTTTTAATATTTTATAAATTATATATTTTATAAAGAATAATTAAATTATAAAATATAAATTTTAAAAATAAATATTAAAAAAAAATTATATTTATTATTTTAATAATTATTATATAAATAAATATTTCTTATATTTAAGCTCTTAATTATTTATATATTTAAATAAAGCTTTTTATTTACTTAACTTTTTTATAATATAAGTAAATATTTAAGTTTATTTTAATATATTATTTAAAAAAACTTTAAAATTTTAAATTAATTATATTATTAAAATTTATTAAGAATTTAAAAATATTTTATATAAAATAAACTTTTTAAGTATTTTTTTTTAAATTATTATAACTTAAGCTTTATACTTAAATTTATTAATTTATTTTTTTAAAAAAATAAATAAGTTTTATTTTAAATATATTATTAATTATTATTTTAATAATTAATTTAATATAAAAAAATATAAATTATAATATAAAAATATAAAAATAATTATAAAAAAACTTAATATAAATAAAAGTTTTAATATAAAAATAATAAGTTTTTTATTTATTAACTTTAAAATATTTAAGCTTATTAATTATTAAAAACTTATATAAAAAATAAAATAAGTATAAAAAAAGAAAAATAATAAATCAATATTAAAGCTTATATAAAAAAATATATTAAAATAAAGAAAAAATAAGCTAAGAATTATATAATATTAAATTATTATTATTAAATTAAAAAACTTTATAAATAAATAAATAAGTAATATAATTTTTTATTATAAGAATAAATTATTTATAATTAAAACTTAAATAATATAAAATAAAAAAAATAAAAATTATTTATTAATTTATAAAAACTTAATAATAAAAATTTTTTATAATTTTTTAATTAAATTTATTTTTAAATTTATAATTATTATATAAAATATTAAAAAATGTTTTAATAAAATAAATAAAAATTAAAATAATTTTAATTTTTATATAAATAATTTATAATATAATTTATTTATAATCTTTATATAATTCTTATATATAAAATACTTAAAGCTTTATATTAAAGCTATAATAATACTTAAACCTTCTTTATATAAGGTATATATCACCTACTTATTCTTTATCACCCATATTAAGTGGCGGTGCGGGGGCGGTGCGTCTGCTCCTCAAACAGCTTGTCCGCTAACTGCGAACGTCGATTCACCCTGCAAACGAGGCTTCTTACTTGGTAGATAAAGTTTCAAGCATTTCTCATATCAGAAGAAACTTAAATCGGTACCTTTCTATTTGAAACAAGCTAGCTGTGCGGCACAAGCTACGCTGACCTCTTGTGAGAGGGATTATGCACTGTGGTCAATTTTGAAGTGGTGGCACATCTTTAAAGCGACTGTATGGCGGAGCTAGGGCTAGCGGTAGTGGCTACCATCGACTTGTGTCTGAGGTAGGTTGGCTTCCCACCTGCCCGATATCATACTCTTATGTTAAATATTAACTAACATATTCTGGTGTCCGCAGACATGGCAAGGAGATACATAAACTATGTTCCGCATTTAAAGGTGCTGAGAGCGACCTGGAAGAGCGATCACTCCGTGTTGAAAATGGATGGCATCGCTGTATCACACAGCTACGATTCCTGAAAGATGCATGGGAGACAATGGAAGAGGCTCATCAAGACCTTCAAGAGCGAACACTACACATGTTCGCCTCAAAACTCAGCGTGGCAACAATGCGGTTACAGAAGGTTGTAAAATCTGATGTCGCATACAATAGCAGCGAGTACGAGGTTAGGGTGATTCCTAAGCCCCTCAAGTATGCTTTGAAAAAGGCTAGCCTCGATGAAGCTATCGAGGCCCTCGAAACATGGCAACGTATGTCTGACCCTTCGTGGTTCCTCCTTCTGAGGAGCACCAAGCCTGCTCTATCAAATGTCATCAGCGAAGACAAGCAGCAGCTGAAAAGTTCAATCCCGTCCGTTTTTGGCATTCACCCCGGGCTTCGCGATACACCCTCCAAAGACAATCATATAGGTGGGCTCAGACTACCCGGAAAGGCACTCGGAAACATAGAGGTCATCGATCTCCCCCTTTGCTCTGCGTCTGTTGCAAAGACAAAAGGGTCTACCAAGTCGATTAACTATGTTCTCGATCGTTTCGATACGCGACACCTTCCATTCCAGAAGCTTTTGGAAGACAGCGTCCGCAAGCTAGCTCACAAGCTTCGCCACGCGGAGCCCGAGAATTTCAACCTTCTTCAGTCTAAAGGATTTGTCGACCAATATGGGGATCAGCCTCTTACTATGTTTTTTCGAGCACCTAGCAAGCTTTCCAACCCTCAAAGTCTCCGACACTGCCTCACTAAGAACGGTCCGCCCAGCTCTCTATCACATCGCTTCGAGATGGCTCAGCAGCTTGCCAGGGCAGTATCATACGTGCACGTTTATGGATTTGTGCACAAGTGTGTAACTCCCGAGAGCATTCTTCTGCTCGATAAAGAAGGTTCTGACAGTCCTACTCTTTTTTTGGTAGGCTTTGGAGAATTTAGGCACGGGCTGCAAATATCCGGGATGCAAGGAGACGAAAACTTAGAAAAGAACCTTTACCGCCACCCTTTCCGCCAGGGCTGCGAACCCGACGAGAAATACGCGATGCAACATGATATATATAGCCTAGGTATTTGCCTTCTGGAAATTGGCTTGTGGACTACGTTCATCGACTACGACGAATCTGGCCAAAACACTTCGCTGTCATCAGTATTTCAAATCGACGATAGGTCATCAGGGAAGGAAGTTCGGAACTTTTTAAGAAGCAAATCTCAAGGTCGCTTTCTGGAACTAGCCAGGACCGAGTTAAAAGTCTCTATGGGCTCAGAATATGCCAGTATCACGGAAACGTGTATCAGTTGTCTAGAGTCAGATAACGAAGATTTCGGGGACCTAGAAGATTTCGAAGATGATTTAACTGAGGAAGAAGAAACTCAAGTAGGAGTACAGTATATAGATAAGGTAAGAGTTTCTCCTTGACCTCCACTACATGATACTTACCTATTATAGGTTTTACACCGACTGAGTACACTTCGGGTATGATATAGCTATCAGTTTTAAGATTAGCTTACCATAACAGTGCATTTAAATTAGTTTCGAAAATTATATTGTAACTAGTTAATAACAGAAGTTCACCAAGAGAATGCGAGTTGTAATTCTAAGTAGTTAAAACCCTTACACATAGGAGCCCGGGATTATAACGTTAAATATTAGTAGCGTGGTATGCATGCGGCTACTGCTATTCTGATAAATCAGTCGCGTAGAAAGATAACTACGAAAGAGGATATTCGCCTTGACTGTACAGCCACTGTGCTTTATATAGATTGCTGCGGATTACATGGCCATGCAGCAATTCCACTATCTCGCTCGGTCCAATCACAGCTGCAGCCTGCATGCTAACAGCTAAGCCTGTCAGCCTTGGGCGGTTTGCAGGCCTGACTAATTAGATATCGCAGTCGGGTGATTCAAGATCCTCCTCGATTTTCCCCTCATTCGTAATCGATTCACCGCAAAGCTACGGGCTGACTAACGCTGAGGCTGCGCTCTCTCAATAAAGCAGCCAGTCATGCTAAGAAGATGCAAATGCAGTAGTCGATACTGATGCCGCTGCAATGGCCACCAGCCCCAGGCTGCCAGAACTTGTTCGCGACTCGCAGCTAGAGGCGACCTTTCACCCCGACGAGTACGCGCCCCGAAAGACGACACATAGAAGACACTTCGGCCGAGGCAAGCTACGAGAGGAAACATGGAGGCGCACAAAGTGCCTTGGTGGAGGTGGCTACGGCATGGTCTGGCTTGAGAGAGGCGGTAGCTCCTCAGGACAACGATCTACTCGGGCTGTTAAGGAAATCAAGACTCGGGGAAAGAAAATAGATAGGGAAGGGTATATACGCGAGCTTGAGGCACTGGCAAAATTCTCTCAAGCCAAGTATGTTAACTTCTTTGTAAAGTCATTTGGATGGTTCGAGAGCAAGGAAGCGTTGTTTATTGCTATGGAGTACTGCGACCACGGTGACTTAAAGAATTATCTAGAGGATCATGGGCAACTCCCGGAGATTCAAGCGCAGGATATCTCATGGCAGCTTGTCCAAGGGTTAGTCTTCATGCACGAGAACGGCTTTGCACATCGGGACTTGAAGCCAGCGGTATGTACACCCTGCGTTTGTCACAACTACGATCGTCAATAAGGGAACATCCTTCTTATCAACCGCAGAATGTCCTTATCAGAGAGCGGCCGCCTGAATATGACTGGCACGTCAAGATATGTGATCTTGGCCTTAGCAAACGCATCGAGGGTGATCTCGCTACGACCACTATCAAGGGCACGCCTGGTTTCATGCCACCGGAGACACTATTCCCGGGCGTCGATAAAAACCCTCGGAAGACCGACCCATTCGCCGGGGATATGTGGTGCCTTGGCGAAATCATATTTCATATCCTCACAAGCCAACCAACTTTCTATAACAGTCTCGGGGGACTGATGGAGTACGCCAGAAGCGGAAAGGGGTTCCCCTTGGCGCCTTTAGAGGGAGTAAAAGCCAGTCACTTAGCTATCCAATTTCTCCAAGACTTAATGAACCCAGATCCTCTTCTTCGGCTGACGGCTCCGGCGGCGCACAAGCATTTGTGGATTACTACTTCGGATAACTATCAAGATGAGTCTGGCGATGAGACAACAGAGTCGGAAATTTCAAATAAGACCGATCATAAACATCAAGGGCAGCCAAGCGCAGAATTCGGTGCCACAGAGCAGGCGTCTGCAGAATGGACTGTTACTGGGGCTATGCAAGATGGAGCAGTACTTGCAAAGCCAGATACTTTGAACAGTCACAAGGGCGACCAAGGAGGGGAAGATCCTGCACTTGTCACAGCCCGGATTAAAACTAGACCCAAGAGTGAAGAGACCAACATGGCCCCCACAACAGCTGCCCAAGGGAATCGCGAATCGCACAGCCCAGTAATTTCAGGACGCTCCCCCCTCGACGTAGCCCAGGAATCCTTAAGACGATCGCGCCTACGGGCGCCGCAGGAACGGCAACCGGTTTCGGGGAGTAACAGAGAGGAGCAAAGGTCTGATCAGGCTTCGCGAGGCTTGCCGCTGAAGGATGCAACCAATGTCCTAGGACGATCTCCTCCCATAGAAGAGACTATGGAGGCCTCGCCCACGCTTTCTGCTGTCTTTTCGCAGCGACAGTCTCGGCCATATTCTTACAACGCAAAGGACCTCAGATCCCAAGCCTTCGAAACCAGAGAAGCGCTATTAGAAGGCGTTTCCCAAGCCCAAATTAAAGAGTCCGAGTGGAGGAATAACGGAGGGCGGCGTGACCGCATGATCAAACCCGGGACAAGGTCGAGACTAAATAGCAAGCAAACAAGTCGACGTCCCGGGAAGCAGTCGGAAGACAGACGTGAACAAGGCAACTTCATTTTTGGTAACCCTGAAGACATATTCGAAGAATTCATGAGAAACCAGAGCGATCGTCAGGATACAGACCTTTTCAACCAAGAGGGGTACAAAAGAAACTCAAGTGGGCAGCGACGCCCAGAAGGTCAAGAAAGGATTAATAATCAGCATAGAATTGGTGGTTTCTCATTTGGTAACCCGGAGGAGATATTCGCGGAATTCATGAGAAAGACCAACCGTCAGGATGCAGACCTTTTTAACCAAGAGGGCTATAAAGAAACTTAAGTAGGCAGCGACGCCTAGAGGGGTAAAAACTAACTGATGATAAGCATAGAACTAGTGGTTTCTTATCTAGTACCCCGGAGGACATATTCGCGGAATTTATGAATAACAATAATAATTATGATTCTCCACGTGGTGTAACCTAATAGGGATCTACTTAATATGGTCGAGATCTAAATATGTTAACAAGAGGAGAGTAAACGCTTACCAATAATATAATGATACACACTTGCTTATTGCTTAAAGTTATACATACACACACACACACTTTACTTATGGCTAGTAGCTTAGTTAATAAGGTAACTATAATAAAGCAACTAAAGCTATTATATATACGTTTCCTAAGATCTATCTTCCCTTATAATAGCCTATATATACCTATATCTCTTTTTATTTTCTCTTTTATATACTTTTATTTAATAGTTCTTTTGATAATATAATTATTTATAATAGTTAAGCTTAGCTATAAAATAGCTAAGAAATAAATATTAATTAATATTCTAAGAATATTAAGATATTAGGTTTAAGTAATATAATTAATAGTATTATAATTAAGATTAATAAGATTAAAAATTAAAAAAATAAGTTTTATAAATAATTAATTAAATTATTAATAATTAAAAAGTTAAAAATAATTTTTATTATAAGTATTTTAATAATATATATATATATTATAATTATTATATAAATAATAATAAATAATTATTATTTTAAAATAAATAAAACTTATTTTTTTTTAATATATACTTTATTATTATAACTTTTTATATAGCTTATATATAATATCTAAAAGTACTTATATTTTTTCCTCCTAATATTATTAATTAAGATAAAAATATACTAAAATATATATCACTTTTGTACACTTTTAAGAAAAAAGTGCTTAAAAATAAGCATTATTTTAGCATATTTTTAGAATATTTATTTCTATATAAATATATTATTAAGATACTTATAATAAAAATAACTCTTAATTTTTTAATTATTAATATATTAATTAATTATTTATACTTATTTTTTTAGTTTTTAGTCTTATTAATCTTAATTATAATATTATTAATTATATTATTTAAACTTAATATTTTAATATTTTTAAGATATTTATTATTAATAATAATAAAAATACACTTAGTTTTTTATATTTTATTTTTTAAATTAATATTAAAAAGTATTAAGTAAAACTTATATATTAAAGTTTATAAAGAAATATATAAACTAAAATAAATACTAAATAAATAAATAATTAAAAAATAAACTTATTATTTTATTAAATAAAAAAGTCACTTTTATAATAAAAATATATAAGAACTTATTAAATATTTTAAAAATTATTTATAAATATTATATTAATATTATTAAAAATTAATAAATTAATCCTTAATAAAATTTAATTAATAAGATTAATATATATAAATAACTAAATATTATTTATAACTTATTATTTAATTAAAATTAAATTCTTAAATATTATATTATTTTCTTTATTAAGCTAATATATATTTTTTTTTAAATAAAGTTAAAGAATAAGATTAAAAAGAATCTTATTAATAATATAAATAAGAAAAATATATAAAAGCTTTTTAAAAAAAACTTTTTAATTTTTTTAATTTTTAATTTTATTATATATTATTATTTAATAATATAAATAATTATATTTATTAAATATAAGTACTAAAAATATACTTTTAATAAAAAACTTATAATAAAAAGTAATAAAAATATTATTATAAAATTAATTATTATTAATATAAAAACTATAATATTTTATACTAAAAATAATTTTATAAATATATTTTATTTTATAATAAATAAAATAAGATATAATTTTAATACTTTTATAATTAATATAAGCTAAAAAAGCATAATATTTAAATATTTTAAGATAAAAATACTTAAAAATATAACCTAATATAATTATTAATAATAATAAAAAGCATAAATATAAAACAAAAACTAACTAAAAGTATAAATATTTATAAATAAAATTTTAAAAATAAGATCTTAAAAAAAATATTATATTATAACTTTTTATATAACTTATATATAATATTTAAAAATATTTATATTTTTTCTTTTTAATATTATTAATTAAAATAAAAATATATTAAAATATATATTATTTTTATATATTTTTAAGAAAAAAGTACTTAAAAGTAAATATTATTTTAGTATATTTTTAAAATATTTATTTCTATATAAATATATTATTAAGATACTTATAATAAAAATAACTCTTAATTTCTTAATTATAAATATATTAATTAATTATTTATAAAACTTATTTTTTTAATTCTTAATCTTATTAATCTTAATTATAATACTATTAATTATATTATTTAAACTTAATATCCTAATATCCTTAGGATATTAACTAATATTCACTCTTAATTACCCTATAGCTAAGCTTAACTATTATATTTATATACTTTATATACTTTATATTTTTTTTTTAATATATTTAATTATATATAAAAACTTTATTTTTATAATTATAATTATATTTTACTTTTATTTTATATTTTTAATAATAATTAAATTATAAATATATTATATTTTTATTATTATAACTTAAAAAAAAATTTATTATATAAATAATAATTTTACTTATTATTATTATTATTTAAATAATAAGAAATCTTATTCAAATTTAAATATTATTATTTTTTATATATTATTATTTTTTTATTTTTTTTTTTTTATTTTATTAATTCTTTTTATAATAAAATATACTTTTTATAACTAAAAATAAGTGTTAAGGGCTAGTCTAAATATTAATAATTAAAGGCCTTGTTTATGTTTATCTAGCTATAAAGAGGAAAAAGGAAAGAAAGTTATAGGTTATAGTTTTTTTATAATAACTTAGTTATAATAAATCTTTAGTATTTCTTAAGTTTATTATAAATAAGCTTTTACTTAATTATATATAAGTTAGCCTATAATATTATTTCCCTTTTTTAAAAAAAGCCTATAATATTATTATATTTATAATATATTTATTTATTTTTTTTAAATAATATAAGTTTTTTTTTTATCTTTTATTTAAATTATTTAAATATTTTATTTATTATAATCTTAATTATAATAAAGTTATATTAGTTTTATATTTTTTAAAAATAAGATAAAATTAATAAAAAGTTTATTTTTAAATAATAATAATAACTTATATATTTACCTTATATTTAGATTATTTAAACACTATTATAAAATTATAATCTTTTTATAAAAATACTATTTTTTACCTTTTTTTTTTATTATTATTATTATTATTAATAAATAAGTTCCTCTTTTTTATATACTATATTATTAATAATATATTTATTAATATATTATAATAATTATAATAATAATAATAATAATAATAATAATAATAATAATAAAATATATTTTTTTTTATATAATACTTAAGTTACTATAAAATTATATAATTAATATTTATATATATAAAACTATTATTATTATTATTATTATTAATAAATATTTAACTCTTTTTTATATATTTATAATATTAATATATATAATATTTATTATTATCTTTAATATACTCTTATTTTTACTTTTATTTTTAGGTAATAAAAATAATCTTTAAAATTATAAAATAAGTTATAATAAGTTTATAAAAATAATATAATTAATTATACTTTAAAATAAGATTAAAAAGAAGAAAATTAAGTATAATAATTATTAAATTAAACTATAAGTTTTTTATTTTTTTTATAAAATTATAATTAACTTATTTTAAATATTAAAAATATATATATACTTTTTATAAAAATTTAAATAAAAAGCTTTATTATAATATTATTAATAAATTCTTATATTTTTATTATAAGTATATTATTAACTTATTATAAGTATTAATAAAAAATACTATTAATATATTAATATTAAATATAGTTATAAAATTATAAATAATTTTTCTTTATTTTCTTTATATAATATTATAATATTAATATAATAATATAAATTTTCTTAATTATTTATAATATAATTTATTATTTTAATAAAATAATAAATAAACTTAACCTTAAAATTAAAAGTATAAGTATTACTTAAATTTTATTATAAACTTATTAACTTTTTTAAATTAAAAAAGCTTATTAATTAATTATTTATTATATTAAGTACTCTTTTTATAATAATACTTTTATTATTATTCTTATAATTATTATTAATAATTCTATTATATTAAAGTAATAAATTATTACTTTTAAAAGTTTATTTTATATTATTATAAAGTATTTTATAAATTATTACCTTTTTTTTACTATAATTTTATAATTAATATTCTTAAGATATATAAATTTTTAGCTTAGTTAAAAAGTTTAAAAAAAAATTTAAGAAAAAGAATAAAAAGGAGAATAATAAGTAATTAATATAAGTTTATTATATAGTTACTTTTTAAATAATAATTTTTATTAATTTTAAAGTTTTTTTTAAATAAAATAAGTCTTAATTCTCTTACTTATTTTTTATATAATTATTATAATATTAACTTATTTTCTTTTTTTTTTTTAATTTTTAAATTCTTTTTTTTTTATACTTTTATTATAGTTTTATTTTATACTTATTAAATAGCTTATTATTATCCTTTATAAACTTATATTTTTTCTTAAAATTATTTATTATTATTATATTTAATAACTTATTTAAAAGTTCTTAAATAAGCTTATAAAATCTTTCTTAAGTTATTAAATATTCTTAATAAAAGCTATAATTTTATTACTTTATCCTTATATATAAAACCTTTTTAATTAATTATTCTTAATAATTATTTACTAAGACTATAAGTAGCTAAATATTATCTTATACTTAGCTTATTATTTATCTTATCTTAGCTTAATATATTTAATTAATATAAAACTAAGGATATATTATAATAAGTATACTAAACTTTATAATTTATAAGTTAATAACTTTTATTATCTTATATTTATACTATAATATATTAAGCTTTTTATTAAGCTAATTTATTATATAATTTACTAATTTAAGCTAAATTTTATTACTTATTTTATAATATTTTATAAAGTATTATTATATATTTATTATATTTTTTACTTTTTATTAGCTTATTATTATTATTATTTAAATAAAATTTATAATTATTTTTAATTAAATAATAAAAACTTTTATAATATTTTTAAAATTTTTTTATATTTTTTATTAAAAAATCTTTAAAATTTAAAGAATATTAAGCTTTTATTTATACTTATAGAAAAAAAAGCTTATAAAAGTTATTATAACTTTTCTATAATTTAAAATTAATATTATAATAAGTAACTAATTTAATTAATTTATTTATATATAATTAATATAATAATAAAAATATACTTAAACCTCTTAATTTATATATTTAAGTTTTTTATTAATTTATAAATAATATATAATATTAAGTTATTACTTAATACTTATAAAATTATATAAATATTTTTAAAATTTATTTATTTAATTTATTTTTTAATTATTTATAATTAAGTATAAAAGATTATAATAATAATAATAGTATATAAGAAACTATTATATATATACTTTAGTTTTTATAATAATTATAAGCTTTAATATAATAAATTTTATTAATTAATCTATTATTACTTATAAGTACTATACTTTCTTTTAATTAAAAATAAATAAGTGTTACGACCCTTTATGCGGCCTACACGTGACCAACCTGGGTACCCCACTTTTTCGCCAAATCATCAGTAACTACAA